>JARHVA010000020.1:6077500-6725000 GCA_037957365.1 Torreya grandis
GATTCCTATTATATGCATCATCACATGAGGCCATTTATGGGGTGGCATCCATAATCCATAGATATAACAAATAGTTTATGGCCTCCCATGCCTCTTTAATGCCCCTTCCTTCCAAATATTGATGAGGGTATTTATGGATATTATTTACATAATTGGATTAATTCATGGCCACACATATTGATCTTAAGATGGACGATCATGGTTGATCCCGATCAATTTAGAAAATATATAAATAAGAGGGGCAAGACCACTTTGATTAAGCTTTATCTGTGTAAACTGATTATGTAGAATTCTCTCCACATACCATTTGTGTGTGTTATTTATATGCTTAATTTATAATAGGATAACTTCATTGATAGGCATAACCTTGATTTCATATCATGACCATTGTTTCATTGGTGAGAAAGATATGATGTAAGAGCTTTGCCTTGCATCATTATTGAATACTTGAACACCAAATCAAGGGGAAAATCATGTTTTGAGTCGCATTTGTGTGACGGGATGCTCTTGGGAAGGTAATATGTATGTGCTTTCTTTCATTTGCTCTTAATTATCATTTGCAAACCCCATTTGTATAGGTTGACTTATATTGTTATGTTCTTATGCATTTTTCTTGAGATTTATTGATTAATGCTTGATCTAACCATCTTTGTAATCCATCTTTACATCTTGGCACACCCAGTGGGACCACACAACCCATTCAAACAAGGAAGACACTTTGGCAATCTTAGATTTCTTTAAAAGTCATTAAAAATCATTTAAGATCAATTTTTAGCTTCATTTTCCCATGTTTTTGACATTTTTTATTGATACATAGGTCACACATTGACCGACATTGGTCCAGGATAATCAACAATATTTAGGTTGCAGGGAAAAACACGATTAAATTTTTGTGTTTTAAAGCTTTATTCAAAATTAAAGCTTGTTATTTTGGTTTATAAGTCTTTGTTTGAACATTTGTTCCATGATACAGAAGTTTATTTTGGAGATTTTATTCTAACCTTAGGCTAATAAAAGCTTTTTGATCAAATCTTTTTTGCCTAAGGGTTCGTAGGTGGCCATTATCAGTAATTTTTTACTAGCATCGGTTCTTTTATGACCAACATCAGTAACTATTGATTGACATCAGTGTTTGTGTTTTAAAAATAGAGAACTCGAGAGCTAGTTTTTAAG
Source organism: Torreya grandis (assembly GCA_037957365.1). NCBI lineage: Eukaryota > Viridiplantae > Streptophyta > Pinopsida > Cupressales > Taxaceae > Torreya > Torreya grandis. Next base: position 6,078,674 of record JARHVA010000020.1, read on the forward strand.
ACTTGCTTGTTTCATTATCAATTATGCTTCAAAATAGGGGGAAACTCTCTAACCTTGCGGGACCCGTGTGGAAAAGTGACCAAATTTGAGCATGATTTAAATCCTTAATCTTCCCTTTGGTGTTCAAAAGGAACTTAGATGGTTTGTTTAAATGTTTGTATGAAGTTTTTTAATTTTTTTTCAAACTAAGGCCAAGAGGCCAAGAACTTCATCAAACATTTTCAATTTGGGGCTTATAACCAACATTCACTTAAATTTCAAGCTTTTCAAAAGTGTGTTGTTTTATGAAAAATAATCTATTACTTGTTTGTTTTTTGAGCTAATGAAGAGGGCGTGTATGCTATCCCCTCATCCCCTTTAGGAAACTTGGGTGACCAAAAGCACCTTTTCATTATTATTGTGCCTTTGTCTAAGGCATGAAAAGGAGGTTGTCTAGGCTCTCCCCAAAACTCGAATGGTTTGGGTGGTCTAAAAACAACTTTTAAAGCCTTTTCACTTAGATCATTTATTTTATGCATTTTGGCCTGTGGAGGGGAGTTTATAGCCTCTTCACGAGTTATTTAGGGAAGTGTAGTCATATAAAATGTGAAAATTGGTAACTTGAGTGTGGCTTGTGAGACGCAACCCATAGGTCCCTCATGCTTGCTTTCATGACCCTAATTTGATATTTTTCAGCCAATTGTAAACCAAAACTATGATGTTATTATTGAAACACCAAATTCTAATGAGTGAACCTGTGATGAAACACCTATTCATATTTGTTCTATTTTTAAAGAGCCTCATCTCCTTGACAAGCCAATCTCTGAGGAGTTGTCTCTTGACCTTTTTCCACTCATAGAGGAGTCTCCTTTTGGCAAATAAGTTTTTATCGAGTCATCCCTCGAGTGGTTCCCACTTTTCGAGGGTCTTCACTTAGATGATCTAGTCTATGTTGAACCTTTCCTAGATGAATCAATTTTTATAGAGCCCATTATGCCATCATAGGCCATTATTTGTTCGACACCAAGCATTAAAGAGGACATCATTATAGGAACAACCAAATCATATGAAGAACCAACATTAGAGTTAGGTTCCCTTTCTGAACTGACATTAGATTTAACATTAGAAGCAGAATCACTATCAGTTTCAACATCAGATTTAGAGTCCATTGACTTAGACTTAACTTTAGAATCAAAGTATGTTTATGGTTGTTATAACATTGGTTACACTTGCTTTGTAGATCAATTTGAATATATTTATGATCCTTCTATGGTTTTTGAGGATGATTCTTCAACATCGATATAGGGTCTCCTAGTATCTTCTACGAGGATTGTGTTGTCTTTCATCATCCCATCACCCCCACCCAACATATTCATTATATTGACATTCCACCTCCCACAGGTGTTGATTAGGATCGACATAATCACACTTTGATGAACTGCATCTGTGGTGACATATCGAGTGTAGAATATCAGGGGGATAAAGACTACATTCATTCAAAAGAAGAACAATCTCCTAGTGAAACCTTTTTGAAGGTACTAGAAGACAATCAAAGTAAAATGTCAATATCTCTTCATGAAACCTTCTTGGAAGCGTTATGGGATGATCAACATAACTTTATTGGTAAAAACTTTATCGAGGTACCAATAGTTGAGCACAAAATTTCTTCACTACTTGATGAAGACATTATCAAATCTAAAATTAGTATAACTTCCCATCTACAACATATTCATATGGTAACTACTCTCAAGATCAAACAACAACAAAAACTATTGGTCATATCGAGAGCATATTCAGAGGTCCTTGGCCCCGTCACAACCAAAATTATGTCAAATCCATAATTAACAACATTATGTGTGCCTAAAAATATTGATCTTCATTTTTTTCCCAACTGTTATACATTTCATTATCATCTACCTATTCATTACTATGAAGCTATCTTGTCTCAATGTTTGAAGGAAGCAAAATCAACAACCAATAAGGATCATAGGAACATTATTGAAATCCGAATCTATAGCAAGTTCTTAATAGAGCAACTATTTGGATGAGGTGTTGGGTAGCAATTTATATGATCAATTATTCTGGTTGCTTCATATGTTGACTAGGACGTGCATCTCTACGTTAGCAAGATGAACATAACCATTTTTCATTTGCCATCTGTCCTTCCATTTTTCTTGCCTTGTTTCTTGGGGGAAACCCTATAGACCAGTTCATGTAGGCATCTTATACCATTATGTCCCATTTGTTCCTTTATTTGAGTTACATTGATTTGTGTTCCTTTAGGACTATGTAGGCAGTGATTAATTTCTATTATGGTCAGCTTGGTCACCTTAGCCATGCTCTCACCATTTTGTGAACAATTGTTAAATTTTAATGCTCTCGCCATTTTGTGAGCAACCTAAGCCACGCTCTCACCATTTTGTGTGCACATTAAGCTAATTATTACTTAGGGGCAAACTTGTTGCCATTATAATCGAGTGTCGTCTTATCATTTTATTTATGTTTTACCATGTACCATTTTATTATACCATTTCTTTAGTATTGACCAGAGTTTGTTTTTAGCCATCCTGCTTACCCATTTTTGATTTTGGTTCTTGCACTTTTCATGAGGGGATTTCGATCTATTTTTAATAGTTTTAGAATTTTGTGTGGAATGACATTCTATGAAAGTAGTGTGACAATTTATTTGGCAAGTTATCTTTCATCTATCATCTTATCCAGTATCATTGATTATAATTATCTGTGGGCAAATCAGTATTATATTTGGTACCCCTGATTATAACTGCCTTTGAGAATATCAAAATTATGACATTATTTCATAATTATAACCACCTATGGGCAAATTAGGAGCAATGCTTTTTTATCATGTATTATCGCATCACCTGATCATTACTATTATCATTTACCTTGTCATTTGCCTTTATTTATGAACTTGTTGGGACTTGGTTAGTCTTTCATCACCTTTTATGTTGGTGGCATTACTGTGACTTGAGATCCTAATGGGATTATGTAGGTTGTGCTTGATTCATTTTGAGATCAACTCAGTCCCCTATTTTCATACGCTTTCATCGTCTTGTGAGCATTTTAAGTTGGCACACTCTCATTTCACGAGCACTCTTTGCAATATGCCTGATGTTTTATGAGTTAGACTATTTTATGTCTCTTAATTCTCAATCGAGTTGAGATACTTCAAAATTTCCAAAAAAAATGTTAAACAATTTTACACTTTCATTATTTTTTGTGTTGGTTTGGTCTTTTGTTCTCCTATTTTGTCCTGTTTCTTTGTTTTGTTTTTCAGGAACATATTGATAGTCACATGGATATTGATTATTCATATCTTACTTTCACGTCATTTATTAATTTGTTCTTGCTTTGCTTTTATACATTCTTGTTTCTACTTGAGTCTTTATTGTTTGTATCTCAATTTTAAGTTTGGTTCATTTATGTTTTCTTTTTATTTGTTTTTGCTTGTTTTTGTTTAAATGTAAATAGTTCTAACTCTCGTATTGGTAGTTTTTATCATTATCCTTAGTTATAAATAATCATATTTGAACCGACTCTGCACAATTGAAATATAATGTCATTATAAGTTCCTCATACTTATGATGCATAATTTCATTTTGCTATAGCAAGCACTATGTGCTTTGGATCCAAGTCTCAAGGTCAATACAAATCTGATAAAAAGTTCTCTAGTGCACTAATGAAACTAGGTAGAAATGGCTTATCTCACACCTGACTCTATGCAAGATGAGCATCTCTTAGCATATATTATGAGTCTAATCGATCACTGGTCAATTTTCTCCATCCATCATTCCATTCTTTCCCGCTTCTAAGTGAACTATATTAGCTTGAGGTCCATCTAGACTATGTAAGAAGTGCTTGGATACAAGATATATCCCAAGTCAGCTTGACCATATTTATTTATCTTTTCATCTCTTTATTCACTTTGTGCATCCTCATATGCCTAGTTTTTTATGATTGTTTCAGTTATTAGACCATCACATCACGTTTGCACCCACTCATATTTAATCTATGAAATAAGTTATATCCTTGAGATTTTGCTTGCCAATTTGCCTTATAGGGGCATAACATTTAAAATAATCACAAATCTAAATCAACACTATAGGGGCAAACCATTATTTATCAGTGATTAAAATCAGCCCTAATGGGGCAAAATTATTTTATCAACCGATCAAATCTATTCTACTGGAGCACATTATTATTTCCTCTCTCTGGAGACATGTTCTCCTCTTTATTCTAATTCCAAGCTCTATGGACTTTTGCCCTCGTTTTGGAAATATTTTAGTGTGCAACTTGTCTTGGGATTGATCATTCCGTAAGCGCGTAGCTTCTACCATAGCTTTGGGTGTGTTCAAAGTGTGCCACTTATATTTTTGGATTGTATCCTTCCCCTTTCCCCCCATTTTTGGGGCCCATTTTACTCTAATTATATTTTAATAATTGATGAAATCAACACATGCAAACATTATCTCATTTGGATTTAATATGTTTCACGGGTTAATCTCACTTTCCCTCTTTTTTTGAGAGTCCATCCTTCTCTTTCATCTTAGTATGTCCTCTCGAAGGGGCATCATGGGTCATTTCCTTCCAATTTCTTCTTGACATCTCTTTTCTTTGAAAAGACATTGCTTCACTAGAATGTGTTGCTACACCTTTTCAAACAAGGGCAAAATGTAGACATACATTTCCTAACACCTTTATGTTGAAATTGTCAATCTTAATCAAAATTTGTGAAAATGTACACATTGGGCTAAAATCACTTAAACATGATAAATGGATTGAGATTGTCGTATACAAATGTCGATTTCAGATAATGGATCCCTAAATGTGGCAATGCATTTTATGTGATTATTAACTTTGATCAAATCATTTTGAGTTGAAATGATGAAAATGCATTTTGGTGTTCTGGATCACTCCTTTCTTCTAATTTGGAAGTACACAACACATGCATGTGCTATTTTGTGTCGAAAACCTCTTAAATGGGATGATGATCCATATATAACTAACATCATCTTATAATTATTCTCTAGTCAAATTATGACCCAATAATATGACATTCTGACCAATTTGATTAATGAAATGCAACCAATTTCCAAAAAATTGCTTAAAATTTGATTAATCTTACTTAGGCAAAATAAAACAGATTATGAGTTTAAGTAAGAATTCCATAGAAGTAACTATATACAAGCTTGAATGACCCTATGAAAAAGTTTCAACCTATAGGGGTTGACCATTTTGACTTGGGGGTCAAAATTGGTCAACAATACCAATATTCACCTTTTCGTACTTTAAAGATACGACTAGTTCTCGCTGAACTTTTCCTTTGACATACCTATCATGCTTGTCAAATAGGTAATTGAGAGAAACCAACCCTTTTAGAATCTTAATGTCTTTCAACTAAATCACCCTTTCATGCTCACTTCCATCTCGAGTTTCTCATAATTTAGTAGCCTTGGTTGAGAAGATATCAACAATATCATCTTCATCATCCTAAACATGTGATTCCCTTTATGTAGAAGTACTACCTTCAAAGTATATATCTATGAAATTATTTGCCTTTTCAAGGAAGGCAATTATTGGCTCATCACTGTTGAAAAACTTCCAATGTTCTACATTGTCAAGCACATTAGGCCTAGACACTATTTCAATAATGTATTTTTCTATATCTACAAATGGGGGAGGAATCATTAGTGAAGCTAAAACAACAAGTGCATCTGCCTTTATGTTGTCATCCCTTGGAATAGTTGTGATTGAAAATGTATCAAATACCTTGATATGATCCCACACATGATTCTTGTAGTACCTCAAATGGTTATTTTTTACTTGATACTAGTTATTTACCTGCTTCACAACGGTTTTGGCATCATCTTGTGCCTTCAAGTTTCTGATTCCCATATCTTCAACTGTCAGCAATCCCATAAGTAATGGTTCATATTCAGTAGTTTTATTCATACATTTGAACTATAATTTGTAAGAGTAAGGAATTTTTTATTTATTTGGAAAAACAATGATAATTATGGCTCCAACACTAGCCAAAGAATAACTACCATCAAATTCAAGAAACCAAACATCATTAGAGCTACTTTCAATTTTATTTGGTATATCTAATTATCCTTCAGACATCATCATGTAGTTTCCTAGGTTCGTGCCTTCATAAACAATATCAGCTTGTGGGTCTTCTATTTTGCACACTATGAGTTTAGTATTTGATTCAGGTTCTAGCTCATGCTTTACACCATTTACTGAGAATGTAGGATGAGACAAATCCATCCGGATCTCCTCGTCTAATTATTTACAAAAGCTTCTTCCTAACAACATACCATACATTTTAAGAATATCTATCACTAGGATTATTATCTTTACCCTTTTATGTGAGAAAGAAGCTAAAGCCACTTGTGCATGCTTGATTTGGCCAACCAATGGGACCTGTCTATTATCTCTTTAAAACATCGACAAAAAGTTTTCATGTAGGTAAGTCCTAAAGTATGAGCAAATTTGGTCATCATGACATTATCAAAGGCTCATAGATCAACTATGTAGTTGTTTATCTTACAACCTTTTAAGAAAATGGATGTATAAAATGGTTCTTGTTTGTTGTTGACCAAATTTGACTTTTAGGTTAAAATAGGGCACCCCTAGGTAAAAATATTTAGTTTTAAGAATTTTATGGGTCCAATACACATGTCACGAAATTTTTTATATGTTAATTAATGCCACTTAATGTTGTACTAGCCTTGGTCATTAGTTATTATAGTCCTTAAATCATTTTTTAGTCATTTTGGGGTCAAAAAAGGTACATTTAATGACTTGTAAGGATTTATTGGGAAGTGTGAGGGTCCCAAAAGATTATGTCACATCCCATGTGTCCTAAGAGGTATTAAGTAACTGAAACCAACTGAAAAGTGGTAGGTTCCTCAGAAAAGGGGCAATTTTCTTGATAAAAAGAAGTTTAGCACTTGTACGATTCCTTGGGAAGTGTGGCATGTGGAAAAGGATCATAGTATGTCTCTTTAGCTTCCCAAAACTCAGTCCCATGTTTGGTTTGCTCTGGAAGTGACATTTTTTGGCCTACAACCGTTATAGTCCTTTTTTAGTCCCCTTGGCAAGCATAAGTAACCTTCAAGTTTGTGCTTGATACAGACATCTCATGATGTTTTAGCTCAAACGATTTGGGCAGGTTGTATTAAACTTAGAGAGAATCAATTATATATAATAATTTTTAAGAATGGTGGCTTTTGCTTCATGAACCATCCTCATGAAGTTGACTGTATTTTTTTGCCTGCTTATTTGTACACCCTGCAAGTTTTGCTCTTGTTTGGGCAAGTCCATATAACCTAGTTGCTAATATTGGGTCCAAATGATTTTGAATCCTTTATATCATGTTTTCCATGATTGGTTTAACATTGGGAGTTGATTTTATGAGCCAACCAACTCAGTTTGCAAGGAGGAGTGAAGGAGTGGAGTTGTAATTATTTCTTCCAATTGTTGGTGTTTTATCTTGTGTTATTATTTCAAAATGAAGTGAATTAATTAATGATTTAAAATAGATGTTTTTATTTCATAAAAAATTCAAAATACAACTCCAAAGAGTCACTTCAAGAGCTAAGAAGAGTAAGTAAATGCACAAAATGGTCATATACAATAATTGTACAGTTTGTCGTTTCTTGGAGAAATATGAAATGTGTGTTTTGAACATATTCTGAGGTTTAGAATGTTTGAAAATGCTTGGTAGTCATTTGGAAGGATGTTGATAATATTTAAAACTAGTGGAACCTCAAGGAGACCTTCCAAGCAAATTTGTGACACTTTGGGACAAATTCCCAAAACTGCCAAAACAAAGATCTAGGCCCTTTTTGGGTGTCCTTATGCATGATTCCATTGAGTTCCAAGACTTCCAAATACATTTATTTTAAATATTCTAGATAGTTTTATCACCTTGAAAAAGAGGATGGTTTTTGAGTCAAAGAGAGTGGTTTTCTCAAGCCCTCAAATTGCTCATCAAAGCACTGATATCCCACAGTGATGTCTACAACAAAATGAACTAATAATAGGTCTAGGCCTATTAGGTGGATTTGATGCTTAAATCTAGGTTGGAATACCTTGTTGCATTAGGGGACACATAATTTCCATGAATTGCATCAAGGAGGAACATTGAAGATGTTTGCACTCACCAAGCATGAACCAGTCCATACAAATGGATAAACCACAATCACCTACATCAAGATTTAACTCTCACCCCTTTCATAAGTGGACCTAGGTATTGGAAATGTTAGCTTGGGTTAAGGGTGAAAGAAACCATCCATGATTTAAAGTTCATTAGTAAAATTTGAATGGTGATTCCCTAAGATCAAACATGCAACTACAGATTTCCTTTACCTCATATGTAACCCTATAGACTGACTGTAGACTACCATGGAGCTTGAAGCTAAATGCCTTGAGGACATGCCATACTCTAGGCATGGAAGGAAAAATATATATATGGCAAAGTGTGGAGAGTTTCAAGGAGAACATGAATCATGTAATAAGGCCTGAAACACATATAAATATATCTACATGTACCCTTCAAGGCATGCAAATACAATTAACTGACTATAAGCGAACAATGACCTAAGCATGAGGTTTTGATGGGTGTTTTATCCCATTCAAAGTTACTGAGGGTATAAGTAAATGCTATTTACATTTGAAGATTCAAGGGAGGCCCTCAAGCATCATAACCAAACTCATTTGATGTAATAGACAACTACAAGAATCAATGAAAGACAAGTGTCTCAGTTAGGTAAGGTTCCAAAGAGCAACACAATTAGAAAGTGAGTTGGCACGAGGGTTTAGGTGTTGTTTTGGTCACTCAATTTTATTCAAGTATAGAGATAAGTTATGAGCTCTCATGGGATTCAAATGGAAGTCCTTTTGCATCATTGACCATTTCTAAATGAGCTAAAGTAACCTACAATAGGGGTTATTAAGGAAGTGTGTCAGTCATGAATCCAAGGTGCTTATGAAGAGCTAAGGGAGGTTGGAACGAGAAAGTAAACTTATAAACACCTTATCCATAGCCATGTTAACATTATGATCTATTGATAATGTAGAACAAACCTCACAGGCCTTCCAAAAGCCCTGTATTCATCTTCAACCAACTATAAATGTCTGTGTTGGCAGTGAGTAGTATGAGGTGAGGTTAATAAGTGTTGGTGTGATTCAAACATAAAAGAGTGAGTATTATCATGGTAAAATGAATATGTATGTTTTAATGAAGGTTTAAATCATTGTAGTGGATCCCTAGTTCATACAAAACTCTACCTAAAAGGGTATTTCCAAGTGGAAACACAGTCAAAGGGGAAAACTTAGTCTTGTCCCAGTTAGTGAGTGAAGGGAAGGAATAGGAGGTTGAGTGGGTTTTTTTAGGTTTAAATCACCTTCATATAATTTACCATAGTCTCATGAAACTATCATGATGTATTTATAACAAGAAAAATATCTCAAACAAGCATAGCATAGTCTAGGGTGAATTTCCTGCACACAATCCTTGCATGGCAGTTATGTCTTAGCTTTTTGGAATTTTGGGGGTCAAATAATATTTTCAAGAGATCAAACTTTGTATAGAGTACCTTTATGACCTGGGGAACCTCTTCAAATATTCACTTTTATCTATTAAAATAAGGGAGTGCCCTTTATTTTTCTCAGATAGAGGGCACTCCCCTCAATGCAAACTCTGACAGGTTGTGAAGAAAGTGAGTAATAAATTGAGCTAGGAGTTGAGTAAGCCCTTAAATGATACTTTTGAAATTGGAACACACTCAGGGAAACATTATAATTACTTAACATAGGGAATAAAACCAACAAGAGGGTCTAGAACACCAAACGTTGTAGGCAAGCAATTGGAATAAGGTTTAGGCCAAGATCAAATGTGGGGGGGGGCGTCATTCATGATTCTAACATGAGACATGCATTCAAACCTATTAAATCATGTTTATGAGGTGAAACAAGATGTTTGAGCTGTTAGGATGCAAAGTAAACCCAAAGGAAGCTATTTTTGGACCCTAGGACAACTAAAACGTAGAAGAAAGTGAAGAAAGAGTTCGATAGGGCAAGTCTAGAAGCTCATATCTTTTTTGATGATTTGCATGGAAGCCAAAGGAGTTGGGGGATATTAGTATGGATATTGAAGGCCATATTCATGGAATTTTTTTTCAAGTTAGATGTCTAGTTTTTTTTAATGAACCTTAAGAGGTCAAACATTTCTAAAACCCTTCAAAACCCTTGCAAGTGACTAGTTTGTGAGAATGGTGTTTGAAAGATAATATTTTTGAAAGAGAATGGTGTTTGAAAGCTAATAGTTTTGATGATTTTCATGGAATCCCAAGGAGTTGGGGGATGTTAGTATGGATCTTGAAGGCCATGTTTGTGGAATTTATTTGCAAGTTAGATGTCTAGTTTTTATGAATGAACCTTAAGAGGTCAAACATGTCTAAAACCCTTAAAAGTGATTAGTTTGTTAGAATGGTGTTTGTTTGAATAGTTTTACCATGAAACCTATTGGAACTTGTATATAACTCACTCACTCCCATGCCTTTTGGTTGTATGGAATTGTACAGACATGGGGAAAAACAAATTATTTTTTACCATTTTTTTGTATTTTTTAGGTTCTATAAGGAGTCAAAGGATGAAATAAAGTCTAGAGAGAAGATTTAGACTTTTTATAACTTCATATGGTCATTTATTTCTAATAAAAAACTCCTAAGTGCCCAAACTAGGTGATTCATCTCAACCAGTCAAAACTGGTATAGTGAACAAGCTAGTGAGAAGGGTGGAGATCTTCAAGTGAGGTGATTTTAAAGAATTAATGATGCCTCTAAGGCCATGGAGGGTCTTGAAATGTGTCATACACTCCCTCCATGGATTTTCATGAGTAACTGATGTCTTTTTTGAAGCCAAGTGTATAGGGTGTATGAAGGAAGAGTTTTTGGACTATAGATGATGATAGCTCCTTTTCAGATGATTCTAGAGGATAAAACCTACAACCAATGCATAGAGAGGAATGATTGAGCCTCTTACCATTCATTCCAATCATTGGAAATGGTCCTAGTCAATTATTAGGCATTCAAACAAGGCCAATCATGAAGGCAATTTTTTGGAGCCAAAATGAGAAGTTTTATGCCACTTTGCAAGACTTTGATGACTTGTATGGATACTTGGGCTTCTTGACCTTACATGGTTCATCCCATATCTTATTATCATGCACGAGTAAATGATTCTCTCAGCTTTAAAATTGTCCTTGTGACCCTTATACTTTTCTCTTCTCCTCTCTCTCTCTCGAGTTCTATAAGAACTAGCCATTTTGGTATTGTAATCTATGCTCCACCTGAGTATGGCAAAGCCCTGACCATTTATATACCTTTTGATCAATAATACTACTTACTTTTACCTCTTCATGACTATTGTTAGTTTGTTCATTTGGAATGTTTGATTTTGCATAAGTGATAACTCTTGTTTCCTTAGCATGATTGTCTCATACTATCATTTATTTGTAGTTGGAAAGCTTCTTCTTTCAGGGCATGTGAAGTGTTCTAGTAAATGTCAAGGATTTAGTGAGTTAGAATGTTTATTAGTGCCTTCATAGGTATATTGTCTAGTCCTCCTAGCTTTGCACATTCATCCATAACCTCACAATGTAATTTTTATGTGAGAAGATGAAGATTGGAGAAGTGTATGTTCAGTTTGTCCCTTGATTTCACGTGTGAAATGCATGTGGTTGGATGTAATCAATCTATTTGGTGTATCACCTCCCTTAGGATAGTTTGTTTTTAGTTATCTCTATCCCTTTTCACCCCCAAGTTTAGTTGTAGTTACAATCCAAAGTGGTACATCAAGGGAGCTAGCCCTATCTAGAGATTTACCTCATCCTTAGGCTGCCCACAAGCCTAGAGGTGTTTCCATTATGCCACTTAGATGAGGAAAGATTTTCTATCTCCTCAAAGGGTGAAAATTCAAGTGATAAAATTTTTTGGCATGCCTAGTGGGACTCTTGGTCTAATAAGTTAAGAAAATTTAGGTGTTGTCTCTTAATAATCAGCCTTTGGAAGCATCTATCAAAGCATCAATGGCGACTCCAAAGATACATTAGCTGGTCAAGCAGCCAAGGTTTCCTTTTGAAGATTGTTGGTAACATTTTCCTTTGTCTTCTTGCTTTCTATGAGGTTTCATGGCTAATTTTGGTGTTGAGTTTTGTCTTACACAGGTTGGTGAGACATTTAAAGCTTGTACCATGCCCTATCAATAAGATCAAGTTCTTAATCAACCCTTTCATAAAGTGCATCAGCCCTATAGCCAGCCTTCTCGATGTCATGTTCCTCCTAGTCAACCTAGCCACTCCTCAAATCCATCCATTTCCACCTTCAAGCAAACACTTTTGGGTTATGAAAGGTACATGTAGCTTGATACTCTAAGAGAATGTGGTCAAGAGGTCCCTAGAAATTTCATTCACAAGGTGAGAGTTGCCTTATATTTGGTCAAAAGAGAGTGGGCACCTATTGAGATAGCCAATTGTTAAAGACTTACAAATGAGATGCTAGATGTGAGTGGTTTGATTGCATCTTTGGAGGTTAAGCTAAGCATTCATGAGAGGCAAGCCTTACCAAGTCTATAAATCTTCATATCCTTTTCCCCAAGTTTGTTGTCAACCATATTTGATCCCTACTGATGAACCCAATCAAAATTGCTAAAGTCATCCTTTTCCAAATCAAGTGGAAGAGAGAATTGAAAAGACTAGCATTGTGTTTGAAGCAAACCTCGATATACATATAGAGTTAGCCCATAAGCAAATACAATAGTCCATATTAGTAGCATTGGAAGTGGAATTCATGCCATAATTTCCCTCTCACATTGCATCACCACCACCTCAAAAAGAGACTTATAATCCTAACATCCTAAGCTAGAATAAGGTAGTGGAGTCATGAGGAAAGAAAAAAGATAGACGTTTGGTTGATAAGGAGTGTGAAGTTGTGAATGAAGTTGATCCTTTGCAAGTTACTTCCCCGCTTCCTCAAGAAACCTCTTATCCTCCATATGAATCCCCTTGTATTCCTCATCCCCATGATTATGCTTATCAATGTCAAGAGAGACTTTTTAAAGAGAGCCTAGCCAAGCAAATTAAAGAGTTAGAGTCAAGGATGAAGCTACTAAGTCAAGGTGTGATGGAAGGTTTAGAACCAAAATAAGATCTTATGCCTAAACACACCCCATCCACCTTTCCTTAAGAGATTCCTAAATCTAAATCAAATGTAAATGAAGTGATTGTCAAGTGAAAATAAGAAAATTGAGTTGTTTTAGTCCAAGGTCTACCTGCCCTTCTTCAAGAGCTTATAAAAGAATCACCTACACTTCACTCTTAATCTGATTTTGAGTTATACGTCCCACCTCCACCAACTAGTTCATCTTGTCCTCACCCCATCACCATTTTCCTTGATGGACCTATGATATGGGAACCTAAAGAAGAGCAGTTGGTTGATAAGGAAAGATATCTCTTGCTTGAAGAAGACATACCTCCTTGGCAACCTCATTGGGCTAGGTCACATGATTTCAAGAGGCCTAGTCTTCGCATCACCATGAAGGAGAAAGAGATAAGATCTTGAATCCCTTGAAAAAGACTCTAAATCTAATCAAAATGTTGTAGATGATCACCTCCAACATGAAGATGAATGTGCTATCATGAATGGAGAACAATTCTAAGTCTCTCCCAAAGAAGATGCATCCCTAGAAAACTCTCTTGAGATCAATGTGCAAGATGGTGTCCTTAAAGATGATTCAATACCTCAACCTGATATTGGATCACCATTAGATGCATTAGAGATTGAAGAACATCAGGTTGAGGACATCATACATCAAGAAGAGAAGATTATAGAGGTAGTGGTTCTAGAGGATGAAGAGGACAGAGATGATTGGCAGCTGCAAATGAAGCTCTTTCAAGAGCTTGAAGAGCTTTACCGAGTTGAGGGCCAAGTACATGACAAGGTGAATAAGGAATCTTCCATGGAAGATAATGATCAAGATTGGATAGAGTATGCAAAGCTCCTTGATGAGCTAGAAGAACTTGCAACTAAGAAGAAACCCAATCATATTAAGAGCCCTATGGAAATCAAGAATGAAGTTGAAATTGAAGATCCACATGAAAAGGTTGAGGCTATTTGGATGTAATAAGAGTTAATTTCTATAGCCAACCTATTTGAATTTGTCTGGTTTTCAATGAACATAATTCTAATTAAGTTGGCAAACATCATGAAAAGGTTGGAGGCATCAATGTTAAAGGACAAAAGGCTATATGCCTCATTCATTCCGTCATGTCATGAAGCAAGAAGAGTTTTAAACTTCCCCTTTGATCCAGGAGGAAGTTCTCATCTCAGGTTAGTTAGTTTGTTCAATTTAGTGTGTGGGTTCCATAAGTGTTCATGAAGCACATGTGTATGTGTGTCTTGTTGGTTTTGTTGCCTTATTTTGTGTGTGTCCTTTGCTTTGTGTGGTTGAGGTAATTAATGGTCTTGTCTTGATGGTAAATAGTTAAAGGTTTCCTTGTTGGTATCAAACTTCAAATGACTCCATAAGCCCAATGGACTGATAAGGCTACTGATCTAGTTAGTATAATAGGCATACTACCCTTATGAGTCACCAAATTATTGACCAAATCTGACTTTTAGGTCAAATTGGGGCACTCCTAAGTAAAAAAATTGAGTTTTACGCATTTTATGGGTCCAATACATATGTCACAAGGTGTTTTATAGGTTAATTAATGTCACTTAATGTTGTACTAGCCTTGGTCATTAGTTATTCTAGTCCTTATCTCATTTTTAGTCATTTTAGGGTCAAAAAAGGTGCATTTAATGACTTGTATAGATTTATTGCAAAGTGTGAGGGTCCCAAAAGATGATGTCATGTCTCATATGTCCTAAGAGGTCTTAAGTAACATAAACCAACTGAAAAGTGGCAGGTTCCTCGGAAAAGGGGTAGTTTGAAAAGAAGTTTAGCACTTGTATGGCTCTTTGGGAAGTATGCCATGTAGGAAAGGATCATGGTATGTATTTTAAGCTTTCCCAAGCTTAGTTTCAATTTTTTTTGCTCTAGAAGTGCCATTCTTGGCCCATAACAATTCTACTCCTTTTTTAGTACTCTTGGCAAGCAGAAGTGACCTTCAGGTTTATGCTTAGTATGAAAACTTAGGTTGTTCAGCTCAAATGCTTTGGGGAGGTTGTAGTAAAATTAGAGACCTTCATTTAAATATAAGGAGTTATAAGAGTGGTTTCATGTGCTTCATGAACTATCCTCATGAAGTTGACTATATTTTTCTACTTACTTATCTATGCACCCTGCAGGTTTTGCTCTTGTTTAGGTAGGTCCATACAATCCAATTGATAATATTGGTCTCATATGATGTTTAATCCTATATCTCATGTTATCCATGATTTTTTTCACATTGGGAGTTGATTTGATGAGCCAACCAACTCAGTTTGCAAGGAGGAGTGAAGTAGTTGAGTTACAATCATTTCTTCCAATTGTTGGTGTTTTCTCCTTTGTTAATGTTTCAAAATGAAGTGAATTGATGAATGATTGGCCATAAATGTCATTCCTTCATCTAAAATTCTAAATATAACTCCAAAGAGTCACTTTAAGATCTAAGAAGAGCAAGTAAATGCACAAAATGGTCATCTACAACAGTTGTACGATCTGCTTTTTCTTGGAGAAATATGAAATGTGTGTTTTGAACATATTCCAAGGTTTTGAAGGTTTGAACATGCTTGGTATTAATTTGGAAGGATGTTGATAATATTTAAATCTAGTGGCACTTCGAGGAGACCTTCTAATCAAATTTGTAACACTTTGGGACAAATTCCCAAAACTACCAAAACAAAGGTCCAAGCCCTTTTTTGGGTGCCCTTATGCATGATTCCATTGAGTTCCAAGACTTCCAAATACATTTTTTTAAAGATTATAGATAGGTTTATTAAATTATAAAAGATGATACATTTTTGAGTCAAATATATTGGTTTTATGAAGCCCTCAAATTGCTTTTCAAAACACAAATTTCCCACAGTGATGTCTATAACAAAATGAACTAACAACAGGTCTAGGCCTATTAGGTGGATTTGATGATTAAAGTTAGGTTGGAATGCCTTTTTGCACTAGGGGACACATAATTTCCATAAATTTCATCAAGGAGGAGCATTGAATATGTTTTCACTCACCAAGCATGAACTAGTCCGTACAAATGGATAAAACACAGTCACCTACATCAAGCTTTAACTCTCACGCCATTCATAAGTGGACCTAGGTATTGTAAATGTTAGCTTGGGTTAAGTGTTAAAGTAACCATCCATGATATAAAGGTCATTATTAAAATTTGAATGGTGATTCCATAATATCCAACATGCACTACAAATTTCCTTTACCTCATATGTAACCCTACAGGCTGATTGTAGACTACCATGGAGCTTGAAGCTAAATGCCTTGAGGGCATGCCTTATTATAGGCATGGAAGGAAAAATATATATATGGAAAAGTGTGGAGAGTTTCAAGGAGAACATGAATCATGTAATAAGTCCTGAAACACATACAAATATACCTATAGGTAGCCTTAAAGGCAAGCAAATACAGTCAGTTGACTATAAGCAAACAGTGACCTAAGCATGAGGTTTTGATGGGTGTTTTAGCCCATTCAAAGTGACTGATGGTATAAGTAAATGATAGTGACCTTTTGAGATTCAAGGGAGGCCATCAAGAATAATAAAAAATCTCATTTGATGTAATAGACACCTATAGGAATCAATGAAAGGCAGGTGTCTTAGTCAGGTAAGGTTTCAAAGAGCAACACAATCAGGTAGTGAGTCGGCATGAGGGTTTAGGTGTTGTTTAGGTCACTAAAGTTAATGAAAGTATAGATAAACATTATAATATCTTAGGGGATTCAAATGGAAGTATTTTAACATCATTAACCAATTCTAAATGAGCTAAAGTGACCTATAATAGGGGGTACTAAGGAAGTGTCTCAGTCATGAATCCAATGTAGTTATGAAGAGCTAAGGGAGGTTGGAATGAGGAAGTAAACTTATGAACACCTTCTCCATATCCATGTTGACCTTATGAGCTATTTATACTGTCGAACAAACTTCATAAGCCTTCTAAAAGCCCTATATTCATCTACAACCAGCTATAGATGACTGTGTTGGTAGTGAGCAGTATGAGGTGAGGTTTCTAAGTGTTGGTGTGATTCAAACACCAATGAGTGAGTCTCATCATGGTAAAATTACTATGTATGTTTCAATGAAGGTTCAAATAATTATATTGAAGGCCTAGTTCATACAAAACTCTACCTACAAGGGTATTTCCAAGTGGAAACATAGTCAAAGGGGAAAACTCAGTCTTGTCCCAGTCAGGGAGTGAAGGGAAGGCATAAGAGGTTAAGTGGGATTTTTTAGATTAAAATAACTTGCATATAATTTACCACAGTCTCATGAAACTATCATGGTGTATTCTTAACAAGAGAAGGAGCTCAAACAAGCATAACACAGTTTAAGGTAAATTTACTGCACACAGTCCTTGCCTAGCAGGTATGTCTTAGCTTTTTGGAAATTTGGGGTGTCAAATAATATTTTAAAGGGATAATTTTTTTTATATAATACCTTTAGGACCTAGGGAACCTATTAAAATATTCCCTTTTGTTTGGTAAAATATGGGAGTGCCCTCTATTTTGTCTTAGATAGAGGGCACTCCCCCCAATGCAAACTTTGACAGGTTGTGAAGAAAGTGAGTGATATGATGAGCCAAGAGTTGAGGAAGACATTAAAGGATATTTGTGAAATTGAAATGAACTTATTGTAACATGATAATTACTTCACACATGATAAGTACTTCACACAGCTAAGAAAACCAATAGGAAGGTCTAAAATACCAAACGTTGTAGGCAAGCCATTAGAACAAGGTTTAGGTCAAGACCAAATGGGGGGGTCATTCACCATTATAACATGACACATGAACTCAAACATATTTAATAATGTTTATTGGGTCAAGTAATATGTGTTCAAGCTGTTAAGATGTAGATTAAACCCAAAGGAGCCATTTTTATACCCTAGGATAACTCAGAACTGCAGGAAAGTAAAGAAGGAGCTCAATAAGGCAAGTCTAGATGCTCATATATTTTGTGATGATTTGCATGGAATCCAAAGGAGGTAGGGGAGGTTATTAGGGGTCTGAAAGGCCATGTTTGTGGAATTTTTTTGCTTGTTAGATGTCTAGTTTTTATGAATGAACCTTAAGAGGTCAAACAGGTCTAAAACCCTTCAAAACCCTTACATGTGACTAGTTTATGTAAATGGAGTTGGAAAGATAATCTAATGGCATAGTTTGACAATGAAACATATTATAAATTATATATTACTAACTCTTTCTCCCTCCCATGATTTTTTTCTATACATAATTGTACAGACAGGGAGGAAAATAAGGTATTTTTGACCATTTTTCATGTTTTTCAAGTTATAGAAGGATTCAAAGGATGAAATAAAGTTTGAAGGGAAAATTTAGACTTTTCATAACTTACTATTTTCATTTATTTCCAAGAAAAAACTCCTAAGTTTCCAAACTAGGTGATTCATCTCAGCTAGTTAAAACTGGCATAGTGGACAAGCTAGTGAGAAGGGTGGAGATCTTCAAGTGAGGTGATTTTAAAGCATTCTTGATGCCTCTAAGGCCATGGAGGTTATTGATAGATGTCATCCAATCCCTCCTACATATTTTCATGAGCAACTGATGTCTTTTTGGAAGCCAAGTGTACAAGGTGCATGAAGGGAGAGTTTTTTGGACTACAGATGATGATAACTCCTTTCCAGATGATTATAGAGGACCAAGCCTTTTTAACAAATGCATGGAGAGGAATTATGGAATCCATTAACCTTCACTATAATCATTAGAACTGGTCCTAGTTAGTTATGAGGTGTTTAAACAAGGCCAATCATGAAGGTAGTTTTTTTGAGCCAGAATGAGGAGTTTTATGCCACTTTGCAAGAGTTTGATGACTTGTATGGACACTTGGGTTTCCTGACCTTGCATGGTTAATCCCATATCCTATTCTCATGAATTATTAACTAATTCTCTTAGCTTTAAAAGTGTCCTTGTGACCCTTAGACTTCTCTCTTCTCCTCTCTCTATCAAGTTCTATAAGAACTAGTTATTTTGGCATTGTAATCTATGCTCCACCTGAGTATGGTGAAACCATGCTCATTTGTATACCTTTTAATCAATAAGACTACTGAATGTTACCTCTTCATAAGTGATAACTCTTGTTTCCTTAGCATGATTGTCTCATTCTATAATCTATTTGCAGTTAGAAAGCTTCTTCTTGCAGGGCATGTGAAGTGTTCTAGGAAATTTCAAGGATTTAGTGAGTTAGATTATTCATTGTTTCCTTCATGGGCATCTTACCTAATCCTCCTACCTTTTCACATTCATCCATAACCTCAAAATGTAACATTTATGTGAGAAGATGAAGATTGGAGAAGTGTATGTTCTGTTTGTCCCTTGATTTCAAGTGTAACATGCATATGGTTAGAATTCATCAATATATTTGGTATATCACTTCCCTTAGGATAGTTTGTTTTCAATTATCCCTCTCCCTTTTCACCCTCAAGTTTAGTTGTAATTGCAATCAAAAGTGTTACATCAAGGGAGCTAGCCCTATCTAGAGATTCACCTCATCCTTAGGCTACCCAGAAGCCTGGAGATGTTTCAATTTTGCCACTTGGATGAGGAGAGATTTGCCATCTCCTTAAAGGGTGAAAATCCAAGTGACAACATTTTCTAGGATTATAAGTATATGTAGAAATGGTATTTATCAAGGGTTTCAAATTAGAAGGTGCAACTAGGATTTATTTAGAAATGAATTTGATTGTATTGTCAAATTCTCCTTTGATAAACCAACAAAACCTATTAAGTTGGTCAGGGTTAAATCTCAAGTACTTGATTTAGGTCATTTGAATATTGGATTTATTGACATGATCTAGGATATAAAATGAAGGAATATTAGATGAAAATGTGATGTCTATATTTATGTGTGATGAATATACACGAACATTATTTATAGAATTAACACTGATCTTTTGTTTTTTTGTAACATGAATTTGAGGAAAAACACTTACCTTGGCTGATGGCTGCTTTGTCTCTATTTGAAGAGGTAAGGGAAACCTTTGAGGAATGATTACAATTATAGGAGATGCCTTAGGAGATTCCTTAACTTGAATCGTTTTGCCTTGGTTTTCTTTGTCAGCCTATTGCTTCTTCTTGGTATCTTATTTCAAACCTTGTGATCTTGTGAATATTGCATAATAATGACATTCATATCTCTAACTACATCCTCATAATAATCAACTTTAGACTCATATTTTAGAAAGGCATTACTGGAGTCGCCACTAGGTTATTTGATTTCATATTCTTGAAAACTTGGATCTTTTGTTTCGAGTTCATCATCATACACATAGACTTCTTTCATTTCCAATACTACATTTATTGAAGGAGACTCAATTGCTAATTTTGGTTGTGGAACTTTTATCTAAGGACAATTATTGTTGTTAGGAATATAATTCCTTCTAGGGATATCTTAGTACGGAGCAACAAGTTACTTTTTAAGTAACTGATTTTGCCAATTTTTAAATCAATTACTATGTGGAATCCTAGTTAAAAGCTTGCCTTTAGACTTCAAAGAGCATCTTCTCAATTTCTCGGCCATAATAATGCCATCTTCAACTTGAGTGGTGAATGCTTGAGTTTATTTAAGGTTAGGTAATATATTTTTGACAGTTGTGTGTTTATAAAGAAGCATTTTTTATTTTCCCCTGTGGTTTTGATTGTTTGAAGGATTTTATTCAACAACTTGTTGAGATTAGCAACAAAGTCCCACATGGGTTTATGAGCTTCTTGATTCATACGAGTCAATTGCATCCTTAGCTAGTTTGAAACGACCCTCAAACTTAGTTCTCATAGTGTTCTAATTAGTAACAGAACTTGGGTTGAGATGGTAAAACCAAGGAGATTCCCCATCTATAATAGTTTCATTAAATAACCTATAACAACATCTTCATGCTCAACCTTAGAATTATACACGCGATGAAAAACATAATAATGTGTTCATCTGGGTGTTGTTTCCCATCACCTAAAAATTGAGGTAAGTCCTTTTATGAGCCTCTAGGTAGTTCATACAACTGCCCTAAAGCTAAATGTCTAATTGCATTACCCTAAGATACTATCATATTTTAAAAAGTTGCATTTTGGGGTATAACAACCCTAGAAAGAACAAGTGTTTGGCTTTTGAAAGTACCTCCTTGTTGTTGCTTCTTAGCCTTGTGACTTATAGGTAGTCTTACATATTTTATACTTATTATTTTTCCTTTAGGATTCATCTAGAAATTAAGACGTAAATTAAATAAAGAATGAAACACACCTTTAACTCTATTTGTTATGGTGAACCTTATTTCCACCAAAATGGAATAACTTATTGACTAGGGAGGTGAGGTTGTTTATGAACTCTATGAACCACTCTTATCACAATTTGTCCCAGTTGTCTCCTTACAACAATTGCAACTGCTCTTGGAACAAGGTTTGCATGATCTTCCTCTTCGTCTAGTATGACTATGGCTGATGAAAATGAGAAGCACTAACACTATCATCCCACATGAATTGGTGAAGATCATAATCAATATCAAGATTCACAACTTGTATCAAATCAAGTCCTAGAAGATACATTGGATTCTAGGTTGCAGGAAGAGCCATGCAAAGACTTATGTGTATTTGTAGGTTACACAAAGCACAAAACATGCCCCATGGTTGGTGCAAAAAGTTGTTGGTTGGAAATTTGGTATTGAAACAAAGTTTGCATATCATAGACAACATTGCTATGGGACAAATTCCCTCCTCTGTTGGTAGGCAAGGCTACCTTTATTGATTTTTTTTATTTTTTATTTTTTAAAAATTAAAGGTATTTACAAATATAGATGGTTGTTTTGGGGGGTTTTGCATGCATGAAGCATGAAGGAAGGAATTTTAAGGAGTAGAAGATGGAGGGAAAATGGAAAGGGATGTAAGATTTAGAAGAAGAAATAGGGAAAGAACATGAATAATTGAACAAAGACATTTTCTATTACATTCTATGTTTTTGAGATAAAAATAAAAATAACTGTTTAACCACAAACATTTTTTTATGAAAGAACACACATAAATTAACAAGATGAATTGATGGACACAAGAAAATTCATTCACAATGACACAAGAGGCACAAAGTCTTCTAATGATCTCATTTTATTCATTTACGAGAACAACACAAAGTTTCTTCTTTTTCTCCTTCCTTCTCCCTAAAATCCTATATCTTGAAAAAAAGTTACAAAGCTAAAAATTCTCATAGAATGACATGCACACCTTTATTTATAACTTAGAAGGTGGTATTTACAAGGGAGGACTCTACCCCTTGACTTGGTAAATAATTTTCTAAAAATAGAATTAGTTGCAATTTTAAAGCAAAATTAAAATTTACAAAGTGCACAAATCATAACTTAGAAAATGCAAAAGTGCCAATGCCAAAATTTAGTTTTGAAAACTACAAAAGAGAGTACATAAAAATGCAATTTTGGAAACCACAAAAGGGACCACACCAAAACACAATTTTGAAAAATGACATTCAGAGAAATTTCACTGCCTGCTCACTATTACCTTCACAAATATTCAAAACTTCCTTCTATTTTTCTTATTGATGTTTTTTTTGGTAGTTGTCAAACAACTTCATTGTTTCTTTAACTTTGTCTTCATCTAGGCCATTTGAATGAAGGTAATGGATTTATCCTTCAACTTGAAGATTCAAAATTTCTTGAGATCTTTGTCAAGCTTAACAAAAGTGTTTTGATACTTGATGAACCTTTGGATAGACTCAAAATTGAAGGCTGAACTAGGATTTGATTCCTTCTCCATCAACTACTCGAATTCATTCTTGATCATATTTGCTAGAAGAACCAATCCATTATTGCCAATAAATGAGCAAGGAAGTTTTTCAATCACTTCTTGTATATCATTTGTAGCATCTACTACCAACCACTGAGATGCTTTAAAATTTTATAGGGATTATTCAAGTATCCAAATCCAGAACTTGATAGTGCCTAAGAACTGAGTTTCATCTCCCTGGCATTCCCAAGTTAGAACCTTTTATGCAATGAGAGTGTTTGTATTTTCTTTGGATAAGACATACAACTTTGGCAAAAATTGTTTCCACTTATTAATTTATGTTTTGTAAATAACCTCATTCTCTCTAGCATAATTGAGCTCATTCTCAATTATTGCATACACTGAGATGGCTGTGTTTATTGATCTAGTTCGCCAAAGGAGCAATTTATATAACCATTCCTTAGTGGCCCTACCTATATGCCCTATCTCCTTAGTTGTTCTCATTATTTTTGTATCAGATGTATTTTTGTATCAGATGTATAGTCATGTGGATGTGATTGAATAGGATTCACCAATTTTTATACCATCGACGAGAGTTATTTGACATTTTATTTCAATTTTTATTGATTACCTTGTCATGGTCATACTTCTCAAACACCATGCCAATGGATGTTTACACATCTTATTTTATCCCTTCATGAGTAGACTTGCCAAGGTGTACCTCTGCTTTTTATAATCCTCGATGTCAATTTCCTCTTTGAATTTATTAGTAGGAGGAACTACAACCTCAACATAAATGTCTCCATACTCATCCATGATTATGTAGGAAACCTTTTTGTATTTCTTTGGTGCATGAGGAGTAGGTGTTATGAGTGCATTGAAATCAACCTCTTGTGGTTAAACTATCTTCTTCCTGTTATTGACTACTTTGTCCAACCAATTTGGAATCTTTGCATTAGGATTCTCTTGTAGAGATCTTTATTCTATATGAGTCTTGATGGAATCAAGAGGGATTATTAGGGCTTACTTTGATGGAGGCTCAATATCTTCCTCATTTTTCTTGGGAGGCTTAGGCTTGGATTTAGGAATAGAATATGGAGGTAAAGTGTCAAAATTTGATAAAGGCTGAGAAGGTAAGATGATTACCTTAGGATAAGATTGAGGACATGTAACTTTTAGAGGAGTGGATACAGGGACCACTAAATGAGGGTTCATGGTCATACATTACAACATGGTGTTTTTAATCAAGCCTTGAGAATGAACCATATTTATAGATGGGTCACTTAAACTAATAGAAATCCCAGGGGTCCCCTTGGCCCCTCCATTTGATTTCTTTATCTTGAATTTTAGTGGCATTTTAGTTTGATTGAATTGTGCATCCTTTGTTTCTTGCTCCTTTTCCTCTTCAATTACATTTGGGTCCATACCAACATGGGAAGAAGAACCTGCAAGTGATTTCCCATACTTGAGTTGTTATGGTTGATCATGACTCATGTTCATAGCTCTAAATGGTGGATGAAATTTACCATTTTTAAAATCATCCCCCTTACCTTTAAGCCATGAGATGGTTCTTTTAAAGATCACATGGGTCCTATCATCTAAGGATATCAAATCTGGCTTGTTCTAATAAACTTGATGTAGGGGCTTTGATTATTCATCTTGTTCATAATAAAAAGAATCCACATCATTTCCATCATCTTGAATGTGTTTTGAAATATATGCTATGTTAAACTCAATCACTTACTTCAAGGTGGAGTGAGAGTGATCCCTTAGCCTAACATTTTTCTCATTATCAAAATCCATCCAATAATCTTTGTAATATGGGACATGCCGATATGAAGAACAAAGGATATTTTCCACCATCCATCTAACATCAAAAGAAGGTTTGTTGTGAAAGGGCCAAAGGGTAGATCGAGCCATGTATACCTCAATTGACTTTGCTTTGTGAAGCAAGGCACAAAAGTATCTCCTAAGTGATTGGAAAGTGAGCATTTGACTTATGCTTGGTAGTTATGAATTTATGGGTTTCTATGAACTATCGTACTATCTCCATTAGGGACCAAAATATATAAGGGCATACTCACATCCACAAACTATGATATAGGAGAAAGTGGGGAATTGTATAAATTGAGCACACTATTTAGAGATCTCGATGGTAACTGTAATAGAAAATCTAAGATTGTATGGATCTAGGTCAAACATTTGAATGACATAATGGATAAAAACATCTTTAACCTTGCAAAATTATTTTGAGTTGGCTTCCAATGTAAGCTACAAATAAAACTCATAGATCTGTGATGATGACATCTAACCCATTGTGTTTAACCCACTATATATCTTCCTGCGAGTAATTTTTAGACCAAACAAGAAATCATATAGAAATTCCCTATTTGGAGCACCTCGCACAATTGCTTATGAATAAAATCACTAGTTAATTTTGTGCAGTTGATGAAGTGCTTATTCTCATGGATGATATGCAGGTGTATCTACATACATTCATGGAATTCCTTAGTTGTGGGATTACTAACCACTATGTTCAAAAGTGTGATAATATCATTGATCTCCATCTTGAACTCAGATTGTGTAATGGTCTTGGATATTAAAGTGGAAATGGCCTTAAGATTTATTAGCCAATGTTTATTCTATGATTTGGAACATGAAACTAAGTTAGAGTCCCAAAATTATTGAGTGGTATCAGGGGTGAGATCGATAAAATATTCATGACTAGGTATTTTTAACATATATTTGACATGCTCTGCACCAAGTCAGAAAACATACTTATCCTTTGAGTTCTTCACCTCCTTGTTTTCCTTATCATAGTGCCTTATAAGGGTTAATAGTAATTTTAGACATTGAAGTGATATTGGTAAAGTTGTGGCATGGGGTAGTCTACTAACATAGATGCTTTGTATATAATCAGACTTATGGTCAACATTAACCATGTTTCAAAAGTCTGTCATATTGAAGTGCGCCAGATCTATATCTGTAACCCAGTATACATTGTAATCCAAATTAGATTGGGGGATGACCCCTAGAAACTAGAATTTTATTTCACCTTTCTTATTCGAAGTTCCTGACATGTGCAACTATAAGTGGTAGTATTGATGAACAAGTTTATTCTAAATAGAAGTAGAAAATGACAACTACAAAGAGGAAACTAACGAACTACAATCTGATGATTGCTTTGTAGGACTCAGAGTCTAATGACTACTCTACAGGGCTAGAATTTTGATGACTGCTCTATAGGGCTCTAAATCAAATGATTTCTCTAGAGGGATCAGATTATTATGACTATTTTGGAGGGCTCAGAGTTTGATAGTTACTCTATAAGGCTTGTAGTTTGACGAATTCTCTACAAGGTTCAAAATTTGATAGTTATTTTGCAGGGCTTAGACTTTGACAACTATTGTGTAGGGCTTAGATTTTGATAGTTGCTCTATAGGGATCTGAATTTGATGACTACTTTGCAAGGTTTAGAGTCCAACAAGATGCAAACAGGAGTTCATATCCTGATGAAATATTAAAGAAGCTGCAAAACCCTGATGAGGTGTTTGATAGAATGCATAGTTTGGGTAAGTGCATAAGGTATTAATTTTTGAATCATGACAACCAAGTATAAAAGTTTATTGTAAGAGCTATGAGATTGAAAAACCAATTTTTATATAGTGAATAATAAGAAGCAATGGAAAATGGGACAAACAAATCACCTGCAAGTGAAAGGAAAATGCACGAGTGGAAATTAAGGTTTGGGCAAGTGAAGAGTGAGAAAACCAGAGCTTGAATGGAAAATGGAATGAAGTGATAAGAAAAATGATGGAAGTCTATTGATGTAGAGGAAGGGAGGAAGACATATGCATGCACAGTCAACAACTATATCAATGGCAGGTTTTGGAAGTTGCAAGGCAGGTGTCAAGTTCTAAAGGATGCAAAGGAGGCATTAGGTTCTAGAGATTACAAAGTAGGAGTCATGTTTTGATAACTGCAAAGTAGGCTTTGAGTTTGATAGTTGTAAAGTAACTATCTAATTCTGACCTTATGTTAAACAAACAACTATGTTCTAAACTCTTATTTCTTCATTAAAACCAAACATATCTTAACTCGATTACTCTCACAAGTGCAAATTTCATTTTAATAACTCTTGTCTCAACTTGTTCACCAAACTATGCACTTGTGGTATCTAAATTTTAACATAGACTCAAATTTGGGGGCAATGTAATATCCTTAATCAAAATATTATATGATAATTTAGATTCCTTAGAATTCCTTTTGAGATAATATTTTATAAATATAGATCTGCACTTCAAAATAATAATTTAGATTAAAAAATGTAATTGATTAATGGTTTACTTCAGAGTTTCAGATTAAAAATTATGGAATGTAAATCTTCAAGGGGTTTCGTGCTTGATTAGAAAGATGACAAGGGTTTCCGTCCTTGAAATCCAATTCTAAAATTAAGGGATTTCATCCTTAAAAGTAATGTAAAACATGATGCTTGTACAAGGTTAAATATTTTAATACATTCTTTCATGATTCTTTCCATACCAATAGTGATTATTTATACTTACATAACCTTCCATCAAAAGATATGTCTCCTCCAAATGTCTTTTACCAAGGGGTATGTCTTCCCAAGTGTGGCATCCCTTGATACTTTCATTTAATGAATGTTGTTTTATTACTTAATTAACTAGACATTGACTTCCTTTAAGTGTGGCACTCCTCCTTTAATAATTAATAAATGTTGTTTGTGGCATTCCTCTTTATGGGTGATTTCCTTGATGCTGTGATTTTCAATGATTTAATTGGGGATATTACATACCTCCCTTCATCAAATTACTTGTCCTCAAACAATTATAAATGGGGGTGTTCAAGAATTACTACTCCTTCCCCCTAAAATTGAGGCTTTGTCATATGGCCATAGGTATTGTTGATTGCCATCACAACCTGAGATGGAGGCACAGATCTTGATGTGATGCAATCACCTAGAATAACATAATTTGAAGGAGCGTGGTGTCTCCAGATAGTAATATGTTGATTAAAACCATTTTCTCTATTATCTACCCATACTCTATCAAAATGAATACAATGTGATATGAGATTTACACTTCTAAATTATGATGTCATCACAACCTCATCTTGCAATCAAAATAATAGGTGTAAACACTAAAGGAAAGATGAATGTAGGTATATGTTGTAGTGACTGAAATAGTAATTTTATCTTGAATACAAGAATATTCACCTGATTTATCCACTGGATCAAACATGCCACGATCCGAACCATTTCCAACATTAAGCCCTTTGACAAGTCCACAAACCTGCCTATCATTTTCCTTTACAACATACATTAAATTAAAATCCATTTGAGCATGGAATAGCTTCTCTCCTATCATGATATACTTTAAAGACCATTTTGTGTTATCATAGAAGGTAAGCTTTAGAGCTACAACCTAAATTTAAATGATAAAGTTATTTATTCTATTGGAAACACTTATTTGTTTATTTGAAACAAGTGAGGAACACTAAATTTCATCCTTTGTACCATCATAACCAGAATAGTTTCCTTCCTAGGTATCTTTATTGTTAACATCAAGTATAACACCTTATTTTACCGAGGCACATTAACTACTATTGGTACTCAAATATATACACTTTCCCATTTATAAGCCATTCTTAATTCTTATGTTCTTGAAACAAAGTTTTTTCCCATATCCAACTATGATGAAGGGATGGAAGTTTGAACAAAAGTTTCCTTTCAAACCATCATTTTCAATTAAGCAAATTATTTTCCCACAACCATCATACGTAAACACATCCACATCATAGGCATTTGTAATGAGTTGTCGATATGTAGATAGAAATACAATATCTTCTTTTTTCTCATAGAGAGATGAATTAAGATAAATATGATCACACATGGTTACTAGATCATTTTGCATACACGTTACTTCCTCCCTTCTAGTGATAACACCCAATGATGGCAAAAAATATTCACCTACTGTAAGTAAAAAATACAAAACTACAAGCAGACGTGGTTGTTGCATTCGAACAACCAAGGCTTGTGAATTAGGCTTAACTCTCTAGTCCATTACTAGCATGGTCAGTTTAGGGATGTCAGAGTCTATTGGCCCCCAAAAAAAATATGGAGTTCGTTCCTCTCAACATCTATCTTTGATCCAAGGATCAGGCACATCTCTGGCTTTGTACTCAGTTGTATATCCATGATTAACAATTTTGGAAGTGTGACATAAAGATATATTTCTAAAATTGAGGTTATCTTGTAAGCAACCTAAAGTCCTTAAATATTCATGCAAGAAAGAAGAGACTCTTGATTAATGTCATTATATAACATCATTGAAGCATTTTGGATTTCCACTATCACTAGTAATAGTGCATGGGATAAACTATCGTGGCTTCTCTCTTGATCTTCGTGAAGAACAATGTTTTGATTTAGGTCAACTTATGCACTAGGTTTTCACACTTGTTGTATATGTGATTTCAGTTCGAAAATTTCTCTTGAATTAAAAGGAAGATTAGCTTCTTCAAATATATTTGAAGAAGCATAGTTTATTATAACCATGTACTCTTTATCAAACATTATTCCATGCAACAAGTCAACCTATATGTTAACAACCACCTCTGGAACCTTTCTGAAAACATCTCGTAAAGAGTGACATATTTTAATATGCAACTAGAAGCTTCTTGTATCATAAAATTATCCAATTTCCCATCAAACCCAAAAACCATATGGATGTCTAATATCTCAGCTTGAATGACATCAAGCTATACAATATATTGATCTTTGTCCCTACGACCATGCCAATCAAACTTATTCAACACTTGAGGATGACCTAGATCAAGTTGCATGAAATATTTGCTCATGGAATTGTGTGGTATAATAATAATAAGTGTGTCTAATGACACCTCCAACTTCACTATAGGTGACCCTTCCATTTCAGATTGTTGAATAAGCCACTCAACTCCAATTTTATCTACAACTTGACTTGTTTGTTGAGCTTTTGGAGTTACCAATCCCATGAAATAAGATGTTAAAACCTGAATGAACCTAAGACTTGTAAATTCGAACACATTTTTCTCTTCTCCTACGGCTAAAGCCTTATTGGAAAGATTGTATTTGGGATTAATGATTGGGGTTACAAAGCTACATGAGGAATCCCTTGGGGTAACATATAAAAAACTAAAGTTTCTTGGCAAGATAGAAGGGCTATCATAAGAGCTAATGAAATTTGACAATGCATCTTTGAAATAAACTTATTTATCTAACACTTGTGTTGCTGATGTTGGGTAACATTTATTTGTACCATTAAAAGGTGATAGTGAAGGTCCAAATGGAGAAGCAAGATTTAGTTCTTTCTCCTTGTTCAAACACATTTTTCTCTTCTCCTAGGGCTAAAGCCTTATTGGAAAGATTGTATTTGGGATTAATGATTGGGGTTACAAAGCTACATGAGGAATCCCTTGGGGTAACATATAAAAAACTAAAGTTGTTTGGCAAGATAGAAGGGCTATCATAAGAGCTAATGAAATTTGACAATGCATCTTTGAAATAAACTTATTCATCTAACACTTGTGTTGCTGATGTTGGGTAACATTTATTTGTACCATTAAAAGGTGATAGTGAAGGTCCAAATTGAGAAGCAAGATTTAGTTTCTTTCTCCTTGTATTTTTAGCTTCCTTGGGCCTTGCAAGTGCCTTTTTGGGGCTTGTTTTAGCTGTAACCATTTTCTACTTTTTCTCCACATGCTCTGTTAGCATATTTCTATATTATTCTTCTATTATTACATAGTCTATGGGTCTTTCAGAATTTTGTTATTTTTTGTTGCATCTATTGTTGGTATAGTTGAGTTGTAAGGTGGATGATATGCTTCAAACTACTCCCTCCTTTTTACCATCAAAGATAAACCTGATTCTGATGGATTCCTACCAATAGCCTTTATGTCACCACCTTCTCTTTCACCGTTATTCATACCTTGGCTCCTTAATTTTTTTTATTTTCCTTTTTTCGAATACCTCTTGATCCCCTTTTAATTGATTAATGGTTTACTTCAGAGTTTCAGATTTAAAATAATGGAATGTAAATACTTAAGGGGTTTCATCCTTGATTATAGAGATGATAAGGGTTTTTGTCCTTGAAATTAAATTCTACAGTTAAGGGGTTTCATCATTAAAAGTAATGTAAAATATGCTGTTTATACAAGGTTAAATATTTTAATACATTTTTCCATGATTCCTTCCATACCAATGGTTGAGTATTTATACTTGCATAGCCTTCAATCAAAAAATATGTCTCCTCCAAATGTCTTTTCCCAAGGGGTGTGTCTTCCCAAGGGTGTTGTCCCTTGATACTTATGTTTAATGAATGTTGTTCTATTACTTAATTAACTAGACTTTGACTTCATTCTAGTGTGGTGCTCCTCTTTTAATAATTAATAAATGTTGTTTGTGGCACTCCTCTTTATGGGCGATTTCTTTAATGTTGTTATTTCTAACAATTTAATTATGAATATTACAAGCAACACCATTACACTTAACAAAATATAATACTTCCATTGAAACTGACAATTCAAGGGAATGGTAGTATAGGAAAATGATACCTTATCTACAAAATCAAACTCGTAGTGACTTCATGGGCAACTCAAAACAACTCCTTGTTATTATTACTTACCCCAACTGAGATTGCACCATTTAACATTAATGCTTTAACAATACATTCATGTTTGTAGAGGAAATGAAATCATTGGAAGGTAAAGCATTTGTAATTTTAAAAGAATCTTTAAAACACATCCACTATATTCTAATCGATGAAATTATTTTAAAGATACAAACTTGTTGATACATATTAACTTCCGACAGTTCAAGTCATGACAATTTGGCATAACTATCATTCTCATTGGTGACTTAGGCCAATTATCTCTACTACAAGACATTCTCATGTATGCTAGAAAATTGTATGGTTTAACCCTTTTGATAAGCTTTAACATTGTTGTCATGTTGCACGCAATTTTTCTGTCAATAAGGGTCTAATCCATGCCAAATGGATTTTCAAAATCTCTTATTAAATATTCAAAATGTTGAACCAAAAATTGAAAATTAGAAATTGCTAATGTCTCAAGTAAATGCATGTTTGCCATCAGAAGAAAAAGTTTTATTTCATTCTAAAACACATTTATTTACAACAAATAGTTTATCCACAACACACAATAAAGAGATTTTAAAATTATTGAATATGTTGATTACATAATGCAAAACGTACCATAAAAAGAACTTTTGAAGATCTTGATGATGATCAATTAAAGGCCAAAATTATTTTGTATAAGGGACAACAAGTAATGCTTACTTCCAATTTCTTGGTCATTGTGTCACATCTTGATTTCACCCTATAATTAATAACCTTTAAATCTATAGATTAATATGATTATTATCTGATTATCATTGTTTTGTCTTGAGCCTTACGGTATATATTGGTATGAGACAATGCTATTGTTGATTAATATACATAATGTGACAGTTGTATTTTAATTATTCTGTATATTACAGATATGTATTTATTAATTTTGCGTCATTGATTGATATTTATGATGACTTAGACTAACTACCTACTTGTTGTAAGGTGGGTGAAAGATTGATCATACCCTTAGAGCTAGACGAGAGAGAGTATCATTGGTGAGGATGGGCTAGATGGAACGAATGAGCAATGACAAAGGAATTGCCAGTGACCCAACACACACATCACAATAGAATAACATGTTTTATTCATGTTTGATTAAAATAGATAGTATGGTTTTGAGTGCTAATATATTATTCTATAATCATGTCATTTGATGTTTACACTAACCTATTTGCATTGTGATATTAATTGTTGATAAATTACTTTAACAAATATGTTATGTTTCAATATTTAGTTACTGTTGTCTTTTAGTTGTGTATCACATAAACATTATTTTGTATGGATTTTCTTGTTAGTAGTTGTGATGACATTCATATGGCAAGTCATTATGAATAATGCTATTTATTACTAGATTTCATTAATTTAAGGAAATTCAATTATGATGACAAAAGTTAAATTAAATGCTCTAGGCCAATACTTGGATTACTTGTTAATATTATCACTTAAAAAATATGATAAATAAATTAAAACAGGTAATTAATCATGCTTTAAAATAAAAAATATTAACAAACATGACTTTGAAATAAATAAAACTCAAATGTATATTTTAAAAGAAATAAGAAAGACGAGTGAAGTGTCGACTTATGGGGAAGATAACTTAAATCAAAAGCTTGTTGGACTGATTGGTTTTTGGACCTAGTAAACACTGCATATGATCCATCAAAAGCTTCTCTTTTACTTCTGGGTTCATCCTGGTAATTCAAGAAACCAATGTAGGAGTCACCAACTGATTCTTCTTGATCTTCCATGAAGAGATCAACGTCATTTTATTGCTCAAACTCAAGTTGGAAAGAGAAAGCATGTTCTGTTTCTAAATATCCAACTGCTGAGTTGGTTGGAGGAGCTTCAAGGGCAATTTTTTCTTGTGGGGGAGGAAGATGATCTGATTGTCCTTGATTCCTGGGAGCATTGCCTTGATATGACTGATTTAGAAATGTCCTTCTTAGCATATCTTTATATGAAGGAGCAGAAGACATCCCTTGTGCCATTTTTCTTTTCAAGGCTAGCAGTTCATTTGCCAGCTTTTGCACCATTGGATCAGTGGTGCCTGTAGATGAATATTCAGAAGATGATGAGGGTCTATTTCTGTTTGGATCTCTTCTTATCTTCCCTGCTAAGATGAGATCATCTTCTACCTCAGTGGCCAAAAGTTGAGCTGCAGCAAGATCTATTTGACCAGCACGTCTCAGAAGAAAACTCACTTTAGGTAACTGAGAATTAATGAAGAAGCATTTGAGATTCTTAGTCGTAGGTCGAGCAATTATAGAAATTTTGTTCCTTAGTTTGTCAAACTTGGCTATGAAGTCCCTCACTGGTTCATGAGGTTCTTTCTTCATCTGTGTAAGTTGAGCCAAAAGTGCATGTGCATCTTTTGCAGGTTTGAATCTGGCTTCAAACTTAGCTTTGAGGGTATTCCAATCAATTACTGATCGAGCCTGTAGATGATAAAACTAATCTACAATAGAACCTTGTAATGTTTCTACAAATATTATGACTGCTACATCTTCAAATTCTATTCTAATTATGCCACAGGCTATGCTGAAGGCTGCAATGTGTTCATCAGGATCAACTTTCCCATCACCATAGAATTTGGGGAAATTCTTCCTTGAACTGTGTAGAAGCTCATGTAGAGGTGGAGTAAGATTGAGGGGACCAAAAGAATTACCCTAGGGGCCTTGAACTGCCATGATAGGATTATGAAAAGGAAGAATAACAAATCTCAAAGGGGTAATTATTGGCAAAGCTTTATCACCAGCAGAAGTGGATACTTTGTAAAGCTCTTGGTTCGTTAGAGGCGAGATGGTGAAGGAAATAAATCAAAATTACTTTGTTGTATCAATTCGAATACAGGGTCAATAATACCTTTAGCCCTTTGGCTTCGTGTATACCTTGAATCTGCTAGATTGTGAAACAAGAATGGAAAAAAATTGACCTCACTTTAGTTTAAAGCTTGAGGCTTTAAACTGCACACTCTTTCCCAGCAATTCTGGTTTTTGCAGACCAGATAAAATAACAGAGGTAGAGAAGATGATAAGGCTATAAATAGATAATGGGTAAGACATGAAACGGAGTCACCAGAGTCTATAATGGATAAGGGTTATAATGATAATGGGTAAGACATAGGTGATGTTTCAATCTGAAACTTGAGGTTCCAAATTGCACAAAATTATGTATATCCCCAGCAGAGTCGCCAAAAATTATTGGTTGAATATTTTGTTGATCAGCGTACTGATAAATAAAATAGGTCTGATCATCCAAAGTAAGAAGATTGGTCATCCAAATGTGTAGGTTTACCACATCAAAAGGGGACTAATCTCTCCTCTCATCAAGGGGAGGTTCTATATATATATAAAAAAAGAAAATAATACTTAAGGGTAGAACAAACCATCCATCTCTCTTTTTCAGAGATGATGCGTGCAAATCAAAGGGGAAATCTCAAGGGAAATGACAGAAAGCATTCCTCTTCTTTCAAAAGTACTATTCAAAAAATCACAAGAATCTTTCTGGTAGTAATTGCAAAATGTAACCAAGGAAGTAGTAACCAACAAATTGAGATGTAGCACAAAGTCTCCACCTCAATTGTGCAAGAGTGAGATACGAAGGACAATGAGGGCACAAAGTCATCCCAAGGTCCTTTACACAAAAACAAAAAGAAAACACACTAAAAGCAATTGTGGGGGCACAAAGCCTCTCCACAGTTGGCTTCAAGACACCTTCCTGACTACTTTCACTAATTCTGCTTATTGAATTAAAGGAATAGAAAATATATTAAGGAAAAAGACATAAGAACAATTTCCCCAACAACAAAGATATCACAGCACAAAGTCTGAAAAGTTACTTGCTTTCTTATTCTAATAACAAAATATGATCAACAATCTGAGCTCAAAGTATCAGTAATGCCTTTCAATTTGGGCAGAAATTTGTTTCTGATCATTAGAGAGAGATATCTTTCCATAAAATAAAGTCCATTATATAGCCTCTTCAAGGACTTAGGAACAGTAACACATCATGTTGCATTGAATTTTGTTAAGAAGACATGATATAATTTAACGGCATTTACCCATCTATTTTTCTCAATGCACAGAAATGGGTCACGCTATTAAAAGTTTGCATCTTTCAATATCCACCTAGCGGTCTACTTTTAGAAACGTATTTGATGCACAAATGTTTCTGATCCTTCCTCATCGTTCCTCTTTTTTTGGTTAATTGAATCGGGTCCTTGATTCAATTTTGATGCTCTGTTCCTTAGTCATTTCCTATTGGTCTTGGCCTTAGAGCCTTCAAATGCATTCGGGTCCATGCTTAAACCTGCAAGGATCAACAACTATTTCATTGTTGCGATTTTGACGTCCACGGGCACGTCAATTTCCTCGGTAATTCCTTTGGCTTTGTCATTTGATCTTTCTTAGAGGGGACCTACCCTTCGAGGCCTTGAGAAATGGTCCACTTTGGGTTGGGAAGAGCCCCCTGCAAGGGCATCTGCCCTTCAGACGGTCTTTGGATGGCCTTCGGGCTTCTTTCTTCCGGTGGGCTTTATCCTTTATTTCCTTCGAACTTCTTATTTTGCATCCTCCTGAAGGGAAGGTGACCCTTTAATTTGGTAGCCGAGAGTCCCCCGCAAGGGTATCTGCCCTTCGGGGTCCTTCGGCGGCCTTTTGTCTTCGGAGTCCTTCAGAGCTTTCTCGCAGACTTTTCTTGCAGATATTTTCCCGCGGACAAAAAGTCCGCAAGAATTGTTTTGGCTGCTTTGTCTTTGGCCTTCAAAAATTATTTCAGGCTTTCCTCCCAAGAGAACTTTTTCGAAGGAAATCCCTTTGCTCTTTTCGCTCCTTTTAGCGATTCATTTGCCCCCTTTCTGCCCTTCGCAAGGGCTGTTTGTTCATTTGGCTTTGGGGCAACCCCTTGAACCTACCGATTGAACCAACTTTAGTTCAACGGTTCATTCCCTTTGACCACTTGAACCAAGATCCTTTGAAACAAGCCTCGTTGAACTCGTTGAGCCTTGAACCTTGAACTCGTTGAACCTTGAACCAAATTAGTTCAATGGTTCAACGGTTCAATGGTTCATTCCCTGAAAATGACTAAGTGTTGGAAACTTATTCTTTTGATTGAACCTGCCAAATCCGTTGAACCTTTGAACCAAAGTGGTTCAATGGTTCAACAGTTTAATGGTTCAAGCCTTCTTCTCTTTGATAAGTGTTTTGAAGCTGTTGAACCTTGAAGCGGTTGAACTTTGAACCTTGATAAATGCACTTAACTCTTACTACTGATGTTGAACCTTTGAAACCATTGAACCTGTTGAACCAAAATGGTTCAAAGTTCAATGGGTCAATGGTTCAATGGTGCAATCCTTGCTTATAAGTTTGCTGATGAACTCTTTTGGTTGAACATTGTCGTTGAACCAACTTTGAAATCATCTAAGTGTTGAGAGCTTGATTCTTTCCTGCAAAGTCCATAAAAATCAACTTGTGAAGCCCATAGAACTTGGCCTGCAGAGTTCGTAGATTTTTTGAGAAGCTTGAAAAATGAGAAATTTGAATGCTCAGAACAAATTTCGAGAAGGAAAGACACAATTTTGGTTTGAGGAACCAAAATAGTTCAAATGTTGTCCCAAAAATGAGTGATATTTTTGGGGGACAACAAT
This sequence comes from Torreya grandis, assembly GCA_037957365.1. Taxonomy (NCBI): domain Eukaryota; kingdom Viridiplantae; phylum Streptophyta; class Pinopsida; order Cupressales; family Taxaceae; genus Torreya; species Torreya grandis. The sequence continues at coordinate 6,115,958 of JARHVA010000020.1, forward strand.
TTTATTAATGATAATTTTGGTTGTATGAATGTGTATAAATATAGATAGTATAAAAAGAAGAAGAAATCTTATTCTTGCAAATGCTCTTCAGAGAAAGAATTTACTTATATTAAACCTTGGAAGCCTAGATACAAGTATAGAAAATAGAAATTTAGTTTTAGAAAGACATTCATAAAAAAGAAACATGGGTTTCACAAGAAGTCGATCAAATGCTTCATTTGTTAAGGTGATCATTATGCAAATAAATATATTAATGAGAAAAAAGAATCCAAGAAGATTAATTTTCTGAATAGCCATGAACTCAATGAAGATGAATATGTTTTAGTTTCAAATGAAGATGAACTTCAATATGAATCAGATATTTTATGAAAAGTATCAGATAGTGATGAATCTAATAATCAAGTAAATATGATTCTGATATAAGATTTTAGATTCATATGATTTTTGCTATTTTTTTAGATGCATTGAGTTTATCCTAATAAATATCTTTCCTCAAAGAAAGATATGATAAAACTCCTGCATATATGATCTTTGAAAGAATATTTTTACAACAATAAATTATAACTGCTGAACAAAAAAAAATTCTTTACTTAACTCAATAAAAAAGGCAAAAAGATATTTTGTCCTAAGACGATCAGTCTAAACTTCATAAAGCTCCTTCGATTGAAATTGCCTATCAACTTGACACATATAATAGAGTTAATTGATGGAAAAAGTGAATATATCAACTCCAAATCTTGTTAGTCAAAGCTCAGACTGAATTGCAAGCTCTTATGAAAAAAGAAGCTCTTGTTAATAAACACAAACAACTCTTTGAAGAAAAATTACTCCAAATCACCACTGAGATAGAATCTCATTTTGAGGTGGGAGAAACTTTTCATGATAATTCGAACATACATCAGATATTAGTATATAATATTAATAATTTAATATGTACAATTCAGATTAAATGAAATAATTTTAAATCATATAACTTGGATGTCTTGCTTGACACAAGCGCTGATATTTCTCTTGCTAGATATCATTTTATTCTTGTTGATATGTGAAAAGTTGATTTTCATAAATTGACTTTCAATACAAAAATTATAGTTTCAAAATTATCTGCAGTTATTCCTAATATGCTTGGTGACTCTATCTATCATTTTAAGATAGTATAATATGAAATGCTAATGCATGACAAGATGATTAGTTTAGATAACTCGACTACTTTCTATCTTATTACAATTCAGTCGCATGAAATAATTCTCGTAGAGAAATATTTTTTATACAAAAAATCCAGACACGAATATATAATTATTATGAAAAAAAAGCCAAAAAAATTAGTTGATACTAAATGGATACAACAAAAGGTAAATCTTTGTCATGTTAACATTTAATCAATAATTGAAAAACTCAAAAAAGATTGTTACTCTAAATTTTTTTTAGCATTTAGATATAGGAAAATATATGAATGCAAAATAGAACTAAAAATGATAAAAGATAAGAATGACAAAGAAATATAACCCAAGTTCAAGGTACATCATTCATGAATGTCTCCTTCACTTAAAAAAAATATTTTCAAGAAATAAAACAATTAAAAAAACAAAGTTTGATAGGAGATTCTAATAACCCTTGAGCTTATGAAGCATTTTATGTAAATAAAAGATGATAACAAATAAGAAAAAAAAAAGATTAGTCATAAATTATGTTCTTCTGAATAAGTGTCTTATTTGTTCAGCATCTTATTCTTTCAAATGATGAAATTTTATAGAGAATAAGTAGAAATAAAGTTTATAGTAAGTTTAATTTAAAAATAAAATTTCAATAAATACAAATAGCAGAACAAGATAGGTATAAGACTGCATTTGTCATTCTATTTGGACAATATAAATGGAATGTCTTAGCTTTTGACTTAAAAATTGCTTTTAACATATTTAAAAAAATGATGAATAATTTTTTTTAATTTATTATGATTTTATCATTGTCTACATAGATGATATATTGATCTTTTCAAAATCTCTTAAAAATCATATAAAACATCTAATTTTTTTATCAAATTGTATTTGACAATGGTTTAGTTCTATCTGAAAAAAATATCAGTTTTCAAAGATGAGATTGAGTTTTTAAGAGTTATTATAAAATCAGGAGAAATTACAATTTAAGAATATATTTTGAAAAATATTAATTTTTTTTCTAATGAGTTCAAAGATAAAAAATTACTGCAAAGATTTTTTGGTTGTGTAAATTATGTAGTAGTGTATTATTACAATATTGCACATGATAAAATACTTCTAAATAAAAAGCTAACAAAAAATCTTCTAGCATGGTCAGAAGAAATGATAAAAATCATTCAAAAAATAAAACAAAATTATCAAAATTTACCATCTTTAATTTTACTTGGTAATGGTCTAAAAATTATTGAAATAGATGCTTCAAAACTATATTGAAATGCAGTTCTTAAAGAAATGTTATCAGATGGTTTAATTTTTTTTTACAAATTTATTTCTAATTTTTTTAAGCAAGCTCAAAAAAGTTATCATTCTACCCACAAAGAAATTCTTATTGTTATTAAAGCTATTCAAGCTTTTATGTTCTTTATAAGATCAGAATTTTTTTTTGTTACATCTGATTTGAATAACTTTATGAGAATTCATCATTCTATTGATAATCTAAAGAAATGATATGTGTGTAGGGTAATCAAGTAGATAACATCTCTGTCAGACTTTGATTTCTCTATTGAACATATTTTTGAAAAAAAATTGTCTTGCTAATTTTATATCCAGATAATTTAATTCAAAACAGTCAGTCATGGCAATAACAGTGACTGAAGTTTGTGAAGAATTTCATCAACATATATAGAGATCTACTCCATCTGTTGCTAATCAGTTAACTCATAAAATCAATACTCTCACAAGAAAATCTCATGAAGCTTTTGCAGAACTCAATAATACTCATTTGGCATGAACATCTCAATTTTAAGAACCTGATGGTAAAAGGTGGTGTTCAACAATAATGTTATATCATAACACTAATAATCTAAAGATTACTGGTATAATTTTTTTTTTAAATTTTTTTATTTGCAAACATGGTTATAAATTTCTAATCTAATGATCTACCTTTTGACCAAGTTTTAATTTTGTAGTAGAGAATTTTTGATCATCTACTAAAATTTTGGATTATTTATTTCAATTTCTAGATTATATTACGTCAATAAAAACTTTTGATGATCCTGTTGTTATATATATATATACAGAAAACACTTTTACAATATACTTTTGTAATAATATTTTGTGTATATATATATATATATACACAAAACACTTTTATAATATATTTTTGTAAATATGTTTTTTGTATATATATTCATTTTTATAAAAGTATATATATACATGTATGTATGTATATATATGTATATATATATATATATACACACACACACAAAACACTTTTACAAAAATATATTGTAAAAGTGTTTTCTATATATATATACAAAAAATATTTTTATAAAAATATATAAAAAAGTATATATATATATATATTTGTAAAATTATTTTGTGTATATATATATATATATATATATATATATATATATTTGTAAAAGTGTTTTGTATATATATATAAAACACTGTTAAAGGGTATGACATTTTATTCATATTATTTAAATAGAGTAATAAATGTAGTCTTGTATCTATCTTGTTTTGTTACTTGTATCTGTTAAAATTTTGATTTTAAATCAAATTTATTGTAAATTTTATTTTCTCTTATTCTTTGCAAGATTTTATCTTTTAAAAGAATATGATGTTGAATAGGTAAAACATATTTATTAAGAGGAACATAATTTATAACTAGTCTCTTTTGCCTTTTATTTGTTCTGATCTTTTATTTACATAAAATGCTTCACAAACCCAAGGGTTATTAGAATTTCTTGTCAAATCTTATTCTTTTAATTATTTTATCTCTTGAAAACATTTTTCTTTAAGTGAAGGAGACATTATTGAATGATGTGCCGTAATCTTGAGTTCTATTTCTTTACCATTTCTATCATTTACCATCTTCAATTTGATTTTGCATTCATGTATTTCCTATCTTTGAATGCTAAAAGATTTTCAGAGCAACAATGTTATTTAAATTTTTTAATTATTGACTCAATGTTAGCATGACAAAGATTCACCTTTTGTTGTATCCATCTGATATCAACTGATTTTTTTTGTTTTTTGTTTTAATAAAATTTTTGCATCCATATCTCGAATTTTTGTATAAAAAATATTTTGGTGCAAGAATTATTTTATGTGACTGAATTGTGATAGGGTAGAAAGTAGTCAAGTTATATGAACTAATCATTATATCATACATTAACATTTCATGTTGTACTATCTTAAAATGATAGATAGAGTCACCAAGTATAACAAGAATAATTGTAGATAATTTTAAAACTACAATTTTTATATTGCAAGTTAACCTATGAAAGGCTGAATCAATTTTTTGGTCAGATCTTAAGTTTTTAAAAAAAATGGATAGTAGACACAAACTTTGTTCAGAAGCTCAAGAAATTTTTATCATTTACTACATCTGTAAAAGATTTATCAAATAAATTTATTATCAGATTTGACACTTAAAGTGATTTAAAAGACGATATATTGAACATGCAATTACAACAACCCTTGCCTCCAATCAATCCTCACTGTCTGTATCTCAAGAAAGACCATGATCCTCAAATAGATTCATATTACTGTATTGATTACCAAAAAATCATAAGTCATCCAGATCAATTTAGTATTTACATAGTTAAAAGAGATTTAGTCATACAAGAATTACTTGAGAAAAATAAGAAGTTACTTGTTGAAGCCAAAAAAATTAATATGAAAAGATTTTTTGGAAAAAAGACTAAAAAAGAAGAGAAAGGTCATATATGAAAAACTCCTCTGAGAGATGAATCATACACAAAAAAAAATTTCCAAAACCTATTGATTTCAATCAATATTCATCCGATGGAAAATATAAGACACAAATATATTATCTCAAAATCTCTGACAAATTTTGATCAGTCTACAGATGTTAGTTAATGAATTGGAATAATCTTGCAACTAAATGTTTGAATAATAAAGTTTTAAAAATATAGTAAAATTTTGATCAGATTTCTAAGATGTTAAAGAGTACTGAGTTGTATCAAAAAAAAGAAATTACAAGAGCCATCAATATTTTAAATGATAATATTACTACCCATCATAGTCAGTTTATTCAAAAAATAGATAATGAATCCAACAACAATCTGTTGAAACAAATATAGATGATATGATTGTTAAGGAAAATGTTATCAGTCAAAACCAAGATAAGCTTAAGATTAGTATGGTTTCTATTGAGACAGATTTAAAAACTTAAATTGCTACTCTTCAGATAAAACAAAAAAAAATACATAAAAAAATTAGACAGTTATTTTCAGCTTCTGATATCATAGCTAGAGAAATTATAAACTATAATTTTAGCTTATCTTCTATTCTTGATATTTTAGATTTACTAAAAGATAAAGGACAATCTTCTCAACCACAGTAATAAATTATTGTCTTAAAACACATTGATTATAGTTAAAATATCCATTCCTGACAAAATATTTTAAAAATATAAAGAGAATCATTCATAAAATCTAAATAAAAAAATATGCTTGATTCTGAAAAATCTTTTGATAAGATCTTTCAAGTAAGAATGACTAAGATTGACCCTGCTAAAACTAGAAGTTATTTTGATATAGGAGAATCTTCAAAGTCTAGACCTCCACTAGATTATCAAATAATGACATTAAACCTTCAACTTTTCTTTTAAAAATTCAATTGTGAACCATAAAAAGAAAGAAAGAAATGATTCATATAATGTTAGCTTAGACTGGTATACAGATTCATGGTCTTAAGAAAGATCTTTTCAGTGTTAGTCAACAAATTGCAAATAGGTTCATAGGGAATATCAAAGAATGGTGGGATGCTTGTGGTCCAGTGTTTCATGAAAGCATATACACTAATCCAGAACTTATCTCTACATTCTACAATACTTTACTTTCTGAATTTGTTTGTACACTTGATAATGATAAAGAGACAAACAAAATATTTTTTTTTAAAGCTCAATTATGTGATATGACCAAGTTAGATGAATATATGTGTTATATGAAGAATATGTTTTATAATACTAAAAAAAAAAATTATTTAGTGTACAAGATTAGGTATATAAAATCATTTCTTGAATATTTTGCTATCAAATATAAAGCTGTTATGGATAATAATCTTTTAACCATGTTTTTTAGAAAGATAAATCAAAAAATTAAAATAGTCAATGAAAGATTATGTACAGAAAAAAGATACAGAAAAAAAACTATGAAGTTTTATAAATAAATTGATGCAAAATTATGTAATTCTATCAATGATAATTTTGGTTGTATGGATGTGCATAGATATAGACAACATAAAAAGAAGAAGAAATCTTATTCTTGCAAATATTCTTCAGAAAAAGATTTTATTTATAATAAGTCTTGGAAGCTTAGATATAAATCTTAAAAAAAAAATTGATTTGAGAAGGATATTCAAAAAAAGAAACATGGGTTCTAAAAGAAGCCTGTCAAATATTTCATCTGTCAAAGTGATCATTATGCAATAAATGCCTTAATAAGAGAAAAAAATCCAAAAATATTAATTTTTTGAATAGACATGGAATCATTGAAGATGAATATGTTTTAGTTTCAGAAGGAGATGAACTTCAATATGAGTCAGATATTTTATGAGAAGCATCTGATAAAGATGAATCTGATAATCAAATAAATATAAATCTAGCTGACACTAAATCAGAAGATGAATCATCTGATTATGATTTTCATATAGAATTTCAGATTTATATGATTTCTACTCCTTTTCCAAATGCCTTGAGTTTATCCGAACAAATATCTTTTCTTAAAGAAAGATATGCTAAAATTTATGTCTATATGATCTCAGAAAGAATGTTTTTACAACAAATTGTCGCTGTTGAGCAAAAATATTCTATCTATTTAGCTTAATAAAAAAGACAAAATGATATTTTGTCACAAGAATTTCAGTCCAAAAATCAGAAAGTTTTTTCGATTGAACCTACCTATCAACCTGACACATATGATAGAACTACTTAACGAAAAAATACATCTATCAACTTCAGTGCTTCCTAATTAAAGCTCAGACTGAATTACAAGATTTTCTGAAAGAAGAAGCTCTTGCTGATGAACATGAACACCTCTTTGAAGAAGAATTGCTCTAAGTAACAAATAAAATATAATCTCATTTTGAAGGGAGGGAAACTTCTCATAATAATTCAAATATACATCAAATATCAGTATATAATACTAATAGTCCAACATGTGAAATTTAATTTTACAAAAGTATATTATAAAAATATTTTTTGTATATATATATATATATACAAAAGACACTTTTACAAATATATATACACAAAATATTTTTACAAAAGTATATATATACACTTTTTTAAAAGTGTTTTGTGTATGTATACATATATATACATAACGCTTTTATAAAAATGTATATATATACTTTTATAGTATACACTTTTATAAAAATGTTTTATGTATATACATATATATAAACAAAACACTTTTATAAATATGCATATATACTTTTGTAGTATACAAAATGCTTTTACAAAAGTGTATATATATACTTTTGTAAAAGTGTTTTGTGTATATATGTATGTATATATATACTTTTGTAAAACTGTAAAAAGTGTTTTGTGTATATATACACAATATACTTTTACAAATATATATATATATATACACAAAATACTTATACAAAAGTGTATATATATATATATACTTTTGTAGAAGTGTTTTGTGTATATATGTATGTATATATATACTTTTGTAAAAGTGTAAAAAGTGTTTTGTGTATATATACACAATACACTTTTACAAATATATATATATATACACACAAAATACTTTTACAAAAGTATATATATATACTTTTGTAAAAGTGTTTTGTGTATATATGTATGTATATATATACTTCTGTAAAAGTATAAAAAGTGTTTTGTGTATATATGTATGTATATATATACTTCTGTAAAAGTATAAAAAGTGTTTTGTGTATATATACACAATACACTTTTATAAATAAATAAATAAATATATATATATATATTTTAAAAGTGTTTTGTGTATATATGTATGTATATATATGCTTTTGTAAAAGTGTAAAAAATGTTTTGTGTATATATATATATATATATATATATATTTGTAAAAGTGTAGTGTATATATACACAAAACGCTTTTTACACTTTTACAAAAGTATATATATACATACATATATACACAAAACACTTTTACAAAAGCATATATATACACTTTTGTAAAAGTATTTTGTATACTACAAAAGTATATATACACACATTTATAAAAGTGTTTTATGTATATATATGTATATACACAAAATAGTTATATGTATGTATCATCATACATGCATATACATGTATATATATACTTTTGTAAAAGTGTTTTGTGTATATATATATACAAAACACTTAAATATAATATATATATATATACATAAAATATTTTTATAAAAGTGTATATATATATATATATATATATATATATATATATAACTTTAAAAGTATATATACACACACATAAATATAAAACTTTAAATGTTTTATGTATATATATACATACACAAAACATATATAACTTTAAGTGTTATATATATACACAAAAAATACTTAAAGTTATATATATGTGTGTGTGTGTGTGTACTTTTAAAGTTTTATATATATATGCTTTTGTAAAAGTGTTTGTTGTATATATACACACACTATCTTTAAGTGTTGTATATATATATATATATATATATATATATATACAAAACACTTTTACAAAAGGAAATGATTCATCTTTCGCTTTAAGTGATGTTTCACTTTCTTGCATGTGTGACAATTCAACTCCCATATGCACAGTGTGTTGATGGGTGTTTTGTTGTGAAACAAGTTATGGGAGTGTAATTTGTCATTGCACGATATCTCTATGTAGCCATTTAAGTGTTGTGTGCTGTTGAGGACCTTGTGTAAATGGTAGGAGTCTACAATTTTTGTCACAACCCCTCAAGTTGTAGTAAAAAAAAATGCAACCACTTTAAAAAAAAACTAATTATTAAGATTGATACATACCACTTAAACAAACTTAACTTAATCAAACAACTCAAAACAAAAGTACTTCAAAATTCAAATATCGAAAAACTATATATATATCAAATAACAACTCCAAGAAAAGTAAATACATTAAGACACATCTACGACTGGTCCCACAAATATAACAATTATTTTTCAACATATGAAAACATAAATTATATTTACATTTCTTTTAGGCATTTCTCCTAATACAATAAATATATACTAAGCTCTCTAAAACTTAAGTTAAACAAACTCATGAATTGCTGACAATATTCAATGTGGTCTCCAAGTAAGTAGTACTATTGCGGAGAGGGAGAGCATCATCCAAATGCTTTTTCACACCAACCACAGATCGACGATCTCCTGTACAATTCTCTATTAGGGAATGACCCTCCTTTCACGGATAGGTAGATAGAACGGTGCGGGAATCTAGAGAACAAGCTAGTACCCAAGTGTGTATGATATCATAAAACTAAACATGCAATGTATCATAGAAACTTGATTTATTGTAAGATATCACATTGACATGTAAATCACAAATAACAAAAGATAACGTCTCATCAAATATTATTTAACCAGAGGATTCATACGAATCACATTCTCCTTGCAAACATATCACGTCACAAGTTAAATATAAGAGTAAGCGAAGTATATTTTTATTCCATCTACACATAAAAAAATCATACATTATTATTTAACTCAAACAAGAACTAATGCCTGCAGTTCATACTATCCGAGTATGTTTCATATTCACAATAAACTGTAATTTTTTCAACTACTACATATAAGATCCAAACAATTCAACCCCATGATATCTCATACTATCATAGTCTAGTGTTCTTAACACAACTACTAGTTTTTCCATAATTAAACGTGCTAAGTAATCATAAATACATGAAAACATATGCTTTTAAACAAGTAAGAACATAGAACAAAACAAGTCATATAAATACATAGAAGTCTATTTAACATTCATTTACATTCTTTAAAAGTTACATGCATACATACATACATGATATCCTACCAAATGTTACAACACAAACTAATCAAGTAACAACCAACACTTATATATTTATTTAAGTGTAGGTATAGATATAACAAATATAATATGTACCATTGGGTACCTTGCATACTGTAAAATTCTATGACATTTCATACTGTCATAGCTCATTGTGCATAAGTTTCCTACTTAAATATGAACACATAGTCTTACACTTTAATTATTTAACAAGTACTGCAGTATACTATTTGGATATATCTTACATTTTACTAGATAATAATAATCAGACGTAAACATAATATCTAAGTACATATCTCGATGCACTAATTTATGCTATAAGAGTCTAATTACTTTTGCATATAAATACCCACACAAAATTTATTGCTCAAAATCTTTAATCTTCAACATTTATGTTAATATTAAATATTTGTAAATTAAGTTGCACTTTTTAAAGAACTTAACTCAGTGATTAATACTTGCTATCAATAACTATTCTAATATTTTCATACAGGGCCCATGATAATCATGATCAACGTGCTACTTGTTCAAGCCACAATTCAAGAATTCGAGACAAAATAAAATTCCACCCAACACTCGATCTTGCATTTAAAGAATAAATATATAATTTTCTCTGTCAATTTTCAACGACTATAATGAAACTCAACGTTTCAATATAAAATACTCAATGCTTTCTAAGTGTTTAGTTTGGCAGTTATTAGATCACTCAATGTTCACTATATTAGACTCTTAGTGGTCATTAAATATACTCAGTGCTTTTGAGAAAAAACACAACTAATTCAAATCTTAACTCAACAATTTAATAAGACCAATCATTTCACAATTGCTGACATGGCATTTTCCCCTGGGGACATGGAAACCTTAAAAATAAAGACTTCAACCATCCAAAATAAGACTCAGCATTATCTAGCATATAATGAATTTCAAAAACATACCCAACTTTCTTTTTGGACACTCAACAATTTAAGATACAAACTCAACGATGTAAAATATATGCAGGGCTCAGTGATTTAAATGTAAGGCTCAAATTTTATTCAATGAATTAATATAAGGGCATTATCAACAATTACTTGGTGTCCTTTTTATGGCTAGGCATTTCACATTAAATCACAACTTTACCATTAAATTGACTTCAACGATTTACTTTAAAATAGTCAACTTTTTAATATTTATTCATAGCCATATATGTATTTAAATTCAAAAATTTACCTTAAATAATAGGTCGTTATAAATTAACTTTTTTTATTTAACTTTATGTAGTATTTAAGTCAACGTTTATTTTAAAAATTCATTGCTTTTATTGAAAATCCAATGTTCCATTTTAATCACATCGATTTTTCCATGAAACTCAACTATTCAACTAATATTAGCTTCAACAATTAATATATATTAACTTGGCTATTATATACTTAGCGCTAAATATTGTGATTGGGCATCACAAAAATCTTGACATGACGTTTTGAGTTTATTGACAAATAAAATAAACTCAACATATTTTTATACGCGGAGCGTTTTAATTTATTGATTAGTCACTTTAGTAAATAAAGCCTCTCTCTCTAATTAATATTCAACAAATATAATTAATAGACTTTGTTTCTTCATCTTCTTGGATTTGCAATCAATTGAATTTAACTTGTATTTTTCCATATTAAAATGCAATCCTTATATTATTGAAAACAATTTACTTAACTTGTATATTAAAACACAAAAACGTAATTTACAAATCCAATTTGGTATTATTCGAAAGATGAATACGCTCTTTCTTTTCTCAAAATTTCTCTCTTTCCATTCTCCTATCTACTTCCATGTTCGTGATTCTGTGTGTTCCTTTTTATAATTTCCAACAATTTAATTTATAGAAATAACCCTCTATAATGCTACGCTCTTCTCTTTTGCATGTTATTCTCCTTTTAAATTTCTTTTCATGCATTAAATACTACTCTGCTATTTTAGTTAACAATTAATTATATTTATTTAACTTTGAGATTGATTTATCTCTAAAATCATGCATGCTAATATTCTTTATTTAAAACCAAGTTAATATATAGTTTAAGTCTACTTAAATCATAATTAAAGGACTAATTGCATTTAAATCCCACTGAATTTCATGAGAAAGATTTAGCATTTCAAGTTAGCATTATTTAGACAATTAAATTTCCTTAATTTAATTTTTATAGGTAATTATCTTTTTAACAGATTAATTAAACCAAATTAATGATTCCATTATTGCATAAGACTAATGGCATTTATATTAGAATCCTTTAACTAAGGTTAATTTCGTAGAATGTAATAGTGATGTGACTATATGATCATATAATTACTTGTATACATAATCTATATACTATATTTATACATAAAATCATACATGAGATTATCATAAGCATTAAATCAAAATACGTCTCCAATAGAATATACAAATACTCAAAACAACTAACTAATTAGATCAAACAGAAAGTCAAGCAAGTTATTTTGTTGTGATGTGTGTGTTAGGTTACTAGCAATTTCTCTATCATTGTCCATTCATCCCATCTAGCCCATCCCTTCCGATGATGCTCTCCTTGGTCAAGCTCTGAGAGTAGGATCTATCTTGTATCCATCTCGTATCCATCTCGTAATAAGTAGATAGTTAGTTTGAGTCATCATATATATTAACTAATGATATAAAACTAACAAATATATATCCATAATATAAATAATATAACATACAATTATCACAACATATATTTTAATCAATAATATCACTGTCCCATATTTGTATATGTCAAAATGTTTAAATGAAGGCAATGATAATCAAATAATAACCATAATAATCTACAGATTTAAAAGTTATTAATCATATGATGAAATCGAGATGTGACAATTTTGCACATTGAACATTTTGTTGATGTCAGGTACAAGTTGCACACGTAGTGCATATTGCGCTGAATGATGTGTTGCACAAAGTGTTGATGAAGTCTACACTAATTATCCACATTGCCCCTAAACCCCATACTAACTAAGCCTTTGAAACTTATGTGTTTCAAGCTTTTTATGTGGATTACACATTGTTGTCCACGGGGCTATGCAACACAAATCCAAGCACTATACAAAATGTACATGATGCTTGTTGTCATTAAATGGTGCTTGAAGTGCAGAGTTGCATGATGTTGGCCTTTGAGCTACGCAACGGTTATGTTTGCATTGTGTGTGAGGAGCATGATACAAGGTGTTGCACAAAAGTGCTTGAAGTGTGGATGTTGTCTTCATAACTATGCAACATGGATCCAAGAGTTGCGTAGGAGGCACATGACACAAGTCATTGCATGAAGTGCAGAGTTTGTCTTAAGAGTTGTGGCATGTTTCTTGGCACTGCAAGGGAGGCACATGATGTTGGGAGCTATGCAATAGTGCTTGAAGTGTAAACTTGCATGAACTTGCGTAAGTGATCAAGGCTCTCAAAGGAGTGTAGGTTAGTGCGGCCACGCACATATCAACATTTGTATCGATCTTGGTAGCATGTCATGACTATCCATATGATCATGTCTGTCACTCTCATCTTCGGGCTTTTAATTGGGTGGACCCATCTAACGCTTTATGCATCTCTCATTTATATCCATTGAAAGTCAATAATCACGCCATTATTGCTAAATTTGAATTCAAAGTCACCTAAACAAGTGTTGTAATTGATTTATACACACACATATATTAATTACATATTTACATTGAGCATATTCTCAATACATTTGAAGCATAATTTTAATTAAAGAAAAAGCAACAATTAATTGGTAATCAACAAATATATTACTTTGGAAAGGGTTGTACTCTGACTAGTGAGGAGGATGGTTGTTTATATCCATCCATCAAGGTACAAATCTCTTTAAATATTCGAGACAAATAATCAAGCGATTAAAAGCAAATTAAAACCAAATTCATGATAACTATTTAACTATATATATCCGTTTAATATTATAAATCCACTTTACGTTTATTTCTAAAATATAAACAAAAATAATGAAATATATAAATTATTATTTTTTCATAATAATTGTTTTACTCCAACGTCGAGTAGTAAAATGGATCCAGACATTATATGGGAGAGGGCACTCATTTAAACGATAAAAATAAAACAAAATCTCACGAAGGTCACGATGTTCAAACCATGGACGCCAAAAAAAATCAGATCATCTAGCTATGGATGGAAATCAAAACTCTAGACTTCATTTTTAACCCCCAGCGAGAGAGGAGGGTTTAGGGTTTTAGGCAGAGCATGCAAAGAAATGGAGACAAGAACAGGAAGTGAAGATAAATGGCGGTACGATGTGAGACTTATCAAAGCCGAGGCAGACGGAGTAGCCCCATCTCTGCTGCTCTCTGCGCCCAATAATGGCCCCCAATATCTTTTTAATGTTCCTGATGGCTTTTCGAGGCTCGTCCTCGAGCACAAGCTCAGGCCTTCCGCTCGTTTGGCTTCTGTCTTCCTCACTTCTCTTCGCCCGCACTGCGCTGTATGTCTTACTTTTTCCTGCTATCTACTGTTCGGTACAAGTTTGAAGAATTATGCAGACAACTGAGAACAAAATTCGAAGAAAATGTTTTTTTTTCGGTTAATTTAACAGATTAAAAGATTACCGTCGTCGTAAAGTGCCCTTCCAACTCCCCTACATATATATACATTCTTATATGTGTGCATATATATTATATGTATTAATGTATATGTATATACATATGTGTACTCTTATATATATAAAGATAAATGTTGGTTTTGAGGTTACACATCATGCTAGAAAGTATTTGGTGTATTTGATTGTTTTTCCATTTAACTTATATATGTTTTTGTCTAATAAGATATCAATTTGGTGCAAAGTTTTCACAAAGGGATTGCATTTTTCATTTTCCTTATAGGCTTTCACAAAGAGTTTAATCTTACATAGGAGCATGGGGAATATATATATATATATAGGGGTAGAAATCAAATAGAAAACAAATATGTTGATTGCATAGTTGAGGACTAGCTCTAGCTCGCATCATCTTAGGTGTGAAACAGGTAGGTGGACAGTACCCAAGAACAAGTAGGAAACGAGAATGTTTATTTTCTGACAAGGGGGTAGTGGAGACAGAATAACATTTTATTATGGAATGCGCAGTCTATAATGACATTTGCACCAAGTACAAAGACAGTTTAAGGATCGACAACTTCGCTGACTTGTTTACAGAGGAAAGGTTAGATAGTATAACAAGTTTTCTAATCAAGATCCATAGTAGAAGAGTTAGCATTGAAAAGGGGTCTGAAATTTTGCATGATCAAAAGGACAGTGCTTGTGTCAGGGAGTTGTGTTAACACAGGGCAGTTCTGTTACAACCCTTGGTTCTATAGACTACTTGGTCTCATGGATGTTATTATAATTATTCATTCATTAATTATATATTGTTTAGTAAAGTGTACAACCTTAACCCCCATAGGATTTAAACACACGCCCTTTTTCATAGAGTTCATACGCCTTCATCATTACGTCTACTCAAGTTATACATACATGTCTCCATATACATCTCTCTCAAATGCCAATAGTTGACAATATATATTGTCAACTATTGGCATTTGAGAGAGATGTATATGGAGACATGTATGTATATATAAACTATTGGCATTTGAGATATATATATATATATATATATATATATATATATAAGAAGCAAGAAATTAGAATGCATGCAGGAAAATAGAATCAACAGTGACCACAAGAGACATAATTTTTCCTTTTTAATGCTTTTTTATTTTATTAGAAGCATTATTGTGCCTACCCATATGATAATAATCCATCCCCTTTTGTACAAATGGGTTTACATGCTTTAAAAGCTTATTTCCTAAAATTGGACCTGTTTTTCCCAAATTTGTCAAAGCCACCATTATTATTGTCTAAGAAAAGACAAAACTTCTAAACCTCTATGCTCCTGTATCATTCTTCCTTGATTGGATGGAATTTTTTAACCACTTCGCCCAATGTTATAAATTCTTATTTTGCTTCTTCTTTCTCCACCAATTAAATCGATCCTCAAAATCATTCCATTTTGCTATTGTTTCTTAAACTGAACATCTTCAATTGATGAATCATCATCTCCAACAAGAATTGCATCCTCCAGTTTGCTTCTTCCTCCATTAAAATACATATATTCGACAAGTTCTCATTGATCTCATCTGTTTCTATATACCCACTCTTTACTTATACAAGCTGTATTACTTGCATTTATTCGACAGTTTTATCTGTTTCTAATTTAATCCCATCCTTCATTAATATCTTTAAATCTGTTACAACATTTCTATCTTCACCTTTTTCTTTCACATTTTCTTCTCTCCTCAGTTTTACTCGTGCTCTTACATTTTTCTAGATGCCTGCAATAAATCCATCTTTCTACTTCTCCTTGTTCTCAATGGTTATTTCTGAAATACATTTGGCTCCATCTCTACTTTTGTCTACATGGTCATCGTCTTCCACTTTTGCTTCCTTACATGGACACAAATCATTGAATCAATAACTTCAAGTACATCATAATTAAGGATAGGAATCTCAACTTGTTAGGCCTCTTCTTCAACTGCTACTGGCTTCTACTTACGCTTACATTCATGCACACAAATCAATAACCTCAATTACATCGGAAGCAAGGACAAGAACCTCAACATGTCTGGCCTCTTCTTTAACTGCAATGACAGTGCAATCACAACTTCTCTTTGTTTTTTTCTCTATGTCTCTTATATCTTTCTAACCATCTCCTCTAATAGAATCTCCTCTTCACCAAAGATTTCTACATCTTCAGGATAACATACATCAGTCCCTTCCTCTTGTTCATGTTATTTTTCAACAGCCTCATGTTGGACACAATCCCAAGTCTCAATTTTTTCCTCCTTTCCATGCTTGACTTGTTTCTTCAATAGATTTAATTTTTCCCTATTCCAGAAAGTTTATTTCTTGTCTAATCTTAACTTCAATCACTCTGTCTCCCTTCATCTTCTTATCTTTTGTTTTATGCAATCCATTGTTTTTTGTTATTTTTTATTTCTTGGAAGGCAAGACTTCATTCCCACTAAACTTGTTCTTCACCTTCTTCACCATTTTGTCCCATGTCCAGATCTTTTGCTTTTCTTGCTTTATGCTTTTTTCTTTCTACATTTTTCACCAAATGATGGCATTCTTTGCCAACTTGGTGGCAACGAATTTTACTTGTTGCGGATCCTCCATCTTCATCCTCTTGAAGTATTCTTCCATCTCAATAATCCACTGATCTAAATCTTCAACCCTTGAATACAAAAAACTTTTAGGGTAGGTTGAGAGCAATTTACTTTATTGATTTTTTAATCTGACATGTTAAGACCCAAATTTTTCTTCTTCTGCAATTAAAGCTTCGACAGCATTTATAATATTTCGCAATTCTTCACCTAAAATTCTCAATTGTCATGTATTCCTCCTGCATTTTCCTCCCCAATTTAATTTAGTTCATCTTTTAGCCATTCTCTATGGCTTTGCTTATAAACCATCTCTTTACTCCATATTTCTTCAAGCTGCTGCAATGCACCTCTTGTGCACCAATACTCCTCTAAGAAAGGATTGGATCTTTGTGGAATCAATTCTGCCACAACCTTATCACATAGGTTGCTCAACTTCTTAATTCTATGTAGGAATTTAGCCCGCTCTGATACCAATGACGCAGTGTGAAACAAGAAACTAGATTGAATAAAGGAAAATTAAAATAACAACGATTCACATCCACACATGAAACATAATTTTCCAGTTTAAATTCCCTTTTATCAGCTCATAACCATTATTCTGCCTACCCACATAATAACAATCCATCCTCTATTATGCAAAGAGGTTTGTATGCTCTAAAAGCTTCCTTTCTTTGATTAGACATGTTTTCCCTAATTCTAGAAAGTTATTCTATAGCTACTTTTCTTGCATTGTAAAAAAACCTATTTCAAATTTATACATCTTACCTCCTTAGAAATATCTGTTTTGAAGATGCTTCTATTATTGTCTAAAAAAAGATAACTTCCAACCTTGTCTGCTCATGCGTCATATGTACAACGTGTATATGGTTTAGGAGGTAAGAAATATAGCTTTAAAATAGGTCTTTCCCTTTGCCTGTGATCAATGGAGTCATTAAGTTTTACTCACTAATTAGCACTAGTACTTAGAAAGCAAGGAACGGTGTTCTATGATAGTTTTCTTATTTTTTGATGTAAGTTCTGATCCATATGACTCATAGTTAACATGAGTGATTGTACTTGTTTTTTGTGATTGGCTCAAGCCCATCAGTCTCAATGAGTTTCGGTCTCACCGTCATATGAATGCAAGCTTGCTATTGAAAAAGAATGACAACAGTTTTAGTGGCGTAAATAGCATTCTGAATGCTTGTACAATAGTTGTTTCTGTACTAGCAATAAAACTTTAGTCAATTTCTATCATAGCTAGTACATTAAATCTCCCTATAAATTAGATAATCATGTGTTGCATGGAATGACAGAAGTCCCCCAACCTTGTAATACCCTAGAATTGCTTGAAATGGCAGGCTCTTCTCGGAAACATTGACAATATTTCCATGGAGGAACCGTGGCTGTTGTAGATACTAAAATCTGATTTATGTAATAATCTAGTCTTGTACACTTGGCAAATATCCCTCATAGCTGTACCTTTTAGTTATAGACCTGCCCGTTGCTGAAAGACTTGCATTCATTAGCTATTTGTACCTAAGTTTCTTATCTCCTAGCCCGACCATCGTTATTCAGATGACCAAGCTTTCTGTATTGTGCAAAAAACCGTAAACTTGATTATTAGCCTGTACTTGTTTTCTAGCTTCTGGGACACTTGCATCAATGCAAGTGTCCAACTTTCCTACAAAGTGTCCAGTGCCAAAAGTCATCCAATTTGCAAATAAAACGTATTCTAAAGGTCGACTTAAGTGCTTTAGTGTGAGATATTTCGTAAACGGATTGGTATATATACAAGATCAACCCTCATTCATTAAACACGTAACAATCACCTGGAAAGCACATACAACTCACATACAGAGCTACCGAAGAACATTCAATTGAGCATTCAAGTGAGGAAAACAACCCTATTCAATCCTATTTCTATATCAGTCATAGAAGCAATATTTCCATAGGTTCGAAAGATTCAAAGAGCAGTCCATGAGCCATATGTTCCAAGTTACAAGCTAGGTCATTGCATGCCATTGCTTATCACACGTTGCATCTTGATACGCACACAAGCCAACACGTAGGGGAGAACTACATAAGTCTGAGGCCCTCTTTGGAGTGTTGGCTATGTAGGCAATGCCCAATGATAGAGGGGTCCTTGGGGTAGCTCGACATCGTGAGCCCACTAACTCATTTTTCCCATAGTCACTCCAAGGGTGAGAAAGCTAGGGTTTTATCATTTGACAAAGAGCGATACCTTGTGCATGCAATTTGCATACATCAGAAGAAAGGTGATAGAATATAGATCTAGTCATTATTTCGTACCAGACACTTGCATCAAAGTTAGACGCCTGCGTCGACACAATCGTCCAAATTTGATGCAAGCGTCTAAATTTGACGTAAGTTTTTGATGCCACAAAGAGAATATTCCCAGAATCTGACGACTGTTCTAGGATCACCTTTCAGTCCATTTTCAGTTTGTTCCAGACCAGGGCTGAATGAGCACTATAAACCAAGTATCAATTGTTCCCCTTTCATTGCAATATCTATCAATAATTGTACTTTACTATTTTTGGCAATCTCAGTTGTACAACTTTAAAATATTATTTATCTGAGTTTCTATTAATTAGCTTGCTCATTAGGTTAGTTCACCATCCTTGTGTAAAAGCTAATCTAATACCCCTTAACCCTAAATAACCTCTTTATCTAAATTTAGGGTTAAACAACTCTACAAAACAAAACTAACCTAATGCAACCTAACTTGCTTCTAACCCTTTCATCCCCCAACTTGACTCATATACTTCCCAGAGTATGGGATTGCAGTATTTCCATTAGCTTATATGATTATACTTTGCTGCTACTTATTCAAATAAGTTCCATCTTATTACTGTCCTTATAATGCAAGTATTTCTGTTAGGGGTTGCACCTGTTATCATTTTGTTCTCTAGAATCAGTCCTTGATGGTTATGTAAATTCAAAAAATTGGTATTTTTAACTAGTCCATCTTAATCAATTTTCCCGACAATACAATATGTACTATCACAATATATACTTAATTAATTAAATTTGCAGCATATCTTTATTGTTTGGAAATTGAATGCTTACTGATTTTTAAATGCTTTATAAATAAGTTCAAACTTGTTTATTGAAGCTTTCTGGGATGGCCATATATTAAATTTTATTTCATTTGTATCATGTAGGGTGGGCTTGGTGGGTTACTCTTAAGGCTTGCAAGTGATGGTCATGGCCAGTTGCAGTTGATTGGGCCAGATTGCACATCGGCATATCTTCATTCACTTCGACATATTATATATTGGCGTCACCCAAAGGTCCTAATTTCTTATCACAGGTCTTGACAGTTCTCATTTCCCAGCTTATATATTTGTGTCTTTTGTGCAAATCCCATATTGATTGTTCTTATGCAGTTCTTTTTTAACAGTATTAGGCAAGTACCATGAATTCTTCCTGTCACCTTCTTTAAAATTTTTCAATACCCATTCACAATTCGTTGCAAATATGTCTTATCTATCCTTAATGTGTTATTAATGATTAAAAATGCATTTCATCAAGTCTCCAAACCTTCTAGACTAGCTCAGGAACATAAGAAATTTTTGAAATAACCCATTAGGTTAAATTTCCAGACTATACACAAAATAAGTCCATAGCTTGTTTTTTATCTTACTAAGAAGGTAAGGGATGTATAGGCAAAAGTATTTGCTCAAGTCAGGTAGCCAAGAACTGCACATGCAAGTAAATCCAGACAAACTATCAGGTCTCGCTGAGTTCCCTTTACATATGCTGTCCTTGAAAGTGAGCACTTCGGTTGAGATGCAAATTCTTTTTCTTGGACTTGTATCAATGCAATATGATTTATGAGTGAAAGCATTACTTTAGAGGAGGTATGCCAATAATTTCATTTATTTTAAAAAGTGAAGATATTAAAGATTCTGATATTTTTTTGTGTTACATGGGAATGCCCCAATGAAATTCTCCAAGGAAAGAGACTTCTTGTGCATAAAATAGGCCCATGTCCTCTTTGAGAAGTCATTGAGGAATTTTAAGATGTATCTTGATCCTGAAATAGATGGATGATTCATGTAGCAGATATGAAAATGAACCAACTCCAGATATCCCTTTGCATGGCATACTCTGCCCTATCTCAAATTATTAGCGGCGACGCTTCTTGAGAACACACCCCTCACACACACTTAGTGAGAGCAATAGAAGGAAGGCCACATTTCATCATCATACTTCCCATCAACAACATGTTTATGAAGTTCAAGTGCCCTAATCCTTATGCCAACGTTGATGCTCGTCATTAGTATTTGCCACCAATGCCAATTGTAAGCCTTGACATGCTTATCAAGTGTACCTCTTGCAATCTCTTGAAACTTGTCTTCAATATCCTTCACCACAATTCTATCAAGCCAAAATTGAACCTTATTCTGTTGCAAAGTGATTTGGTATGCATATAAAAGAGGAACATAGTAAACATCACGAATAACATCATTATCCATCTCAACATTACTATTCCTTGCAACTGTTAGAGTTGAACCATCCACAATATAGATCTTCTCATTATTAGGTTTGCTAAGTAATGTAAACAAATTACTGTTTTTAGCCACATGATGAGTGCATCCCAAATCCTCAATCCACTCAGTTCTAAAGGTATGAGTATGCAAAGCTTTGGAAGGGCAAGCAACAAGAGTAGTATTCTTGCCACCACTTTTACCTTGTTGGGATTTGAGCTTCTTATTCTCCTCCATAAGTTCTTTCATCGTCTTCATGCAAGTGTTTTCCATTTCCATATTGTCCTGACTTGCTACAGTAGTAAGATCCCTTATTGCCTCCTTTGCCTACCTTATCCTTGCCTTTGTAACCACCCTTGGAGGCTTGGTATCATCACACTATGAGAACATTTTTTTGTTCCCAAAATCATTGCCTAAGTCTTCCCTTATATGTTGCCTTCGTTTTTCCTCCCCCTTGCTGATTACCAGTCGAGGTGACCCCCACCACCTCTGCTGCTTCACAAGCTAAAACTATTGGTGAATTGTTGAGTTGGTCAACTTCATTTGGAAACTTAAGGAGAGGATTTGAGGGGCTAAATGAAGGTAGTTTTTGACAAGCAGAAAAAGGAACCCCAATGAAGTTTCACAAGGAACCAAAAAATGTGATAAGATATATAAAATTCTGCCTGTAACTAGGGGTTGCACTGTTGCAGTACAAATCCTTATTCTCCTATACAAAAAAATAATTGTGCTTGAAGGCCAAAATGAGGGCTTTTCTCTTCGAACAAGCACTTCCCAATATTCAAATCTTCCCAAGTTTTGCAGATCTACCACCAGACAAGTCCCATGAACTACCAAATTTGCTGATTTGTGATTTCCTCGTTAGAAATGTGATTGCAATGGAATGCTTAACACGAACAAACACCTCTCCTATTTTGCCACTAATGTCTCCACCCACCCAATGGTTGCAAAGGGCCAAAACCCAAGTGTCTTAAACCATGCAAAATTAAGTATGAGATTCTTAATCAATTTTAAAAAAATACACAAACATTCAATAGATCATACACAAAACACTGCAATATAGGAGTGGTGTCATGACCCCTTTTTCAAATACAGTAAAAATAATAAAGTAAATATCTTTAAGTTGTCAAGTGATTTAATTTTTATTCAAAAGTGACAACTTGATATTCGTTTGTTATTTTAAATAAAAAAATAAAGGCGACTTTCCAAATAAAGCAAGTCAACATCAAATTAGAAGATGAAAAGTTACTTTTGGGTTTTTTCCTTGGGAAAAGTGTCAAGTGAACTCATAAAATGGTGTTGGGGGGTCATTTGCAAATCATCATTTGCCATCATCTTTTTTTACATTGGGAGTTTGAGCTGCTGCTTCAACTTCTGCTTTTGAAGACAAAAACCCTTCATTGCAACCAGATTTGGGGATGAAAACCCTCCAATCTTCACTGGTGACCATCTAGGAGTTGCAGTTTTGCATCCAGTCAGAGATATGTAAATTTCAGTTCAATTTTATTAGCTAGAACATGTTTTTGGCATCATTGTTAGGATTTCTGCATTGGGCACTGTCTACAACAGCTAGGGCATCATCTCAAGGGTCAATGTCACATTAAGGGCAGTATTTCAGGGTTGATGTCACCCATAATTGGTTGTTGTCACTTCCTTCCGTCACCCATAATTGGCTGTCATCACTTCCTTTAGTCTGCAGGGTCATCATTTGGTCTATTCCATCTATCTGGGATGTCATTGGTCAAAAAATTGATGTATAAATTTAGTTGGTATTTTTCTGATTTTCAGTGTTTAAAAGTAAATTAAAAAAACCTAATTTCAGTGCCTACGATACAACTATCATTATTTGCAACAAATCTGGTTTTTTACTAGGGTTTAGAAATTATTTCCATCATTTTCCATCATTTGTAATTTTTGTTGTAAGGTTTTGGAATAAAAATCAGTTTTTATTAATTCTGCCCTAGGGTTTTCAGTGAATCCAAAATTAGTTAAAAATGTTTGT
Organism: Torreya grandis; assembly: GCA_037957365.1. Lineage (NCBI taxonomy): Eukaryota > Viridiplantae > Streptophyta > Pinopsida > Cupressales > Taxaceae > Torreya > Torreya grandis. The sequence continues at coordinate 6,139,846 of JARHVA010000020.1, forward strand.
TTAGGGACATAACAATTGGATTCCCATAAGGAACCCCAAAATACAATATACTCAATAAAAAAATGAGAATTCTCTGTATGATATAATGCTTGGATGTTATTGGGCAAAGCCACTTATTTAAACACCTAATCCTAATAGCGTGTGGGGTGAGATGGCGACTCAAGAGCCTACTATGTTGACATAGATCTCAATGTATTATGTTATTGAATAAAAAGACATTGTGCCCGATAGGAGAGATTCATCTATAATAAATGTCTATATGCTTTTTTTCGATATTCTTGACACTAATGCATAACAGATTCCAAGAAGATATGCATGTTAGTTTCAAAGTAGTTCTAAGATTTATGATTTTTTTTTGGGATAATTTTCAATTTAATTATAATATTTATTAATTTACATGTTTTTTGGCTATATATCCATATCAAGATGTGCTACAGTTTTGACAGTCAGGGTGAAAGAAATTGTTTTAAGATCAACTACTAAATGAATCATAAGTAAAGAGTATGCAATGAAATTAATGGACACATAAAACATACCATAAAGAGTTGAGACACATGATTTGTCAAGTGAGAAAACCAGTACATTGGAAGAAAAAGCCACACGTTATTGAAAGACGGCCCAAAACTATTCCTAGATAGCGCAACGTGCATAAATAATTTTTCCAAGAGAATAATATCCATAGAAAATAGGATAACCCTGGGAAAATCACTAAGAGAAGTGTGAGCAATTTTTTAAATAAATGTTAGAAGTTATGTAGAAGAAGAGACTGACATATTCTTTAAATAGAGTGAAAAGTAGAAAAAGAGTTAAAAAGTAACTCTAATCATTATATTAGCCAACCTTACAAGTGTGTCCCTATTTTCCATGTAGTGAGGGGAAGTCGGTGCAAAGTGGAAAATGAGTTACATCTGAAATGTAACTCAATATTCCCCACAACAAGGAATATCTCTAATGAGATAAAAGAGGTGAAGGCTACATGCCACCTCATATTATTCGGAAAATGTGAGTTAAAAATTCAAATGAGAATAAATAAACACTAATTTAGAATATTTAAAATATTCAAATAAAGATTAATCTACAACACTCCTCAAGCTTTATTTGAGGGTTACAAAAAATGAGACCAATCCAAAACATTGAAGGGAGGTGTCATTACATAATACTCCCCCTTGATGACAACTTCCTTCATGAAGAACAATTACAAAAAGTACAATAATTTGATAAGAAAAGAACATAAATGTTTTCAAGAATCTGACAAAGTAGGTAGTGAAATCATCAACAATCTCCCAAGAATTCTCTTTGAAAAATAAAGTCAATCTTCTTTAGAATAGTGACCAACTAAAGGAAGATGACAAAAAAATCCATTATAACTTGCAAAACACAAAAACTTACAAGAATTTTGGGTTAAGAAACAAACATGTAATCAAATATGATCATACATTTTTGCAATAATAGTAGATTTAACCTAAGTTGCCGATACAGATACGGGTACGGATACGGGTACGAGTATCGGATATGGGGATACGTCGATTTTTTTTTTGGTGGTTTGGATATGGCTAAATACGGCCGTACAAAAATATATATAAAAAATTAAAAATATAAAAATATAGCCATATAAGCAAAATTAACCACATAATATGCATAGAGGAAACAAAATAACTTCAAATAAGTTATATAACCACAAAATATATACTCATAATTCAATGCCAAATATCATAATATTCAATAGTTGAACTTATATTAGTTTTATAAATTATAACAGGTACATGGTGCAAATGTTACAATGTATGGACAAAAATAGAGACAAATCAGCGTTCTCATTGTTCACTATATAATATATTCTTCTTCGCCTGCAATGTCTTCATCATCATGTGGTTCATTAGAACCACAAGCAGTAGCAGTGCCACTCCCACTAGCTCCACTGTGCAAGTCATGTGAAGCACTGTCTAGCTCCGTGTCAAATAAAGAAAGGTATGTAAGGGAGGCATCTAAATCAACGGTCTATGGGTTCACATCCCACAACTTTGTTGGCCCTTCCTTGTATTGAGGTTGTTTATGTCAGAGAAGACGTAAGTTGGAATGCACATAAACCAAATCCTCCGCTTTTTTTGCAGCAAACTTATTGCGTTTAACTGAGTGGATAAAGCCATACTTGCCCCAACTCCGCTCAGCTGAAGAGGAGCTTGCAACCTATTGAAGCCACAAAATGAATTAAAATTTATAAAAAATTAAAAGACTAAAAGTTAAAACTTAAAACAAAACATCGAAAAGGTCAAAAGAAGGGTAGCGTAAAAAAATTAAAATCTTACTTGTGATAGAACTTTTATTGCAAGTGGTTGAAGGTGGGTGGATGCTTGCCCATGGAGGTACCACCAAAAGTGAGCGTCCATCTTGTACTTGTCATGGATAGCGTCAAGGGAATGACCCAACGAGGATATGAAATGCACAAACTCTTCTCTGACTTGGTCTTCTACCTCTGGATCGGGAAATATTTTAGAGAATGCTGCCTTATATCCCTCGGCAACTTCAACATCCCTATATGGTGCAACCCTCTTGGGCAAAGAAAGAATCTCTGTATTGTAGTATTTGGGTGTCAAGGCAAAAGCAATAAGATGTAATGGGGTGGTCATTTTGTTCTACCTTTCAATGAGATGCGACTGCACTTCCTTGAAGAAACTCTCTGTGGGATCTTGCTCTTTGGCATTTATGATGGATTTAATGTTTTCAATCATTGAGTCAATTCCATCATAAATTTCACCCAAACATGGATGATCCATGTCCACATCTCAACATGCTGACAATGGGATTAGTAAAACTCAGCAAATACTCCACACGTTCCCACCACATATCATCGAGAATCCACCTTTTCACTTTTGTGGCCCTCTCGCTGTTTGCCTGCCTCCATACACCACAAAGGTGGTTGATGACCATGCTACCCAATGCTTCACGCACTTTAACAAGTCATCTCAAGACGATGGTGTGTGAGGCAAATCGAGTCTCAGCAACCTAATACAATTATACAAAATTAAAACAAATAATTAATAAACTTAAAATTGTTCAAAAATAAAAAACACTACAAATTAAAAACAAAAAATTTAAATTAAGAGTTACCTTCAACAATTGTAATTTTGAGAAAGTCCTAAAGATGGCTTGGGACATGTGATGGTTGGTTATGAACATTTGGATCTCATTCGCCTCCTCATAGACTTGTTTGATCCAATCAATTTTTGTCCCCAACTTTTGCAACATAAGATTGAGGGAATGAATAGCACAAGGTGTCTAAAATATATGCCCGTACCTTGCCTCAACCAACATGCTCGCAGCTCTGCAATTTTTGGCATTGTCCGTTACAACTTGAACAATGTTTTGAAGCCCCACTGCCTCAATGGACTCTATCACGATGTTAGCAATGAATTGTGCATCTTTCACTTGCCCCTCACAATCAACGGCCTTCAAAAACATTGCCCCTTTAGGACTCACTGCAATCACATTAATCAATGGCCTATTTGCCGTATTTTTCCATCCATAAAAAATGATGGACAACCCTGTTTTGATCCATGAATCCCTGATGGGCTGCAATGCATCTTCAATGTGTTTTTTTTCTTTTGTCAATAAGGTGGTGCGCACATTTTCATACCCTGGGGTGGCAAACCCTTTAGGGGCAGCATTGATAGATCTCACCATTTCCTGCTAGTATGGTGATCTAACAATATTAAATGACAACCCACATGCGTAAATACGTGTGATGCTCTGCTCCGCTATCTCTCTGGAGTCATTTTGGAATGCCCTCTCCAATGGGCCTGCATCTTTTGTTCTCTTGCGACCAAGAGGTGAATCCTCTTCCTCTTCGGCCGCAATGGGTGCAGCAAGAAAGGGGTGTGATGGGGTCACCACATTAACACGAGATGGATCAACAGGAGGTGATCCTTTCTTTCTCAAAGGATGTTTTGGTCTTTGCCCCATAACGGCATCTGCGTCTTCTTGCTCTTTGATGTATGCAAGGATCTTTGCTTGTGGCAAGCCCTTCTCAGACTTTCCACCTATGCTTGGCCCACCACAAACTCTGATTCCAGTGCTAGAAATCGCACATAAATGAGCTTTCACTCGACTATACGAGCTCTTGAATTTACCGTTACACTCTGAGCAAAGCCAATGAAAACACCCTCCACTAGGCATCTGTTCTAATATTGTCACATATTTCCAAAGAGGTGCTCGCGAATCATATTTGGAGGTTATCCCTTGCCCCACTGAACTAGCACTTGCACCCTAAGACATTCTAATTTTTGACAAATCGCTATAGGGTTATAGCTCCTGGTAACAAAAAAAATCGCTATTAAAATTTAATTATAAATATAAATTTTAAACTAATTAATAATTTAAAATTTAATATTATACTTTATATTAAAAAATTTAAACTAATTAATACTTTAAAATTTAATATTATACTTTATATGATAACTATAGAACCAAAATAGGTTGAACCTTGTCCCCGCTCAGTGCGAGTGCACAAGTATTTTTATAAATTTCAAAAAAATCAAGTACATAAGGGTGCCTTTACTCCGTTAACCCTTTTACAATGCAAACATGGATTTATATAGTTTTTACCAATGACCGGTAAAAACAACTAATCCTATAACCAACTAAATATGAGAAAACAATCCGTAAAGTAATTTTAATTAATAAATATAAACATTAAAACTACCTAATAATTAAACTAAGTTTATTTTATGGGGGTGTCTTTACTAAAAGATGCATGCCCCATTTACAATAATCATTTATTACCTACCAAAAATTTAACCTAACGTTAAGACTTTGGAACAAGTCCTAACAAACCCCCCTATGATCCAAAGTCAGGGCTTTGGACACATACCAAGCATTTTTTTGAATTTTTCAAATTTGATTTTGTCAAGGGGTTTTGTGAAGATATCAGCTGATTGATCGGCAGTTGGGCAATATATTGGATCAAGAGTTTTCTTTGCCACCAGCATTCGCAGATAATGGTATTTGACATCCATATGTTTCGTTTTAGCATCAGACACTGGATTCTTGGACATCTTGATTGCACTCTGATTATCAATGTATAACTGTGTAGGAGCAAACTGAGAAACCTGAAGATCTTCAAGAATACGACGAAGGTAAACAATTTCTCTAAAAGCATCCCATGCTGCAATATACTCTGATTCTACTGATGAATTTGCCACTGTATCCTGCTTCTTACAACACCAAGCAATGGCAGCTGAACCCATAAGCATAGTGTATCCTGTGGTTGACACTCTGTCATCCACACATCCGCCAAAATCTACATCACAATATCCAACAAGTTTGAAGTTCTTGTTGCGGTGGTATTTAAGGCCATATGTTTTCGTTCCCTGAAGGTAACGAAGTACTCGTTTTGCTGCATGCCAATGAATTTCTCTAGGCTCGTGCATAAACCTAGATAAAATTCCAACTGAAAATGAAATATCGGGCCTGGTAGTCATCAAGTATATCAAACCTCCCACCAATTGTCTATATGTGGTGCTATCAAAAAAGGCATTGCTATCATCCTTAGACAATTTCAAGTTACTTTCCATGGGAGTGAGGGCAGGTTTGCAATCACTCATGCCAAACCTCTCTAATAACTCAGAAATATACTTAGTTTGTGAAATGAAAATACTATGCTCTTTTTGAGTTACCTCTATGCCTAGATAGTAGTGAAGAAATCCAAGATCTGTCATTTCAAACCTATCTTTTAATTCCTTCTTCACAGACTTGTTATGGTTTTCATCATTTCCTGTAATAAACAAGTCATCAACATAGAGAACTAGTATCACCATTTTCTTACCCTGCACTCGAAAATAGAGAGTATCATCTGATTCACTGCGATGAAAACCAATGGATTTCAAGTATGAATCCATTTTCTCATACCAAGCCCTGGGTACCTGTTTGAGCCCATACAAAGCTTTTGTCAATTTACACACTTTGTGTTCAGCACCCACCTGTTCAAAACCCTGAGGTTGTTTTATATAGACTTCTTCCTGTAAATCACCATTTAAAAAAGCACTTTTAACATCCAATTGATGTACTTTCCAACCATTTTGTGCTGCTAAGGCAAGTACCATATGAATAGTGTGCCATTTGGCAATTGGTGCAAATGTTTCCTCATAGTCAATACCTTCTTGTTGCGCATATCCTTTTGCAACAAGTCGTGCCTTATGTTTATCAATGGAGCCATCTGATTTATACTTAGTCCTATAAACCCATTTACATCCGATGGGTTTAACATGTGAAGGAGGATCAACTAAAACCCATGTATTATTGTTAAGTATGGAATCATACTCACATTTCATTGCCTGTTGCCAAACATGTTCAGTAGATGCCTCCTCAAAAGTGGATGGCTCAGTGGAAGAAGTAGTAACAACCATAGCATAGGTCACCTGTTTTCGAGAATCCTTGGGCCCTGTTAAACCAACTTCATTTGCTGTCAAGTCAGAAAAAGTACTTTGAGCCCATTTTGGATACTTAGACAAATTATTCAAATTAGGGACTCCAGAATTCTCATTATGTGCATCATTCGAAGGGGGACTTAGAGAATTTTCAACAATTTCTAAGTCATCAACCTGTGAACTTGTAGATGAAGGAGAGGAAAGTGAAGGAATTTGAGTCTCATACCATAACTTCGAAGAGTTATCCCCATTATTCAAACCCTTATCTCTTTTTGCATTTTTCCTCTCTAATCTATCAAGTTGAGAATCAATCTCTGCAGTGTTCATAGGCCCAAACTCATCAAATATTACATCTCGACTCACTATGAATTTGCCTGAATCCTGTGCAAGCAAACGAAACCCCTTTTTATCTTCAGAATAACCAAGAAAGATGCATTTTCGACTTCGTGGTTCCAACTTAGTTCTATGTTTAATAGGAACCAAAGCAAAACAAACACATCCAAACACTTTCAAGTGTTTAACTTTGGGTTTAAACCCATACCATGCCTCATATGGAGTTTGTCCCAAAAGTGCAACTGTGGGGGCCCTGTTTCTCAAATACACTGCAGTACCAATAGCTTCGGCCCAAAATTTATCATCACGCTGTTTATAGTGCAACATGGCACGTGCTGTGCCCTCTAAAGTTCTATTCATTCATTCAGATACTCTATTTTGTTGTGGAGTATAAGCATTACTATATTGTCGATGAATTCCATGTTCTCGACAATAGTCTAAAAATTCATTTGAGGTATACTCACCTCCATTATCTGAACGAAGAGTGGCCAAATGTGAACCTGTTTCTTTTTCGACTTAGTGTAACCAATCAACAAACTTAGCGAAAACTTTAGATTTATTTTTCATAAAGAATACCCAAGTCATCTTAGAAAAGTCATCAATAAACAAGACAAAGTATCTACACCCACCAATGGATGACTTTTTCATGTCACATACATCACTATGAACTAACTGTAAACATCTGTTAGCTCTCCAAGATGACTGTTTAGGAAAATTTTCCCGATTTTGTTTACCCAAAACACATGACTCACAAAGAATACTATCTTTGCGAAAAGTGGGCAACCCATTCACCATACCATATCTCTGCAAATCCACTAAAGAGTGGATATTCAAATGTCCATAGCGGAGATGCCATAACCGCTGTGTAGACATAGTACCTGTACCTGTGTCAACAACTGCTGCAAGTTCTATATTGGGAGGAAGCACCTTACAATGCAATCTAACCAAGTTTCCATCTTCATATCTTGTATACATTGTTTTATGATTATCCTTCACTGAATTGATGTAAATGAGCCCATTTTCAAGCACAATTTGATAACCTTTCTTTTGAATAGTTACCAAAGAAAGTAAGTGTTTCTTCAATGTGGCAACATACCAAACATCCTCCAAGTATTTTATAGACCCATTAGGAAGAAGAATTCGAATAGAACCAAGTCCTAGTGGTGTATGCATAGACTTATCTGATAAGGCAACTGGAGAGAGAGAAGCTTCCTTAGAAGACCAAAAGAAATCTCTCCTAAATGTCATGTGTTTGGTTGCTCATGTGTCCAAAACCCATACATCTGTGAGCTCATCTCTAGCCTCATATTCAATATAATCAATGTGCCCCAAAGTAGTGAATGCAAATTCATGGGCAACATTACTAGATTCATCATAGTCATGATCGGCATACTGAGCAGAGTTAGTCTTAGTCGCTTTTCGTGGCCTCTGAATTTTATCAAAAAGAATCCTACATTGTGAGGCAATGTGACCAAATTTTTCACATCTATGACATTGAATGTCTGATCTATCTCGACCTCTGCCCCTCTATGAATTGTGACCATGTCCTCGATCACTTGTTTCATGTGAATGTGATTGATTAGATTGTTGATTATTTGAGTGACCCCTACCTCTGTTTTGATATCTGCCTCCTCTGTAACCTCGACCCCCTCTAGAACTGTTTCCTCTATTGTTTTGATGCCCAGATGAAGATGAACTAGGCTTTGACTCTAAAACATGGGCTTCTTCGGTTTTATTGGATTTCTTGGGTAGAGAGAGGTCATGTTGGATGAGCAACTCAACCAACTTATCAAAGGTGATCCCTGTGATCTTGTCAGAGACATGCAACATTTCAACAAAATTCCTATAGGATCCTAGTAGTCCTTTCAAAGCAGCAGTAACTATGAGGTCATCATCTAGTTTTCCAAAACCAGCCTTAGTGTACTCAGTAGTGATATTTTTCAACTTAGACATATATTCTCCCATATCCCCATCTTCATCTAATGACAAAGTAAACAACTGCATATAAATATCTATCTTCTTATGCTTAGGTTTCTTATCATACAAATCTGACAATGTTTTCCATGCAGTGTAACTATGAGGAGAATTTTCAATATGAACATATGTATCACGAGTACAACATTTAATGAGAGCTAAGGCCTTAGAATCATGCAAATTGAAAATATCTAATTTAGCCTGCTCTGTTGGCAATGTGGGATTTTCATTCTTAACAATATCCCATAATTCATTAAACACTAGTGAAGCCTCCATCAATCGTTTCCAATCTGAATAATTGGAAATTTTTAATCTATCACCATCTGAAAGCAAATTTTGAATTTTCGGCATTTTGAAATGAAAGTAAGTGCAGTAGAGAAACGTGCGACAAAATGCAAAATAAATGAAACAAATATCACACTCACTGCACAAGACACTGCTTCTACGGGTTTTGCACTTAACCTCCGCGTAGAGCGTAAAAGAAAAAAACAAGTATTTTTGATGGGTTTTGCACTTAACCACACCAAAAATCAATGATTACACCCTTATTTCACCAAATTACAACCTTATTTCACCATTTACACCCTTATCTCACCACAACAATGCAAAAAAAATATGATTGAATTCCGCCTCTTTTTCGAAAAATTAAATAACACAATACAATAAGTATGTGTTTTACAATATTTTGATTTAAAAAAGAGAATATTCCTTTTTCAAAAAAAACATATTCCAAAGCAAAAATAACTTTCTCCAAAAAGAAGGGATTTGAACCCTTGACCTCCTCCTTTGCAAGCTTCTAACAAAATAAGCTTAACCAATTGCTCTAAGAGCATTTGCAGAACATTACACTCAGAAATTTATACTTATTCCAGATTTTGTGTATGAAGGAAAATTAAAAAAAAATTACATGAGTAAATAAATTCAAATTTTTTCTTTTTTTACAGCGTCTCTTCCAATCTTCTTCCCGTGGGACCCATTAAGGCAAATATTTGATAAAAAAACTTTAGAAACAGTAAAAAAATTAATTCCCTTTATTATACCTGCGCCATGCTTGCCTGGGACGCCATCGCTGCTGCTGGAGATTTCTTTTCACCTATTTTCTCTCTCACAGGCTGTACAAATCCGTACAAGCATGCTAAAACATATTTTAACTGAGTTCTGGCAGATTTTTAAAGTATTTTTTTGCAGGGAATGAGTTAAAAATAACCCTGGGCGTTGGAAGGTCGTACAACTGGCCGTACAACTCAGAGTTTTCATTTAGAATGTACAAACAAGGGTTTTAATGCCATTTGATCAAGATTTGCAGATGTTTTGGATTTAAAAAGAGCTGAAATGAATGCAAATCACAATGGCAGCCATGAATGAAAACTTTCAGATATTTTTCTTAAATAAATAGGCCGTACAAATATGTTTTTGGCCAAAAAACAATGAATTTTATAACATTAAAATGCTAAAAATTCATTTTTATGCCAGATGAGGAGGTTGAACACAGGGAAGTTGAGTATGAATGATAAAAAAAGACTAGACTGTGGTATATGGAAAATACAGGTTTAAACATAAATAATATTTGAAAAATTAAAATAATTTAATAAATTTTCAAAATATTTAAACCAAGACTATATGGCATACCTTATTTCATGCCAAATGATATCACGTGAATTTATTTTTCATCTTGCTTCTTCGAATTCACTGTGCTCCCAAAATAACCATGCTCTGATACCACTGATAACTCCAAAACCAAAATAGGTTGAACCTTGTCCCCGCTTAGTGCGAGTGCACAAGTATTTTATTAATTTCAAAAAAATCAAGTACATAAGGGTGCCTTTACTCTGTTAACCCTTTTACAATGCAAACATGGATTTATATAGTTTTTACCAATGACCGGTAAAAACAACTAATCCTATAACCAACTAAATACGGGAAAACAACCCGTAAAGTAATTCTAATTAATAAATATAAACATTAAAACTACCTAATAATTAAACTAAATTTATTTTATGGGGGTGTCTTTACTAAAAGATGCATGCCCCATTTACAATAATCATTTATTACCTACCAAAAATCTAACCTAACGTTAAGACTTTGGAAAAAGTCCCAACATTATATTTAAAATTTTAAACTAATTAATAATTTAAAATTAAAATTTAATACTTAATATATATCTAAAGACTAAAGTCTAAAATTTAAATTTTTAACGTAATAATAAAAATTAAAAAGTTAAAAGAAATAATTAAAAATTTAAAAAACTAAACTATACAATAAAAATTTAGTTTATAATTTAATAAATTTATAAAACCCTAGGCCTAATTGACTCAAACCTGGGACGTTTAGACTTTAGAGTTTAGGATTTAGGAAGAAAAAATGAAATTAAAAACCCTACCAGCATGCAGGGCGGCAGAATGCGCGCAGTTGCACAGGGGGAGTCGCGCGCAGTCGCGCAGGCACGGGTCTCGGGCAGTCGCAGAGGCACAGGTCGTGGAGGCGCGGGTCGCGGAGGCACGGGTCGCAGTTATATTCGGGTTTAGGGTTTTGACTTTTTTTCTATAAAGTGAAAAAAAAATTAAAATGTTTTTTTATTCGGCCGATCTGCGGGGTATACGGCCAGGGTACGTCATGCCCCCTGCGGATACGGCCAAATACGTCCATGGACGTATCCGGCCGTATCTGCAGGGGGCACGACGTACCCATGGACGTATCTGGCCATATCCGTAGGGGGCATGACGTACCCTGGCAGTATCCCCTGCGGATCGGCCGCGGACGTATCCGGCCGTATCCGCAGGGGGCACGACGTACCTTGGCCGTATCCCCTGCGGATCGGCCGCGTACCGTATCGTACCATACCCGCGAATCCCCGCGCTTCCAGGGCCTGGGAGGGGCGTATCCGGTAACGTAGGATTTAGCCAAAATACATAAAGAGCAATGAGATGCTGTAAAAAAAATGCTAATTCCATTTTGGATAATGCATGGTTAATAGAAGTTGGCAAAAAATTAAAGAGATATTATATGCAAATCCAACCTTCAAAAGATTTAAGAATCACCACCATGGGTAGAAGGTAATATAAGATTATACAAAAAAGTTTTGTAATGAATTAGCTCCAAAACAACATTTTTTCTTGACCACTCATGATAACGTAAATAAGCACAAAAAGATGGAAAACATAAAAGGTCGTAGGTCTAACCATTTCAAAAGCTCCAAATAATGAACAATTAAGGAGCAAAAGGCATCAAAATGCTAACGATACATATATATGCGCAAAAGTATTAGAATTTTCAAAAGCATAAAAACTCCAAATTAAAGCATTAGCCATGTGCACAAGAATATTAGGAATTTATAAAACATCATAGATAATTTAAAATATATTAAATTTAGCATGGGAAAAAATATAAAAACAATGCAAATGCTATTCAAGGAAATGAGATAGAAAAAATGTTTGGCTTTTCAAAAATGACATCGTATGTGATTTAATTGAAGACTTATCCAAAGAAGGCACACCATTGTCCTTTGAAGATACCAAAACTTCAGGTATCCAAATTTGTTCAATTTTGGTTGAATGGATTGAGTTGTTGTCCAACAATAACAAATGTCACCATTTGTCTTACCACAAGCTTTACAAGGATCCAATTTCCAACATTTAGTAATATCAATACCATCTCTACCATAATGTTCACAAGTCTTTGCATTTATAACTAAAGCCGTATCAAAAGAAGCCTAATATTGATTCTTAAATCTAAAAACACTATGGTGCAATGTCCTATACTGAGGAGGATAATATACCTTCATATTACATTAGAGTCACTAGAACCAAGTCTTTCAAAATTTGAAGTAGTTTTAAAAGAGATGGGTTTAACAAAACCATTTTTGTTTTTACCAAGTTTGCATCCATTATAATCCATCGATTTCATAATTTTTAACCTAGGGTTGTACATTTTTTTTGCTTAGATAAGCATTCCTTATTTGAAGGAGAAGATAGATCATTTTCAATGTTAACATTAAAGTCGTATTTTTCTAAAGAAGCAATTTTTTTTTATGTGTATACAAAGGCTAAGGATCGCCTGCCCTTTTATTATGTCGATACAAAAGAAAGATTTACAATGAGGATCATTGAGAGTCCCAAGTCTACTTAGAATTGATTTTGGGAATGACCAAAAAACCACAAGCTGACACCATATGCTTTAACCAACAGTTGTACAAGCTTTGTATAAACAAAAAGACATATTGGTGATTAACCCCCCAGGGTAGACAACATGAACCCAAAAACCACTAGCTATTAAGGTAAAGAGAACCATCTTGAACCAAAAAACCACTAGCTACCAAAACCACTAGTTGAGCCAAGCACAAAGTTTGATTCAAATGGCTGCGACCACTTCCGTGTCCATCTTAGAATCAAGAATTAGCACCTTTACCTCCATCTTGACCTTTGGTTCAATTGCATTATAGCTTGTTGAAGGAGCCCCACTTGCTATCCTGACCAACTTCTTAGTTGCAACCGCCGCCAACTGTGCTGCCTTTTCCATGATATGATGGATCAACAGATTTGGGCTTGGATAATGAGGCCAAGTCAACCTTGACCGTCCCTGTCAGACTCGGACCAACAACCGACGCCCATTGCATTTCTATGATTTTGCTAACTATTTGAGCAAATTGTGTCTCAAGTTCACAGAATGAGGCCATTGACACCAACCGTCTCACCACTTATCCAACAATTGGAAGGTCTTCTGGAATTGTGAGATCAAAGGTGGCCACAACCTTAAACAACCCTCTCATGTGTTCCATTTTAACAAACGTTTTTGCCACAAGAACATCAACTTTGTTGGGGAGAAGGGTGAGAAGATTCTTAACAAACATAGACGCTACCTTTAAATTCATTCTAGACCTCATCTTGGTCTCTAGGTAATCCTCTCCTAGCATGTCCTTAATGGCTTTCAAGATCTCTCTTGTCTTAACAAAGAAAATGTTTTTAATCCTATCCTCCAAAACGACTGACCTGAAGGCCATTTCCCTTCAAAAAAAAAAAAAAAGGGGAAAAGGGCCAAGGGCCACATGATATCCAGATAAGACAATAAGACGTGAAGGCAATAGAGATGAAAATCCTACTCACTTCTCTGTAGATCAAAATCATGTTGCAAATGCCTGAAACCAAGTTTAAACACTTTCATCCCTTAATCTTCGTGTGATATCCATTAGAGCAAATGCAAGAGTTTGGCGTGACACCCCATCGCCACTTCACCCGATTGCCATCAAGGAAAATTATGGAAAGGTTCGATTGGAGTGAGGGAATGATTGCAAATCGAGAAGAAATCCAATTGCATTTGCTCATATCAAGATAAAACCTAAGTTACCGGTTCATTTTGGGTTCGGGTTCGAAGAACCGGGTTTGCCAGGATGACAATTTGTTTTTTGCCTTGGGTACGTCTTGGGTTCGTCCGTACCAAAAATATATAAAAAATTAAAAATATAGTAATTCTAGCCTAATATATAGGAAATTAGTGACATTGTCATTAACCACATAGTATGCATATTGATATTAAAATTTAAAAACAAAATATGATTGTCATGATAATCATTAATCATACATATCAATAATTACCTTGTAATTAATTACATCAAACTTGATATTCATAATCATATTGCTCTTCATTGAGAGCATCAACATCAACATCATGTTGTGGTTCATTAGAACCACACAGACTAGCACTCCCACCACTCTTGCTAGCTAAGTTGTGTGTTGTCGAAGGAGTGTCAATGTCAACTAACCAGAAGCAGGAAATGGAAGCATCCAAGTCAATGACATTCGGATCTCTATCCCTAATGCTTTGACGACTCCTTGTACTCTAGGTTCTTGTGCGATAGAAGATGCAAATTGGAATGTATGTACACCAACTCCTCGACCTTTTTAGCTGTGAGCTTGTTGTGCTTTTGTGAGTGGATGAAGCTGTATGTGCTTCATTTCCCCTCACAAGAAGATGAACTCGCAACCTATATTCAAATTTATAAAAATAAAGAGTTAAAAATCAAGTCTTATTCATAAATTTTTAATTTTTTAGAACAAAAAGAAGAGTTAAAAACTTAAAAAATGAAAAACTTACCTATGACAAGACCTTGATTGCAAGAGACTGTAGGTTCGACAATCCTTGGCCATGGAGGTACCACCATATATGAGCATCTTTCTTGTATTTGTCTTGAAGAGCAGCAAGACCATGACCTTGGGAGGTAATGAAACCTGCAAACTCGTTCATAACCATGTCTTCTATCTCGGGATCGAGGAATATCCTAAAGAATGCCAATTTATACTATCTTAGCCGTTTCGTCATCCTTATGGTGGCACTCTCCTCGACAAAGAAAGGATCTCCATGCTATAAAATCGAGGAGTCAATGCAAAGGCAAGGAGATGTAGCACGGTGGTCATTTTGTTCCACTGCTTAACAAGGGTTGAATGCACTTGTTTGAAAAACGTCTCCTCAAGATCTTGCTCTTTTGCATTAATAATGACCTTCATCTTCTTAATGCTTGAGTCGATGCCATCATATATTTCTCCCAAACATGGTTGATCCATGTCAGCGAAACAGATCATACTCATAATGGGCTAAGTAAAACTCAACAAATAATCCACATGGGTTCACCAATCATTATCCAGGATCATATTTTTCAGTCTTTGGCCCTGCTCTTTGCTTGAATCCCTCTGTACACTCCACATATTGTTGATGACCATGCTACTGAGTGTGTGTCGCACTTTCACGAGTTGTCTCAAGACAATTGTGTAAGAGGCGAATCTAGTCTTAAGTAACAACCTTTTACAAAATTAAAATTTAAAAAACTTAAAAACTTATGAAATATACAAGTACTAGATTAAAATTTTTAAATTTTAAAACAAAAATAAAAAATTAAAATCTATAAGGACCTTCAACAACTTCAATGTCGAGAAGGATCTGAAAATGACTTGAGAGAGGTGATGGTTGGTGACAAACATTTGAATCTACTCAACCTTGCATACACTTGTTTGATCCACTCAATTTTACGCCCCATTTTTTTGCAGCATGAGATTGAGTGAGTGGACAACACACGGTGTCCAAAAAATATACTCATGCCTCGTCTCCACCGACATTCCTCCGAGCTTGCAATTTTTTTGCGTTATCTGTTACAACTTGGATAACATTTTTAGGCCCCACCGCTTCAATGGTTTTGATGAGGATGTTGGCAATGAACTCGACATCCTTCACATCTCACAATCAATGACCTTCAAAAACATTGCCTCTTTAGGGCACACTGCAACCACATTGATCAGAGGCCTGCTTTTTGCATCTTTCCATCCATTGGAAATGCTGGAGACTCCCATTTCAGCCCACGAATCTTTGATTGGCTTAAAGAATCTTCAACATGTTTTCTCTCATTTGTCAATAAGGTGGTGCAGAGTTTTCCAAACCTTGAACTTTTGTAATCTTTTGGGGCCTCTTTAATCGCTCTTACCATTTCTTGTCAACATGGTGATCGAACTACATTGAAAGACAATCCATTTGCATACACACATCATGTGATATGCAGATTTGTTATATCCTTGCTCTCATTTTGAAAAGACCTTTCCAATGGACATTTTGTTCTTTTGTTTGAAAGAGGAGAAACCTCTTTGTGCATGGAGGGTGTTGCCAAAAATGGATGTCTTCCAATGGGTACAAGTAGAGAACCACTAGGAGGAGTTGGGGAAATTGACGACTTTCTCGATCCTTTGGCTTTCTTTGATAGAGGGTGACCTGATCTCATGGCGTAGGCGACACTTGCTTCTTCTTGCTCCTTGATGTATTCAAGGATTTTTAATTTTGGCACTAGACAACCATCCTTCTCCGTGCAACCTTTGATGCCGGCACCAGGCATATGACATAAGTGGGCTTTCACCCAATTGTACGAGCTTTTATATTGACACTCACAAGTATTGCATCTCCAAATATAGGCCCCACCCTCTGAAACTTGCTCTACCAATGTCACATATTTCCAACGCGGTGAGTGTGCATCCATTTTATGTTGGTTTGGCCGACAGAGGCAAAACTAATTGATTGTGACATTGTAGTATATTTATAACTAAAAACAAACACAAAATTACAAAAAAAATTAAAAACAAACCCTAGGGCAGCAACTTGTAAAAAAATGACAAAAAAAAAAAAATATAAAACAATAAAATCTAAAACTTAGAAGTTTAAAAGCTTACCTTGGCAGCAAATTGGCTGAGAATCAACATAGGAAAATGATTAGAATGCTGCTTGATGAAGCTCCAACCCTAGAGCAGCAATGGAAGGTAAGTATGCAATGAGAAAAATAAGAGGCAAGTGTTTTTGCTTTTGAGTTTTGTTTTTATCGTTTGTGTTCTTTAGCTTATGCTTTTGTCTTTCACTTGACTTTAGGGTTGAAAAATGTGTTTTTAATTATTTTAAGACTTTGTTTTTGGGAAAAAATGTTAAAAAATGAGAAAAAAATTGTATTTTTTGGATGTTTTGTATTGTTTTGACAATAAGACAGGGAAGGTATTTGTTTTCTCTTTTAGAAATTGGGGCATCTAAAACCATGCAGTTTGCATATGTTCTTGGGAGTATTCTTGCAAATAAATCCATCGTATGTAAGCTTGCCATATATTAGAGAACTAATGGGAGATAATTGCAAGTTTGGGCAAATCATTTGCATTTATACAGATATCAATACCTTGGTTGCTGCCCTTTTAGTGATTGTGCAATAAAAAATAGATGCCCACCACATGGGATTTTTGCTCTTCCTGAGCAAAATTTCTATAACAGTTCCAAACGTACTGGCGGTATTGTAGGTTATAATTCTATGTTATTACTGGCTCTGGTTGTATTAATCTGGTTTTATGTGTACTGTGTTTTCAGTCTGTTATGGTTCTCACATTGTTTAGTTATTGCAGGTCTTTATATGTGATTGTCAGCCATTCAGGCCTTTGCCTGTGTTTGATGACGACTTTGTTACTGTATGTCCTATTCTCCCTAATGGCAAGCTTTTGGGTTGTCCCTGGTGCGAAAATGGAAAGAAGAGCTATAAAGAAAATGAACTACACAAGAATTCTTGTGCAGATGGCAGTTCAAAAAGCCGATTTGAGTGCAAGTCCTTTGATGGTATGACCTACTCTAGCAGTGATGATGAAATGGAGAGTCATACTTTTAGTAGTTGGGAAGGCTATGTGTCATTAGGATCACAAATTGATAAGAGTGTTCCTACTAGGCACATGATTCAAAATGATTGTTATCAGAATAGCAGTGAACTCCTCTATAAAGGTACTGAGAACTATGAAGGAATGAGGATACAGGTTAAAGAGGAATGCCAGAAGAGAAGGTTTGCTAACAACACTTCCGAGTATTGTAGCAACCTGTATGGCAACAGAAAGAGGGATAGTTTAGGTCATCGTCTTGCTTCAACCGTAGGACAAAATTATGAAGGCAAAGAAGAATGCCCAATTGCAGGTGGAACCATGGAGCATTCTGATGAACTATTTGATGAAAAGGGTTTTAAAACTTATACTAGCATTAAGAGTAGCAGTGTTATGGAAAGGAATTTCTCCACATGTAAGCGAAAGAGGGGGTCCTTGATGAGTAGCTTAAAGAGGGATTCACTTCTAGATTTAGAAGCAAGGAATAATCTTGCATCTGAAGTCTTGCAGGGTTCAGCTCATCCTTCAACAAATTCATGTATGAAATGTTGCTCCAAAAGCAGTACGAAGTTGGCATCAGAACCAGCACTACAAATGAGAAAATCGACTCGTGATTCTGGGGTGCATGAACCATATTCTACAAATGGCTTGCACAAACAGAAGAGTGAGTTAGTTAGTGGTAGAGACAGTGTAGTGCCTTTGATTGCTATGCATGATATTCCAATTGGGACGGATTCAAGGCAAGGTGGATTATTCACAATGCAACAAAATGTACACCTCTCTAATGAAAACACGATCCCAGTGAAGCTTAGGGATGAGGAAACAACTGGTATCTTAATATCAAATGGTCAAGAAAGTGAATTCCATTGGAGAGTAAACAACTCAATGGAAATAGAGATACCTAATTTGCCAGATGGTGCGATCCCTTTGTATTTTAAAAGCCCCGAGCATGGTGTGACTGTGATAAGTAAAGAGTCTATGGATCAAAATCAATTGGCTGGTGATGGAGTCAAAATTGATGAATCATCAATAAAAGCCACAGAAATTATCGGATTTGTATGTTATATGAAGAAGCTCGGATCAGCATTTATAATTGTTAATTGTGACCCACCAGAATCAGCCGATGAGCTACTCCAAAACTCACTACTCAGTTGCATATCTTGTTGCAATGCTTATGAAAATGATCAGAATAGATGTTTACATTCAATCTGTGCAGTCATCCATTTAACTCCTCCTAGTGTGTTGAGAACAGAAAAATATGTTACATGGATGAAGCATCTTGGAGATGACATCTTGCATATAGTAATGCAAGGTGGATCTGCTGAGTATGGTTACCTATATTCATTTTCATCTCTAGCGAAAATGAATATGGTCAACAAAGAAATCTTTCCTCTTCCATTCAATGCCTTACCATGTAACCAAGAGGAGGATACCGAGAGCATTGAAGATTTTGGATTTAATGGGCAAGTAAAGACTGGTCGATTGCTCACATCTGTAGCATTTCAGGGAAATCTGGGAAGAAAAGTTCAAGTGGTTGTGGACGACTCAATGTGCAAAGAAACTACAAATGTTGAGCTAATACAACAATATTTTGCTGAGAGTAGGCCTGACCTAGCTGAAAAAACTAAGAAGGTTGCAGAGGATATTTTAGTCTCATCACAAGATGCTGGCATGCGGGGGAGTGCAAATAAGATTGCAGCATTAGCTCTCAGGGAGAAACTATTGCTGCAGAGGAAGTTAGCAGCTAAAGATTCAATCACCCAGGGTGTTTCTGCAGAGTCTTCCAACATCTCAGTTGCCAACAATTTGAGTTACTCAGGTGCTGAAAACATTTGTCGCTCGCTTTGTAATGGCAGTTCAACATCTGCTGAGTTCAGGCTGCTTTTCCTAGGTACAGGATCTGCTGAACCAATGAAACAGAGAGGAAGTAGCGGTATCCTTCTGGAGGTGCATGATAGAACATGCATGCTATTAGATGCAGGGGAGGGTGTTGCAGGACAAATTATCAGGGCCTTTGGCAGGCACAAAATGAGAAAGGTAGTTGAGGAACTCCAGTGTGTTTGGATCTCACATAAACATGCTGATCATGTTTTGGGGATCATTTCTATTATTGCTGCAAGGTCAGCGAATGGCCCGGATCTTTTAATTGTGGGTTCAACACAAGTTCATGAATGGCTTCAGGAGGTATGCTTTCCTTTTGCAGCCCCCTGATGGGCTTTTTGTCCTACGTGCTAATGTTCCAGTCTCATCGTTATATTTTTGATAGCATATACAGGAAACCTGAGGAATTGAGCTGCTAATTTGGAGGCTTTGTGTATATATATCGAGCTGTTGTTTGGTTAAATTTTATTTTTAACTGCTCAAATGGATGCTCATGCTTGTTAGAGCTTTTCTGGTCTTGGCATTGCAATCTATTTTTATTGTTAAATGATTTGTTATTCATACTAGCGCGTGCTTCATTTCCAGAATAATTAGTTCGCCGGTTTTAAGTTTTTTGCAAAAGCTGCTTGGGGCCTTAAAATAGATTGATAAAGCCTGAGAACGTTTGGGGCTCATCATTTGCCTTGGTTAACATGGCTGGGTGTTGTCATCTTGTAACAGGGTTTCCTTTTTGATAGACATTGTGGCAGTAGACATCTTGGCTGTGTGCAAGAGAGCAAGGGAACTGTATAGACTATGACTGAAATTCCCGGAAGAATTTAGTAATAAGTTATTGAAAGGTTGATTTTAATTTATAGCACAGTTAATCTGATAAAACTTGGAAATACAGACATCTTAAGTGGCATTCTTGTTCTTATATATAATTCCTTGAAATGAATGAATTGTTTTGGACAACAACATAACTAGCTAGTCAGATTACTGCACACATTTGTGGTAAGCATTGCCCTGACAAGGAATTGAGTTATTATTAAACTAGTTTTTGTGCTGTTTTCATAGTGCGTCTCATCGCTAAAGTCTTGGGTATAATGTTTATGTAAATTAAACCAAGCAGGGGAAGTTGTATTATAGATGAAGATATTCTAAAGAGAAATCTAACATAGGAACAATAAATACAACTCAAGGGGTTGTAGTGTAATGGTTATTTGGTATATTTGTAAACAATGTGATTCAAGTTCAATTCCTTTTGGGTGGTACATGCTCTAGCACACCCCGGGACTGGGCCCCCCATTTTTATCCCAAAGGTTATGGGATCCCCCAAAAACCTCCCATTTACCAAGCAAAAAAACAACAGTAGATACAAAATTCTGCTGCAACCTTTATGGAAAATGAAAATGGGCATCGAGCAGTAAATGCTTGTCCAAACAAGGCACTAAACTAATCCACAAACTAAAGATCTTGCCATTCCCTAATTTCATATAGATATTAGCAATATAATGTATGCCCTGTAAAAGAAGGATGCAAATGGAAAATACACAGCTGATGACTGCAAAACTGAAAACAAACATGCTTCTCTGGCACCTTGTTCCGAAGGCATTTTTAACTTGAAACCATTGAAAACTGTCGGACTTGAGCTCCCTTTGTGCACACTGGCTGCTATTAACAAGAACATATCATATTAATAACGCTTTGTGTGCGCGTGAAAGTGATTATGGATACTTTTGAAATGTTTGAAGAACCAGATACAGGCTGTCAGCTTAGAGACAATAATCCAGCTTCACAATTGATCTTCCCAGCAGATGCCCAAGCTGCAGAAAATGCTAGAATATCTAGTGGGGAATGCATCATTAACTTATTTGTTCCTGTGTAAAGGATATTGTCCTTTCATGAAGGAAATAACTAATATATATATTCCTGTTATAAAGACTCAAGAGTTACTTATCAACCATTCAGAAGTATGCAGGACACACCTCAGTTACTTTATGACTGTTCATGAAAAGGCATTGTTCACGATGTTAAATGGAATCTTTAAATTTCATAGGAAATGATGGGAATGATGTTAATCCATAAATGTAGGCCACTGGTTCACATGTTTTATGTATTGCTTATGATTTTTTACACCTTGATCAAGGACTCTTTTTGCACTCCTTATGTGTTTGACAGAAGTAGCAGTGGTGCTGACTCGATCTGGTCCGTATGTTTAATACAGTTTCTTCCTATCTTAACTCAATATGAATTTGGCATAAATAACTTCTTATTCTTGTGTAACTCTCCTTCTGGGCAGTCCTCATGGAATAAGCGTGTAATCAACTTCAACACAAAGTCTGCCTCTAAAGTTGGGGGTTTGGGTTCAAGGGAGAGGTTCCAACAAAGGAGGGGCAGGCACTTGACCTTCAGGTGAGGAGGGAGAGAAAGCTGAGGGCCCTTAGGAACTCAACTGATGGGTTGAGGAGTAAGCATAGTGAAGTAATGGCACTCGTCCGACTTTAGGGCTTCCTATCTATATACAGGGCATGCTCTCTCCCGATGCCAATCGGACATATGGGGGGGGAGAGGGACTCAATTGATGGCCTACTTCCTATTATATAGAGCTAGTGGATTGGCCCTTTAGGCACGAGATCGAGGGTCTATATGCTCACTTCTGACAAAGGCTTATTTAGTTTCTGTTCCTGGGAATGAATTGGAGAATCAAAAGCAAATAATATTGTCTATTAAATGAATGTCTACTGTATTGCTGTACAAATCAAAATTTCTACAATGTAAGTGGGTCCCAAAATTGACCTATGGATTGAAGATCAACTGTAGTTTGCAGTTTTTTGAGAGCATGCACTTGAAGGAATTGAATTCCATAGTATTTCTTGGAATTTTTTCTGAAATTATATTTAGTATTTTGCTATGTTTTCTTAAAATATATTAAAAGTTCAAATAATGTAGAACCCTTGATACTTACATGGTTGTACCCATGCAATGAGATACTTCTGTCTCCGATGCGTAATAAGAATATGATCATTTTAGGATCCTTATGGGATCATCATTTTTCTACTAAGACATTCATTTAAAAATTACAACATAGCCTGTGATCGAACTCTAATGGACTGCTGCCATGTCCTAGATATGAGTTGACAGTATGTTTCCAAAGCAATTTATTATGATTATTGCAAAGACTTGTAGACTCCAAAAATTTAAAAAGGAAATGTTTTTCAGTCCAAATCTTCTTCTTCCATTACACCGTGCAGCTATAAACTGGCCAATAGCACCGAGGAAATATGCTCCCTGTATTGTCAGACAAGTCCAGAAACAATATTCTAACAGTCTCTATCACAAAGTAATGCCAAACATTTGGATTCGTACCCTAATATTCTTGAAATTAAGGTTCATTTTAGGGCTGTATGGTACACTATCGATCTTATTCCTGTATATAAGAGATCCATAATGGACGTGCAGAACAGGATAGACAGCTCACAAAGCTCATTATTGATGGAAAACTCCAGCCAAGCACGTCTCTCTATAGGTTTCCAATTATACTTGTGCCAAAGAAAATGATTAACGTTTACGTAGACCATAGAATGTCTTACAATTTTTTTATAACAGCAAGTATCCTTTTCCCAGGGTCAATATTATTATTGATCAGCTCCAAGGGGCCAAAGTTCTTTACATTTCAGCAAAATTTATCTTGCTTAGGTTATCACCAAATTCACTCGCACCCTTATTCATGGAAATTTGCTTTATAAAATAGTTTAGGCTGTGCAATGGAAGTTATGCCTTCTCACCTGACCTGACTAATCCTTGCTCTACTTATATCCATATCATCAATGACATTGTTCAACTTATCTTGGAAAAACCATCATTACATGCCATAATGTATCATAATCTTCATAAAATTTCTGTAGATTAAGGCCAAACTCTATCTCTGATCTCTTCCAACAACATCAAATCAAGGTCAAACTCTAAAATGTTTTTATTTGTTGAAAGTGTATCTCCCACCTTGTTTTCCTCATCAATTTCTAGTGAATATATGTAAGCTTTAATAAAGTTAGATTTTAATGGAGTGGCCCTCACTAATGCTATGGAAAGCTTTATAGTCCTCATGAAGTTCTACAGGATGTTCGTTCGTCACTTTTCAGCATTGTTCATTCCTTCATTAATTAGCTCAGAAGAAGCAACTTAATTGTAGACGAGGAACTGAGTTGGAAAGGCTTTACCAGTGCTAAAAAATGCACTATGTTTGGTACGTGTTTGCACTCTCTGATGTTCTGCCATTTGACATTGAGACAGACGTCTCTCAGTTTGCATGGGGAGTTGCTATGAGCAGGGAGGACACACCAGTAGCATACCATTGAGAACTATTCTCTGAAACAAACTTGAAATTGGGTACATATGACAAATTAATCTATGCATCGTTCCAGGTTTGTACATTGGCAATACCTCCTTTTTGGCAAGGAAATGATTCTCTACCTATATGAATAAGTATGATGCCCACCTTATTCATGGTAGCCATGTGGAACTGTTGCATTTTGGATTAAGGAATTGCAGAAAGTCTTAATATTTTGCTTTTCTTGTATTTAGGAAGTATGATGCCCAACAATTTATATAAGCAAGGTGGGCATCATACTTGCAACAGTTCCACTTGGCTACCAAATACAAGAAAAACAGACTTCCTAAATTTCCCTCCTGTTCAGGGCCCTTACCAACATTTTGAATGCTATGTGAAGCAATTATCAAGACTGGAAAGAGATCTATCAATTTAACCACAATTTGGGTTTATCTTGTCAGCGTCATAGAATCCTACAATGACCAGTCAAGATCCTTTTCTGAACTATCACCTTCACGATGGGATGCTTTGCACAATGAATCACCTTTCAATTGGCAACACTTGAGAGCAAATGCTCAAATAGCCATGCTCTCTTTAATTGGGGTGCTTTAGAGTTCCAAATGTGGCACTTCAATGTTATTGTCTTGGTCAACAAATTGCAAGAATAGCGAGTATTATATTTTTGGATTGCCGTTATGCTGCTAATCTAAGCCTTCTGATCGGAATCTTTTGCAGTTAGATCAATCTTTGCTATTGCCTTGATGATCTTGGGAGTCCATGTCCGTGGACATCATTAGTGGCATGCTTATGAACCAGAGTCAGCATACCCATGTTATTGGCATAATATGTGGGTTTTTAAGAATGGTAGTAAAAAATGGTAGTCTTCATGCCATGCAACCAAACTGTTAATGCTCCTAATGTCACAGAATGTTTCTTTGAGCACATCTTAACACATTTATTTTACCACTCGCTATCATTTTAGAAAGGGTTTCTGATTTGTCAGCCATTGTTGGCAATGATTGTCTACTCTTAGGCTATCAACTAAAGTCTTCCCCACCCTTCAATCATAAAAAATTGATGTCCAAACTAGATTGAGCAACAGAATTCTGTGCATGTTCTCTGAATCTATTCAGTCTAACCAATGGTGTGATAAATGTCTCCATTACATCCGGTATTTATTACAACACAGCAACGTACTTCCTATATTCTGGCCTTGTTCGATGGGACATCCAAATACAACAAACCAATTTGTTACCACAGATCTGGATATAATTGGCAATCTGGTTGACAATGCCCTAAATAAATTTAAGATGTTGGTGAGTAACGAACCTAAGCAAAGGGAAATGAACCCAATAAAAAGAGACAATACTGCAATATAACTGAAAGCTTTATTCCAATTGAGAGTTTATTACTTTCAAGTGGTACTACTTTTATAGCTATGCTGAAGCTTCACCATTCTAATTTCTACATTCAAGTGTTCCTACTTTTATAGCTTTACATAGCAGAAAATGAAAAAACTGAAAAATAGAACGGGAAGCGATTCTGTTCAAGGATATGAAAAGGTCATATGATAAGTGTCCCCTTGAGAAGTGATCTATCATGATATGGTAGCTCATCAAAACAGCTGTGATAAAACTAAGAAAAAATAAAAAACTACTATGTTACATTGTTGGGGGCATAACTCCTTCACTGTTGCTCAGAATTTGAAACTGTAAATGCACCGAAAAGCTTAGGGCATGCTCTACGATCACCAAACTGGTTTCTGTACACATATAGTTTAACTAGTTACCTAAATTCCACTTTGAAGGGCCTCGAAACCACAAATTAAAAAAATGTAGAGAAATTTGAAAATATCAGTTTTTAATTTTTTTTTCTGGAACTGCATGAACTGCCACTTGGATCAGTCAGCCACTGTTGAGAAGCAATGGGCTCTATTGCATCCATCGCTAGGACCAAATATGGGATTTCTGCTGAAGTTCATTCGTAGTGTGCCACTTCTCTTGGTTAACAAATTGACCCATGTTGACAACTCGATAAAGTGGAATTTGTGGATTATGAAAAAATGTTGTCAAAAACATTTCTTGCTTTGTTTGATTCTTTCTGTCCATCTATGTCTCTGTTTCTGCAAATGCAACTATAGCTTGTCGCCTTCATGACATTGATGTTGTATCTTGTGATGGTTGTGACTCTGCTGGAATTTGGTGCTGATCTTTTGCAAAATGTTATGTCCCAACCGCTGAATATGTCGAAATCTGTCTAACAAAGTTTCTTGCTTTATTTGATTCTTTATGTGCACTGAGATGTTCTTTTACTGAGGCCTTGGAACATTAGACTCACCAAAAGGGGCTGTTTTCACAATTGAGCCGTCAAGGGCTTGGTTGTAGTTGTGCAGATGCAGGGCAGATTCTCGTCCCATGTGTGTGGATATTTTGATTGGTATATCTTGAGGAGGTGCATGATCATGCGACTGATTACCTTTGTGTGTCCATGCAGATGGAAGGCAGCTGACTTGGTCAGTTTGGTATCCATCATGGACCAGAGTGGTCCAAAAGATATCCAAAAACTTGTTGTCCCTGTTTGACTCAATGGTCTGTGGCAGCCAGAAGGGAACCCACTTGCTTGGAGAAGAGCTTGGCAATGTCTTCTGCTGAGATGGCCTTCCTATAGGGTGTCAAGATTTCCATCTTGATGAACTTGTCAACTACAACATAGACACAATCATGACTGTGCTTTGTTGTGGGCAGTCCTGATGTGGAATCCATTAAGATGGATCCCCAAGGTTTGCTATGCGTGGAATATGGGGTGGACAGTCTTGAGATTACTAGATATGAGAATTCCTAAATTTTATCCCAAACTCTCGCATGGATACTGGTGAGTATTTTACAGGATCCTATTCTTGCACTTGTTTTGTTGCTAAACACACAATGGCAATTTTTCTTTACCGTTGTACCGCATAGGGTCAAGTGGTAGATATAGCTTGGTTGAGAATCTCAACGTTTTTTATGAAATTGCCTTTTAGGCTTTGAAGTCATTGTATGAAAAGCACATCGATGTGAAAAACTTTTGGGTAAATAAAAGCTGAGTTGCAATAATTAAGTTATTAACTAATAAAAAAAAAGATAATGCATGTATTAATCAACTAGGCTAAGCTAATCGTTTTGGGATAAATGTTAGTCGATCACTAATTATTATTGCCCGTTTATTTTTGGTATAATTATCGAACAGCATGCATATACCGACCCTTCTTGGACATGTTTTCAAAAGGAGAAAAACTGTCAACTATTCTGAGCACTTCACAGTCACATGGCTCATTGAGATTAATACGATCATCACAGTAGTGATAGATAAAAAGTAAATCACACTATGTACGAGAACTTAAATATCTGTAACTTCATTGGTGAAAAGGATTATAAATACATGCCTGTGAAAATCTATTGTCAGTATAACATTCATAATATCCATTCAAAATGCTTCACGTTTGAAAATAAATAAGATACAACAATGATAAGTGGACTGCCCAGTCGATGACAAACTTTCAAGCATTTGGTTTTGATGCATGAGATTTAAGCGACAGGATATGAATTAATCACTGACCATGTTCAATATACAATGAACTGCAAATACAAATGATAACAGAATAAATGTACAGATGCTAACTTCACATGTATTTGAGATCAGCACTGGAAAATTAGCATTTATTGCAATTTCAACCTGTTCAGCATACCGTGAAAATCTTTATGTCTGAACTTTGGCTGATGGTTAATCCTTGAGACCATTTATACTATCGTGTTGAGATGGATTGGCCAATTAGATCCTTCTCTTTCAATTAATATTTGTTAGAGATAATCAAGTTGATTTTAGCTGCTATTTGATGGCCATAGACTTTGTTGTCTTTGATAAATCAAGGTTACTAACATGCAATCAGATTCTAGCCTTTATAGTTTTTACTTTCAGCAATCTTCTGTTTTGACTTAACGTTATGCAAATTATTGAATCTCTATTTTTTTATGAAATGATTAAGAAAGTCTGAATATTGAAGCATAGATAGATATTCTGGTGTCAGATAACCTTTCTGTGAAGACCCCAATTTTTGAATTGGATACTCCTATGTGCTGGCTGATTTCATTCAAAAAGGCATGAAAAGATTGTACTATATATGCATAATTTGAGATGTAGTTGTTGGATTTTTTCAGGTAAATTGCATATATGGAAGATTGGGTTACTCCTTTCCTTCCTTCACATTTGTGCACTGTCAAGAGTTCATGGCTCCTCAGCAGAGAAGCAGCTTGTCTAAGAGATTAGGATGCGGGGATCCAGTTTCTAGAATGTTGGAAAATTTACAATTATGTAGCATGCGATGTGTCCGGGTTGATCACTGTTTTCAGGCCTGTGGGCTTGTTTTGTCATCGATGAGTGGTTGGTCTATTGTTTACTCTGGGGATACAAGGCCATGCAAAGCGCTTATAGAAGCAGGCATGGGTTGCACATTACTCATCCACGAAGCTACCTTTGAGGATAGCTTTGAAAGTCATGCAAGGGCAAAGCGGCATAGTACTATTTCAGAGGCATTGGAAGTGGGCCAGCAAATGGGCGCTGAGCATGTTATCCTCACACATTTTAGTCAGCGGTCTCCAAAGGTAGTTGTTTTGGGTGCAATGAGCTTCATTGGGCATTTCGATCTTTTTTGGGGTGTCCAGTCTGAACTAGAGATTAAACTTTTTGATGCTTGTTATAATGCCGGAAGAGAATGTTTAGCTTCTGTATTGTTTTCTTATTTTAAAGTACTATGCTCATCCTTTTGCAGATAATGAGAATTGATATTCCAGAAAATCAAAATGCTTCGTTTGCTTATGATGGAATGGTAGCCTGCAGCTATCATCTTCATGCACTCCCTGGATTATTGCAGTGTTTGGTTAGTTTATTTGATGAATATGATGGAACTATGAGCTGTCAGGACTCAAATGCAGGCATAGCAAATCAGTCAAAGCAATTTAATGGAGCTATAGACAAAGAACCAAGTAAGTTACTGGAAGTAGGGCTTGCACCTACAAGCAATGAAAGCAGGACCATTAAATCTCCAAGGCATACTGCTGTGGTCATCCCCTCCATGAAATTACATTCTTCAGAACGGTGCCACCTTCCTAAGCACGTGAGATGGAATGATTCAGAGCCTAAAGGCACTCCAAGTCATACTGCTGTGGTCATTCCTTCCACAAACATACAATCTTCAGAACAGGGTACCCTTCCTAAGCATATAAGATGGAATGATTCCGAGTCTGAAGATGATTAATATTGTTATTGATGAAGTGTCGAGGAATAGCTTAAGCTGGAAATTAAAGGAACAGTGATGACTCTATAAATACAGTCATCCTACGATTGCTTTTCAGGATTGAAGCATGGGTACATTGTGGAAACTTTATAGCCATCTTGTGAAGAATGTCAGCTGGGATGACCCTTGACAATGGCACCGAGTGAATCACGTAATGCACTTGTGACATGCTTGTAAGCTATCTCTTTACTTTGGTTTATAGGGTTATAACTGAGGAAACTAAAAATCGATTGTCTAAACCAAGGAGTCTATTTGGTTAATCATTAACGTGTCGCGTGAATTCCAGCAAGTGTATGCTGTTTCCTTGAATAAAATGCTTATCATTTGCACTATGACAATGATTAAATACAGCAAAAATGTTACGGTAAGCTCATTTCAATTCTGATATTCTCAGATCGGGATGCCTTTGCAGAACACAGTATGCCGTTGTGAAGTTTGTGATGCTGTCCTGCAAAGCGACTGGTTTATATTATGTTTCACAAATTCAATTAGTTGGACAAAGTGAGTAGGCATTACCTTTTTGAAGCAGGTTTAATGTCATCCAGGTTGCTGGTCCGATGCTCCTGGATTGGCCCCAAGATGCAGTCTCATTAATATTATACAAGATTATTGGCACGGGCCAGTGAAAATATTGGTCCATATCAGGAGTAACTATTCTGTGAGAGATCTGGTTTAACAAGTCTTATGTCAAATTTAATATTCAAGTTCTTATGGGATGAATTAGGTGCGGTTCAGATTTATTGTGATGATCCATTTGGGACACTTGTTTTCAGCCTCAACAGAAGTTCTTAGATGCAAGGACTGAATTATTTATTTGAATATTTTTGATTGAGGAATGAATAGCTAGTTCACAAGAAGTCACCAATCAAAATTTGTTACTTCCGTCACATAGATTTTGTGATGCTGTGTCATATTTACGTAGTTGCAACATAAGCCCTTGGTTATTTGTTGGAGGTAGCTAGAATGCAAGAGCAAATTAGAGGAACCTCATTATATAGGGTAACCGATTACTTATGTTCATTTTGTTGATAATTTGGCTTTAAACCTTGAATTGGCTCCACAATATATATAGGGAGCACTATTTTGTGCTTAGGCATGTGCATAATTTTCTAGAGCACTGGTGAGTATCAGATGAGCCTCCGAACTATGCTTATGAAGATGGACGCTCATAAAAACACAGAAAACATCCACTACTTGGGAATTTGCTTTTGTAGTCAGTGTTTGTATTGATTAATGGAAGTGGATAATAGCTAAATTTGATATGAAGATTCAATTTTGGAGTGACCTCAACCTCCCTTGGCTTTGAAAGGTTATAATTGTTGATAGGATCCTACCAGCAGGGCATGTCTTATATTCCGTGATCTTTTTACAACTGCATTTGGCCCATAAAATGTTGGAGGATGTGTTCATAACCTTATTTTGGGGCAAAAAATTTGGGGCTCAAGGTATTGCTTTGGTGGCTCAGGATATTTTCCCAATGCTAAGAATCAAGGGGGTTTAGGTATACTTGACATAAGAGCTCAAGGAAATGTTCTCGCTGGCAAATGGGCAGGGAGAGCAGTGGAAGGTAACGCACCATGAGAAATATATATTTGGCATCATGTTCAAGCTCCTCAATGCGAAATGTACCACGGCATATTTTATTCTGGTGTCAAATTCAAACTCCTCAACGCATAATTGGTAACCCATTCTCGCTTTCAAGTTCAGCTCCACTTATCAGTTTAAGTGGCTTGCCAAGCGGTTTCTATTTTTATATCAATGTTTATGTCTATTTTTATATCAATGTTTATAAAATATTTATGAGTATAAAACTAATAACTAATAAAATATTTATTTAAATAACAATTAGTAATTAATATTAATTGGTAATTAATTATAGAAGTTATTTCAGTTATTAGTTAAATGATAAAATATTTATTTAAATAATAGTTAATGATTAATTATAAAAATAAAAGTCATTTCAATTATTAGTTAATTGATAGAATGTTTATTTAAATAATAATTTTAATTACTAATCAATTAATATTTTTTTAATTTAAATAACGATTAATAATTAATTATAAAGATTATTTCAATTCTTAATTAATTGATAAAATATTTGTGAATATAAAATTTTATAATTCTAATATAACCTTCAACTTAATATATTATATAATTATTTTTATTAAAATATTAAAATTTATTTATTTTATTAAAATATTATATAATTATTTTTATTAAAATATTAAAAATTATTTATTTTATCAGACGCTAACATTAATTTAAATATGTTTAACATCTTTTATTATTTTTATTATAATTTATATTTTAATTATTAAAATAATTTAATATACTGATTTTCCATCACAAATTAAAATAATTTATTACATTTTATATTTTAATTGTTAAAATAATTTAATATCTCATTGATTTTCCATCACAAATTAAAATAATTTATTACATTTTATATTTTAATTGTTAAACTAATTTAATATCTCATTATTTTCCATCACAAATTAAAATAATTTATTACATTTTATATTTTAATTATTAAAATAATTTAATATCTCATTATTTTTATTGTAATTATCAAAATAATTTATTATACTGATTTTATGTCACAAATTAAAATAAATTATTACATTTTATATTTTAATTGTTAAAATAATTTAATATACTAATTTTCCATCACAAATTAAAATAATTTATTACACTGATTTTTAGTCACAAATTTAATTATTAAAATAATTTAATCCACTAATTTTCCAACACAAATTAAAATAGTTTATTACACTGATTTTCAGTCACAAATTTAATTATTGATTCTTAATAATGTTCAAGAAATATCCGAAGGATACTAGCCTGTAGAGAATAATAAAATGGCACGTATAACCCATCAAAAGTACACTTTATTATACATTTGAGTAACTCTTTTAAAAAGACAATCACACGTAATTTTAAGATTTTAGGTTTGTGAAAAACAAAATATATCTATATAATATGTTCAGACATTAATTTGTTTGATGGGATGAATCTACAAACACTACTTTTGGAAGAATGCTTAATCTTTGTCCTGGCATGCTGCAAATACATCAGAAACGCACAAAATAGACACAATATAATAGTAATTATATTTCAGAATGGCCTGGCCTTGTACAGAGAGACAGCAGGAGATATGTTACTTCACTGGACGACCTCAACGGTACCTTCCAAGACACGATGGAGGCTTAGCATTATTAGCATTGTGAACGTTATGAGAATACGAATACATATTTATATTTGGATCCTACATGATAGATGACAGATGATGATGGAAGAAGAAGGATTACTATGGCCTGGCAGCCCACATTGCGTTAATATCACCATCTATTTCTCCATTGTTGCACTTGTAATTCACGATCTTTTGATAAGAGAAGCATTTTGCTGATCCCGTTGACAAATTTCTTCCTTTTTCCTTCCCGATCATTAGAGCTATCACGTGTCCATTTGAATTCTTCGTGAAAATGTTTGGCATCATTCTTTACCTTTTCTACGGCCATAGCAGGATCAGGCGCAAAAGATATGGCATTTGTGAGCAATCCCCCAATAGTATTGTCAGCTTGGATTCAAGGTACTTTAGGCACCAACAAGTAACTGAATCTTCACATATAGCCTTCACAAATGAGTTGACTACTTCCATACCGAGGGTTATGGGTATCAAAGCCATTGATCGAGAGGACCAAATGCAGACAGACAGAGAAAATAAAAGCACCTGCACCTGCACCTGCACCTGCACCTGCACCTGCACATGCACCTGCACCTGCACCTGCACCTGCCACAATATAAATATAAAAAAGAACGATATACAGAAACATAAGAAGAAGATACAATAAGAAGAGAGAAGAGAAGAGAAGAGAGCAGCGAGAGGTCCCTTACCACATGACTCTAATTCAACACCTCCTGATCTTAAAAACCTCCACTGCGTGATTCAACTTTTCCTTAAATTTTGTATTTATAAGATTTTCCGACACCTTTCCACCGCATTTAACGTGTCCTTTGGTTATGGGATACGTGTCTTTTTGTTATGGGATACGTGTCTCAGGGTTAGAGGATGTGTCCCTTGGTTGTAGGGGATGATCTTCCAATTAATTTTTTTAGACATTTTTTAATCTTCTATTATTTTTTAATTTTTGTATGATTTCGATTAGCTAATTTGGTTTTTATTTGAGTTTAGTTCGTCTGCTAAATTACACCTAAAAATTTGATCTTACCAGGGGTTAAATTATAAGACATAACCCTTTAGTGGTCCCTTTGCCGTTTATTGAAATAAAAATATAGGATATAACCTTTTAAGC
Organism: Torreya grandis; assembly: GCA_037957365.1. Classification (NCBI taxonomy): domain Eukaryota; kingdom Viridiplantae; phylum Streptophyta; class Pinopsida; order Cupressales; family Taxaceae; genus Torreya; species Torreya grandis. The sequence goes on from JARHVA010000020.1 coordinate 6,173,553, forward strand.
ACTTTTTGATCACTTCATTCTATCTATTAAATTAGAGATGATATGATGAGATACGAGTCAACAAAGTTTTCATGTTACTCATATTTTTTACAACACATATTATTATATAAAAAGAATGATATATGAAAATCAAATATACGATAAGAAGAGAGTATCAACATTTTCTTGAGTACAACACTTTAATTCAACACTTCTTTATCTTCAAAAATTCACCTACATGATTTAACTCTCTTTTCTACTTATAAGATTTTCCATGACCTTTCCACCAACATTTAATATTGTACTTCAAAATGTCTTTACATGCGCTAATGGTTAGCTTGCAACTTAATCTAGTTTTGTGCCATTACAAATTTCTTCTATGATTAAAGAGTACCTTTCATTGGTGTTGAATGTGGTTTTAAATTACCAGAACTTTTTGTTGAATGCTTGGGATGAGGTGATGATAGGGGTTGGTATACATGCTATGCTAAAATGGATATTTTTTTGCTGTGCTACAAGAAAGAAAAGTCACACCACCATTCTAATAGTGGTAGCCATCGAACTTATTTCTCTTGTTTATCTAAAGAAAAACAAGGGAGATAACGCTCCAAGAACTTGATGATCACCTCATTTTTATCACTATATTAGGAATGATATGGTTATCTAGGGAAAATTTGATTACCCATCTAAGAAAATAAACAAGTTTGAAAATTACTGGTAAATATAAGATCTCAATCACATACTATAACTATTAAGATCACGTGTAACTTCTGATTTTTATATATAAATGTTGATGTTACTATACTTGCAACAGAAGGGTGAATTGACACCATGACATGGCATAAAAATGGGCATATAAAGTGAATCTATTCATGACAACCATGATCACATTTTTTCCTCAATATTTGGACAACCTTGTGATGAAATATATAAAGACATCATCCCAAATCTATTTAGGAATAGCCAACAATTGTACAAGACACAAGGTCTTAGTTTCCTCACCCTTGTTTTGTTGACACATCATGCACTCTACCACAAATTCATGGACTTACCCTTGGATCACTTGTCAAAATAACATACTTAATATTCTGATAAGCCTCAAATAATCTTGAGTGCCCAACAATTGGTAAAGGATCTATCTTCGTAGAAATCTTTTGCTAAAGTGGAGTTATTGCATATGTATATCTAATCCTTATAGTATAAAGTGTCCCCTTTCTATAAAAATATTTTTGACACTCTTTGATGCTATTGGAACTTGTAAATGGTATGCTCAATATTTGTGTGATTTTCCAATTTTGATTTTTCTTTTTCTACCTAATCTTTATGTTGTATTAATAGGTCACAAAATAGTCCTTATATGGATTTAGACTTTTTGGATAGTGCATCAACAACTAAAATTTATTTTCCTTTCTTGTAGAATATCTCTAAATCATATACCAAATATTCATTACCCATTTTGTTGTTTTTATGATGATAACTATTGTTTTAAAAAGTATTAAGACTATGTGATGTGTAGGAATGATATCGGTTCGTCCAATTTTTTTTGTTTTAATATGTGACAACCTCACAACATGAAGTAATATGCATAAACGCCAACAATATAATTTTGGCTGAATCAAAATCAAACTCAAATATGATTTAATTTTGGTTTGTAGATTAGTTTTTTTAAAATGTAATAATAAATAGGGTTCTTCTGGAATAAACTCTATAACAAAGTTATTTTCCTTTGTTATGCATTTGATTCTACAAGTACTCTATCTAACAAATCCATGTGCTACTTCGAAAACAAATTATGATTATTTTCTTTTAATCAATTTAATTGTGCTTGTCGAAATGCAATGAATTTATTATTCAATAAATAAATTCAATAAAAATTCACATCTACTTATGATAACGATTATTACATTTATGTCCATAATTAATCCTTTCAAAATAATATGGAAAGTCCACTAAATTACCTCAAAATTTCCATTCCTAGGTTACAATATTAGGACCTATAAATTATAGGCCCAAAACTAACATTTCCATTTCAATATTTACGACCATGGTTAACTTATTAAATCTTTACTACCCTTACCAAAGCTATAGCTTCCAATTCTGATCATACATAAAAATCTAAGGCAGATAAAGTGACTAGATGCCTTCATCAAGATCGCCCTTCATATGTTCCTCATAATGGAATAACCACTTAAATGGCTCTCCTAAAGCATGGATGCTTAAATGGTTTAATCATTCAATTGTTCAGCGTGAAGATTAAAGCATATGGTTTAAATCCACTGCTTATCCTATGGCTGAAAAGAATTTCCAAATGTAATCCAAATGACAATAGCGCTGCCTGTGAATTTAAATACATACACTCATTTTGACGGTTTGAAAGGTAGAACGACCGTCAATTTTAATTGAGACGACCTAGGCCTGGTTGTAGCCAAGTTTTTTCACCGAACGACTAAGAAGGAAAGTAGTGCTGAGGTGTAGCCATAGAAAAGTGACTAATGGAATATCATATGCAGGTTGGCAATCAAAGGTTAAAATGGATAAATGGAGAAAAGTTTATCGAGTGCAAATGATTTTCATGTATATGACTATTTTTTTAAAGTAGCCTTCCACTTAAAATAATATATAATTATTTTTTATTAAAATATTTAAAAATTATTTATTTTATTATATGTTAACATTAAATTTGTTTAATTAAATGTTAGCATATATGGTAGTATTTTTTTTAAAAAAAGATTCTAGTAGTTTATTTTATCCATCTTAAAATGATGTTTATTATTAGTTATTTGTATAATGATATTTTTATTTACGTATTTTTAAAAAAAAAATAATTATAAGATAAAAGATTTATGAGAAGGATTTTAAGTGGTCTTTATATTTTGTGATTTTTGCATAAAACATATATTTAAAAATGTTACCCACAATAATTAGTAACGTAATTTAAAAAATTAATAATCTAATTAATATGCTAAATAACTATAACATTTTTAAATTTATTTATTATTTTCTTAAGAAAAATATAATAAAGATAAATATATTACAATAAGTTGTTACAAAAATAACCTAATCACAATTAACTAAGCGTCATAATATGTGTATAATACAAAAACAATGTTGAATTAATTATTTTAAAACCAAAGAGGTGAATTTACATAAGGTCAATGAGAACCTATTTTTCCTTTACATTTTTTATCGGCGTGTTGAGAGGGTGCTCCTATCTAGACTTTTCAATTATTTTTGTACATGCAAACAAATATTTTTCTCCTCATTTTATTTCAATAGTCACAATATTTGAAGCTTACGTAAAAAAAAACTAAGCCTTTGAGATTTATAATTGTGGACACATAAATATGTCTCCTAGATAGTTTTTAGTTGTAACATTACATGAAACTTATGTTCATTACGTCACATATGTTTCATACATACTTTGATGATATATACATTTTTAATGACATATTCTTTACATGTTGACATGAATGATTACATCTTTATACATGAAATAATATAGTTAATTATTTATTTTGAGATGAGTGATTTATAGGATCCATCCCTCGCCTAAAAAGAGGGGTATATTAGTGGGTTTTTCATAGAGACATAAGCCTCCATGAGTAGAAAAAATAGATTTTAGGAACATATTACATGATTTAAAGAGTTTAGAATTTTGAGATGAGTTATTTATAAGATCCATCCCTTGCCTAAAAAGAGGGGTATATTAGTGGGTTTTTCATAGAGACATAAGCCTCCATGAGTAGAAAAAATAGATTTTAGGAACATATTACATGATTTAAAGAGTTTAGAGTGTTTCAAATATGAGGTGAATTCAATTATGAAACATATATTTACACATTGGTATAGATCATGGGTAAATATTCTATGCATATGCACACACTTCACAGAGACATGAACTACAAATTTAAAATTTTGATACAGATGGTTGATAAGAACAAAAAAAATTGTACTTTTATATATAGATGCATTTGAGATAAAGGTTCTCGTATTTTAGTATATAGATGCATAACATTTATATTTGTTAAAAAAATTTCAATGGGGCATGATAATCATTCATTCACATATATACTATTTTAGATATCATTTGGCATGGATTCAGTGAGGCATGATAATGGTTCATGAAAACATACATATTATGCAAATACAACTCAATGACATTGAGTAGTTGGAAACCTTGAAATTCATGTCTATCTATTGTGACTGATTCATGTTTTTTAAGGTAATGCATGTTGAGGTTTGATTATGATCAATAGCCTTAGCATTACTCATAACAAACCCATTATGGGGATCCTATCTTACCATGCTGAAGTTTAAAATTTGGTCTAAATTAGTTATTTGAGTTAGTGTGGTTGGGGTTCAATGATGCTTAGCTATATTAGCACTACTGCCTATTCATGAGGGTTGGGGCATTTGTATTCCACACCCATGGCTTTAATATTAATAATTTTTTTTGGTATCGATCACCCTCAAATTATCCAATGGTTAAATTATAATAACGTTTCTCCAATGCTTCAACAAGGAAGGATCATCTCCAAAAATATTATAGAGTACCATGGTTTTGAAAACATTAATGTGTATTCCTTCCTTAATCTTAAAACTTAAAATTTTTTAATTATAATTCATATTTAAAATTTCACTTTATGTAAATTGACTACCACATGTTCATTTCATGTTGGCATGGAGAAAATCTATACATTTTGAGATTTATCCTAAAGATAAAGTGTGTTTGGACACACTCAATTATGTATTTATCATTTGAATCTAGTATATGTATTACATTTTGATATAAGAATAAAAAAATGAATTTTTAGACTCTAAAATATGGTGTTAGATACTTGGAAAGGTTAGTTTTGAAATACCTTCATCCTACATGAATTATGTACATATATATGCCTATTCTTTGCCATTATCTCACATTCACATGCTATCTATGGGTCCAATCTTTCAAAGTTGTTGTCAATATCTCATTAAATCTCTCAAGCTATGGAAATCCATTTAACTATAATAATCATACATCGATAGATCATCATATCAATGTTTATGTCTCCATGACAAGAATGTCATATTCAATAGATATCATTCAGATGTTACAAACCAAAACTGATGGTTTTATCCTTCCCCTATTGGTGGTTAAATTTTAAAATAAAATTATTACTATGGGTAGGCCCATGTGCCTAGTGTGCTAGTGGAATTAAAAATTACCAAAATAGACATATAATTACAAATAAAACCTTCTATTATTAACTTAGAATTCTATCTATAAATCATCTATCAAGCATCTATACACTATTGTACATTAAGTAAAACTACCCTATTCTTCTCAAATTGTAAATTAATAAATAGAATATGTCATTAGTGATGTCTAAAACACACTAATCCAAGTAAATAAATTATGACATTATCAAGTTTTATAAACTAGAGAATTATGTGCATTACTATATAAAATGAGCACAATTGCACAACCACTCTAAGGGAAAGATCTGTGTTGCTGGATTTCCCTCTTTGGAGTATTAGATACTTGGCTAGTGGGAAATCATCAAGCCAAGTGATCCATGAAGACCTCCTCCTAAATATGGTAAAGAATATATAGTAGTTGTGGAAGACCCAATTTATTAATTATTTCACCCTAGTTTTTCTAACACACCATGTACTTTGTGATAGATTTATGGACTTTACCCTTGGAGCCATTCGCAAATTAATTCATGCCTTATTCTATGATAAGCATCAAATAACCTTGAGTGTCCACTAACTATAGAAGCATCTAGATTAGAAAGAACCTCTTCCTTAAGAGTTGATATCTTGCATTGGTAAAGTTGATCCTTATACTAAAAAGTGTCCCCCTCTAATACAATTTTCTTGACACATTCAGATCTTGTTGGAACTTCTGAATGGAAGTATCTATATGTTTTTAAGTTTCCCATTCCTTTTTTTACTCTTCTCCCTGATCTTTCTATAGTATGGATATGGCACACGTTTGTCCTTATGTGGATTCATACTACATAGATAGTGCATCAATGATTACATTCTCCTTCCTTTCAAACAAACAATCTCAAATTCATATCCCAACATCTTCATGAACCATTTTTTTGTTCGTATGATGATGATTATTTATTTAAATTTATCAAAGACTAAGTGACATGTAGGAATGGCATTGGTTCATCCCACACTCTATGTATTCACTGTCGATAACCTTATATTTGGCATGAGTCAACATCAAGTAATAGGTATAATCACCGACAATATAATCTATGGATAAATCAAACCCAATATTAAAATTTGATTTAATTTTGTTTTGAAATGCACTAACACATGTCAATGTTTCACTAGAATTATAGACCATAGCATACAATTTTTTTTATATTAACATCTCTTTTAATAAAATATGCATTTTTATTTGTAATATTTTCATGTCCACTTTGTATTATTATTAGAGAATATTATATTTCAATACGATGGTAATTATATTTCAAAATGGGCTGGCCTTATACAGAGACAGAAGATATCTAATAAAATGAGAGACAGCAGAAGATATCTTACTTCAGTAGACGACCTCAACACCACCTCGTAAGACATGATGCAGGCTTAGCATTAATAGCATTGTGAACATGATGATGATAAACATTATGAGAATACGAATACATATTTATATTTTTATTCTACATGATAGATGATAGAATGATTACTATGGCCTGGAATCCCACATTGCTTTAATATCACCATCAAGTTCTCCTGTGTTGCACTTGTCCAAAAACAGTATTTCACGATCTTTTGATAAGTAAAGCATTTTGCTGATCCCGTTGCCAAATTTCTTCCTTCTTCCTGCCTCATCATTATTACCATCAGGTGTCCATTTGAATTCTTCGTGAAATTGTTTGGCATCATTCTTTACCTTTTCTTCGACCGTAACAGGAACAGCAGAAGATATGGCATTTGTGAGCAATCCAGCAATAGTATTGTCAGCTATGGATTCAAGGTGCTTTAGGCACCAGGAAGTTACTGAATCTTCACATACAACCTTCACCAATGAGTTGACTACTTCGAAACCGAGGGTTATGGGTATCAAAGCCATTGAAGATCAAATGCAGAGAAAATAAAAGCACCAGCACCTGCCACAATATAGGAAATAATGATATACAGAAACAGTAGGTATAATAAGAAAAGAGAAGAGAAAATAAAAGCACCTTACCACAAGACTCTAATTCCACACCTCCTTATCTTAAAAACCTCTACTGCATGATTCAACTCTTCCTTAACTTCTCTATTTATAGGATTTTCCCAGACCTAATTTCCACCGACATTTAGTAAGCTGGCTGGTCGTAGGGTTAGGGATGATCTTTAAATTTTTTTTTGGAGAATTTGTTTTCAATCTTCTATTATTTAACTTTTATCTTCCATTATTTAACTCTTAACTTTTACTTTCAATGATGTTTTGAAAACAAAATCAAACCATACACCATTATTACTCCTCATATGACTTCGATTCGCTAACGAATTGTTCAACAAAGTCTTGCTGCGCCCATTTTCATGAAGTGGAAAGTAAAATTACACGACCAGTGGATCTGAATTTAACATCGTTGTTATCTCCTCCATTATGTCCATTCTGTTATGATGGCACTTTCAGATGATTAAAATCCTCTTTAAACTTCAATCATTGCTATTCCAAGTGACAGCTATGATTATTTGTATTGTTGGGCCTTACCATACCAAACGAACCATCGGTAAACGAGTCACTAGAATATTTTCACCGATGTGATTTGACATGATCCACAACTAATTCATGTTTTTGGTTTTTTGTGAAATAATTTTTTTATTAAATTAAAATATATTGAGATAATTATTATTTATAATAAAAATAGTTATTATGAAAAAATGAAAATAATAATTAATGGTGGTATAAATTATGAGGGTTATTGATTGTTCACGGTTATCATAAAAATATTCTTAAATAATTTTTAAGAAATATTTTAATATTTAAAAGATAAACGTCATACAAAATTTTATAATTCTCAAAATTATATAAATTTTAATCTTTTTAATTAAATGAATTAAAAATATAATATATAAAAATTAAAACTATTAATATTCATATAAAATATTTACCTACTATTATATCTTTTTAACACTACAAATGGTACCATAATATCCTTAAAATTCACCTAACCTAAGAACACTTCAAGATGAGCAATCTCACCATTTGAAACTACAGAAACACCCATGACCTCCCTAATGTGTTGAGTTATGTTTTAATTATATGTTTTCTTTTTTTCTTTTTTTATCCTAAAAATTGCAAGTGGTGAATTATATTGATTGGTCGTATATTGTTTTCTTGAGATTTGAACGTAAGTACGATTTGAAACAGAAAAATGACTTAGCTAACTCGCCCATATCTCATTGAAAACAAAATTTATTTTATGTATAGTTAATATTAAATCAATTTGATTATACTTTAAATTTTAAATTATTATTTTTTATAAAATCTTATTCGTATATTTTTAACTCATCTTAAGATGATTTTTATTAATAATTCTTAGTACAATAAAAAAATTCCATATATATTTTTATTTATTTTTGGTTGGAAGAATGCTTAATCTTAAGATGATTTTTATTAGTATTTTTTGTTATAATCATAAGGTAAAGGACCAAAGTGGGAAAAAATTTAAGCTATTAGTTATATATATATATATATATATATATATATATATATATATATATATATAAAATGGGGTTATAATCATAAGGTAAAGGATTAAAGTGGGAGGAATGTTATGATCATTAAAAAAATGGGATATATATTTTTATCAAATTATCATGTATTGAGATAATTATTATTCACAATAAAAATAATTATTGATATAAATAGTTACAATAAAAAAATGAATATAATAATTAACGGTGGTATGAGTTGTGAGGGTTATTGATTGTTCATGATGTTATTGTAAGAATATTTTTAAATAATCTTTAGAGAACATGATAATATTTAAATGGAAAACTTTATACAAAACTTTAAAACTCTCAAGATCATATGAATTTTATACTTTTTTATTCGGTGAGTGAGAAATATGGTATATATAAAAAGTGAAACCATAAGTACCCTCAATGGACTAATAATAACTCTTTTTTGAAAAATATACATTTCTATTTGTAATATTTTCACATCCACTCCATATATTCGTTGAGGAATACACCATCAATTTAATTTAAAATGTTTGCCAATAATTATATTCTTTAACACTACACATAGTGCCATAGCATCCTTGGAATCCACCTTATCTACAAACACTTAAAGAGTCGTCAAACCAAGAGTGGGGTCTCTATTTATGAGATACGAGGCCATCATCCCAACTCTAACATTATGACCCTCACTAGGGGAGGCACGGTCACTCCTTGCATGGCCACTAAGCCATCAATTAGCCTACAAAGCCCAGATGTAGAAAATGTTCTAAAATATGATCTTTACCTAGGAGGGATCCACCACTTGGAAGATGAGGTTAATCACATGCAAACAACCACACATCCCCTTAATAGGGGATAAGATGCATCCAACCCATTGACATAAATTGTGACCATAACCCTTAAGGTTCTTGATCAAAACCAACCTCTTCAGACTAACCAAGCTCACACCTTTACCCATATTATATAAGAGATTCCCATGCCTAACATCACCATTGGCCTGAATCAACTCATCGACACTCTAGTGGGTTGCATTCGTGACTAGAAAAGAACCAACAATTTCTGAGTCAATGGATGGGCCCAAGTTATCTTAACAATTTTTGGCAGTTAAGATCGTTCTAGATACATTTTTGGGGCCATAAGTGCTCATCTAAGGCTGAAATTGTATTTTAGTATTTTTTTCAAGAATTTTAAAATCTTATAAATTAGATATCTTTGTAACCGAACATTAAATTGATTTAAAATTCATCCATCAATTTATATTTAGTATTTAGAGGATATGCATATATTTTTAGGCCCATCCGAATTTGCATAAAAAACTTACTAAAAATAGTGGTTGAAAAACTTGCTAAAAGACAAAAGTTACTAAAATAAAAATAATTAAAATTAAAATGGGTTAGTTAGCTTTTGATTTATTTAGATTTTTTAATTATGCATGTCAACTAAAATTTTGAGTTGAAATTTATTTAAAGACTCTTATATAATAATTTATTTATTCAATGGGAATCAATAGAGAAGATTGTTTTCATTCAATTTCTAAGTTTTATGCCTATTGACATTTTGCTTAGCTAGTTCATATTTTTATCACTAACTTCATAGCGTAAGTTAGGATCATATTCTTCTCTTTGATACCATCATTTTGGTACAAATGAGAGCTCAAACGGAGTTACATATCAAAATTTATGGCATTGAACTCAGAGATTGAGCTCTCACTCCTTATTTTATATCCAACAATAAGAAGCACTGATTTATGCATTGGGTGAAGTATTAGGGACAAGATAAATAGTCTACTCCTAGTGATTTCCCAAACTTTACAGGTAACCATGAATCATACCACAGTAAGTTTTAACCAATGCCCTACATCAATATTTATATTTCCTATCCTTATTTCATAATCTCTAGGAAGATGAAAGTCATGATTGAGTTATAATTCATTCACCTACTTATTAAACTTGCTTGTTGATTAGTAGGATTCATCATGCTCTCATTACAACACTAACTATGAGATGATTTGGTCCATGATCCACCTGACCACCCATATGACGTTTGCATCAAGTCCATAGGGTGAAATTGAGAAATCCAATTTTCTACATCAAGGCTTTCCATCAACTAAGCAATATGCATTGTCAATATGAACCAACCTTGTAACATAATATTTCAACTTATTTCTTATGAAATAATCTCTTCCTTCAAGAAATGATAAGAACCTAGAGTAGAACCATCGAAACCCAAAAGGACAACCCCATTTTCTTTGCATATCTTCCTTATATAACTTTTTATGTTATTGAAGAGTCTTTGTGGTCATTTATTGCTCAATTAGCTTCAACCACTCGCAAGTGATCCAAGTTTATGTTTCATGATATTATTTAACTACAATATTGTGTTATCTTCTAATTTCATCCACTTTTATATATGCTATAAAGTTAGTTGTCATTGTTTATTGTAGCCTTTATCCTTAGTTTGAGAGTTTCTGCACTTGCCTCTAGTTGTAGTTGTTTTCCATCTTGTTTGCCTTTACTTTAATTGTTGATCATTTTTGTTTCTTGTCACAATCCACTTACTTGTGGACTCTTTGCATAGTGCTTAGAGTGGTATTTATATCATCAATTTGACGTAGGTATGTGATGTCTATGTTAAATTTTCATAGCCATATTCTCTTGGTTATTTGTAATCCTACTGTTGTCATTTATAAATTTTACACCCACCATGGCTTTACTCATGGCTTCTACCTTTAACAATTTATAATTATAAATACAATTATAATTTACATTTCTTACTACAAAACTCTTGGGTTGTCTTTTATTTTATTCATCTTTATGTACACATGGATGAAATCCTCATAAACCAATAATATCATATTGTGTCTATGCTACATATGCAAACGAGAGCTCAAACAGAATTACAGATCAAAAGTTATGGCCTCTGGAAGTTCAATCTCCAGAAATTTTATTTTCGTATCTCATATCAGCTACGCAAAACTGATTGGAATCAATATCATATATTTATATGATACATGACAAGGAATACAATTCTGATTTATAATATATATTTTAATTGATTCAGTAACATGAATGCATCTACATGTTTTGGCAAAATTTATTTATATATACTTTTTGATGGTATTCATTTAATTTTATGTTTTGTGTTGTGTATGTGTGAGTATTATTAGTCATTGTAAAGTGAAAGAGTATAAATTAATACTTGTAGCTCGCTTTAAATGCATGACCGTTGTCACCATCTCATTTTTTTTTACACAAACTATTATGAAACAATAATGTAATATTTATTTTAAAAATCTTGATATTATATATATTATAATAATATTTAGTATAGTCATATTATTTTAATATTTTAAGATATTATATCATATTTTATACATTGTTATATGATATTAAATTGTTATTAATATATTATATATTATGAATATGTTATTATTTTAATAATATATTAATAGTTTTCAAATTTTATGTATTTTTTCACATTGATGATCATACAAGTTGGGGACATGAGGCCATGTAATAATGTTACAAATGAGTAAATATATGAAGAAAAGGTAAATAGTTAAATATCATAATATGTTCACTTAAATATATTTAAGTGAAAAGAATAGTAAAATAGTGATTGGTTACTTTACATATGAAATATTTGTTAAATATATTATCTTAAAACAAAGAATTATCAGCGCCTCTTAAAAAGGTTATTGAGGTTATTTGAAATGTTACTGTTAATAATGTTATTGTTTCATTGTCTCGTGGAGATAATGCAACATGTACTCACAATCCAAACCAAGAAGAACTGTTATAGTATGTATTGTTATATTATATCATGTATTATTATATGATATTAATATATTATTATCTTTATATTATATTATATTATATTGACATAATATAGTATGTATTAATATTTATTAGTTAATTATTTATTTAATTTATTTAATATTTATTAGTTAATTAATTATTTAATATGATCAATAGCCTTAGCATTACTCATAACAAACCCATTATGGGGATCCTATCTTACCATGCTGAAGTTTAAAATTTGGTCTAAATTAGTTATTTGAGTTAGTGTGGTTGGGGTTCAATGATGCTTAGCTATATTAGCACTATTGCCTATTCATGAGGATTGGGGCATTTGTATTCCACACCCATGGCTTTAATATTAATAATTTTTTTTGGTATCGATCACCCTCAAATTATCCAATGGTTAAATTATAATAACGTTTCTCCAATGCTTCAACAAGGAAGGATCATCTCCAAAAATATTATAGAGTACCATGGTTTTGAAAACATTAATGTGTATTCCTTCCTTAATCTTAAAACTTAAAATTTTTTAATTATAATTCATATTTAAAATTTCACTTTATGTAAATTGACTACCACATGTTCATTTCATGTTGGCATGGAGAAAATCTATACATTTTGAGATTTATCCTAAAGATAAAGTGTGTTTGGACACACTCAATTATGTATTTATCATTTGAATCTAGTATATGTATTACATTTTGATATAAGAATAAAAAAATGAATTTTTAGACTTTAAAATATGGTGTTAGATACTTGGAAAGGTTAGTTTTGAAATACCTTCATCCTACATGAATTATGTACATATATATGCCTATTCTTTGCCATTATCTCACATTCACATGCTATCTATGGGTCCAATCTTTCAAAGCTGTTGTCAATATCTCATTAAATCTCTCAAGCTATGGAAATCCATTTAACTATAATAATCATACATCGATAGATCATCATATCAATGTTTATGTCTCCATGACAAGAATGTCATATTCAATAGATATCATTCAGATGTTACAAACCAAAACTGATGGTTTTATCCTTCCCCTATTGGTGGTTAAATTTTAAAATAAAATTATTACTATGGGTAGGCCCATGTGCCTAGTGTGCTAGTGGAATTAAAAATTACCAAAATAGACATATAATTACAAATAAAACCTTCTATTATTAACTTAGAATTCTATCTATAAATCATCTATCAAGCATCTATACACTATTGTACATTAAGTAAAACTACCCTATTCTTCTCAAATTGTAAATTAATAAATAGAATATGTCATTAGTGATGTCTAAAACACACTAATCCAAGTAAATAAATTATGACATTATCAAGTTTTATAAACTAGAGAATTATGTGCATTACTATATAAAATGAGCACAATTGCATAACCACTCTAAGGGAAAGATCTGTGTTGCTGGATTTCCCTCTTTGGAGTATTAGATACTTGGCTAGTGGGAAATCATCAAGCCAAGTGATCCATGAAGACCTCCTCCTAAATATGGTAAAGAATATATAGTAGTTGTGGAAGACCCAATTTATTAATTATTTCACCCTAGTTTTTCTAACACACCATGTACTTTGTGATAGATTTATGGACTTTACCCTTGGAGCCATTCGCAAATTAATTCATGCCTTATTCTATGATAAGCATCAAATAACCTTGAGTGTCCACTAACTATAGAAGCATCTAGATTAGAAAGAACCTCTTCCTTAAGAGTTGATATCTTGCATTGGTAAAGTTGATCCTTATACTAAAAAGTGTCCCCTTCTAATACAATTTTCTTGACACACTCAGATCTTGTTGGAACTTCTGAATGGAAGTATCTATATGTTTTTAAGTTTCCCATTCCCTTTTTTACTCTTCTCCTTGATCTTCCTATAGTATGGATATGGCACACGTTTGTCCTTATGTGGATTCATACTACATAGATAGTGCATCAATGATTACATTCTCCTTCCTTTCAAACAAACAATCTCAAATTCATATCCCAACATCTTCATGAACCATTTTTTTGTTCGTATGATGATGATTATTTATTTAAATTTATCAAGACTAAGTGACATGTAGGAATGGCATTGGTTCATCCCACACTCTATGTATTCACTGTCGATAACCTTATATTTGGCATGAGTCAACATCAAGTAATAGGTATAATCACCGACAATATAATCTATGGATAAATCAAACCCAATATTAAAATTTGATTTAATTTTGTTTTGAAATGCACTAACACATGTCAATGTTTCACTAGAATTATAGACCATAGCATACAATTTTTTTTATATTAACATCTCTTTTAATAAAATATGCATTTTTATTTGTAATATTTTCATGTCCACTTCGTATTATTATTAGAGAATATTATATACACCTAATTTTTGCATGGTACAATATTATTGACACGACAAGTCTAATGATGATGTAGTGATCTCCTTATAATGCTCAAATGAGAACTCTCTAACACCCCTTCCCTTTTCGCTTCCCTCTCTGTCTTCTAGGTCCTATAAATCCCCCATTTATTGGTCTTTACAGCTCCCCTCAACTTATTTTCAAAAAGCTTTCATTCATGACAGAACTACCACATTAGGTGACAAAATCGTCCTATGGAGTTACATAGTCACCGCATGAGTGACATGTTCGTCAGGGTAGTTGTATAAATTGCCTTGACAAACCCATTCTAAAAGGGTAGTTATGTTTTAAATGAAGGGCAACTATGTAATCTAATAGGGATGTTTTGTCTCCAAAAGCAGTGGTTACATAACCGCCCTTGTGAACATGGGTGGTTCTATCACTATTATCTTGTCTTCTAATTTTAGCTTCTGAGACTCATTCATTGATGCATTTTGCATGTTTATTTCTTTTTTTGCCTTATGTTTTCCTCTAATTAGGGTCATCTCACTCCCTCTTCTATTTCTAATCATTTTGAGCTCTTCCTAAATTTAACTCAATTAAACTCCTTCATGCAACCTCATTGATCTTTTACAAGTAAGCCAATTTCGGATTTAAATTTTTTATTAGATCTTAAGATTTTTGAAGCCTTTTCAACCACAACTTGCTACAATTTATTTGGATCTTTTCTTTGATTACTTTCATGTTCTACTACACAGTTTTAGATAGGGAGAATCATTGTTCTTACAACTAGGTTTTTATAAATGATGTCTTCAACCAGTGACACTCAGTTGTTCTTTGTTTAGATTTGTGTCCCTCTTCTTCTTCTCCCACTTGTGATAGTCATTTATTCATCCTCCTTGTTAGAGAGTTCCAAAAATCTTTGTTTGGGTAAAGGAGCTATCACACTAAGGATCAAAGTACAACAAATCTCTTACTTTTAGCTAGTCTACATCATGATCAGATTGGGATATACTTAATCTAGATTTATTTATTTTAATTAGTATAATAGATTAAATTAGTATTCATTCTTGTATTATCTTAAATCTTTATTTTAAAAAAAAGTTTTGATAAGAAAAAGAATTATTTTCTCTCTCATCCTTGCACAAAAATAGTAATTAGTTTCTTTGTTTCTTTGCATTCATTTAATAGATTCTTTCACAACACAATATTGAATCTAAACCCTAGTTGAATGTTAGAGAATAGATCATACATTTTTATCCATTTAAATAATATGTTTTCAATTTTGAAACGAGATGTTTTCACTCTCAAACAAACAAATAGTGGTAGATGATAGGACATGTGGAACTATGCAATTGAAACCACCGAGATGTCATAAATAAATATAGAAAGTGTTATAAGGGAATGGGTATAGTATGGTTTCAATTGATATATTGGATTTTAAAAATCAACAATAAATAATGTTCACCAGCCTGAAAGACATGTTTCCACATTGGTGACTTCTTAATATTATTTTGGATCTTATCACATTTTTTTTGTATGCTCTAGTACCTTGGGATTTTCCAATGATTTTGGCACTGTGATGAGGGTTTTACTGATCCACACAATATTTCAAATAAAGTGAAGAAAAAACTGAAAAACAATAGAGATAAAACCCCTTTTTTTATAAACAAGTTTCATATTAAAAATTATTTAGTTAAAAATGATATCAATGGCATCTCTCTGATACGATAATGAATCTAACCTTCGTAAAAAATATATTGCCTTGAAGGTTTCAAATGTCATTACTTGCTTGATGCTTGAATGATAGATTACCAATCTCTATAAGTTGTACTTAACCTGCCAAAAATCTTACATTTTACATTGTTTATTTTTAAGTAGAGCAATGCAAGCATGATTGTCTACCAACAATAATCATCCGATGACTTGGTCGTCCACGTTGTGATCTATGTCATAAACCTACTTTAGAACACCATGTTTAGAAAGAATTCAAGCCTTGGTTAGGATATACAAGGTGCCAACTAAGAGGGCATGTGCAAGTACATGATTGAAACTACTGAGATGTCATAAATAAATATCACAATTGATATAAGCAAACAAATACAATATAGTTGCAACTAAAATATTGAGTTTTTAACAAATAACAATAAATAATGGTGGTCAGTTGAAAACCCTTGTCGCCAGCTTACATTTTTAAAAAATTACTGATGTCACTTTAACGTGCTAAATTAGAATCCATTAAATGAAAATTTTCATTGAATTGATCAGAGTATTTAATTATGTAGCATTATTGGTAGGATAAATAAAGCTCAGAGAGGTTGGCAATCCAACATTCAAGCATGGAGCAAGAAGCACTATGGAAAACCTTCATGTATGTATGTATGTAGGTAGTTTCTTCATCTCATTATAATGTGAAGCGATTATCATTACATATAGGTTAGATTAAGGTAGATGTATTTAATAATATAACATTGCTAGTGTGATAAATAATGATCGTGGAGATTGCCAATCTAGCATTCACATATCGTGTAAGTAATGTTGTTGAAAACCTTCACGGCAATATATACATATTATATATAGTGTAAAGTAATTATCAGTACATATAGGTTAGATTAGGGTAGTTTTTACCTGGATGTTTTTAAATAGCTTCCATAAGATTGTAATAGTCGAAGTTGGTAATAGTATTAAGGCTTGATTCCTTGGTAATAAACATGTCACTTAAGTAAATTATGTTTAAGTGTTGGAGGGTGATTATTTTATGCCTAATTCTTGAATGGAAAAAATAATATGTAATATTTGTGCACATATACATGTGTAACTATCTCTATTTCTTATCAAAAGAAACATTTTAAAATAAAAGATTTAGTATTAGGCTTTTATCGGTTATTTACTTTTTTGTTTCTTAAATACAATTTGGGTTAGACATTTTAGTTAGATGTTTGAAAGTTAATTTAATATGAATTTTCACTCGACATTTCAAAGAAAATGAAGAAAAAATCCAAAAATATAAACAATTTTCAAATTAAGCAATCATGTTAATGACCTACATGGATTATTAAATGCCTAGAACAAACCCTCTTCTGCAGTTTCAAGACATAAAGCATGCAAAATCTATAGAAACCACCCAAACCATATTCATTTACAAATACCCGGTGTCCCATGGAATGGCACAACAAAACAATACAATCTAAACTATGGATTTGGCAAGAAGATCAGAGGGAGTTCAACCACTTACTTCCAAATAGTTGCGAAAAGGTAAATAAAACTAATCTCCACACAACAACCTATATACAACTTTATCACTTATTCATAACTTTATCATAGTTGTATGGCATAAAAACAACAAAATACCAGTAAACATTTTCTCCTATTAATGTATTTAAAAAAAATGAAAACTGAAAACATCACTGCTCAGAGACATGATCGGAATGGCATCTTTTGATGCGACAATGAATTGATTGTGTTACAATAAATAAATGAATGAGTTTTATTTTTTTTTTGGTTTTTCATTCATTTTCTTTGAAATGGTGTGAGAAATGTTACATATTCGTGCACAAATGCATGGATGGTTTTGTCAAAAACACATATCATTGTCCTTCGAAATGACACCACATGTTTCCAGCGTACGAATTATTTCCAGCTTTGTTTTTCCTAAGAATAGTTTGAGGAATTAGTTGTGCATCTCTATAGTTTTTGAATCATTTTTTAGTGTTGGAGGGTGACCATTTCTGCCTGTGTCTTGAATGAGAAAAATAATATGTAATATTTGCGCATAGATACATGTGTAAATGTCTATTTCTTATTTAAAGAAAGATTACCAAATAAAATATTGGGTGCTGGGTTGTTATTCGTTGTTTACCCTGTTTTCCTAAATAAAATTTGGGTGAGACGCTTTCATTAGATACACACACAATACACTCCAAAAATATAAAATTACATCCTATACACTCCAAAACATAAAATTACATTCCTTGCATCAGAAGGGTAACTGCTCATAGTTTATTTATTTTTAAATTTTATGATAAATTAGTTTAGTCTTTAGGTCATACTTATTTTTTATTTTTTGGTTGGAAGAATGCTTAATCATTGCCCTGGCCTGCTGAAAATACCCACAAACGCATAAAATACACACAATACGATGGTAATTATATTTCAAAATGGGCTGGCCTTATACAGAGACAGAAGATATCTAATAAAATGAGAGACAGCAGAAGATATCTTACTTCAGTAGACGACCTCAACACCACCTCCTAAAACATGATGCAGGCTTCGCATTAATAGCATTGTGAACATGATGATGATAAACATTATGAGAATACGAATACATATTTATATTTTTATTCTACATGATAGATGATAGAATGATTACTATGGCCTGGAATCCCACATTGCTTTAATATCACCATCAAGTTCTCCTGTGTTGCACTTGTCCAAAAACAGTATTTCACGATCTTTTGATAAGTAAAGCATTTTGCTGATCCCGTTGCCAAATTTCTTCCTTCTTCCTGCCTCATCATTATTACCATCAGGTGTCCATTTGAATTCTTCGTGAAATTGTTTGGCATCATTCTTTACCTTTTCTTCGACCGTAACAGGAACAGCAGAAGATATGGCATTTGTGAGCAATCCAGCAATAGTATTGTCAGCTATGGATTCAAGGTGCTTTAGGCACCAGGAAGTTACTGAATCTTCACATACAACCTTCACCAATGAGTTGACTACTTCGAAACCGAGGGTTATGGGTATCAAAGCCATTGAAGATCAAATGCAGAGAAAATAAAAGCACCAGCACCTGCCACAATATAGGAAATAATGATATACAGAAACAGTAGGTATAATAAGAAAAGAGAAGAGAAAATAAAAGCACCTTACCACAAGACTCTAATTCCACACCTCCTTATCTTAAAAACCTCTACTGCATGATTCAACTCTTCCTTAACTTCTCTATTTATAGGATTTTCCCAGACCTAATTTCCACCGACATTTAGTAAGCTGGCTGGTCGTAGGGTTAGGGATGATCTTTAAATTTTTTTTTGGAGAATTTGTTTTCAATCTTCTATTATTTAACTTTTATCTTCCATTATTTAACTCTTAACTTTTACTTTCAATGATGTTTTGAAAACAAAATCAAACCATACACCATTATTACTCCTCATATGACTTCGATTCGCTAACGAATTGTTCAACAAAGTCTTGCTGCGCCCATTTTCATGAAGTGGAAAGTAAAATTACACGACCAGTGGATCTGAATTTAACATCGTTGTTATCTCCTCCATTATGTCCATTCTGTTATGATGGCACTTTCAGATGATTAAAATCCTCTTTAAACTTCAATCATTGCTATTCCAAGTGACAGCTATGATTATTTGTATTGTTGGGCCTTACCATACCAAACGAACCATCGGTAAACGAGTCACTAGAATATTTTCACCGATGTGATTTGACATGATCCACAACTAATTCATGTTTTTGGTTTTTTGTGAAATAATTTTTTTATTAAATTAAAATATATTGAGATAATTATTATTTATAATAAAAATAGTTATTATGAAAAAATGAAAATAATAATTAATGGTGGTATAAATTATGAGGGTTATTGATTGTTCACGGTTATCATAAAAATATTCTTAAATAATTTTTAAGAAATATTTTAATATTTAAAAGATAAACGTCATACAAAATTTTATAATTCTCAAAATCATATAAATTTTAATCTTTTTAATTAAATGAATTAAAAATATAATATATAAAAATTAAAACTATTAATATTCATATAAAATATTTACCTACTATTATATCCTTTTAACACTAGAAATGGTACCATAATATCCTTAAAATTCACCTAACCTAAGAACACTTCAAGATGAGCAATCTCACCATTTGAAACTACAGAAACACCCATGACCTCCCTAATGTGTTGAGTTATGTTTTAATTATATATATTTTTTTCTTTTTTTAACCTAAAAATTGCAAGTGGTGAATTATATTGATTGGTCGTATATTGTTTTCTTGAGATTTGAACGTAAGTACGATTTAAAATAGAAAAATGACTTAGCTAACTCGCCCACATCTCATTGAAAACAAAATTTATTTTATTAATAGTTAATATTAAATAAATTTGATTATACTTTAAATTTTAAATTATTATTTTTTATAAAATCTTATTCGTATATTTTTAACTCATCTTAAGATGATTTTTATTAATAATTCTTAGTACAATAAAAAAATTCCACATATATTTTTATTTATTTTTGGTTGGAAGAATGCTTAATCTTAAGATGATTTATATTAGTATTTTTTGTTATAATTATAAGGTAAAGAACCAAAGTGGGAGAAAATTTAAGCTTATATATATATATATATATATATATATATATATATATATATATATATATATATATATGGGGTTATAATCATAAGGTAAAGGATTAAAGTGGGAGGAATGTTATGATCATTAAAAAAATGGGATATATATTTTTATCAAATTATCATGTATTGAGATAATTATTATTCACAATAAAAATAATTATTGATATAAATAGTTACAATAAAAAAATGAATATAATAATTAACGGTGGTATGAGTTGTGAGGGTTATTGATTGTTCATGATGTTATTGTAAGAATATTTTTAAATAATCTTTAGAGAACATGATAATATTTAAATGGAAAACTTTATACAAAACTTTAAAACTCTCAAGATCATATGAATTTTATACTTTTTTATTCGGTGAGTGAGAAATATGGTATATATAAAAAGTGAAACCATAAGTACCCTCAATGGACTAATAATAACTCTTTTTTGAAAAATATACATTTCTATTTGTAATATTTTCACATCCACTCCATATATTCGTTGAGGAATACACCATCAATTTAATTTAAAATGTTTGCCAATAATTATATTCTTTAACACTACACATAGTGCCATAGCATCCTTAGAATCCACCTTATCTACAAACACTTAAAGAGTCGTCAAACCAAGAGTGGGGTCTCTATTTATGAGATACGAGGCCATCATCCCAACTCTAACATTATGACCCTCACTAGGGGAGGCACGGTCACTCCTTGCATGGCCACTAAGCCATCAATTAGCCTACAAAGCCCAGATGTAGAAAATGTTCTAAAATATGATCTTTACCTAGGAGGGATCCACCACTTGGAAGATGAGGTTAATCACATGCAAACAACCACACATCCCCTTAATAGGGGATAAGATGCATCCAACCCATTGACATAAATTGTGACCATAACCCTTAAGGTTTTTGATCAAAACCAACCTCTTCAGACTAACCAAGCTCACACCTTTACCCATATTATATAAGAGATTCCCATGCCTAACATCACCATTGGCCTGAATCAACTCATCGACACTCTAGTGGGTTGCATTCGTGACTGGAAAAGAACCAACAATTTCTGAGTCAATGGATGGGCCCAAGTTATCTTAACAATTTTTGGCAGTTAAGATCGTTCTAGATACATTTTGGGGGCCATAAGTGCTCATCTAAGGGTCTGAAATTGTATTTTAGTATTTAGAATTTTAAAATCTTATAAATTAGATATCTTTGTAACCGAACATTAAATTGATTTAAAATTCATCCATCAATTTATATTTAGTATTTAGAGGATATGCATATATTTTTAGGCCCATCCGAATTTGCATAAGAAACTTACTAAAAATAGTGGTTGAAAAACTTGCTAAAAGACAAAAGTTACTAAAATAAAAATAATTAAAATTAAAATGGGTTAGTTAGCTTTTGATTTATTTAGATTTTTTAATTATGCATGTCAACTAAAATTTTGAGTTGAAATTTATTTAAAGACTCTTATATAATAATTTATTTATTCAATGGGAATCAATAGAGAAG
This sequence comes from Torreya grandis, assembly GCA_037957365.1. Taxonomy (NCBI): domain Eukaryota; kingdom Viridiplantae; phylum Streptophyta; class Pinopsida; order Cupressales; family Taxaceae; genus Torreya; species Torreya grandis. Next base: position 6,196,219 of record JARHVA010000020.1, read on the forward strand.
ATTGTTTTCATTCAATTTCTAAGTTTTATGCCTATTGACATTTTGCTTAGCTAGTTCATATTTTTATCACTAACTTCATAGCGTAAGTTAGGATCATATTCTTCTCTTCGATACCATCATTTTGGTACAAATGAGAGCTCAAACGGAGTTACAGATCAAAATTTATGGCATTGAACTCAGAGATTGAGCTCTCACTCCTTATTTTATATCCAACAATAAGAAGCACTGATTTATGCATTGGGTGAAGTATTAGGGACAAGATAAATAGTCTACTCCTAGTGATTTCCCAAACTTTACAGGTAACCATGAATCATACCACAGTAAGTTTTAACCAATGCCCTACATCAATATTTATATTTCCTATCCTTATTTCATAATCTCTAGGAAGATGAAAGTCATGATTGAGTTATAATTCATTCACCTACTTATTAAACTTGCTGGTTGATTAGTAGGATTCATCATGCTCTCATTACAACACTAACTATGAGATGATTTGGTCCATGATCCACCTGACCACCCATATGACGTTTGCATCAAGTCCATAGGGTGAAATTGAGAAATCCAATTTTCTACATCAAGGCTTTCCATCAACTAAGCAATATGCATTGCCAATATGAACCAACCTTGTAACATAATATTTCAACTTATTTATTATGAAATAATCTCTTCCTTCAAGAAATGATAAGAACCTGGAGTAGAACCATCGAAACCCAAAAGGACAACCCCATTTTCTTTGCATATCTTCCTTATATAACTTTTTATGTTATTGAAGAGTCTTTGTGGTCATTTATTGCTCAATTAGCTTCAACCACTAGCAAGTGATCCAAGTTTATGTTTCATGATATTATTTAACTACAATATTGTGTTATCTTCTAATTTCATCCACTTTTCTATATGCTATAAAGTTAGTTGTCATTGTTTATTGTAGCCTTTATCCTTAGTTTGAGAGTTTCTGCACTTGCCTCTAGTTGTAGTTGTTTTCCATCTTGTTTGCCTTTACTTTAATTGTTGATCATTTTTGTTTCTTGTCACAATCCACTTACTTGTGGACTCTTTGCATAGTGCTTAGAGTGGTATTTATATCATCAATTTGATGTAGGTATGTGATGTCTATGTTAAATTTTCATAGCCATATTCTCTTGGTTATTTGTAATCCTACTGTTGTCATTTATAAATTTTCCACCCACCATGGCTTTACTCATGGCTTCTACCTTTAACAATTTATAATTATAAATACAATTATAATAATTATAATTTACATTTCTTACTACAAAACTCTTGGATTGTCTTTTATTTTATTCATCTTTATGTACACATGGATGAAATCCTCATAAACCAATAATATCATATTGTGTCTATGCTACATATGCAAACGAGAGCTCAAACAGAATTAGAGATCAAAAGTTATGGCCTCTGGAAGTTCAATCTCCAGAAATTTTATTTTCGCATCTCATATCAGCTACGCAAAACTGATTGGAATCAATATCATATATTTATATGATACATGACAAGGAATACAATTCTGATTTATAATATATATTTTAATTGATTCAGTAACATGAATGCATTTACATGTTTTGGCAAAATTTATTTAAATATACTTTTTGATGGTATTCATTTAATTTTATGTTTTGTGTTGTGTATGTGTGAGTATTATTAGTCATTGTAAAGTGAAAGAGTATAAATTAATACTTGTAGCTCGCTTTAAATGCATGACCGTTGTCACCATCTCATTTTTTTTTACACAAACTATTATGAAACAATAATGTAATATTTATTTTAAAAATCTTGATATTATATATATTATAATAATATTTAGTATAGTCATATTATTTTAATATTTTAAGATATTATATCATATTTTATACATTGTTATATGATATTAAATTGTTATTAATATATTATATATTATGAATATGTTATTATTTTAATAATATATTAATAGTTTTCAAATTTTATGTATTTTTTCACATTGATGATCATACAAGTTGGGGACATGAGGCCATGTAATAATGTTACAAATGAGTAAATATATGAAGAAAAGGTAAATAGTTAAATATCATAATATGTTCACTTAAATATATTTAAGTGAAAAGAATAGTAAAATAGTGATTGGTTACTTTACATATGAAATATTTGTTAAATATATTATCTTAAAACAAAGAATTATCAGCGCCTCTTAAAAAGGTTATTGAGGTTATTTGAAATGTTACTGTTAATAATGTTATTGTTTCATTGTCTCGTGGAGATAATGCAACATGTACTCACAATCCAAACCAAGAAGAACTGTTATAGTATGTATTGTTATATTATATCATGTATTATTATATGATATTAATATATTATTATCTTTATATTATATTATATTATATTATATTGACATAATATAGTATGTATTAATATTTATATAATATATTATAATATGTAAATATCAATATTAATATTAAATTATATTATTTTAATTAATAATATATTATTAATATCAATAATAATATTTTGGTATTATATAAATAGAGATATGAGGTATAATAAAAATATATATTTACGTGAATGGTTGTTGGTTTAATTGGTTAAGTTTAGTTTATAAAGAGAAGGATCAATTTTTGATACTAACAAAATTTGATATGTGATAAGGGATGAGACTGGGATCGTACCTTAAACGATTTTGGCAGAATGAATACCCCTCAATCCTTGACTTTTAGGATGACACTGAGATCGTACTTTAGAAAATTTTGACGAAATAGATACCCCTTAAATCCTTGATTCTTAACTAAAAATCACCACATAAAATAATAATTCATCATATATATATATATACACATATAATCATCATATTGTAATTAATAATATAATATATAATTATAATACGATAAATAACTTTACCTAGGGAAACGAAAACAAAGTTGGGTAGATTTGAGGAGGAATTTTTTTACTTAGCATTTCTTTAAATTTTTTATTAATATGAGTAGCAGGAGGGAAGAACACGCTAAGATTCAGTTTTTCTATAATATGGAAATGATCTTCTAAAGTGCTCTGTAAACTGTGAAGGGAAAAAACTGATGTCAAAGGTAAAGGTGTAGGAATTTTTTAACCATTAAAGGATAGCTTTGACACAAATGAATTGGCCCTTTGTTTATTATTTATTTATTAATCAATTAATGAATGAAACGATAGCTTTGTATTTTCTAAGGAGGGCAAGTTAGGTAGGAAAAAAGGACCCTTCCACAGAATGAAAGGGGGATGTATAAGATAACTAACATCCCACATGACATCATAATAAAATTTCGATTACATCAATGCACTACATGTATACATGCCTTTAAAAAACACGTGCCAATGGAGAAAACAAGTTCACAATATTTTATAATTCATTATATTTATAAATATAAATGTAAGTAATTTAATTTGATTTTTTTATCATTATTTTATATAATAATTTTAAATTACGAATCAAAGTTTGAGAAGTATCTATTCCACCAATAACATATTTCTTTTGATTTTCAATAATTGTTAAAAAGAATAAATTCTTATCTCCCCCAGTTTATTCATATTTTAAATACAGAGAGAAAATACTTTGGAAGCTCTACATTAATACAGCTTCCAAAAAAATTATATTGTATCTTCTAATTTTTAGAATGATGAGAAAGAATAAAAATGAAAAGGAATAAAGAGAAGAAAGAGAGGATCCTCTACCATTGATGGCCTTGAGTCAACGTTTTGTTCGTGGAGGATTCCATTTAATTTTAGGAGAAAGTCATGGGGCATGTCCCCCTCAAGAGACTAGGGTGGCCTTCGACTTTGGTGGAGATTGGTAAAATACATTTCTTCATTAAAATCATGTGCCCATTCTTGTTCTTCTGAGGCTTTATCATTGGAAACAATATATTCAATGAATATATGTTTTGGAGACATGCCCATTGTTGGTGTTAAGCCACACTCAGACTGAAGATGGACTGGTCCAAGAGGGGCCAGTAGCTCAGTGGTAGAACACTCCAGCAGCGTATGGATGGTCCTAGGTTCGAGTCCTAGCTGGTCCATGAACCAACATGGTATCAGATCCAGGTTCAGGCTAGGAGCCCCGAGCACACAAGAGGTGTGGCTTAAGGGAGGGTGTTGGTGTTAAGCCACACTCAGACCGAAGATGGACTGGTCCAAGAGGGACCAGTAACTCAATGGTAGAGCACTCCAGCAGCGTATGGAAGGTCCTAGGTTTGAGTCCTAGCTGGTCCATGAACCAACATGGTATCAGAGCCAGGTTCAAGCTAGGAGCCCCAAGCACATAAGAGGTGTGGCTTAAGGGGGGGTGTTGGTGTTAAGCCACACTCGGACCGAAGATCGACTGGTCCAAGAGGGACCAGTAGCTCAGTGGTAGAGCACTCCAGCAGCGTATGGATGGTCCTAGGTTCGAATCCTAGCTAGGTCCATGAACCAACATGGTATCAGAGCCAGGTTCAGGCTAGGAGCCCCAAGCACACAAGAGGTGTGGCTTAAGGGGGAGTGTTGGTGTTAAGCCACACTCAGACCGAAGATGGACTGGTCCAAGAGGGACCAGTAGCTTAGTGGTAGAGCACTCCAGCAGCGTATGGAAGGTCCTAGGTTCGAGTCCTAGCTGGTCCATGAACCAACACCCATGAGGAAATACAGTTGCGTTTAGAAGGTTCAGAGATAATTAGAATTGGGCTTTTACTAACAAAAATAGGAGATATATATTTATATATACAGTGATTATGTAAGAGATTGTTATTGATGCATTGTGGTATAATATCATAGAGTGGGAAGCATAAAATATAATCCACGTCTCTCCCAAGCCTACGAAGCCCCGCCATATATACATCAAAACAACTCATAGTAGTCAATAACAATGCATCAATGATATTCAGAAGCCATTGTAATCTTTTGATTCTCATGTGTTCACATCATCATCTTGTGCATAGAACATTGTTAGTAATATGTATTTCTCTCATTTTATTAGATATATTATCTATGTATAAGGCCGGACCATTCTAAAATTAAATATCTTGTCTATGTTTAATATGTTGTCTATGATCATAGGGGGTTTGTTAGGACTTGTTCCAAAATCTTAGCAACAGTTTAAGTTAATGTGTTTTTAATAAATTAAAGGGGCATGCTTCTTATATAAGACATATCCTTTATACATTTTGTTAGCTCATATTATAATAAAGTTGTAATGTTGTTTTATGGGTAAACATTCTCATATAAAATTAGATTTCTAGTTATTACATAGTTGGTTATTTTACATGTCTCTTGTTAAATTTATAAATATGTCTCCTCTTGGTCATTCAGGGTTAATGACATACTAACACCCTTTTGGTTATGTACTTGATTTTTACATAATAATAAAATGCTTGTAGACCCACCACAATGGGCACAAGATTCAACCTAGAGTATTTTTTTTGTTCTATCATATAACACTATATCTCTTATATGCTCTTACACACTCCAAGCATGGCATTAAATGAGATGTAGGACATCTTCTCATCCATTGATTTTGATCTTCATCCAATGGTCCAAAATCATTAAAGAAATATATAAATTGATGCTTTCCTCTTCATTCTCAACAAGCTTTTTTTGTGCAAGGAAGTTTTGTTAATTTGTGCATGAAAGATTCAACACACATCATCAAACATCAATCCAAATCATATATTTTCAAGGGGAGATGTTATTGAATTGTTTACGTGTCTCTACCCACCTTTATAACCACATCACATCCGAGCTCATCCAAATTCATCAAAAAGATAGCAAAGTTATAATACGTGTTTTTTTCCAATTGTAATTGCATTCATTTTGTCTTTCTCAATCTAAGGACACATGCTTAGGTTAGTTAGATATTTCAATTCTGTTTTGATTTATGTTATCTATACTAATCTTTGTTTCATGATGTTACAAAAATGATGTATTAACTTACATGTAACTGTTTTGGAGCCATAGACCAAAGTGAAATGAATATTATTGGTTCAACCATAACAATTAATTTTAGCATGTGTTTGTCATATGTAACCATTTTATTGGAGCCATAGTTCAAGGCAAAAACAATACTATTGGCTCAACCACCACTATAAGAGATGAATTTCAATTGGGTAAACATATTCAATGTAAATTTTTTAGCAAGTAAGATCCACGGCCTTTACATTTATTATTTATTTAATGTATCTAAAATAATAAATATTGTTTTATTGATTAAACAAGGGTTGGTGGGCCTTTACCTATCTGATATATAATCAAGGTTCCTATTCCACTATTACATTGGATCATATGTATTTTGGGTATCCCTTGTTATAGGTCAACTAACTACTAGTGGAAATTGAGCCTAGGTTGATTCTATGCAAGTGTATACACTTAATCATTTCATTTAATCATAGAGGACTTAAATATTATATAAATATAAGGCGTATATTTGAAATGTGCAATATATTTAATATGCATCAAAATTTAGATAGGACCATGTAATGAAAAATAATACATTTAAAAAAAAAATGTAAATAGAAATGAATAATACTCTGAGAAACCTTGGTCACCAACTTCAACAACGTCCTTCAAGCACTAATCCAGGAGCACAACAAAATATCTAAAACCTAGAATGTCAAATCTTTGGATGGTAGTTGATTGAATGGTAAGTTGTAAGTAGGTCAAGTGTTTTTAATTAATTCTCTACATTCTTTCCTTGGAGGGGGACCTTTACAGTGTCAATCATAATTATAAATAAGTTGAAGAGCTCCAAAGCTAGCCAATAAATTCATTGTAGAGTTAGTCTCATTATAGTTGCAAGAAAAAAAATCCTCAAAAAAAGGAATGATATGGAGGACATATTAAATGATTGAATTTAGTTTTCATTGATAAGATATTCTCGATATAAAAATGTTGATAATCAAGAGAAAATCACCTTCTAAAAATTATTTCCTTAAATTAGATTCAATAACAATTCTTAAACCTTTAAGAACTAGTTCGTAAGCCAATTTTTTTTAAGACTATGGAATGTTGAATGCATAATAGAATAACATTTGTTAGATATTATCTCTCAAGATGTATCCACCTATAGAAATACAAGGGTTACTTTTGGATGACCCATAAAATTTTCTCTTGACATAATTATCACTTAGGAGCTTCCAAGAATCCTTCAATCCTTTGTTTATTTCAAGAGGGAGGTTGACGTTGTTTTTAAATATGTTCCATTTTAAGATAATATGATGTTCCTATCTAATGATTTTATATTTTAAAGGTCAAACTTTAGCCTTAAACTCCTATTGAAGGAGTGCCTATATTTTATGAGTGAGGATTTATTTAGAGGGGGATAGGTTCTAGAAGATTATTGTTTATTTCTTTCCATAAGCTCCAGATGATCATAGATAGGCACATAGACCAAATAATTATAACTTAACCCATTCCTCTTTTGTCCAGTTGATCAAAATATCCTAAACCTATTACTTCCCAAAGTCTTTTCATTTGATTAAAGAACTAAGACCATATTCTCTAGCTAAAACTGTAATGAAGACATGGTTTGGGGTTTTAGAATTATTCTTATAGATGACACACCAAATTGGCCCCTAAAAACTAATCCTTTGAAGTCTCTCCTAGAAATCATATCTATTCTTCATTATAAACTGTGAACATAGGAATCTAATAAGGGGAGATTAATATCATGTTAGTAGATGAAATAAAATCCAAAAACACACTAATGAACTAACACCTTAAGCCTAGATTTTAGGGGGAACTTAGTGAACAAAAACCAATGACAAAGCACAACTAAAATGTAAGAAAATAAACTTTCTTACCTTCTTTGAACGCTTCAAGATATCTCTTTGTACTAATAGACAAAGCACAAATTGTAATAATAAATAGGGTTCTTCCAGAATAAACTCTATAACAAAGTTATTTTCCTTTCTTATGCATTTGATTCTAGAAGTACTCCATCTAACAAATCCATGTGCTACTTCCAAAACAAACTACGATTATTTTCTCTTAATCAATTTAATTGTGCTTGTCGAAATGCAATGAATCTATTATTCAATAAAAAAATTCAATAAAAATTCACATCTACTTACAATAACGATTATTACATTCATGTCCATAATTATTCCTTTCAAAATAATATGGAAAGTCCACTAAATTACCTCAAAATTTCCATTCCTGGGTGATGACCTATAAATTATAGGCCCAAAACTAACATTTCCATGTCAATATTTAGGACCATGGTTAACTTATTAAATCTTTACTACCCTTACCAAAGCTATAGCTTCCAATTCTGATCATACATAAAAATCTAAGGCAGATCAAGTGACTAGATGCCTTCATATGTTCCTGATAATGGAACAACCACTTAAACGGCTCTCCTAAAGCATGGATGCTTAAATGGTTTAATCATTCAATTGTTCAGCCTGAAGATTAAAGCATATGGTTTAAGTCCACTGCTTATCCTATGGCTGAAAATAATTTCCAAATGTAATCCAAATGACAATAGCACTGCCTGTGAATTTAAATACATACACTCATTTTGACGGTTTGAAAAGTAAAACGACCGTCAATTTTAATTGGGACCACCTAGGCCTGGTTGTAGCCAAGTTTTTTCACCGAACGACTAAAAAGGAAAGTAGTGCTGAGGTGTAGCCATAGAAAAGTGACTAATGGAATATCATATGCAGGTTGGCAATCAAAGGTAAAAATGGATAAATGGAGAAAAGTTTATCGAGTGCAAATGATTTTCATGTATATGACTATTTTTTTAAAGAAGCCTTCCACTTAAAATAGAATATAATTATTTTTTATTAAAATATTTAAAAATTATTTATTTTATTATATGTTAATATTAAATTTGTTTAATTAAACGTTAGCATTTACAGTAGTATTTTATTTTTTAAGGATTCTGGTTGTTTATTTTATCCATCTTAAAATGATGTTTATTATTAGTTATTTGTACAATGATATTTTTATTTATGTATTTTTTTATAATAATTATAAGATAAAAGATCTATGACAAGGATTTTAAGTGGTCCTTATATTTTGTGATTTTTGCATAAAATATATATTTAAAAATGTTACCCACAATAATTAATAACGTAATTTAAAAAAATAATAATTTAATTAATATGCCAAATAAATATAACATTTTTATATTTATTTATTAATTTTTATTATTTTCTTAAGAATATATATATATAACAATAAATTGTTACAAAAATAACCTTATCACAATTAACTAAGCCTCATAATATGTGTACAATACATAAACAATGTTGAATTAATTATTTTAAAACCAAAGAGGTGAATTTACATAAGGTCAATTGAGTACTTATTTTTTCTTTATATTTTTTATCAGGGTGTTGAGAGGGTGCTCCTATCTAGACTTTGCAATTATTTTTGTACATGCAAACAAATATTTTTCTCCTCATTTTATTTCAATAGTCACAATATTTGAATCTTATGTTAAAAAAAAACTAATCCTTTGAGATTTATAATTGTGGACACATAAATATAGATAGTTTTTAGTTGTAACATTACATGAAATTTATGTTCATTACGTCACATATGTTTCATACATACTTTGATGATATAAACATTTTTAATGACATATTCTTTACATGTTGACATGACTATACATGATTACATCTTTATACATGAAATAATATAGTTAATTATTTATTTTGAGAAGAGTGATTTATAGGATCCTTCCCTCGCCTAAAAAGAAGGGTATATTAGTGGGTTTTTCATAGAGACATAAGCCTCCATGAGTAGAAAAAATATATTTTAGGAACATACTACATGATTTAAAGAGTTCAGAGTGTTTCAAATATGAGGTGAATTTAGTTAAAAAACAAAGATTTACACATTGGTATAGATCATGGGTAAATATTCTATGCATATGCACACACTTCATAGAGACATGAACTACAAATTTAAAATTCGCTGCCCTGTTCCATTCTCACAGAATGTGAGCAAAAGTAACGCTATCCATAAGTGAGCAAATCCACAAAATCTATTGCACAATCAGAGATAGTTGCCAATTGACATCCACCACTTTCCTCTTAATGAGCAAGTTAATCAAGACTTGAGAGTCCGATTCACAGATAATCCTACGCCAACCTAACACTTGGACCTTTTCAAGGGCATAAAGAATGGCCTGACCTTCCATCATGTTAATGGTTTGCAGCCCCTCAGGAACCGCAAAAATAAAAATCACCGTACCTTCAGAATCCCTACCTATCCCTCCAGTACCCGCGGGTCCCAGATTACCTCTGGAAGAACCATCCGTATTGATTTTGAGAATCCCACTAGGGGGTGTTGCCACTGACCAGTCCTGAGAATCTATTCCTTGACCTGCTTGCTCCTCCTGACACACGCTGACTTACCAGTTAACTGCTGGAATCCAAGTCGTGCCACACCCTGACCGTCCTGTTTGGTCAAAGGAAGGCAGATCACACTCTTTGCTTGGATGGTTTCCTGGATTATCCCCACCACTTTCTGCCATACTTGCTGCACCATGACCCTCACCCCCTAGAAAATTCACCTATTTCTCTCAACCCAGATCTGCCAGAATAGAAAAATGGGGCTGCCCAGCCATATGTTCTATAGGAAGGACGTCCTTGAGGGGGGTTCTCCCATTCCATTCCAAAAATTGACCACAAATTGAGCATGAAAATATGGGCACTGCCAAACATCTCACCAATAATGCCAGAGTTGCAAGGCAAATGGGCAACGCAAAAAAAGGTGTGTTGAATCCTCCTTAGCCGCTCCGCACATAACACATACTGAAGCGCCTTGGAAACCTCTCTTCTGGAGATTGTCCCAGGTCAAGCACCTATTTCAAGCCAACATCTAAGTAAAACAATTGCATTTAGGCCATGTGAATTTATTCTAGACTTGTCTCTACCAATGCACTTCCCCCCTGCCCAATCTTTGAAGAAGTAAAGCCTGATATCCAGATGAAACTGTGTAAGCTCCCTTGGGATTGGGAGACTAAGCTAGCTCATCCTCCTCCTGAAGAGGACTACAACGATGCCTGTAAAGGATGCTCAACAACTCCTCATTCTCTTCCTGCATCCCATTAACAGGCCAAGTTTTAGGAGCTTTCCAGCGAGCTACCTCCACTTGTCCTTATGTAATGTAAACTTTGAAGTCACTCACCCAAGACCAGCCAGCATCAAGGAATCTCTGACAAAGGTTTAACAAATTTGGAAACTGAAAAATGATGGGAGGATAACCATCCCAAGAGTCAGACCAAAAGAGAGCCTTGGATCCCTGTTTACAAATCCAGAATAAGCCGTTCTTGATGAGAACAGCCCCTTTTTTGAGAGTACCCCATATTGCCGAACCTTTCCCAATACACGGATAGCGAGGAATGTCCCTTTGAATGGTTCCAGAGTAGTACTTTTGTGAGAGAATTTTGGCCCAAGATTTGTCTTGTTCGGTGCACCATCGCCAATAAAGTTTGGCCGCCAAAGTAATACCATTTAAGTCCGTCTGCCTCAGACCGAGCCCGCCATATTATTTGGGGCTGCAGACAATCTCCCATCTAATAAGGCTCAATTTAGTGGAGTTCAGACTACCAACCCATAAGAATTATGGTAACCGAATCAAACTTCTTAACGAATCCCATCGAGGCAACCTGGAGCATACACCTGTAAATAGGTAAAGCCTGCACCACATATTGGATAAGTTGAACTCGGCCCGCAAAGAATAACCACCTATGTGTCCAATGATTCACTTTCACCCAAAATTTCTCCAAAATAGTCTGCCAAGATTCTTTGGATGTACGGCAAGCTGAGATAGGTATACCCAAGTAAATCAAGGGGGGAGTCCCAATCTAAAAATGCAGAGTCCTCATGATTCACTGTTGAATAGGGCCCAGAGTATTGAAGAAGAAGATGGATGACTTATCTTCATTGACCTTTTATCCCGAGGCCATTAGATAAACATCTAACACCCTGCGTAAATTAGCAGCTTCAGTCATTGTGGCCATGCCCATAAGGGCAGTGTCATCAGCAAATTGCAAGTGTGATTGCACCAACAATTCCCCTCCCCATCGCCAGCCTTGGATATGTCCTTCCTCTCTATTCCTACTGATCAACCTCCCCAAACCTTTAGCAAGGAGAAGAAAAAGGTACTGAGACAGAGGATCACCTTGTCGTAGCCCTCTTGTAGCACCAAAAAGCTCCGTGTGTTCTCCATTGATAAGCACTGAGAAGGAAGCCGAGGAAATGCAGCTCATGACCCATTGAGTCCATTCATCCGCAAAGCCAAAAGCACTAAGAACCTTCCGCAGGAATGACCATTTGACCCTATCAAAGGCTTTGGCCATGTCCAATTTAATGAACATCGCCTTATCTTTTGAGTTGGCCATGGAGTGAATGGACTCAACAGCAATAACAATACCGTCTAGGATTTGCCTGCCTTCCACAAAACCACTCTGCTCTTCTGAGATCACAGCACTCAGCCCTCTTTTTAACCTATCTGCAATGATTTTAGATATAATTTTGTGAACAACATTGCAAAGGGATATAGGGCATAATTGACTTAGCCTATCAACACCTTCGCATTTGGGTATGAGAGCAAGATAGGTTGCATTTGTAGCCTTAAGCATTCGTTTATTTTGCTGAGATTCTTGGACAACAGCTAAAAGGTCAAGTTTGATGACATCCTAGAATTCTTGGTAGAATTCAGCTGGGAAGCCGTCAGGTCTAGCCGCTTTCCCTTTTTTCATCTGAACAATGGTTTCCTCAAGCTCTCCAAGTTTGATTGGTTTCATTAAATTTTCATTCATTTCACGCATCACCAACGACAGAATGAAAAAGAGAACCTAAGCTTCTTTCAGTGATTCCCCGTTAGCATCTTCCCTGAAGAGAGTAGAGAAGTACTGCACTACCTCCTCTGAAATCGCTGAAAAGGAGTTAAGCCGCTCACGTCTTTCATTGACCAGGGCTGAAATAGAATTGCCATGTCTCCTGGTTTTGGACGAATTGAAGAAAAATGATGTATTTCTATCCCCCTCCTGGAGCCATTCGACCCGAGCTTTCTTCTTCCAAAAAATTTCCTCCCATAGCTCGCATTCCTCTAGGTCTTTCACAGCCTGTGTTTCTTCTTGTAGTAAGTCTTCAGTCAGTCCTTCTTCCCTTATTATTCTCGTGATACCATCAAGCTTGGTTTGTATAGTAGCCTTAGCATGGAAAATGTTCCCAAAACTTTGGTGATTCCACCGCTTGAGCTTGTACTTCACATATTGCAGTGTTTTGGCAAAAATGTACATCATCGTACCATGGGCAGGCCTACCCCAATGCCACCAATTGGTAACACACTCATGTAGAGATTGATCCTGTAGCCACATGAGTTGAAATCTGAAGGAAGGAGAGCACGAGTGATACTGTGAGACACTATTAAGCTTGATGGGCCAATGGTCCGATCCTCTCCAGTCCAAAATTTTAGACCTCGTAGACCACATACGTCCAAGCCAAAAAGCTGAGACCAAAAAACGGTCAAGTCTCTCAGCAATGCAATGTTTCCCACTCCTGCGATTGTTCCAAGTAAACTGTCCATTATTGGGCCTGACGTCAATTAAATTCAAAATTTCAATGTAGTTGCGCATTAGCAAAGCAGATGGGTCCAGCCTTGATGTGCCACCACTCTTTTCAGTCAAATCAAGAATAGCATTAAAATCACCTGCCATAATCCAAGGGTGGAAGGGGGCCAGGCTACGGACAAAACTTATGTGGCCCCATAAGAAATTTTTACCCCGCCAATCATTGGGAGTATAGATATTGGAGAAGAGAATGACTTCCCCTGTCTCAAAGCTAGAAGCAATCATAGTCATGGAGTACTTAGAAGTCAGCCAGCCTATGAGGCCAATCTTTCATGGGTTCCACAGACAAGCTAGTCCTCTTGAGTATCTGGTAGCGCCAATGCATTGACATTCTCCTTGCCACCACAACTTGGGCGCAAGTCTAGACATGTCTTTAACTGAAAGCTTAGTCTCCTGCAAGAAAAGGACATCCGGCCTATGACTTTTAATCAAGTTGTGAACATCATTTTGTCTAGGGCTGTTGTTCAAACCCCTTACATTGCAAGATATTATAATCATTTCAGAGGGCTCAAAAAGTGTGCATCCAAAGTCTTTACTGACCCCGACTCCACCAAAGTCTCTGCCATTAGCTTGATCTTTTCCTGGTCCTTTTTTCTGCCAGGCTTGCCAAATTTCTCTACCCCTCCTTTCTTAAGGTCTTTTTGCAGAAGTTTGAGATGAGGAGAAGATTTACTGCTTCTTGTTGCCCCTGGGACCTCAATTTTCCCGGTAAGGGGCATATTTCCGTTTTCTTTAAGGGGAGCAACTGAGGAATTCATTCCTTTTGAAATTATCAGCTGCTGGTCCATATCCATATGACAATCTCCAGCATCCTGTGTTTCAATTAAAGCCCCTGAAGCATTGGTCTCCTGAGCTGGTCCCTCGATCCCCTGGTCCAAAATCATCAACCCGAGATTCACCTCCTGCTGATTAAGGTCGTCTAATATTTCAAATCTATTGAGCGAGTCATCTAATTATCTTTCCTTCAAGGACCATTTTTGGCCTCTATTTCTATATCAGCCTTTAACTGGCATAAAACCATCAGTTTTAGGCACCTCACCTGGAATCAGACCCCTTTCCTTGTCAGTACCAGAAGGAGTGCGAGTAGATTGAGCTCGCTGAGGTGCAGTGGATTTCGAGGTGGGACACCATCGCTGCAAATGCCCATAAGCATGACATAGATGACAGCGGAAAGGGAGGGTTTCATAATCCAGCTGTTGTACCCATGAAAAAGGGCCCGCACTCATTTCAACAACATCTGGTAATGGCTTACTAAGATCTGGGAAGTCATTACCTTTTTCCCCAGGAGTGACATTGAGGAACTGACTGGCCTTCCCAGCAAGGATGCAAGCAATTGGAGAGTGTCTTCTCGGCAGCATTAGCTCTCAGGGAGAAACTATTGCTGTAGAGAAAGTTAGCAGCTAAAGATTCAATCACCCAGGGTGTTTCTGCAGAGTCTTCCAACATCTCAGTTGTCAACAATTTGAGTTCTCAAGTGCTGAAAACATTTGTCGCTCGCTTTGTAGTGGCAGTTCAAAATCTGCTGAGTTCAGGCTGCTTTTCCTAGGTACAGGATCCGCTGAACCAATGAAACAGAGAGGAAGTAGCGGTATCCTTCTGGAGGTGTATGATAGAACATGCATGCTATTAGATGCAGGGGAGGGTGTTGCAGGACAAATTATCAGGGCCTTTGGCAGGCACAAAATGAGAAAGGTAGTTGAGGAACTCCAGTGTGTTTGGATCTCACATAAACATGCTGATCATGTTTTAGGGATCATTTCTATTATTGCTGCAAGGTCAGCGAATGGCCCAGATCTTTTAATTGTGGGTTCAACACAAGTTCGTGAATGGCTTCAGGAGGTATGCTTTCCTTTTGCAGCCCCCTGATGGGCTTATTTTCCTACGTGCTAATGTTCCAGTCTCATCGTTATATTTTTGATAGCATATACAGGAAACCTTAGGAATTGAGCTGCTAATTTGGAGGCTTTGTGTATATATATCGAGCTGTCATTTGGTTAAATTTTATTTTTAACTGCTCAAATGGATGCTCATGCTTGTTAGAGCTTTTCTGGTCTTGGCATTGCAATCTATTTTTATTGTTAAATGATTTGTTATTCATACTAGCGCGTGCTTCATTTCCAGAATAATTAGTTTGCCGGTTTTAAGTTTTTGGCAAGAGCTGCTTGGGGCCTTAAAATAGATTGATAAAGCCTGAGAACGTTTGGGGCTCATCATTTGCCTTGGTTAACATGGCTGGGTGTTGTCATCTTGTAACAGGGTTTCCTTTTTGATAGACATTGTGGCAGTAGACATCTTGGCTGTGTGCAAGAGAGCAAGGGAACTGTATAGACTATGACTGAAATTCCTGGAAGAATTTAGTGATAAGTTATTGAAAGGTTGATTTTAATTTATAACACAGTTAATATGATAAAACTTGGAAATACGGACATCTTAAGTGGCATTCTTGTTCTTATATATAATTCCTTGAAATGAATGAATTGTTTTGAACAACAACACAACTAGCTAGTCAGATCACTGCACACATTTGTGGTAAGCATTGTCCTGACAAGGAATTGAGTTATTATTAAACTAGTTTTTGTGCTGTTTTCAGAGTGATTTAACATTTCCTGCTTCTCAGCGCTAAAGTCTTGGGTATAATGTTTATGTAAATTAAACCAAGCAGGGGAAGTTGTATTATAGATGAAGATATTCTAAAGAGAAATCTAACATAGGAACAATAAATACAACTCAAGGGGTTGTGGTGTAATGGTTATTTGGTATATTTGTAAACAATGTGATTCAAGTTCACTTCCTTTTGGGTGGTACATGCTCTAGCACACCCCGGGACTGGGCCCCCCATTTTATCCCAAAGGTTATGGGATCCCCCAAAAAACTCCCATTTACCAAGCAAAAAAACAACACTAGATACAAAATTCTGCTGCAACTTTATGGAAAATAAAAATGGGCATCGAGCAGTACAGTTAATCTAAATGCTTGTCCAAACAAGGTACTAAACTAACCCGCAAGTTAAAGATCTTGCCATTCCCTAATTTCATATAGATATTAGCACTATAATTTATGCCCTGTAAAAGAAGGATGCAAATGGAAAATACACAGCTGATGACTGCAAAACTGAAAACAAACATGCTTCTCTGGCACCTTGTTCCGAAGGCATTTTTAACATGAAACCATTGAAAAATGTCGGACTTGAGCTCCCTTTGTGCACACTGGCTGCTATTAACAAGAACATATCTTATTAATAATGCTTTGTGTGCGCGTGAAAGTGATTATGGATACTTTTGAAATGTTTGAAGAACCAGATACAGGCTGTCAGCTTAGAGACAATAATCCAGCTTCACAATTGATCTTCCCAGCAGATGCCCAAGCTGCAGAAAATGCTAGAATATCTAGTGGGGGATGCATCATTAACTTATTTGTTCCTGTGTAAAGGATATTGTCCTTTCATGAAGGAAAGAACTAATATATATATTCCTGTTATAAAGAGTTACTTATCAACCATTCAGAAGTATGCAGTACACACCTCAGTTACTTTATGACTGTTCATGAAAAGGCATTGTTCACGATGTTAAATGGAACGTTTAAATTTCACAGGAAATGATAGGAATGTTGTTAATCCATAAATGTAGGCCACTGGTTCAAATGTTTTATGTATTGCTTATGATTTTTTATACCTTGATCAGGGACTCTTTTTGCACTCCTTATGTGTTTGACAGAAATAGCAGTGGTGCTGACTCGATCTGATCCGTATGTTTAAGACAGTTTCTTCCTATCTTAACTCGATATGAATCTGGCATAAATAACTTCTTATTCTTGTGTAACTCTCCTTCTGGGCAGTCCTCATGGAATAAGTGTGTAATCAACTTCAACACAAAGTCCGCCTCTAAAGTTGGGGGTTTGGGGTCAAGGGAGAGGTTCCAACAAAGGAGGGGCAGGCACTTGACCTTCAGGTGAGGAGGGAGAGAAAGCTGAGGGCCCTTAGGAACTCAACCGATGGGTTGAGGAGTAAGCATAGTGAAGTAATGGCACTCGTCTGACTTTAGGGCTTCCTATCTATATACAGGGCATGCTCTCTCCCGACGCCAATCGGACATATGGGGGGGGGGGGGAGAGGGACTCAATTGATGGCCTACTTCCTATCATATAGAGCTAGCGGATTGGCCCTTTAGGCACGAGATCGAGGGCCTATATGCTCACTTCTGACAAAGGCTTATTTAGTTTCTGTTCCTGGGAATGAATTGGAGAATCAAAAGCAAATAATATTGTCTATTAAATGAATGTCTACTGTATTGCTGTACAAATCAAAATTTCTACAATGTAAGTGGGTCCCAAAATTGACCTATGGATTGAAGATCAACTGTAGTTTGCAGTTCCTTGAGAGCATGCACTTGAAGGAATTGAATTCCTTAGTATTTCTTGGAATTTTTTCTGAAATTATATTCAGTATTTTGCTATGTTTTCTAAAAATATATTAAAAGTTCAAATAATGTAGAACCCTTGATACTTGCACGGTTGTACCCATGCAATGAGATACTTCTGTCTCCGATGCGTAATAAGAATATGATCATTTTAGGATCCTTATGGGATCATCATTTTTCTACTCAGACATTCCTTTAAAAATTATAACATAGCCTGTGATCTAACTCTAATGGACTGCTGCCATGTCCTAGATATGAGTTGTCAGTATGTTTCCAAAGCAATTTATTATGATTATTGCAAACACTTGTAGACTCCAAAAATTTAAAAAGGAAATGTTTTTCAGTCCAAATCTTCTTCTTCCATTACATCATGCAGCGATAAACTGGCCAATAGCACCGAGGAAATATGCTCACTGTATTGTCAGACAAGTCCAGAAACAATATTCTAACAGTCTCTATCCCAAAGTAATGCCAAACATTTGGATTCGTACCCTAATATTCTTGAAATCAAGGTTCATTTTAGGGCTGTATGGTACACTATTGATCTTATTCCTGTATATAAGAGATCCATAATGGACGTGCAGAACAGGATAGATAGCTCACAAAGCTCATTATTGATGGAAAACTCCAGCCAAGCACGTCTCCCTACAGGTCTCCAATTATACTTGTGCCAAAGAAAATGATTAAAGTTTACGTAGACCATAGAATGTCTTACAATTTTTTGATAACAGCAAGTATTCTTTAACCAGGGTCAATATTATTATTGATCAGCTCCAAGGGGCCAAAGTTCTTTACTTTTCAGCAAAATTTATCTTGCTTGGGTTATCACCAAATTCACTCGCACCCTTATACATGGAAATTTGCTTTGAAAAATAGTTTAGGCTGTGCAATGGAAGTTATGCCTTCTCACCTGACCTGACTAATCCTTGCTCTACTTATATCCATATCATCAATGACATTCTTCAACCCATCTTGGAAAAACCATCATTACATGCCATGATGTATCATAATCTTCATAAAATTTCTGTAGATTAAGGCCAAACTCTATCTCTGATCTCTTCCAACAACGTCAAATCAAGGCCAAACTCTAAAATATTTTTATTTGTCGAAAGTGTATCTCCCACCTTGTTTTCCTCATCAATTTCTAGTGAATATATGTAAGCTTTAATAAAGTTCGATTTTAATGGAGTGGCCCTCACTAATGCTATGGAAAGCTTTATAGTCCTCATGAAGTTCTACAGGATGTTTGTTCGTCACTTTTCAGCATTGTTCATTCGTTCATTAATTAGCTCAGAAGAAGCAACTTAATTGTAGACGGGGAACTGAGTTGGAAAGGCTTTACCAGTGCTAAAACATGCACTATGTTTGGTATTGTTTGCACTCTCTGATGTTCTGCCATTTGACATTGAGACAGACGCCTCTCAGTTTGCATGGGGAGTTGCAATGAGCAGGGAGGACACACCAGTAGCATACCATTGAGAACTATTCTCTGAAACAAACTTGAAATTGGGTACATATGACAAATTAATCTATTCATTGTTCCAGGTTTTTTAACATTGGCAATACCTCCTTTTTGGCAAGGAAATGATTCTCTACCTATATGAATAAGTATGATGCCCACCTTATTCATGGTAGGCATGTGGAACTGTTGCATTTTGGATTAAGGAATTGCAGAAAGTCTTAATATTTTGCTTTTCTTGTATTTAGGAAGTATGATGCCCAACAATTTATATAAGCAAGGTGGGCATCATACTTGCAACAGTTCCACTTGGCTACCAAATACAAGAAAAACGGACTTCCTAAATTTCCCTCCTGTTCAGGGCCCTTACCAGCATTTTGAATGCTATGTGAAGCAATTATTAAAACTGGAAAGAGATCTATCAATTTAACCGCAATTTGGGTTTATCTTGTTAGTGTCATAGAATCCTACAATGATCAATCAAGATCCTTTTCTGAACTATCACCTTCATGATGGGATGCTTTGCACAATGAATCACCTTTCAATTGGCAACACTTGAGAGCAAATGCTCAAATAGCAATGCTCTCTCTAATTGGGGTGCTTTAGAGTTCCAAATGTGGCACTTCAATGTTATTGTCTTGGTCAACAAATTGCAAGAATAGCGAGTATTATATTTTTGGATTGCCCTTATGCTGCTAATCCAAGCCTTCCGATTGGAATCTTTTGCAGTTAGATCAATCTTTGCTATTGCCTTGATGATCTTGGGAGTCCATGTCCGTGGACATCATTAGTGGCATGCTTATGAACCAGAGTCAGCATACCCATGTTATTGGCATAATATGTGGGTTTTTAAAAATGGTAGTCTTCATGCCATGCAACCAAACTGTTAATGCTCCTAATGTCACAGAATGTTTCTTTGAGCACATCATAACACATTTGTTTTACCACTCGCTATCATTTTAGAAAGGATTTCTGATTTGTCAGCCATTGTTGGCAATGATTGTCTACTCTTGGGCTATCAACTAAAGTCTTCCCCACCCTTCAATCATCAAAAAATGATGTCTAAACTAGATTGAGCAACAGAATTCTGTGCATGTTTTCTGAATCTACAGTCTAACCAATGGTGTGATAAATGTCTCCATTACATCCAGTATTTATTACAACACAGCAACGTACTTCCTATATTCTGGCCTTGTTCGATGGGACATCCAAATACAACAAACCAATTTGTTACCACAGATCTGGATATAATTGGCAATCTGGTTGACAATGCCCTAAATGAATTTAAGATGTTGGTGAGTAACGAACCTAAGCAAAGGGAAATGAACCCAATAAAAAGAGACAATACAGCAATATAACTGGAAGCTTTATTGCAATTGAGAGTTTATTACTTTCAAGTGGTACTACTTTTATAGCTATGCTGAAGCTTCACCATTCTAATTTCTACATTCAAGTGTTCCTAGTTGTATAGCTTTACATAGCAGAAAACGAAAAAACTGAAAAATAGAACGGGAAGCGATTCTGTTCAAGGATATGAAAAGGTCATATGATAAGTGTCCCCTTGAGAAGCGATCTATCATGATATGGTAGCTCATCAAAACAGCTGTGATAAAACTAAGAAAAAATAAAAAACTACTATGTTACATTGTTGGGGGCATAACTCCTTCACTGTTGCTCAGAATTTGAAACTGTATATGCACCAAAAAGCTTAGGGCATGCTCTACGATCACCAAACTGGTTTCTGTAGACATAAATTTTAACTAGTTACTTAAATTCCACTTTGAATGTGTCCTTTGGTTATGGGATACGTGTCTTTTTGTTATGGGATACGTGTCTTAGGGTTAGAGGATATGTGTCCCTTGGTTGTAGGGGATGATCTTCCAATTAATTTTTTTAGACATTTTTTAATCTTCTATTATTTTTTAACTTTTTTATGATTTCGATTAGCTAATTTGGTTTTTATTTGAGTTTAGTTCGTTTATATAAAAATAATGATATATGAAAATCAAATATACGATAAGAAGAGAGTATCAACATTTTCTTGAGTACAACACTTTAATTCAACACTTCTTTATCTTCAAAAATTCACCTACATGATTTAACTCTCTTTTCTACTTATAAGATTTTCCATGACCTTTCCACCAACATTTAATATTGTACTTCAAAATGTCTTTACATGCGCTAATGGTTAGCTTGCAACTTAATCTAGTTTTGTGCCATTACAAATTTCTTCTATAATTAAAGAGTACCTCTCATTGGTGCTGAATGTGGTTTTAAATTACCAGAACTTTTTGTTGAATGCTTGGGATGAGGTGATGATAGGGGTTGGTATACATGCTATGCTAAAATGGATATTTTTTTGCTGTGCTACAAGAAAGAAAAGTCACACCACCATTCTAATAGTGGTAGCCATTGAACTTATTTCTCTTGTTTATCTAAAGAAAAACAAGGGAGATAACGCTCCAAGAACTTGATGATCACCTCATTTTTATCACTATATTAGGGATGATATGGTTATCTAGGGAAACTTTGATTACCCATCTAAGAAAATAAACAAGTTTGAAAATTACTGGTAAATATAAGATCTCAATCACATGCTATAACTATTAAGATCACGTGTAACTTCTGATTTTTATATATAAATGTTGATGTTACTATACTTGCAACAGAAGGGTGAATTGACACCATGACATGGCACAAAAATGAGCATATAAGGTGAATCTATTCATGAAAACCATGATCACATTTTTTCCTCAATATTTGGGCAACCTTGTGATGAAATATATAAAGACATCATCCCAAATCTATTTAGGAATAGCCAACAATTGTACAAGACACAAGGTCTTAGTTTCCTCACCCTTGTTTTGTTGACACATCATGCACTCTACCACAAATTCATGGACTTACCCTTGGATCACTTGTCAAAATAACATACTTAATATTCTGATAAGCCTCGAATAATCTTGAGTGCCCAACAATTGGTAAAGGATCTATCTCCGTAGAAATCTTTTGCTAAAGTGGAGTTATTGCATATGTATATCTAATCCTTGTAGTATAAAGTGTCCCCTTTCTATAAAAATATTTTTGACACTCTTTGATGCTATTGGAACTTGTAAATGGTATGCTCAATATTTGTGTGATTTTCCAATTTTGATTTTTCTTTTTCTACCTAATCTTTATGTTGTATTAATAGGTCACAAAATAGTCCTTATATGGATTTAGACTTTTTGGATAGTGCATCAACAACTAAAATTTATTTTCCTTTCTTGTAGAATATCTCTAAATCATATACCAAATATTCATTACCCATTTTGTTGTTTTTATGATGATAACTATTGTTTTAAAAAGTATCAAGACTACGTGATGTGTAGGAATGATATCGGTTCGTCCAATTTTTTTTTGTTTTAATATGTGACAATCTCACAACATGAAGTAATATGCATAACTGCCAACAATATAATTTTGGCTGAATCAAAATCAAACTCAAATATGATTTAATTTTGGTTTGTAGATTAGTTTTTTTTAAATGTAATAATAAATAGGGTTCTTCTGGAATAAACTCTATAACAAAGTTATTTTCCTTTGTTATGCATTTGATTCTAGAAGTACTCTATCTAACAAATCCATGTGCTACTTCGAAAACAAATTATGATTATTTTCTTTTAATCAATTTAATTGTGCTTGTCGAAATGCAATGAATATATTATTCAATAAATAAATTCAATAAAAATTCACATCTACTTATGATAACGATTATTACATTTATGTCCATAATTAATCCTTTCAAAATAATATGGAAAGTCCACTAAATTACCTCAAAATTTCCATTCTTGGGTGATGACCTATAAATTATAGGCCCAAAACTAACATTTCCATTTCAATATTTAGGACCATGGTTAACTTATTAAATCTTTACTACCCTTACCAAAGCTATAGCTTCCAATTCTGATCATACATAAAAATCTAAGGCAGATAAAGTGACTAGATGCCTTCATCAAGATCGCCCTTCATATGTTCCTCATAATGGAATAACCACTTAAATGGCTCTCCTAAAGCATGGATGCTTAAATGGTTTAATCATTCAATTGTTCAGCGTGAAGATTAAAGCATATGGTTTAAATCCACTGCTTATCCTATGGCTGAAAAGAATTTCCAAATGTAATCCAAATGACAATAGCGCTGCCTGTGAATTTAAATACATACACTCATTTTGACGGTTTGAAAGGTAGAACGACCGTCAATTTTAATTGAGACGACCTAGGCCTGGTTGTAGCCAAGTTTTTTCACCGAACGACTAAGAAGGAAAGTAGTGCTGAGGTGTAGCCATAGAAAAGTGACTAATGGAATATCATATGCAGGTTGGCAATCAAAGGTTAAAATGGATAAATGGAGAAAAGTTTATCGAGTGCAAATGATTTTCATGTATATGACTATTTTTTTTAAGTAGCCTTCCACTTAAAATAATATATAATTATTTTTTATTAAAATATTTAAAAATTATTTATTTTATTATATGTTAAAATTAAATTTGTTTAATTAAATGTTAGCATATATGGTAGTATTTTTTTTAAAAAAAAGATTCTAGTAGTTTATTTTATCCATCTTAAAATGATGTTTATTATTAGTTATTTGTATAATGATATTTTTATTTACGTGTTTTAAAAAAAAATAACAATTATAAGATAAAAGATTTATGAGAAGGATTTTAAGTGGTCTTTATATTTTGTGATTTTTGCATAAAACATATATTTAAAAATGTTACCCACAATAATTAGTAACGTAATTTAAAAAATTAATAATCTAATTAATATGCTAAATAACTATAACATTTTTAAATTTATTTATTATTTTCTTAAGAAAAATATAATAAAGATAAATATATTACAATAAGTTGTTACAAAAATAACCTAATCACAATTAACTAAGCGTCATAATATGTGTATAATACAAAAACAATGTTGAATTAATTATTTTAAAACCAAAGAGGTGAATTTACATAAGGTCAATGAGAACCTATTTTTCCTTTACATTTTTTATCGGCGTGTTGAGAGGGTGCTCCTATCTAGACTTTTCAATTATTTTTGTACATGCAAACAAATATTTTTCTCCTCATTTTATTTCAATAGTCACAATATTTGAAGCTTACGTAAAAAAAAACTAAGCCTTTGAGATTTATAATTGTGGACACATAAATATGTCTCCTAGATAGTTTTTAGTTGTAACATTACATGAAACTTATGATCATCACGTCACATATGTTTCATACATACTTTGATGATATATACATTTTTAATGACATATTCTTTACATGTTGAGATGACTATACATGATTACATCTTTATACATGAAATAATATAGTTAATTATTTATTTTGAGATGAGTGATTTATAGGATCCATCCCTCGCCTAAAAAGAGGGGTATATTAGTGGGTTTTTCATAGAGACATAAGCCTCCATGAGTAGAAAAAATAGATTTTAGGAACATATTACATGATTTAAAGAGTTTAGAATTTTGAGATGAGTGATTTATAGGATCCATCCCTCGCCTAAAAAGAGGGGTATATTAGTGGGTTTTTCATAGAGACATAAGCCTCCATGAGTAGAAAAAATATATTTTAGGAACATATTACATGATTTAAAGAGTTTAGAATTTTGAGATGAGTGATTTATAGGATCCATCCCTCGCCTAAAAAGAGGGGTATATTAGTGGGTTTTTCATAGAGACATAAGCCTCCATGAGTAGAAAAAATAGATTTTAGGAACATATTACATGATTTAAAGAGTTTAGAGTGTTTCAAATATGAGGTGAATTCAATTATGAAACATATATTTACACATTGGTATAAATCATGGGTAAATATTCTATGCATATGCACACACCTCACAGAGACATGAACTACAAATTTAAAATTTTGATACACATGGTTGATAAGAACAAAAAAAATTGTACTTTTATATATAGATGCATTTGAGATAAAGGTTCTCGTATTTTAGCATATAGATGCATAACATTTCTATTTTTAAAAAAAATTTCAATGGGGCATGATAATCATTCATTCACATATATACTATTTTAGATATCATTTGGCATGGATTCAGTGAGGCATGATAATGGTTCATGAAAACATACATATTATGCAAATACAACTCAATGACATTGAGTAGTTGGAAACCTTGAAATTCATGTCTATCTATTGTGACTGATTCATGTTTTTTAAGGTAATGCATGTTGAGGTTTGATTATGATCAATAGCCTTAGCATTACTCATAACAAACCCATTATGTGGATCCTATCTTACCATGCTGAAGTTTAAAATTTGGTCTAAATTAGTTATTTGAATTAGTGTGGTTGGGGTTCAATGACGCTTAGCTATATTAGCACTACCGCCTATTCATGAGGGTTGGGGCATTTGTATTCCACACCCATGGCTTCAATATTAATAATTTTTTTTGGTATCGATCACCCTCAAATTATCCAATGGTTACATTATAATAACGTTTCTCCAATGCTTCAACAAGGAAGGATCATCTCGAAAAATATTATAGAGTACCATGGTTTTGAAAACATTAATGTGTATTCCTTCCTTAATCTTAAAACTTAAAATTTTTTAATTATAATTCATATTTAAAATTTCACTTTATGTAAATTGACTACCACATGTTCATTTCATGTTGGCATGGAGAAAATCTATACATTTTGAGATTTATCCTAAAGATAAAGTGTGTTTGGACACACTCAATTATGTATTTATCATTTGAATCTAGTATATGTATTACATTTTGATATAAGAATAAAAAAATGAATTTTTAGACCCTAAAATATGGTGTTAGATACTTGGAAAGGTTAGTTTTGAAATACCTTCATCCTACATGAATTATGTACATATATATGCATATTATTTGCCATTATCTCACATTCACATGCTATCTATGGGTCCAATCTTTCAAAGTTGTTGTCAATATCTCATTAAATCTCTCAAGCTATGGAAATCCATTTAACTATAATAATCATACATCGATAGATCATCATATCAATGTTTATGTCTCCATGACAAGAATGTCATATTCAATAGATATCATTCAGATGTTACAAACCAAAACTGATGGTTTTATCCTTCCCCTATTGGTGGTTAAATTTTAAAATAAAATTATTACTATGGGTAGACCCATGTGCCTAGTGTGCTAGTGGAATTAAAAATTACCAAAATAGACATATAATTACAAATAAAACCTTCTATTATTAACTTAGAATTCTATCTATAAATCATCTATCAAGCATCTATACACTATTGTACATTAAGTAAAACTACCCTATTCTTCTCAAATTGTAAATTAATAAATAGAATATGTCATTAGTGATGTCTAAAACACACTAATCCAAGTAAATAAATTATGACATTATCAAGTTTTATAAACTAGAGAATTATGTGCATTACTATATAAAATGAGCACAATTGCACAACCACTCTAAGGGAAAGATCTGTGTTGCTGGATTTCCCTCTTTGGAGTATTAGATACTTGGCTAGTGGGAAATCATCAAGCCAAGTGATCCATGAAGACCTCCTCCTAAATGTGGTAAAGAATATATAGTAGTTGTGGAAGACCCAATTTATTAATTATTTCACCCTAGTTTTTCTAACACACCATGTACTTTGTGATAGATTTATGGACTTTACCCTTGGAGCCATTCGCAAATTAATTCCTGCCTTATTCTATGATAAGCATCAAATAACCTGGAGTGTCCACTAACTATAGAAGCATCTAGATTAGAAAGAACCTCTTCCTTAAGAGTTGATATCTTGCATTGGCAAAGTTGATCCTTATACTAAAAAGTGTCCCCTTCTAATACAATTTTCTTGACACACTCAGATCTTGTTGGAACTTCTGAATGGAAGTATCTATATGTTTTTAAGTTTCCCATTCCTATTTTTACTCTTCTTGCTGATCTTCCTATAGTATGGATATGGCACACGTTTGTCCTTATGTGGATTCATACTACATAGATAGTGCATCAATGATTACATTCTCCTTCCTTTCAAACAAACAATCTCAAATTCATATCCCAACATCTTCATGAACCATTTTTTTGTTCGTATGATGATGATTATTTATTTAAATTTTATCAAGACTAAGTGACATGTAGGAATGGCATTGGTTCATCCCACACTCTATGTATTCATTGTCGATAACCTTATATTTGGCATGAGTCAACATCAAGTAATAGGTATAATCACCGACAATATAATCTATGGATAAATCAAACCCAATATTAAAATTTGATTTAATTTTGTTTTGAAATGCACTAACACATGTCAATGTTTCACTAGAATTATAGACCATAGCATACAATTTTTTTTATATTAACATCTCTTTTAATAAAATATGCATTTTTATTTGTAATATTTTCATGTCCACTTCGTATTATTATTAGAGAATATTATATACACCTAATTTTTGCATGGTACAATATTATTGACACGACAAGTCTAATGATGATGTAGTGATCTCCTTATAATGCTCAAATGAGAACTCTCTAACACCCTTTCCCTTTTCGCTTCCCTCTCTGTCTTCTAGGTCCTATAAATCCCCCATTTATTGGTCTTTACAGCTCCCCTCAACTTATTTTCAAAAAGCTTTCATTCATGACAGAACTACCACATTAGGTGACAAAATCGTCCTACGGAGTTACATAGTCACCGCATGAGTGACATGTTCGTCAGGGTAGTTGTATAAATTGCCTTGACAAACCCATTCTAAAAGGGTAGTTATGTTTTAAATGAAGGGAAACTATGTAATCTAATAGGGATGTTTTGTCTCCAAAAGCAGTGGTTACATAACCTCCCTTGTGAACATGGGTGGTTCTATCACTATTATCTTGTCTTCTAATTTTAGCTTCTGAGACTCATTCATTGATGCATTTTGCATGTTTATTTCTTTTTTTGCCTTATGTTTTCCTCTAATTAGGGTCATCTCACTCCCTCTTCTATTTCTAATCATTTTGAGCTCTTCCTAAATTTAACTCAATTAAACTCCTTCATGCAACCTCATTGATCTTCTACAAGTAAGCCAATTTCGGATTTAAATTTTTTATTAGATCTTAAGATTTTTGAAGCCTTTTCAACCACAACTTGCTACAATTTATTTGGATCTTTTCTTTGATTACTTTCATGTTCTACTACACAGTTTTAGATAGGGAGAATCATTGTTCTTACAACTAGGTCTTTATAAATGATGTCTTCAACCAGTGACACTCAGTTGTTCTTTGTTTAGATTTGTGTCCCTCTTCTTCTTCTCCCACTTGTGATAGTCATTTATTCATCCTCCTTGTTAGAGAGTTCCAAAAATCTTTGTTTGGGTAAAGGAGCTATCACACTAAGGATCAAAGTACAACAAATCTCTTACTTTTAGCTAGTCTACATCATGATCAGATTGGGATATACTTAATCTAGATTTATTTATTTTAATTAGTATAATAGATTAAATTAGTATTCATTCTTGTATTATCTTAAATCTTTATTTAAAAAAAAAGTTTTGATAAGAAAAAGAATTATTTTCTCTCTCATCCTTGCACAAAAATAGTAATTAGTTTCTTTGTTTCTTTGCATTCATTTAATAGATTCTTTCACAACACAATATTGAATCTAAACCCTAGTTGAATGTTAGAGAATAGATCATACATTTTTATCCATTTAAATAATATGTTTTCAATTTTGAAACGAGATGTTTTCACTCTCAAACAAACAAATAGTGGTAGATGATAGGACATGTGGAACTATGCAATTGAAACCACCGAGATGTCATAAATAAATATAGAAAGTGTTATAAGGGAATGGGTATAGTATGGTTTCAATTGATATATTGGATTTTAAAAATCAACAATAAATAATGTTCACCAGCCTGAAAGACATGTTTCCACATTGGTGACTTCTTAATATTATTTTGGATCTTATCACATTTTTTTTGTATGCTCTAGTACCTTGGGATTTTCCAATGATTTTGGCACTGTGATGAGGGTTTTACTGATCCACACAATATTTCAAATAAATTGAATAAAAAACTGAAAAACAATAGAGATAAAACCCCTTTTTTTATAAACAAGTTTTGTATTAAAAATTATTTAGTTAAAAATGATATCAATGGCATCTCTCTGATACGATAATGAATCTAACCTTCGTAAAAAATATATTGCCTTGAAGGTTTCAAATGTCATTACTTTCTTGATGCTTGAATGATAGATTACCAATCTCTATAAGTTGTACTTATCCTGCCAAAAATCTTACATTTTACATTGTTTATTTTTAAGTAGAGCAATGCAAGCATGATTGTCTACCAACAATAATCATCCGATGACTTGGTAGTCCACGTTGTGATCTATGTCATAAACCTACTTTAGAACACCATGGTTAGAAAGAATTCAAGCCTTGGTTAGGATATACAAGGTGCCAACTAAGAGGGCATGTGCAAGTACATGATTGAAACTACTGAGATGTCATAAATAAATATCATAATTGATATAAGCAAACAAATACAATATAGTTGCAACTAAAATATTGAGTTTTTAACAAATAACAATAAATAATGGTGGTCAGTTGAAAACCCTTGTTGCTAGCTTACTTTTAAAAAAAATTACTGATGTCACTTTAATGTGCTAAATTAGAATCCATTAAATGAAAATTTTCATTGAATTGATCAGAGTATTTAATTATGTAGCATTATTGGTAGCATAAATAAAGCTCAGAGAGGTTGGCAATCCAACATTCAAGCATGGAGCAATAAGCACTATGGAAAACCTTCATGTATGTATGTAGGTAGTTTCTTCATCTCATTATAATGTGAAGCGATTACCATTACATATATGTTAGATTAAGGTAGATGTATTTAATAATATAACATTGCTAGTGTGATAAATAATGATCGTGGAGATTGCCAATCTAGCATTCACATATCGTGTAAGTAATGTTGTTGAAAACCTTCACGACAGTATATACATATTATATATAGTGTCAAGTAATTATCAGTACATATAGGTTAGATTAGGGCAGTTTTTGTCTGGACATTTTTTAATAGCTTCCATAAGATTGTAATAGTCGAAGTTGGTAATAGTATTAAGGCTTGATTCCTTGGTAATAAACATGCCACTGAAATAAATTATTTTAAAGTGTTGGAGGGTGATTATTTTTGCCTAATTCTTGAATGGAAAAAATAATATGTAATATTTGCGCACATATACATGTATAACTATCTCTATTTCTTATTAAAAGAAACATTTCAAAATAAAAGATTTAGTATTGAGTTTTTATTGGTTATTTACTTTTATTTGCCCCCCTTAAATACAATTTGAGTTAGACATTTCAGTTAGATGTTTGAAGGTTGATTTAATATGAATTTTCACTCAACATTTCAAAGAAAATGAAGAAAAAATCCGAAAATATAAACAATTTTCAAATTAAGCAATCATGTTAATGACCTACCTGGATTATTAAATGCCCAGAACAAACCCTCTTCTGCAGTTTCAAGACATAAAGCATGCAAAACCTATAGAAACCACCCAAACCATATTCATTTACAAATACCCGGTGTCCCATGGAATGGCACAACAAAACAATACAATCTAAACTATGGATTTGGCAAGAAGATCAGAGGGAGTTCAACCACTTACTTCCAAATAGTTGCAAAAAGGTAAATAAAATTAATGTCCACACAACAACCTATTTACAACTTTATCGCTTATTCATAACTTTATCATAGTTGTATGGCAAAAAAACAACAAAATACCAGTAAACATTTTCTCTTATTAATGTATTTAAAAAAATGAAAACTGAAAACATCACTGCTCAGAGACATGATCGGAATGGCATCTTTTGATGCGACAATGAATTGATTGTGTTACAATAAATAAATGAATGAGTTTTTTTTTTTTTTTTGGTTTTTCATTCATTTTCTTTGAAATGGTGTGAGAAATGTTACATATTCGTGCACAAATGCATGGATGGTTTTGTCAAAAACACATATCATTGTCCTTCGAAATGACACCACATGTTTCCAGCGTACGAATTATTTCCAGCTTTGTTTTTCCTAAGAATAGTTTGAGGAATTAGTTGTGCATCTCTATAGTTTTTGAATCATTTTTTAGTGTTGGAGGGTGACCATTTCTGCCTGTGTCTTGAATGAGAAAAATAATATGTAATATTTGCGCGTAGATACATGTGTAAATGTCTATTTCTTATTAAAAGAAAGATTACCAAATAAAATATTGGGTGCTGGGTTGTTATTCGTTGTTTACCTTGTTTTCCTAAATAAAATTTGGGTGAGACGCTTTCATTAGATGGAGTTGCAAAATGTCTTACTAGAAATCTTAAGTACTATATGATTTTATATGAATCAAGCTGATTACAATAGTTCAACAAACAGTTTTACATGTTTTCACCCTTTTGCACTACTTGAAACATGTTTTCAGCCTATATACACACACAATACACTCCAAAAATATAAAATTACATCCTATACACTCCAAAACATAAAATTACATTCCTTGCATCAGAAGGGTAACTGCTCATAGTTTATTTATTTTTAAATTTTATGATAAATTAGTTTAGTCTTTAGGTCATACTTATTTTTTATTTTTTGGTTGGAAGAATGCTTAATCATTTCCCTGGCCTGCTGAAAATACCCACAAACGCATAAAATACGCACAATACGATGGTAATTATATTTCAAAATGGGCTGGCCTTATACAGAGACAGAAGATATCTAATAAAATGAGAGACAGCAGAAGATATCTTACTTCAGTAGACGACCTCAACACCACCTCGTAAGACATGATGCAGGCTTAGCATTAATAGCATTGTGAACATGATGATGATAAACATTATGAGAATACGAATACATATTTATATTTTTATTCTACATGATAGATGATAGAATGATTACTATGGCCTGGAATCCCACATTGCTTTAATATCACCATCAAGTTCTCCTGTGTTGCACTTGTCCAAAAACAGTATTTCACGATCTTTTGATAAGTAAAGCATTTTGCTGATCCCGTTGCCAAATTTCTTCCTTCTTCCTGCCTCATCATTATTACCATCAGGTGTCCATTTGAATTCTTCGTGAAATTGTTTGGCATCATTCTTTACCTTTTCTTCGACCGTAACAGGAACAGCAGAAGATATGGCATTTGTGAGCAATCCAGCAATAGTATTGTCAGCTATGGATTCAAGGTGCTTTAGGCACCAGGAAGTTACTGAATCTTCACATACAACCTTCACCAATGAGTTGACTACTTCGAAACCGAGGGTTATGGGTATCAAAGCCATTGAAGATCAAATGCAGAGAAAATAAAAGCACCAGCACCTGCCACAATATAGGAAATAATGATATACAGAAACAGTAGGTATAATAAGAAAAGAGAAGAGAAAATAAAAGCACCTTACCACAAGACTCTAATTCCACACCTCCTTATCTTAAAAACCTCTACTGCATGATTCAACTCTTCCTTAACTTCTCTATTTATAGGATTTTCCCAGACCTAATTTCCACCGACATTTAGTAAGCTGGCTGGTCGTAGGGTTAGGGATGATCTTTAAATTTTTTTTCGAGAATTTGTTTTCAATCTTCTATTATTTAACTTTTATCTTCCATTATTTAACTCTTAACTTTTACTTTCAATGATGTTTTGAAAACAAAATCAAACCATACACCATTATTACTCCTCATATGACTTCGATTCGCTAACGAATTGTTCAACAAAGTCTTGCTGCGCCCATTTTCATGAAGTGGAAAGTAAAATTCCACGACCAGTGGATCTGAATTTAACATCGTTGTTATCTCCTCCATTATGTCCATTCTGTTATGATGGCACTTTCAGATGATTAAAATCCTCTTTAAACTTCAATCATTGCTATTCCAAGTGACAGCTATGATTATTTGTATTGTTGGGCCTTACCATACCAAACGAACCATCGGTAAACGAGTCACTAGAATATTTTCACCGATGTGATTTGACATGATCCACAACTAATTCATGTTTTTGGTTTTTTGTGAAATAATTTTTTTATTAAATTAAAATATATTGAGATAATTATTATTTATAATAAAAATAGTTATTATGAAAAAATGAAAATAATAATTAATGGTGGTATAAATTATGAGGGTTATTGATTGTTCACGGTTAAAAATATTCTTAAATAATTTTTAAGAAATATTTTAATATTTAAAAGATAAACGTCATACAAAATTTTATAATTCTCAAAATCATATAAATTTTAATCTTTTTAATTAAATGAATTAAAAATATAATATATAAAAATTAAAACTATTAATATTCATATAAATTATTTACCTACTATTATATCCTTTTAACACTACAAATGGTACCATAATATCCTTAAAATTCACCTAACCTAAGAACACTTCAAGATGAGCAATCTCACCATTTGAAACTACAGAAACACCCATGACCTCCCTAATGTGTTGAGTTATGTTTTAATTATATGTTTTTTTTTCTTTTTTTAACCTAAAAATTGCAAGTGGTGAATTATATTGATTGGTCGTATATTGTTTTCTTGAGATTTGAACGTAAGTACGATTTGAAACAGAAAAATGACTTAGCTAACTCGCCCACATCTCATTGAAAACAAAATTTATTTTATTAATAGTTAATATTAAATCAATTTGATTATACTTTAAATTTTAAATTATTATTTTTTATAAAATCTTATTCGTATATTTTTAACTCATCTTAAGATGATTTTTATTAATTATTCTTAGTACAATAAAAAAATTCCATATATATTTTTATTTATTTTTGGTTGGAAGAATGCTTAATCTTAAGATGATTTTTATTAGTATTTTTTTGTTATAATCATAAGGTAAAGGACCAAAGTGAGAGAAAAGTTAAGCTATTAGTAATATATATATATATATATATATGTGGGGGGTTATAATCATAAGGTAAAGGATTAAAGTGGGAGGAATTTTATGATCATAAAAAAATGGGATATATATTTTTATCAAACTATCATGTATTGAGATAATTATTATTCACAATAAAAATAATTATTGATATAAATAGTTACAATAAAAAAATGAATATAATAATTAACGGTGGTATGAGTTGTGAGGGTTATTGATTGTTCATGATGTCATTGTAAGAATATTTTTAAATAATCTTTAGAGAACATGATAATATTTAAATGGAAAACTTTATACAAAACTTTAAAACTCTCAAGATCATATGAATTTTATACTTTTTTATTCGGTGAGTGAGAAATATGGTATATATAAAAAGTGAAACCATAAATACCCTCAATGGACTAATAATAACTCTTTTTTGAAAAATATACATTTCTATTTGTAATATTTTCACATCCACTCCATATATTCATTGAGGAATACACCATCGATTTAATTTAAAATGTTTGCCAATAATTATATTCTTTAACACTACACATAGTGCCATAGCATCCTTAGAATGCAACTTATCTACAAACACTTCAAGAGTCGTCAAACCAAGAGTGGGGTCTCTATTTATGAGATACGAGGCCATCATCCCAACTCTAACATTATGACCCTCACTAGGGGAGGCACGGTCACTCCTTGCATGGCCACTAAGCCATCAATTAGCCTACAAAGCCCAAATGTGGAAAACGTTCCCAAATATGATCTTTACCTAGGAGGGATCCACCACATGGAAGATGAGGTTAATCACATGCAAACAACCACACATCCCCTTAATAGGGGATAAGATGCATCCAATCGATCGACATAAATTGTGACCATAACCCTTAAGGTTCTTGATCAAAACCAACCTCTTCAGACTAACCAAGCTCACACCTTTACCCCTATTATATAAGAGATTCCCATGCCTAACATCACCATTGGCCTAAATCAACTCATCGACAGTGGGTTGCATTCGTGACTCGAAAAGAACCAACAATTTCTGAGTCAATGGATGGGCCCAAGTTATCTTAAAAAAATTTGGCAGTTAGGATCATTCTAGAAACATTTTTGGGGCCATAAGTGCTCATCTAAGGGTCCAAAATTGTATTTTAGTATTTTTTCAAGAATTTTAAATCTTATAAATTAGATATCTTTGTAACCGAACATTAAATCAATTTAAAATTCATCCGTCAATTTATATTTAGTATGTCGAGGATATGCATAGATTTTTAGGCCCATCTGAATTTGCATAAGAAACTTACTAAAAATAGTGGTTGAAAAACTTGCTAAAAGACAAAAGTTACTAAAATAAAAATTATTAAAATTAAAATGGGTTAGTTAGCTTTTGATTTATTTAGCTTTTTTAATTATGCATGTCAACTAAAATTTTGAGTTGAAATTTATTTAAAGACTCTTATATAATAATTTATTTATTCAATGGGAATCAATAGAGAAGATTGTTTTCATTCAATTTCTAAGTTTTAAGCCTATTGATATTTTGCTTAGCTAGTTCATATTTTTATCACTAACTTCATAGCGTCAGTTAGGATCATATTATCCTCTTTGATACCATCATTATTTTAAAAATGAGAGCTCAAATGGAGTTACAGATCAAAAGTTATGGCATTGAACTCAGATATTGAACTCTCACTTCTTATTTTATATCCAACAATAAGAAGCATTGATTTATGCATTGGGTGAAGTATTAGGGACAAGATAAATTGTCTACTCCTAGTGATTTCCCAAACCTTACAGGTAACCATAAATCATACCACGGTTAGTTTTTAACCAATGCCCTACATCAATATTTATATTTCCTATCCTTATTTCATAATCTCTAGGAAGATGAAAGTCATGATTGAGTTACAATTCATTCACCTGCTTATTAAATTATTTGTTGATTAGTAGGATTCATCATGCTCTCATTACAACACTGACTATGAGATGATTTGGTCCATGATCCACCTGACCACCCATATGACGTTTGCATCAAGTCCATAGGGTGAAATTGAGAAATCCAATTTTCTACATCAAGGCTTTCCATCAACTAAGCAATATGCATTGTCAATATGAACCAACCTTGTAACATAATATTTTAATTTATTTCTTATGAAATAATCTCTTCCTTCAAGGAATGATAAGAACCTAGAGTATAACCATCGAAACCCAAAAGGACAACCCCATTTTCTTTGCATATCTTCCTTATATAACTTTTTATGTTATTGAAGAGACTTTGTGGTCATTTATTGCTCAATTAGCTTCAACCACTTGCAAGTGATCCAAGTTTATGTTTCATGATATTATTTAACTACAATATTGTGTTATCATCTAATTTCATCCATTTTTCTATAGGCTATAAAGTTAGTTGTCATTGTTCATTGTAGTCTTTATCCTTAGTTTGAGAGTTTATGCACTTGCCTCTAGTTGTAGTTTTTTTCCATCTTGTTTGCCTTTACTTTAATTGTTGATCATTTTTGTTTCTTGTCACAATCCACTTACTTGTGGACTCTTTGCATAGTGCTTAGAGTGGTATTTCTATCATCAATTTGACGTAGGTATGTGATGTCTATGTTAAATTTTCATAGCCATATTCTCTTGGTTATTTGTAATCCTACTGTTGTCATTTATAAATTTTCCACCCACCATTTATCAATTTATCCCAAAATCTATGTTTTCACTAATGACAACCTAACATTTGGCATTAATCAACATGAAGTAATATGTATAACAAACAATAATATAATCTATAGAAGAATCAAACACAAATTTTAAAAATAATTTTTGTTTGAAATCCACTAACACAACATTTCACTAGAATTATAAATCACAACATAAAAATATTTTATACATAAAATATGCATATCCATTTGTACTATCTAAACATCCACTCCATATTCCCCAATCCACTCCATATTCTCATTGGGGAATACGTCTCAAATGTAATTAGTAAACCCAAAGGTAAATCATATACCATCAAGGTGCAGAAGATACGGCATTTATGAGCAATCCTCCAATAGTATTGTCTGCTATGGATTCAAGGTGCTTTAGGCACCAGGAAGTTACTTTGTCTTCACATAAAACCTTCACCAATGAGTTGAATACCTTGAAACTGAGGGTTATGGGTATCAAAGCCATTGAGAGGACCAAATACAGAGAAACAGAGAAAATAAAAGCACAAACACCTGCACCTGTACCTGCACCTGCCACAATATAAAAATGAATGATATACAGAAACAGAAACATAATAAGGAGATACAATAAATAGAGAACAAGAGGTCCCTTACCACAAGACTATAATTCAACACCTCTTTATCTTTAAAAACTCCCTGAAACGATTCAATTCTTGCTTAACTTCTCTATTTATAAGATTTTTTTGAGACCTTTCCACTGACATTTTGTAAACTAGTTGGTCTTAGGGTTACTAAAAAGTTACTTGACTTGGATTATCCTCTCATCCTTACTTCGAAAAATCTTATATTTATTTGCAGCTCCTGTGTAAGCTAATATCAAATTAGGTCCTCCACCCTCTACCAATGGCTGACTAGCAACTGACAACTCCCATATAAGAGACTGCATCATCTCTAACAATGCAAATATGATGGGGGTTGTGAGGAGCCCATGCAAGGTTGTTCACATTAGCTTGATGCCTTTGGATCTATGCAAAAGGTACAATTGGATACCTGATATCCAAGACAACCACCTCACAACTATCCATCAAAATAGTGGCCATGAACCTTGGGTCCTGTTTGTTCCATCTTGATCGAAGCAACGGAGTATTAGGTTGTGAAGTTTCATAAATGATAGTTGAATGCTCCATGATCCTCAAATTAAAAAATTTCACAGACCCATCAGAAAAAACAAAAACAAAAATCCCTACCCCTCTCCAGGCATATCAAACACCTCCTTCTCATGTGCAATCTGTTGTGTATAAACCACTTCCTTTTCTATATCCCAAATAATACATGTGGTATCAATACTAAAAGTCCTAATTTGTTTTAGATCTGCATCGTTCCAATCAAATGAAGTCAAGGAACTATATATATATATATATATATATATATATATATATATATATATATATATATATATATATATATATATATATATATATATATATATATATATATATATAAGGCCCCACTTACAATATCTAGGAGTAGGCATTTGGTATTAAATTTATGTTGTTAGTGCCCAGCCAACTCTCTTTGTTTGCAGTCTGACATCCCACTAGTACGAATGCAGTGACTTTTGATGTTGCCTATGAAGTTGATTGCCTTTACCCATGAATTCAATTACAATATTATCACTGTAGACTCTACATGACTCCTCCACTTCATTAAAGCTTTATTATTTGCATCTAAAAATGACATCCCCATATTAAAATGTGGAACTCAATAATTCTAATAATTATTGCAACTGTTACACCCTCTTGTTTTTTTTTTTAATTTTTAAATATAGTTATTGTAATCGCTATGTAGAATTTCACTAAAAATTGTTAGGTAGTTAAGTGTAGGAATGGCCTATAGGGTATTGAAAATCTTAGCATTATGTTCTGTTGATCTTCTAGAGAGATGGAATTATGAGTTGTGTTTGAATAATATGATGCCCACGTAGATTTGAACATGAAATCAGATGATGAGGAGGCTTTCTAATTCTATGACTTTTCCCTCTATGACAAGAATGCAAAAATGAGAAGAACACTAAGGGATTCAAATGCTAGATCTTCAAAACATAAAGATTTTAACTTCAAATTTAGCCACTAAAGTTTGATGGCATTTAATATTTTCCTGATCGATGGCATACAGTTTGATTGTTTAAATTTTGATACATTTAGCAAACAACCACCTCAGATTTATTTAGGTTTATATCCAACTACATGATTGTTTCAAAATTTTGGCAGACATATCTAAATCCTCCTTGATTTGGTGCAAAAAATGAGATATGTGGAATTGGTAAAAATTAGGAATTGGGAGTGAGTTTAATGAATTTAAGTACTTGATTATGGTAATGAACAACTGCTCCTTTACATAAATCCTTTCGAACACATTGTGTATCAAAAATAAGGTTGATTTGTGAAAATAGTGCAATTAGGGAAAGTGATACCCACAAGATTTTGGAGGATGACGCATAATGCATTTAGTAACCTCAATCAAGACATATGCCACTGCTATTCTCTTGGGCACCTCTTGCTTCGCTAATGTTGAAGCCAGTGTTGTCTTTCTTTGTAGTAGTCCCTGCCTTTTCGCTGATCCACCAGTTGAAAGGGTAGCTTCTCTGAGAAGCTTAAAACTTCCCAAGAAAATTAATGCAAAGGTGGTTTCTAGTTGTCTGATTTTCCCCATCTTACTTAAAATTTAAATGCCTTCATAATGGGCATTGGGGAAGCTGCGAAGTGACACAACTTAGAATGTATTTGGGCATGACTCATGACTCGTGTGACTATGTCTTACTCCTAATCTCAGACTCCTATTAATAATTTTAAATTGATCAATTTTTTATACTAAATGTCAATATGACAAGGTATATAATTTTTTGCCTATTATCTGATATGACTAAAAATTTAATGTGATTGTATTTTACGTGTAAAAACATCAAAAACATCAAAACCCCTACCAAATTTAGCCCATGTATCTCAAACACCCTCTTCAACTATTACACCTCAATCAATTGTACATTAAATACCCTACTCTATGTCGTTGAAAAGAAACTGAAAAAAAGAATAGTGTGGGTCAGTGAATCCAATTTTCAATCAAAATTGTAGTATGAGCTTGGTTAAATCTCAATTAATGCGTCCTTGAAAAGATACTGAATTTAATCTCATATGACAATTTTGATTTATAATATATATTTTAATTGATTCAGTAACATGAATGCATCTACATGTTTTGGCAAAATTTATTTAAATATACTTTTTGATGGTATTCATTTAATTTTATGTTTTGTGTTGTGTATGTGTGAGTATTATTAGTCATTGTAAAGTGAAAGAGTATAAATTAATACTTGTAGCTCGCTTTAAATGCATGACCATTGTCACCATCTCTTTTTTTTTACACAAACTATTATAAAACAATAATGTAATATTTATTTTAAAAATCTTGATATTATATATATTATAATAATATTTAGTATAGTCATATTATTTTAATATTTTAAGATATTATATCATATTTTATACATTTTTATATGATATTAAATTGTTATTAATATATTATATATTATGAATATGTTATTATTTTAATAATATATTAATAGTTTTCAAATTTTATGTATTTTTTCACATTGATGATCATACAAGTTGGGGACACGAGGCCATGTAATAATGTTACAAATGAGTAAATATATGAAGAAAAGGTAAATAGTTAAATATCATAATTTGTTCACTTAAATATATTTAAATGAAAAAAATAGTAAAATAGTGATTGGTTACTTTACATATGAAAGATTTGTTAAAGATAAAGAATTATCAGCCCCTCTTAAAACGGTTATTGATAGGTGTCTTTTGCACATAAAACAAGTGTAGAGCCTATTGGATCGAAAGCATGTTAATTTAAATGTTACTGTTAATAATGTTATTGTTTCATTGTCTCGTGGAGATGATGCAGCATGTACTCACAATACAGACCAAGAAGAACCGATCATATTATTATAAGAAGTTATATTATGTATTGTTATATTAGATCATGTATTATTATATGATATTAATATATTATCATCTTGATATTATATTATATTGATATAATATAATATGTATTAATATTTATATAATATATTATAATATGTAAATATCAATAATAATATTAATTTATATTATTGTAATTAATAATATATTATTAATATCAATAATAGTGAAATATAATATTTTAGTATTATATAAATAAAGATATGAAGTATAATAAAAATATATATTTACGTGAATGGTTGGTTTAATTGGTTAAATTTAGTTCACAAAGAGCCCACTAAGGATCAATTTTTGCTGTTAGCAAACTTTAATATGTGATAAGGGATGAGACCGGGATCGTATCCCAAACGACTTTGGTGGAATGAATACTTCTCAATCCTTGAATTTTAAGATGAGACTGGGATCATACCTTGGATGACTTTAACTGAATGAATACCCCTCAATCCTTTATTCTTAACTAGAAATCACTGTGTAAAACAATGATTCATTATATATATATATATAAAATAATTAATAATATAAAATTATAATATGGTAAATAAGCTTGTCTAGTGAGGAAACAAAAAAGTTAAGTAGATTTGAGGGGGAATTTTTTTACCTAGCATTTCTTTAAAAATTTTATTAATATGAGTATCAGGAGGGAAAGAGC
This sequence comes from Torreya grandis, assembly GCA_037957365.1. NCBI lineage: Eukaryota > Viridiplantae > Streptophyta > Pinopsida > Cupressales > Taxaceae > Torreya > Torreya grandis. Next base: position 6,237,945 of record JARHVA010000020.1, read on the forward strand.
ACGCTAAAATGGTGGAGCTTGCGCAGAGGAGAATTTCAGTTTTTCTATAATATGGAAATGATCTTCTAAAGTGCTCTGTAAAACTGTGAAGGGAAAAAAATGATGTCAAAGGTAAAGGTGTAGGAATTTTTTAACCATTATAAGGATAGCTTTGACACAAATGAATTGGCCTTTTTTTAATTATTTTTTATTAATTAATTAATGAAAGAAATGATAGCTTTGTATTTTCTAAGGAGGGCAAGTTAGGTAGGAAAAAGGGACTCCTTCGCAGAATGAAAGGGGATGTATAAGATAACTAACATCTCACATGACATCATAATAACATTTCGATTACATCAATGCACTACATGTATACATGCCCTTAAAAAACACTTGTCAATGGAGAAAACAAGTTGACAATATTTTATAATTCATTATTTTTATAAATATAAATGTAAGTAATTTGATTTGATTTTTTTTACCACTAATTTATATAATAATTTTAAATTAAGAATTGAAGTTTGAGAAATATCTATTCCACCAATAACGTATTTCTTTTGATTTTCAATAATTGTTAAAAAGAATAAATTCTTCTCTCCCCCAGTTTATTCATATTTTAAATACAAAGAAAAAAGACCTTGGAAGCTCTACATTAATAGAGCTTCCAAAAAATTCTATTGTATCTTCTAATTTTTAGAATGACGAGAAGAAGAAAAATGAAAAGGAATAAAGAGAAGAAAGAGAGGATCCTCTACCATTGATGGCCTTGAATGAACGTTTCTCTAGTATGCATGTCCGTGGAGGATTCCATTGAATTTTATGAGAAAGTCATGGGGTATGTAACCCTCAAGAGACTAGGGGCGGCCTTCGACTTATGTGGAGATTGGTAAAATACATTTCTTCATTACAATCATATGCCCATTCTTGTTCATCCGAGGCTTTATCATTGGAAACAATATATTCAACAAATATATGTTTTGGAGACATGCCCATGAGGAAATATAGTTGTGTTTAGAAGGTTCAGAGATAATTAGAATTGGGCTTTTACCAACAATAGGAGGAGATATATATTTATATATACAGTGATTATGTAAGAGATTTTTATTGATGCACTATGGGATAACATCATGGAGGGGGAAGCATAAAATACAATCCATGTCTCTCCCAAGACTACGAAGCCCTGCCATATATAAATCAAAACAACTCATAGTAGTCAATAACAATGCATCAATGATATTTAGAAGCCATTGTAATCTTTTGATTCTCATGTGTTCACATCATCAACCTGTGCATGGAACATTGTTAGTAATATGTATTTTTCTCATTTTATTAGATATCTTATCTATGTATAAGGCCAGGGCATTCTAAAATTAAATATCTTGTCTATGTTTAATTTCTTGTTTATGATCATAGAGGGGTTTGTTAGGATTTGTTCGAAAATCTTAGCAATAGTTTAAGTTAATGTGTTTGTAATAAATTAAAGGGACATGCTTCTTATATAAGACATACCCTATATACATTTTGTTAGGTCAGATTATAATAAAGTTTTAATGTTGTTTTATGGGTAAACATTTTTATATAGAATTAGATTTTTAGTTATTACTTAGTTGGTTATTTTATATGTCTCTTGTTAAATTTACAAATATGTCTTTTTTTGGTCATTCAACGTTTATGACATACTAACACCTTTTTGGTTGTGTACTTGATTTTTACATATTAATAAAATGCTTGTAGACCCACCACAATGGGCACAAGATTTAACCTAGAGTATTTTTTTATTCTATCAGATAACACACTCTAAACTTTCATGAGTATATCTCTTACATGCTCTCACATAGTCCAAGCATGGCCTTAAATGAGATGTAGGACATCTTCTCATCTATTGATTTTGATTTTCATCCAATGGTCGAAAATCATTCAAGAAATATATAAATTGATGGTTTCCTATTCATTCTCAACAAGCTTATTTTGTGCAAGGAAGTTTTGTTAATTTGTGAATCAAAGATTCAACACACATCATGAAGCATCAATCCAAATCATATATTTTCAAGGGGAGTGTTATTTAATTTTCTATGTGTCTCCACCCACCTTTATAACCACATCACATCCGATCTCATCCAAATCCATAAAAAGGACAGCAAACGTATAACATACATTTTTTTCCAATTGTAATTGCATTCATTTTGTCTTTCTCAATCTAAGGACACATGCTTAGATTAGTTAGATATTTCAATTCAGTTTTGATTTATGTTGATCTATATTAATATTTTTTTCATGATGTTACATAAATGATGTATTAATTTACATGTAACTATTTTGGAGCCATAGACCAAAGTGAAATGAATATTATTGGTAAAACCATCACAATTAATTTTAGCATGTGTTTGGCATACGTAACCATTTTATTAGAGCCATAGACCAAGGAAATAATTAAACTATTGGCTCAACCACCACTATAAGAGATGAATTTCAATTGGGTAAACACATTCAATGTAAATGTTTAAGCCAGTAACATCCACAACCTTTACATTTATTATTTATTTAATGTATCTAAAATAATAAATATTATTTTATTGATTAAACAAGGGTTGGTGGGCCTTTACCCATCTGAGATATAATCAAGGCTCCTATTCCACTGTTACAACATCGGATCATATGTATTTTGGGTATCCCTTGTTATAGGTCGACTAACTACTAGTGGAAATTGAGCCTAGGTTGATTCTATGCAAGTTTATACACTTAATCATTTCATTTAATCATAGAGGACTTAAATATTACATATATTACATAAATATAAGGTGTATATTTGAAATGCCTAATATATTTAATATGCATGAAAATTTAGATAGGACTATGTAATGAAAAATAATACATTTAAAAAAAATGTAAATATAAATGAATAATACTCTGAGAAACCTTGGTCACCAACTTCCACAATGTCCTTCAAGGACTAATCTAGGACCACAACAAAATCTATAAAACCTAGAACGTCAAATCCTTGGATGATAGTTGATTAAATGGTAAGTTGTAAATAGGTCAAGTATTTTTAATTAATTCTCTACCTTCTTCCCTTTGAGGGGGACCTTTTCAATGTCAATCTTAATTATAACTAAGGTGAAGAGCTCTAAAGCTAGCCAAGAAATTCGTTGTAGAGTTAGTCTCATTATAGTTGCAAGAAAAAAATCCTCAAAAAAGGAATGATATGGAGGACATATTAAATGATTGAATTTAGTTTTCATTGATAAGATCTTCTTGATATAAAAATGTTGATAATCAAGAGAAAATCACCTTCTAAAAATTATTTCCTTCAATTAGAATCAATAGCAATTCTTAAACCTTTAAGAGCTAGTTCGTAAGCCAATTTTTTTTAAGACTATGGAATGTTGAATGCGTAATAGAATAAAATTTGTTAGATATTATCTCTCAAGATGTATCCACCTATATAAATACAAGGGTTGATTTTGGATAACCCATAAAAATTTCTCTTGACATAATTATCGCTTAGGAACTTCCAAGAAGCCTTTAATCCTTTGTTTATTTCAAGAGGAAGGTTGAAGTTGTTTTTAAATATGTTCCATTTTAAGATAATATGACGTTCCTATCCAATGATTTTATATTTTAAAGGTCAACTTTAGCCTTAAACCCCTATTGAAGGAGTGCCTATATTTTATGAGTGAGGATTTTTTTAGAGAGGGATAGGTTCTAGAAGACTCTATTGTTTATTTCTTTCCATAAGCTCTAGATTATCGGAGATAGGGACATAGCCCAAATAATTATAACTTAATCCCATTCCTCTTTTGTCCATTTGATCAAAATATCCTGCACCTATTACTTCCCAAAGTCTTTTCATTTGATTAAAGAACCAAGTCCAGATTCTCTAGCTAAAATTGTAATGAAGGAAGACATGGTTCAGGGTTTCAAAATTATTCTTATAGATGACACACCAAGTTGGCCCCTGAAAACTAATCCTTTGAAGTCTATCCTAGAAATCATATCTATTCTTCATTATAAACTATGAACATAGCAATTCAATAAGGGGAGATTAGTATCATGTTAGTAGATGAAATAAAATCCAAAAACACACTAATGAACTAACATCTTAGGCATGGATCTTAGGGGGAGTTTAGTGAAGAAAAATCATTGACAAAACACAACTAAAATGAAATAAAACAAACGTTCTTACCTTCTTTGAATGCTCCAAGACATCTCTTTGTTGGCTTGCTCAGATTATGCTCAAGAAGTCTTTGGCATTGGAGCTTGGCTATCTCCTTATCTCTTTGGCATCATTGGCTTTATGGCTTTAGCTTGTGAAGCTTGACTCAATATTTTGGAATAATAACACTATATCAAAATAGGTTTGAAATCATTTTTGCATTATAAATTTGGCTTATGAGAGCTTAAAATTATGAGTGTCAGGGCTTTTATTTATAGATTTTTTAAATGGGCTAGGATCAACCATGACCATTCATCTCAAGATGAATATGTGTGGCCATGAATTAATCCAATTAGGTAAATACAATCCTTAAATACCCTCATCATGTTTTGAGAATAAGGGGCATTAATGAGATATAAGAGGGCTTAATTAGATATTTATTACATTTATGGCCTATGGATGTCACCTTAAAAAATGATGTCACATGATGATGCAAATATTATAAACCAATTTTCAATAAAAAATATTCAATAAGTTCTATGGAATTCTTACTTAAGCTCATAATTTGGTTTAATTTGTCTAAGTAAGATTAAACAATTTTAGTGCAATTCTTTGGAAATTGGTGCACAATTTAATCAAATTGGTCTAAATGTTATTTGGTTGAAATTTGACTAGAGTGGAATTATAAGATGATATTAGTTGCATACAAACCAATATCCTATTTATGAAATTGTTGATACAAAATAACACATGCACATGTCATGTGCTTTTGAATTAAGGGAATTTAGTGGTTTAGAGCATCAAATTATGTTTTTGGCATTTTGGCTCAAAATGATTCGATAACTAACAATCACATAAAATGCATTGCCCTGTTTAGGGATACTTTAATTGAAATCAACACTTGTATATGACAAGTTTGAACCATTTAGCACATTTTAGTGTTTTTAGCCCAAATTGTGATGTTTGGTAGAAATTGGTTTGAAGCTTGGTCGAAGGTCATTGGTGGCCACTTTTAGGTGTCTATAGTTTGCCCTTATTTGGGAAGGCATTGCAAGATATAGGCATAGTAACGTCTTCTCAAAGAATGAAAATGTCCTACATGCATATGACTTCAATGGTAATAGATGAACTATATTGGCCCCTTTAGAGAAGGATTGGCAAAGGGGTAAACAAATGGTCCCTTAAAAGAAGGAAATGAGTGGACCAAACAAATGAAAAGTGATGGGGTTACAACACAATGATTTGTCCAAAAGTGGTCAAAATCATTGAGAATGTAGGTGGAATGGTGTACAATAGTTTGCCCAAAGGTGGTTATAAGCATTGGACCCTGATAGTGGAAAATATGATGTGATAAAACAATGATTTACCTAAAGGTAGTTAGAATCACTGCGGATGTAGGTGGGACAATATATAATGGTTTGCCCAAAAGTAGTTATAAGTATTGTACCTTGATTATGAAAAACAAGATTGATGGTTGATCATTGAAAACATGATGATGACAACTTGATACAGAGGATAAAGATGAATTGAGACAAACTGCTAGTAGAGAGATGCTCGTTCATACTAACAAAGGTTGAAATTATTTTATTATTTAATTACTCTATTTGGGATATAATTGGGATTAGATCAGGAATGGTGCTAGTACCAAGGAGGAATATCTTTGATTTACTTCCGTATAGACTTCTCAAAGCTAATTTTTGCTATAACACGTGACGATAAGCATCATGATATAATACCATGAGGACCTGGCTAAAACATGCATAAGGACTGACTCCCAATATCTAATACTCAATTGAAAATAATGCACCAATGATAAAAACCATGATGATAATGTTGACGCATGGATATAGATAGATTCAAGAATAGGTGTGCAAGGAATCACCTAATGAATGCACGTAGACTTGAATCAAAGCAATAATACTAAAAGCAAACAAACAGACACAAAAAAGAAATTAAAAAATAGAAATAAAAAAATAAAAAATAAGATGATGCACTTTACTCCTAGAAAATAGGTGACAACTTAACAAACAAACATGATAGATAAATATAAGAAAAGGAAGGGAGTGGTCGAGTTGTCTCCATATGCACTAAATAAGTGGATGTTGCCTACATCGTTTTGTAGATGATATATCCAATAAAAACATCAAGTTGAATGTAATTCTCCCAAGAAATGGGAAGAAAATGATAACTGATGAAAAACAAACATGATGGATGTGATATAATAATATAGGAATGATCTTGTAAAATGGCAAGTGCATGGAATAAAAGGCCAAAAAGGATGGGGAAACTAAATAACAAGTGATTTATTGTGACTTAGTAAGGGCTCTCAAAATGCTTAAGGCAAAGATCTGGTCAATGTTTTTGATTTTTCTAAATGCTTTTAATTTTTTTAAAAAAATTCTAGAGTATTCCAACTTGATCATTAATGACAGGATACTAAATGGTCCAAGCTCACAAAACAGTGAGAACATGGAAAATTTTGAAAGGATGATCATAAAACGATGAGAGCATGATGGAAAGGGGGATTGAGCTGACCTTAACGTGAATCAAACATGACCCACATAGTTCCAAAATGGACTTATTTCATAGTAGTTCCACCTTATAGTGGAGGAATCTGACTAGTGTAGTAGCCAATTCAAATAAAATAAGCATAGTTGGCAGAATGGCATTATACGACATTTGAATGGCTAGTTGGTATGTCAAGGCCTAATAAATAAAGTTTTCCCCTTAGTTTACCCATAGGTGGTTATAAATAGGATATAATTGATCATATCAATAACACTAATTTGCCCATAGGCTGTTATAATTAGTAACAAGATTGGTGAAACATTTATTTTTCCATGTAGGTAGATATAATCAGGGTCACATAAATAAACATGATAAGAAGGGAACAATATATAATAGATGCAACTACCAAAACTTCTATCTTACGGCTCCAAAATACTACTTCTATCTAGAATTCTTGAAACAACTACTGAAACTAATATGATTCTTCATGCTAAATGTGATACCAATGGATGAACCAAGGTCAAACAGGCTAGGATAGGATGTGATCAAAGCATGTTAGTTTGATAGAATGGGATGGTAGAACAGAGAAATGATAGGATAGTGATAGACTGGTAGAATGATAAGATGGTAATGAAGAATGTTGATAAGGTTTTCTCTAAGTGGTAAGGTGACTGGCTGGGTATGTGAAAATGATAAAAGGAAATGATAAATGAAATGGTATGGCACATATTTACGTTTGATGATGGTGGCTAGTTGGATGTGTTTGGCTTGGGTGTAATTTTGGATTATGTTGTTCTTAATGATGGGGAGATGCAGGACCTACTCAGCAAATGATATAAACATAATAGTCAATCATGTTAATTTTTATGGCACACTTCTTCTAAATAACTACTCTATTAAGAATCAGCTACATATTTAGATGTCAATGATGTTATTTTGATCTTTGTTGGTCATTGATTTCATTTCCTTTAAACATCAACAGAAGGTATCTTTGTAGCCTCTGTAAAGTAAAGTGAGGCCAATGATGGATAAGTGTTAGATGATAGGTTTGATTGGGAAATGGAATAGTGAAGGATGATGAAATGAAATATGGTGGGGAAACAAATGAAGATCAAAATTTTTAGTTACACACAATGTTGTTGATTCTAGATTCGACTTAACTTTGGATGTGGAGGGGCCAAAGACTTATGAATATTATCTCAATAAGACCACCAAATTTTTTTGTTTTTTAGGCATGAGAGTAGATACCATCTGATTAGGCTGTAGATAGGAAGCTATATTGATTTGATCTTTGATTTTATCTTCATCAAATAGTGAAGAACTTCTGTGCTTAGCTATTGGCACCTCGAAAAGTTTTTTACTAATGAATTTATCTTGATTATCCCATAATGCCTCCAAGAATATTTCACTATGGAATGTTGAATTTTGAATTTGATTGTCTTCTAGCATCTCTGAAAAAGGTCTCACTAGAAGAAGCTCAGTTTGAACTTTGATTGTCCTCTAGTGCCTTCAAAAAGGTTTCACTAGGAGATTGTTCTTTTTTTGCATGAATGTGGTCTTGTCCTCTTTGTTGTTCTTTTTCAACTAATATGTCACCATGGATGCAATTCAAAAATATGTGATTTTTTCAATCCTAATCAACACTTGTGGGAGGTGGAATGCCAATTATATGGCTATGTTGGTTGATGGTAATAGAATGGGCTGAAGCAACACAATCCTTATAGAAGATACTAGGAAAACTTGTGTCGATCTTGAACTAATCATCCTCAAAAATCATAAAAGGATCATAAATGTATTCAAATTTATCTGTAAGGCATGCGTAACTAATATTATAACAACAAAGAACATATTTTGATTCTAAATATAATTTTGATTCAATAGACTCTAAATCCAATGTTAAGACTGATGTTGATTCTACTTCTAATTCTAAATCTGATATCAGTCCAAGAAAAGAATCTGACTCAAATGTTGATTCTTCATCTAGTATGGATGTTGCTACAATAATGTTTCATTGAATTTTGAATATTGGAAAAGTAACAACCTATGATGGCATAATAGGCTCCATAGAGACTAGTTTGTCAAAGTGAGATTCTGCATTGGTAGGATAAAGGTCAAGATACACCCCTTAGAGACTGACTTATCAATAGGAGGCTCTCGAGAAATAGGCATAGGAATAAAAGGTGATTCATCACATGTTGACTTATCACAAATGGTTGGTTCAAAAAAAAAAATGGATTGGTTGGTTCTTTTGGCCTTGATTTATGATTGGTTGTAAAGTAATAGTTTTGAAAATAACTTGGTCCTTGAATGATGGGCTCAGTTAGATAAGTATTAATTGGATTAGTTGAGGTTGTGATTGGATTGGTTGGGGTACTGATTGGATCGATTGGGGTTTTATAACGTGGGGAACAAATAGAAATAGTTCAACAATGATCGATAGTTGGATAATGATAAGGAATTATGAATCCTAATTGCTCACATAAGCCAAAGGACTAGGTCTTGGAATGATAAGCTTGGGGTGTTGTGGAGATTTATTGCTCACACAAGCCAAAGGACAAGGTCTTGGTTGGATAAGGGTGGGGCATTGTGTAGCTTGATTGCTTGCATAAGCTAAAGGATAAGGTCTTGGTATAGAAATGGTACATCATTGTGGAGCTTTATTGCTCACATAAGCCAAAGGAGGAGGTCTTGGAATGATAAGTCTAGGGTATCATGGAGTCTATTTACTTACATAAGCCAAAGGATGAGGACCTAGAATGATAAGTCTAAGGCACTATGGAGCCTAATTGCTTGCATAATCCAAAGCATCCAAGTCCTCCTCAAAAACCATACCATCATAGTTGGTAACTTGATTTGGATTGTAAATAGGTGTTTGACTTTGTCCCTCAAATAGGTCATGATCTAGTCAATTTATGAAACCATTCTATCATAACTTGGATTGTATGTGACTCCACCATAAATGTAGTTAGATGTATCTACATCAATGAAGAAAGCTCTGAAATAAATAGGTCTTAGAGTTCTACAAACTCTGAAAAATAATGTTCAAAGGACAAAAGGTTAAAACTTGATCTAACATGGTAAAAAAAAGGGTGGAGTTGTATCTCCAAATCATGGTCTGAAAATGGAGCTATATTTTTAAAATGGTCTGAAAGTGGTCCTATATCTCCAAAAGGGTCTATGCTAAAACTTGGCATAAAACAGTTTATGAAGTGTTTGATTAGTTAAAACAAGTAAATTGTTCTTCAACTCAATCCTTCAACATGAAAATATTAGATTATAACCCCTTGCTTCAAAGCACTTTCTTGATTGAGCAAATGGGGTTTGAATTTTAGCTCTTAGGTTTGGATTTAATTTCACACAGTGACCGTTGATGGTCATAGATAACCATCATTAGTTTCAAGCCAATCATCGTTGATCGATTAATAGATAACCTTCAGTGGTCGAGCAAAATCACTTTTGATCGATAAAAGATCTTCAATGATGACCTATGAACCCAAAGTTGAAACCTCAAAAAAAAACAAATGAGTTAGATTAGGCTTGGTTAGTTCAAAAATTGATAAAACCTGCAAGGTAAAACTTAGTTGAGGAGTTTAAATGCCTTTGAAACCTAGAAATCAAGATCATGTATGATATGAAGATTCAAAATGCAAGATTTTGGTCCATTTTCACCTTGCAACCCAATCATCAACAGTTGGAGCTAACCCTCTGTGGTGACACCCGACCATCAGTAGTCTCTGTGTAAACCCATGAAAATAAAATTTGGCCAAACAATGTTTGAAAATCAATTTTAGAGATCTTCAAGCATCTAAAAACTCATTTTAAGACCTACATATTGATCTTCTTGGTACGTGGGATGCGTTTGGTCCTACCAAGCATGCCATTTATGAATATAAGAATCCAATAAGGAAATATTAGTATCATGTTAGTAGATGAAATTAAATCCGAAAACACACTAATGAACTAACACCTTAAGCCTAGATCTTAGGGAGAGCTTAGTGAAGAAAAATCATTGATAAGGCACAACTAAAATGTAATAAAATAAACTCTCTTACCTTATTTGAATGCTCGAAGATATTTTTTCATTGGCTTGTTCAGATTGTGCTCAATAAGTTTGTGGCAATAGAGCTTGGTTATCTCCTTCTCTCCTTGGCATCATTGGCTTTGTGGCTTTGGCTTGTGAAGCTTAACTTAGTATTTTAGCATACTAACACTATATCAAAATAACTTTTAAATCATTTTTGCATTATAACTTTGGCTTATGAAAGCTTAAAATTATGACTGTGAAGCTTTATATTTATAGATTTTTTAAATGGGTTATGATTAATCATGATCGTCCATCTCAAGATGAAGATGTGTGGCCATGAATTAATCCAATTATGTAAATAAAATCCATATATACCCTCATCATGATTTGGGAATAAGGGGCATTAATGAGACATCGAAGGCCATGAATTAATCTAATTATATAAATAAAATTCATAAATACCCTCATTATGATTTGAGAATAAGGGGCATTAATGAGACATAGGAGGGCTTAATCAGATATTTATTACATTTATGGTCTATGGATGCCACCTCAAAAAATAATGTCACATGATGATGTAAATATTATAAAATAATTTCCAATAAAAAAATATTCCATAAGTTCCATGAGAGTCTTACTTAAGCTCATAATTTGGTTTAATTTGCTTAAATAAGATTAAACAATTTTAGTGCAATTCTTTTGAAATTGGTGCACAAATTAATCAAACTGGTCTAAATGTCATATTATTGGGTCAAAATTTGACTAGAGTGGAATTAGAAGATGATTCTAATTGCATACATACCAATATCCCATTTAGGACGTTGTTGACACAAACTAACATATGCACTTGTTGTGTGCTTTCAAATTAGGATAATTTAGTGGTTTAGAGTGTCAAATTGCATTTTTGGCATTTTAACTCAAAATGATTTCAAAAGAACTAATAATCACATAAAATGCATTGCCCTGTTTAGGGATACTTTAGCCTAAATCGGCACTTGTATATGACAAGTTTGAACCATTTAGTGTTTTTAGCTCAAATTGTGATATTTGGTAGAAATTGGTCTGAAGCTTGGTCAGAGGTCATTGGTGGCCACTTTTAGGTGTCTACATAAACCATTAATTTACATTAACTTTAGGAAGTTCTTGAGGGATCCAAACATTTTTCACGAGCCATATAGATGTATTAATATGAGTGATTAACTTTTTATAGCCTTACTTCACAGAAACTTTATCAGAAGGATCTCCATTCCATTTTAAGTCATCAATCTACTCTAAGCTATTGATATGATGAAAGTTAAAGTGGAAATAAATAATAGTATTAGAGGAATGGTTGGCTACAATAAAATTTAAATTTATCCATATTCTCTAAAGGCCTCATACACTTTGGCTTTCAATGCAATAATTACAAAATAGGGGTCCTTATAGGTTTGAACAATACTATTTCAGGGTGTTGAAATAAGGATGATTGCAGAGGGGATCCACATTAGACCAAGGATCATTTTAAAAAGTTAGAAATATTTTCTAAGGAAATTTTAGATATAATACCCATACATCTACGCTATCAAAATACTTTGTTTAATGTAACATAGATTCCTCGAAGAAGTTTTATTTTTAAAGTTTCATTTTTTTAATACCAACCCAACTTTTTGATTTAGGTAAGCAGGGCTCAAGTCATTTCATTAAAGTAGTTTTTTTGGACTCAGAGGGATCATTCCACATAAATATTTCCATAATATTAATTAATCTAGATTTACCATTAGCAGGAATTTTTAACAGTGACATCATGCAAACTGGTATTTTTTGAAGAATAACTTGAATTAAAAATATTTTTCCTGCTTCAGAAATCCATTTTCATTTCCAACAAACCAATTTATTCTGGAAGGCCGTGATCATATTGTTCCAAAATTTATAAGAAAATCCATTAATACATGTCAATATTTCACTAGAATTATAGATCACAATATAAAAATATTTTACACTCATACTCAGAAACGCATAAAATACACACAATACGATAGCAATAATATTTCAGAATGGGCTGGCCTTGTACAAAGACAGAAGATATCTAATAAAATGAGAGACGGCAGAAGATATCTTACTTCAATAGACGACCTCGACACCACCTCCTAAGACATGATGCAGGCTTAGCATTATTAGCATTGTGAACATTATGAGAATACGAATACATATTTATATTTTTATCCATAGATAATAGATGATGATGGAAGAATGATTACTATGGCCTGGAATCCCACATTGCGTTAATATCACCATCAAGTTCTCCTGTGTTGCATTTGTCCAAGAACAGTATTTCACGATCTTTTGATAAGAAAAGCCTTTTGCTGATCCCGTTGCCAAATTTCTTCCTTTTTCCTGCCTGATCATTATTACCATCAGGTGTCCATTTGAATTCTTCGTGAAATTGTTTGGCATCATTCTTTACCTTTTCTTCGACCGTAACAGGAACAGCAGAAGATATGGCATTTGTGAGCAATCCAGCAATAGTATTGTCAGCTATGGATTCAAGGTGCTTTAGGCACCAGGAAGTTACTGAATCTTCACATACAGCCTTCACCAATGAGCTGACTACTTCGAAACCGAGGGTTATGGGTATCAAAGCCATTGAGAATCAAATGCAGAGAAACGGAGAAAATAAAAGTACCTGCACCTGCACCAGTCCCTGCCACAGTATGAAAAATAATGATGTACAGATAACAGAAGATACAATAAGCAAAGAGAATAGAAAGTAATTCCAGACTCTAATTCAACACCTTTTATCTTAAAAGCTTACTCAACCTCCACTGCATGATTCAACCCTTCCTTAACTGGCTGGTCTATTTGTAGGATTTTTCGAGACTACATTTAATAAGCTGGCTGGTCGTAGGGTTAGGGGATCATCTTCAAATTAATTTTTCTGGACTTTTTTTAATCTTCTATTATTTAACTTTTATCTTCCATTATTTAACCTTTAACTCTTATTTGCAATGATGTTTTGAAAACAAAATCAAACCATACACCATTATTACTCCTCATATGACTTCAATTCGCTAACAAAATTGTTCAACAAACTCTGGTCTGCGCCAGCTGTCATGAGGTGGACAGTAAAATTACACGACCAGTGGATTCAAATTTGACATTGTTGTTATCTCCTTCTGTTATGATGGCACTTTCAGATGATTAAAATCCTGTTTAGACTTCTATCATTGTTAATACAAGTGACAGCTATAATTATTTGTATTGTTGGGCCTTACTAAACCAAACCAACCATCATCAGTAAACGAGTCACTAGAGCCATCCCTTCGCAGGTAATTAACACTAGACTGCTTATCAATATTATATTTTCATTGGTTAGATTTGACGTGCTCAACAATCAATTTATATTTTCAATTTTTTTAAAAATAGTTTTTATTAAATTAAAATATATTAAAATAATTATTATTTATAATGAAAATAATTATCAATATAAATGATTATAATAAAAAATGAATATAATAATAATAGTAGTATGAGTTGTGACGATTATTGATTGTTCATAATATTATTATAACAAATATTTTTTAATAATTCTTAAAAATATATCAATATTTAAATAACAAATATTATACAAAATTTTATAATTCTTAAAATCATATAAATTTAAAACTTTTTAATTGAATGAGTGAGAAATATAATATATAAAATGTGAAATCATTAATAATCTTAATTAATAGCAAGAGACTAATAATTACTCTTTATCAAAAAATGTACATTTCTAATTATAATATTTTCACATCTATTCCATATACTCATTGAGGAATACACCATCAATATAATTAATAAACCTTAATATAAAATATTTATTAACAATTATATTTTTTTAACACTATAAATAGTGCTATAGCATCTTTAGAATCCACCTAATTTAGGAACAATTTCACCATTTGAAATTACCATTTTAAATGTATCATTTTGAAACATCTATGACCTCCTTAATATGTTAAGTTATGTTTTTTTAATTGAAATTCTGGTTTTACATGGATTAGGTGTATATAATGCTTCTTCGGCTTAGTATCAAAGGTTGCAAGTTATCTATTCTACCAAATTTATCCGAGATACGATCCGAACCTCATCTCTTTTTTGTATCCCCTAAAATTTGTACCTTAGTGAATGACTAGACAACACCTTTTACATCATGAAGTACAACCCATTTAATATTAAGTTATGTTTTAATTAAATATTATTTAGTCAAATAAATTCCTTTTTTAATTGAATGTAAAAATAAAACCAACCTTTTAAATTCTCATATTTGAAACTCCTAAAAATTGAAATCCTTTTGCTTTGCTACTCTATGCTTTTCCTTTTTTCTTTTATTTTTAAACTAAAAATTGAAAGTGATGAATTATATTGATGACTCATTCTCATACTAACAAAGAATTATGGTGTTTATTTTTAAAATTACAACCAACCTCATATAACTTGGATGACTGGCCCACATCTCATTGGTAACTATATTTATTTTATTAATAGTTAGCATTAAATCAATATAATTAAACCTTTAATTTTAAGTTACGATTTTTGTGGGATTTTTAACTCATTTTAAGATGATTTTTATTAGTACAATTAAAAAAATTCTATATATATTTTTACTTATTTATTTTTAGTTGGAAGAATGCTTAATCTTATACGTATATTTTAACTAATGACTTTTATTAGTACCAAAAAAATTTCCATATATATATTTGGTTATAATTATACGGTAAATGATGAAACCAAAGTGAGAAGAATGTTAAGTTATTAGTATAATAAAAGTAATTTATTGATATAGATAGTTACAATAAAAAATTATCGATATTGATATAAATATTTCTTTTATTATTAGTTAGTATTAAATCAATTTAATTATATATTCAATTTTAGATTAATATTTTTTGTGGAATCTTATTAAAAATAGTATAGGTTAGTTAGCTTTAGATAGCTTTTGATTTATTTAGCTTTTTTAATTATGTATGTCAACTCCAATTTGGAGTTGACATTTATTTAAAAATTCTTATGTAATAATTTATTTCTTCAATGAGAATCAATAGAGACGATTATTTTCATTTAATTTTTGAGTTTTATGTTTATTGATATTTTACTTAACTAGTTTATGTTTTTATCACTAACTTCTTAGAGTTAGTTAGAAATTCTCCTTTTTGATATTGTTATTTTGGTGCAAACAGAGCTCAAATAGAGTTGCAGATCAAAAATTATGGCCTATGGAAGTTTATTCTCTATAAAGTTTATTTCCACATCACATGTCATCTATGCAAAACCGATTGGAATAAATATAATACATTTATATGATACATGACAAGTAATACTAAAAAGTGGCCACCTTTATATTTAGAATAAAGAAAGTGTACCATAATGAAATTAATTATACATAGATATAACGAAGTCAAGGCAAACAATGGAAACAAAAATATCAAGAGAAAAAAACAACAAAGATTCAAAATAATAAGAATAGAAAAGAACATGTCCACTCAAATGATTGATAGCAGAGTAATATACCTGTAATATATGACTAATCCACTTTAAGAGGGAAATGGATTTTATAATACCCATACAATGCCAATAATATAATGTAGACATTTTTTGTGATTTAAGTAAAGAAATATCACACCACCATTATATTAATGTTAGCCAATAAATCTATCTCTCATGTTTATCCAAAAAATCAACATCAGAGATAATCCTCTAAGAATTTATTGAATATCTTTTTTTCATTAAATTTAGGATGATATAATTAGGTAAAATCTAACTAAACACGCATGTAGGAAATAAATCAATCTAAAAATTACTAGTAAATTTAGTATTTCAATTACTTACTATAATCATTGGTGTTTCATACATATTTTGATTTGCATCCATAAACGTTGATGCTACTAAACTTGCTACAAAAGGATGTGAAAAGTAAAAAAAGGGTCTTATTTGGTGAGTCTATTGATGACAAATGTGAAGACTTTTTTCTCTTAACACTTAGGCAAGTGTAAGAATAAATCTATGGAGACCTCTTCCCAACTATGGTTAGGAATAGATAGTATATTTAAAATACTCTTTTTTCTTGATTGTCTCACCCTTGTTTTTCTTAGGCAACATACATAGTGCCAATAATTTAGGAAAATCCCCTTGTAGCTCTTATAAAAAAATTCATACCTGACTATAATATAATTCTCAAAGAAACCTAAGTGCCCATTAAATAGTATAACATGTAGTTCCTCGAAAAACTTTTACTTAAGTCTTGAGTTCTTGCATAGGTATAGATAATATTTCTACTAGAAAGTGTCCCGTTTCTATACAATTCATTTTGACACTCTCAGACTTATATTTCTACTAGAAAGTGTCCCGTTTCTATACAATTCATTTTGACACTCTCAGACTTTTTGGAATTTGTCATTTTCCTATTCTAAAATTTCTTTTTATACAAAATCTTTATGCAATATAAACAAGTCACAGTATTCCTTTTATGTATTCATACATTTTATATAATACATCAACCACTAAATTCTCCTTTTATTTCTTATAGATGGTTTCAAAATTATAACATAATATCTTTATAATCCCTTTATTTTTATTCTTCTTCTAATGATTAATTTTGTCTTTAAAAATATCATAACTAAGTAATGTGTAAGAATGGTATCAATTCATCCCAAAATCTATGTTTTCATCGACGACAACCTCACATTTAATATGAGTAATATGAAATAATATACATAACAAACAATAATATAATTTATAAAAGAATTAAACACAAATTTCAAGAATGATTTAATTTTTATTTGAAACTCATTAACACGACAATATTTCACTAAAATTATAAATCACAACATAAAAATATTTTATACATAAAATATATATTTTCATTTGTACTATCTAAACAAGCACTCCATATTCTCATTGGGGAATACGTCTAAAATGCAATTAGTAGACCCAAAGGTAAATCATATACCATCAATCATATCCTTCAACATTACAAGTGACACCATAACATTCCTTGACTCCACCTCGTCTGTGAACACTACAAGATGAACAATTTCATAATTTGAAACTACTGCTTCAAATTCAAATGCATTATTTCTAATAACATCTATAATGTGTTAATTTATGTTTTAATTATACGAGATAATTTTTTAAAGCTCATTTCAAGTATTAATATAATATGTAATATGCATGACCATTTGAATAATTTTTATTTATTTTTAAATTTTATGATGAGTTAGTTTAGTCTTTTTCATATTTAATTTTTATTTAGTTTTTTTAATTACAATAATAATTAAAATAACAATTATAGGGTGGGGGCCTAGTCTGGTTGGCTAAGTATTTCTGCTGCGGCTCTGCTAGTCTCATGTTCTAGTCTCCCCTGCCCCGTGGTACCGATATTAGGCGTATCTAGCCAGCGCCGCCAGTCACGTTAAAAAGTTTACCAAGCTTTTAAAAAAAAAAAAAATTAAAATAATAATTATAATTAAATTACAATTATTTTAGGTGAAAATTTTTAAATGGAAAATTATATTGACAACCCTTCTTTTATTAACAAATGATTATGATATTTGTTTTCTAAAATCATTACTTTTAACATATAATTATTACAAAAAATTATATTAGAAAAATGTCATCCATTTAAATAATGACTATTTATAAAATTCATTTTAATTATAACTATTATTTTAGTTAATTGATAAAATAAATATCAAGATAAATTTTAAAAAATTTTAAGATTTTAAGATTTTTTTTGGTAGAAGCCTTCAACTTAATATAATTATTTTGATTAAAATATTAATAAAATATTTATTTTATTAAATATTAATATTAAATATATTTAATTAAACTTTAAAATATATTTAATATCCTCTCACCTTTATTATTCTTATTTTTCATCATCATAATTAAACATTAGCTTTTGAGCTTAGGTATAATTCCCATGGCCTCCTAAAGACTATTTCAATAAATCTCATGGTGATTGGAGAGGTAAATAGTCTTAAGTGAGATTATCACTTCACTTGCACTATGAAGATGAGATTATAAACTTGTTTATTGTCACTAAGGGAAGTTTTAATAAGATAATGGTGAGTCATAAAAGGTAAGTATATATCCCAAGTCACCCTTCATGAGGACTCATAGTTTTAAATGTTGATTAAAATAATCAAATCAAAGACTGTCTAGAGGCAAGTTACAAAATACTTCAAAGTCAGATTTGCAGACACATGAGTTTGAAGAGGTGTCAACAAGATGCAATAAAGGAGGTGAATGAAACATAGCAAGGGAGTATGGAATAATTCATGTGTCAATTTATAACCCATAACTACTCTTCTAAAATTAACTTATCACTCCATGAAGTGAAAAGTCAGTTTCAAGGTGTTAAGAGCGAATCACTGAAGATAATGAAGTTTCTCCTCACTACCTCTCAAGAGATGACCATCATCATACCATGTCAACACATGAAATTAAGGAGTTATATGATTGTTTTCTTTCTCAAGCTCTTGTATTTTAACTACCCAATGATTATATGATAGTTTTCATTGCTCTCTTCTACACCCTTCTCTCTATCCTCTCTCATTTTCTTCTATAAGTACTACCTTAAATGGTATTATATGGATCCTCAACCTAAGTATGGACAAGCCCTACTAAAATTACACTTGTAATTTTCCTTTGGAATGAATACATGTTGATTTCTAGCCTTCTCAATGCTACAACTAGTGTATTCTAATAGTGGTTGATGAATGTTAGTGATAGTCTGCAACTTCCTTGCATTTGTCCTATCTTCTTACCTTGTTTGCAGGTTGTTAGTCATCCTAACAGGTCATGTGAAGAGTGTTACATTATCCTACAATGGCTAAGTGTGGAGATTGCTTCACTAGTGTCTCTTATGAGACCTATTGATCATCCCCTCTTAGTTAGTGTCTTGATCATAACCTTCATATTGAAATGTTGATGCTTGGAGACTCATATTGAGTTAGTGCAATAGGTTTCAATCCTAATTCATGATCTTAGTGTAGTATAGGCAAGTGGAGGGTGTTAATTTTGGTGCATCACCTCTCATTTACTAGTTTGTAGTCATTTATCTCCCTTTACCTTATAATCAATAAGTATAGTAGTAATTTCAGGTGATAGCATCAAAGGAGCTAGCCCTATCTAGAGATTCACCTCATTTATTAGGCCACCAACATCGTAGAGGTGTCTCCATTATATCAAAAAAATGAGGAAGGCTTGAATAACCTCCTCAAGGGTGCAATTTAGAGTGATAACAATCTTGGCACACTGAGTGGGACAATTATTTTCATTCATTGAAGAGTTTTTGATGATGTTATTCAATACACCAGCTTTTGGAGGTATGACTTCAAACATCAATGGTGACTCCAAGTGAACCACATTTGGTTTAACCAGCCCAAGTATCTCTAAATCAAAAAATTGATATGTATTCTCATCATTCATTTGGTCAAAATGCATATTCTATGCCTTCATATTCTTCATATCAAATTAATGGCATTTATGGCTTCACCCCAAGTGGCTTTCAAATAATAACATACCAATCTTACCAAGGTTATCAACAGTCTTATATGCCCCCACCCACCCCAACTTAGCCTCCTTGATAACCTATGTAGCCCTCTAGTCAACCTTGTCAAATATCAAAAAAATGAGTAAGGCTTGAATAACCTCCTCAAAGGTGCAATTTAGAGTGATAACAATTTTTGCACACTAAGTGGGACAATTATTTTCATTCATTGGAGAGTTTTTGATGATGTTATTCAATACACCAGCCTTTGGAGGTATGACTTCAAACATCAATGACGACTCCAAGTGAACCACATCTGGTTTGACCAACCCAAGTATCTCTAAATCAAAAAATTGATATGTATTCGCATCATTCATTTGGTCAAAATGCATATTCTATGCCTTCATATTATTCATATAAAACTAATGGCATTTATGGCTTCACCCCAAGTGGCTTTCAAACAATAAAATACCAATCTTACCAAGGTTATCAACAGTCTTATATGCCCCCACCCACCCCAACTCAGCCTCCTTGATAACCTATGTATCCCTCTAGTCAACCTTGTCAAAGTTATGTTGCTCCTACTCAATCCCTATCAAAAATCAAACAAACTCTATTTGAACATGAAATGCAAATGAGAGAGATTGATAGATAAGAGGAGCTTGGTTTGATTGTCCCTATCCCTTCCATTCAGAGTGAAATCATTTAGAGAAGGAGGGACTTCTTATAATTGGTTAAGAGTAAGTGGGAAGCTATTAAGAGGTGTTAATGGATTATGAGAGGCAAAAAATTTAATGTAGACAGCCTTATATACCTTCTCCTACCCCAAATTAGCCTCTTTTGTTCCCAACTTTCTCTAACTTATAACATGCCATCAAAAAAAGATTATGTCTATGCAAGCTTCACCCAATCTTCCTCAAAAACCTCAAATCATTTCATCATGGAGGCCTTAAAATAAATATTTCAAACAAACTCACACACTCAACCCATATGTTTACAAACATCATTGTGTCACAATATCCCCAGTCCTCTTAAAGGCATGGTTCAACCCAAAAACCCTTCCCAAGATCTATGCACAAATCACTATTTGAAACACCCTATAATGGCCACACTGTGGACTATTTTTCAAATGCATTTTACAAGTATAGGGTTATATTTATATAGTCAAAAGATCCACCTAAATACATTAATTCTCAAAACAACCTACTATAATTATTAAATTCAAAATATAGCCCTAAAGGCCCACAACACATCATGCCTATAACACATCATAATGATATATTAAATTCATTTCAACAACCATCAATGATTCTATGCATTAAATATGTAATGGGTTAGAAACTGCAAGTTTTGTCCAATATCTAGATCACTTCACAAGACTCAACCCAAAATGGTTGCATGGAGTTCATAAAGCCAAGTTGTAATGGTCTACATGTAGATTCTATGTGGAAGAGTTTGTGTGCAAGGTTGGCACAAGATCCTCTAAAACAACTAATTACATACCACTCCTCCTCTACAAGAAATTGAATACTTCACAAAGTAAAATTTCAAACTAATACTTTATCATTGTAAGATTTCATTTATCTATGTAGGAACATAGACCTCCAATTAACTTGCACAAAGGTACATAGGTTTCCTTGGGTTTAATATCTTCACACTTCGGGTTGCACACATTGAATAGGCTGCATGTGAGTAATAAAATGTGCATGCAAAGATGTGTAAAACAATGTAAAATGTTTGCACACAAACCAAGATTACAAAAGCCAAATACATGTTATTTATTTCTTCACCAAGTATTCTGGTTGGTGCAATATCACTTGTTAACTTGGATACTCTTGCATCATACACCATAGGTAAATAAATATATAATCATGGTACTCATGCACTTAGGATAGGTGGTAGAACCACCCTTCGAACATATGTGAAAGGTCTAAGCGTACACTTGCACCATGCAAGATAATTCCTACCTTCCAGTTCAATTTGGTTGTGAATTGGGCCACAAACCATCCTTCTCTACGAAATCCAAGATATTTTCTTTGTTATGACACTAGCTCCCACTCTCTTGGGGTCGACCTCTTATGTTTGTGTTGTGAAATCCACTCTTCTTCTTCATTGTGATGGTACCCATTGAGATCAATATTGACTTCTCATGGCTCACATGCTCAATTTCATTCCTCTACATGACATCCTTCTTTGTCTTCATGCACACTAAATTATTTTCCCTAAACAAGTCTGCATTGCCTTCGTGCATGATTAAATGACTTTGGTGTGCAACCTCATCTTCTTTTTTCAATGGATTTAGAATAAATCTTCATCCTTCTTTCACTTATATAGTATTTGTTCTCCCATCATAAAACTTTTCATGATCAAATTGTCATGGTTTCCAAAAAAAAAACATGGCAAGCATCCATCAATAGAACATCGCATATAACCTTGTCCATGTATCTACCAATCTTCATCTCCACCTCACACCTCACAAAATAAGAATCACGATAAAAGATCCAAAACATTGAAAATAAAAAATAAAAATATAATTATCCCAAAAATATTTTGATTGATATTTCAATATTATTATTAATATTAATAATATATTATTAATCACAATAATATAATTTAATATTGATATTTACATATTATAATACAATATACTCTATATATTTTTTAATACATACTATATTATGTCAATATAATATAATATTGTTATTAAATATTTAATATTACACATATCATATATACATTAATATAAAAATATAATACAATATTAAAATAATAATATATTAACATCATATAACAATACATCATATAATATAACATCTTATAATTTAATATGATCCATTTTTCTTATTTTAAACTGTAAGTACATGTCACATTACCTTGACGAGACAATGAAACATTAACATTATTAGCGGTAACATTTAAAACAACATGCTCTCAATTCAATAAGCTCTACATGTATTCTATGCACAAAAGGTACCTATCAACAACTATTTTAAAACCTAAAATACCTCTTCCATTTGGAATTCCATCAATTGCTCATATTGATTATGTTTGGAAGTTTCATAATTTTGATTGGCAAGTTTAATCCCATATCAAATCACACCATCTCTCTAAAAAGTATATGCCTCTTTCTTCCCCTGAATAGATATATACTTTGGGCTCATACCCTATAGATATCTACGGGCCCCGACCCCCCCCCCTCTCTCCCCAAATATAGAGAGGGGGCCTTTCTTCCATGAAATATATATATATATATATATATATATATATATATATATATATATATAAAATACAAAATTTTTAACATAAATATTATATTATTGTCTCATTATAATTTGTATATAAAAATGAAATTGTGACAATGGTCATATATTTAGAGTGTGTTATTAGTATTAATTTATACTCTTTCACTTTACATAATGTTGTTTTGCCAAAAGAATATACATTTTGAAAATGATATCAATAATTACAATAATTTTATAGAGAAATTTGTAATTACAATAAACTATTGCTTTTCAATCTTCACAAATATATTATTTTGAGAACATTTTTTATAAATCGTAAAATGCAATTACTTTTCCTCTATTAAGCTTTAATTTCAATAGACCCCATCAAAAAAGGCAACTACATTTACAAATAAATAGTGCACTTAGAAAAAATTTATACGATAACAAAACATGCTTTGCATAAACATTATTTGTATTAATGATATTTTTACTACAAATAAATTTGTATTTACTTAATTCTCAATCAAATATAGTTGTTATCTGCAATTCAATATGATAAATTTGTATTTTGCATATGTGACTTTAAACATTCCCAAGTGTGTAAATAACATCATAAATGGATACCCTATTGTTGTTTTAGCAAGGGATAGTATATGTAACACAACGTTTGAAGGCATATAACATTGATAATTGTATACATGTTTCACTCACAATTTCCTACCCTTCAAAACACATGTACTATAGCTACAACATAGCTCTTGTTTATACTTATGATTCTTTTTGTTATAGTGATGGGGTTTTGATTGTTGTTTGATGATATGGTTTGCAAAGGCATAAAGAATGGTAGGTAATTATTTTGTTTTTACTATATTATATTTTGTTTTTTATTCATACAAGAATGAACGATACGCTATTCTATGTGTGTTTGTTTTTTTGTCTTTGTTTTGGTTTATTTTTTTGTTTGCTTTTTATTTTAGGGTGAGGGACGGGATCCATTTTTATTGTGGGATTTTGACGAGGGTACTTTATTAGAGTTATGTATCCTTAGATTGACTAGCCAGCATAAAAGGAGAAAGACTAGATTGTGACCTACTTTGTTTGATGTGTTTACACGCTGAGATGAATTATTTAGTGATTTTGGTGCTTATGCAAATGAGTGCTATAAGTGTCGAGAGAAAGAGGTTGAACTCAATTCTTGAATTTGTGTTTGGGATGGGAGTGGGAATGAAAGAGTGACTATTTTTAAAGGAAGAAGTTAAACTCAATTTTTGAATTTGTGTTTGGGATGGGAGTGGGAATGAAAGTGACTATTTTTCTACACCCATACATAAAATATAAATTCACGGAGTTCCTTATTTTTAATTTACTTATTTTACATATAAAATGAACATACAAGAATATATTACTAACAACAAATAGTGTAGAGTTCTATTAGTAAGAAAAATGCCTCGGCGAGTAAAATTGGGTTTGAAGGTAAAGCTACAAAGATCCTTGCATACATTATATCTATCTATGTTTTACATGTATACACACTAATTCTAAAACACCTTTCTTTTTGACATGTTTGATGGGATGAACCGAAAAACATTTTTTTGGGAAGAATGCAAATACCTAGAAACGCATAAAATACACACATTTTAATAGTAAATATATTTCAGAATGGCCTGGCCTTGTACAGAGATAGAAGATATAATTTAATGAGAGCAGACTCTTACATGACCAGATGACCTCAACACAACCTCTTAGAATGCAGTCTTCATACAATATAACACTAAACTAACATTAAGAAATATTATTAGCAGTGTTTGCCATGCAACTATTTATCCTACATCATGATGCAATAATGATTATTATGGCCTGGAATCCCACATTGCCTGAATCTGATCATCAAGTTCTCCTTTGTTGCACTTGTCCAAGAACAGTTGTTCACGAGCTTTTGACAAGTGAAGCATTTTGCTGATCCCGTTGCAAAATTTCTTCCTTTTGCCTGCTAGATCATCATCACCATCAGGAGTCCATTTGAATTCTTCGTGAAATTGTTTGGCATCATTCTTTACCTTTTCTTGGGCCGTTGCAGGAACGGCAGAAGATATGGCATTTGTGAGCAATCCTGCAATAGTATTGTCAGCTATGGATTCAAGGTGCTTTAGGCACCAGGAAGTTACTGAATTTTCACATACAGACATCACCAATGAGCTCACTACTTCGAAACCGAGGGTTATGGGTATCAAAGCCATTGAGAGGATCAAATATAGAGAAACTGAGAAAATAAAAACACTTGCACCTATATCCAACCGTCCCGAGTTCTAGTCCTACTCCCCGTCGACAACTTCCAAAAAATTTAAAAACGCATTATCAAAAAATAATCAAAAAAGTTATTTGCAGAAACAGAAATAGAAGATACAATAAGAAGATAAGAGAAGAGGACAACGAGAGGTCCCTTACCACAAGACTCGAATTAACAAACCTCCACTGCACGATTCAACTCTTCCTCAACTTCTCTATTTATAGGATTTTCCCAGACCTAATTTCCACCAACATTTAGTAAGCTGGCTGGTAGTAGGGTAGGGATAGGATAGGATAGGATAGGATAGGATAGGATAAGATACGATACGATAATCTTCAATTTATTTTTTTTTTCAGAATTTGTTTTCAATCTTCTATTATTTAACTTTTATCTTCCATTATTTAACTTTTAACTTTTAATTGCAACGATGTTTTGAAAACAAAATCAAACCATACACCATTATTACTTCTCATATGACTTCGATTCGCTAACGAATTGTTCAACAAACTCTTGCTGCGCCGATTTTCATGAAGTGAAAAGTAAAATTACACGACCAGTGGATCTGAATTTAACATTGTTGTTATCTCCTCCATTACGTTCATTCGGTTACGATGGCACTTTCAAAGGATTAAAATCCTCTTTAAACTTCAATCATTGCTATTCCAAGTGACAGCTATGATTATTTGTATTGTTGAGCCTTATCAAACTAAACCAACCGACGGTAAACGAGTCACTAGAATATTTTCACCGATGTGATTTGACATGATCCACAATTAATTCATGTTTATAGCTTTTTGTGAAATATTTTTTTATAAAATTGAAATAAATTGAGATAATTATTATTTATAATAAAAATAATTATAATATAAATAGTTATTACCAAAAAAATGAATATAATAATTAATGGTGGTATAAATTATGAGGGTTATTGATTGTTCACGCGAACGTTATCATAAAAATATTCTTAAATAATTTTTAAGAAATATGTTAATAACTTTATACAAAATTTTATAATTCTCAAAATCATATAAATTTTAATCTGTTAAATTGGATATAAAAAGTGAAACTATTAATATCCATATAAAATATTTATCTACTATTATATCTTTTAACACTACAAATGTTACCATAATATCTTTAAAATTCAACCAACCAAAGAACACTTCAAGATGAGCAATCTCACCATTTGAAACTAGAGAGACACCCATGACCTCCCTAATGTGTTGAGTTATGTTTTAATTATATATATAAACCTAAAAATTGAAAGTGGTGAATTATATTGATTGGTCTTATATTGTTTTCTTGAGATTTGAACGTAAGTGTTACTTGAAAAAAAAAAATGATTTAGCTAATTCGCCTACATCTCATTGAAAACAATATTTATTTCATTAATAGTTAATATTAAATCAATTTGATTATACCTTTAATTTTAGATTATTATTTTTTATGGAATCTTATTCCTATATTCTAACTCATCTTAAGATGATTTTTATTAATAATTTTTAGTACAATAAAAAAAATTCTATATATATATTTTTATTTATTTATTTTTGGTTGGAAGAATGCTTAATCTTAAGATGATTTTTAGTAGTATTTTTTTGTTATAATCATAAGGTAAAGGACCAAAGTGGGAGGAATGTTAAATTATTAGTACAATAAAATAAATAAATATATATTTGGTTATAATCATAAGGTAAAGGATCAAAGTGGGAAGAATGTTATGATAATAAAAAAATTAGATATATATTTTTATCAAACTAGAATGTATTGAGATAATTGTTATTCACAATAAAAATAATAATTGATATAGATGGTTACAATAAAAAATTGAATATAATAATTAATGGTGGTATGAGTTGTGAGGGTTATTGATTATTCATGATGTCATTGTAAGAATATTCTTAAATAATCCTTAGAGAACATGATAATATTTAAATGGAAAACTTTATACAAAACTTTATAACTCTCGAGATCATAAGAATTTTATACTTTTTGATTCAGTGAATGAGAAATATGGCATATATAAAAAGTGAAACCATAAATACCATCAATGGACTAATAATCACTCTTTTTTGAAAAAGATACATTTCTATTTGTAATATTTTCACATCCAATCCATATAATCATTGAAAAATACACCATCAATTTAATATAAAATGTTTGCCTATAATTATATTCTTTAACATTACAAATAGTGCCATAGCTTCCTTAGAATCCACCTTATCTACAAACACTTCAAGAGTCATCAAACCAAGAGTGGG
Organism: Torreya grandis; assembly: GCA_037957365.1. Lineage (NCBI taxonomy): Eukaryota > Viridiplantae > Streptophyta > Pinopsida > Cupressales > Taxaceae > Torreya > Torreya grandis. The sequence goes on from JARHVA010000020.1 coordinate 6,265,892, forward strand.
GTCTCTATTTATGAGATACGAGGCCATCATCCTAACTCTAACATTTTGACCCTCACCGGGGGAGGCACAGTCATTCCTTGTGTGGCCACTAAGCCATCGACTAACCTACAAAACCCAGATGTAAAAAATGTTGCCATATATGATCTTTACCTAGGAGGGATCCACCACTTGGAAGATGAGGTTAATCACATGCAAACAACCACACATCCCCTTAATAGGGGCTAAGATGCATCCAACCCACTGACATAAATTGTGACCACTACCCTTGAGGTTCTTGATCAAAACCAACCTCTTTAGACTAACCAATCTCACACCTTTACCCCTACTGTATAAGAGATTCCCATGCCTAACACCACCATTGGCCTAAATCAGCTCATCAACACTCAAGTGGGTTGCATTTGTGACTGAAAAAGAACCAACAATTTTTGAGTCAATGGATGGGCCCAAGTTCTCTTAACAAATTTTGGCAGTTAGGATCATTCTAGATACATTTTTGGGGCCATAAGTGCTCATCCAAGGGTCTAAAATTGTATTTTAGTATTTTTTCAAGAATTTTAAAATCTTATAAATTAGATATATTTGTAACCGAACATTAAATCAAGTTAAAATTCATCTGTCAATTTATATTTAGTATGTAGAGGATATGCAGAGATTTTTAGGCCCATCTGAATTTGCATGAGAAACTTACTAAAAATAGTGGTTGAAAAACTTGCTAAAAGACAAAAGTTACTAAAACAAAAATTGATATAAATAACATGGGTTAGTTAGCTTTAGGTAGCTTTTGATTTATTTAACTTTTTAAATTATGCATGTCAACTAAAATTTTGAGTTGAAATTTATTTAAAGACTCTTATATAATAATTTATTTATTCAATGAGAATCAATAGAGAAGATTGTTTTCATTCAATTTCTAAGTTTTATGCCTATTGATATTTTGCTTAGCTAGTTCATATTTTTATCACTAACTTCATAGCATCAGTTAGGATCATATTCTCCTCTTTGATACCATCATTTTGGTACAAATGAGAGCTCAAACTGAGTTATAGATCAAAATTTATGGCATTGATATCATAGATTGAACTCTCACTCCTTATTTTATATCCAACAATAAGAAGCACTGATTTATGCATTGGGTAAAGTATGAGGGACAAGATAAATAGTCTACTCCTAATCATTTCCCAAAACTTACAGGTAACCATGAATCATACCACAGTTAGTTTTAACCAATGCCCTACATCAATATTTATATTTCATATCCTTATTTCATAATCTCTAGGAAGATGAAAGTCATGATTGAGTTACAATTCATTCACCTGCTTATTAAACTTGTTTATTGATTAGTAGGATTCATCATTCTCTCGTTACAACACTGACTGTGAGATGATTTGGCCTATGATCCATCTGACCACCCATATGACATTTGCATCAAGTCCATAAGGTGAAATTGAGGAATCCAATTTTCTACATCAAGGCTTTCCATCAACTAAGAAATATGCATTGTCAATATGAACCAACCTTGTAACATAATATTTGAACTTATTTCTTATGAAATAATCTCTTACTTCAAGGAATAAGAAGACCCTAGAGTAGAACCATCGAAACCCAAAAGGACAACCCCATTTTCTTTGCATATCTTCCTTATGTAACTTTTTATGTTATTGAAGAGCCTTTGTGGTCATTTATTGCTCGATTAGATTCAACCACTCGCAAGTGATCCAATTTTGTGTTTCATGCTATTATTTAACTACAATATTGTGTTATCTTCTAATTTCATCCATTTTTCTATAGACTATAAAGTTAATTGTCATTGTTTATTGTAGTCTTCATCCTTAGTTTGAAATTTTTGCACTTACCTCTAGTTGTAGTTGCTTTCCATCTTGTTTGTCTTTACTTTAATCGTTGATCATTTTTGTTTCTTGTCACAATCCACTTACTTTTAGACTCTTTACATAGTGCTTAGAGTGGTATTTCTATCATCAATTTGACAGAGGTGTGTCATGTCTATATTAAATTTTCATAGCCATATTCCCTTGGTTATTTGTAATCCTACTGTTGTCATTTATAAATTTTACAAACACCATGGCTTTACTCATGGCTTCTACCTTTAATAATTTATAATTAAAAATACAATTATAATAATTATAATTTACATTTTTGACTACAAATCTCTTGGCTTCTCTTTTATTTTATTCATCTTTATGTACACATGGATGAAATCCTCATAAACCAATAATATCATATTGTGTCTATGCTACATATGCAAACGAGAGCTCAAATGGAATTACAAATCAAAAGTTATGTCCTCTAGAAATTCAATCTCCAGAAATTTTATTTTCACATCATATATCAGCTATGCAAAACTGATTGGAATCAATATCATACATTTATATGATACATGACAACGAATACTAAAAAGTTTCCACCTTTCTATTTAGAATAAGGAAAGTGTGTTGTAACGAAATTACTTATATGTAGATATAATGAAGTCAATGTAAAAAATGGAAACATAGATATCAAGAGAAAAAACAACAAAGAATTAAAATAATAAGAATAAAATAGAAAATGTCCACTCGAATGATTGATAGCATAGTAATATATTTGTAATATATGACTAATCCACTTCGAGGGGGAAATGGGTTATATAATGAATTATGAAATACCCATATAGTGCCAAGAATGGAGACATTCTTTGTGATTTATGGAAAGAAATATCACACCACCATTCTATTAATGTCAGCCAATAAATCTATCTCTCATGTTTATCCAAACAACCAACATTGGAGATAATCCTCTAAGAATTTATTGAATATCTTTTTTTTCCATTAGATTTAGGATGATATAATTAGCTAAAATCCAATTGAACACACATGTAGGAAATAAATTAGTCTAATAATTACTAGTTAATTTAGTATTTTAATTACTTGATATAATCATTGGTATCTTATACATCTTTTGATTTGTATCCATAAACGTTGATGCTAATAAACTTGCTATAAAAGGATGTGAAAAGGAAAAAAAGGGTCTTATTTGGTGAGCCTATTGATGACAAATGTAAAGACATTTTCCCCTTAAGACCTAGGCAAGCCTAAGAAATGGTGAAAGAAATAAAGTGGCTTAGTGGCCATTTTATTTCTTTCACCAAAAATAATATGAAGTTCTATTAAGAAAATAAATGCAATAATAAATACTAACATGGAAATTTTTAAAATACTTATGACTATTTAAACAATTTGCAAAAATTTTTAAATTAATTTATAAAAAATGCAAGGATGAATGGTTTAGGGGTTTAAGGTTTAGGGTTTTTTCAAAATAAATGAAATGGCCTAATGGTTTAACTAACTATTCCAAAAAGGGATAAAAAGGCATAGGTAACCCAAGAAAATCAACTCAAACATGGATATTGAGTTTGGTTTTGTCAGCTACAAAGTCATGGTTCCATTTATAGTCATGGTATTGCCTTAAAAACTCTAGGGTTTTGTCATAGAGATCAGAGCCTTCTACCAGTCATAATACTTAGGAGGTGGATCCTGATTTGCTTGGTTTATTAGTTGTTGTCTAGTGCGAACCATGCAATAGAATACCCATTTTCCCTAAGTGTCTCACCCTTGTTTTTATTATGCACCATGCATAGTGGCAACAATTTAGAAAAATCCCCTTGTAATTCTTCTAAAAAAATTCATACTCGACTATAATATAATTATAAAAGAAACCTAAGTGCCCATTAAATAGTGTAATAGGTAGCTCCTCAAAAAACTTTTACTTAAGTCTTGAGTTCTTGCATGGGTATAAATGATATTTCTACTATACAATGTCCTATTTTTTAACAAAATATATTGACACTATCGAATCTTGTTATAATTTGTAAATCCAATTCCATATATCTATGTCATTTTTCCATTTTGAATTTTCCTTTTATACACAATCTTCATGTAATATGGACAATTCACACTATATTTCTTTTGTATATTCATACATCCTATATAATGCATCAACCACTAAATTCTCCTTTTCTTTATTGTATAACATAGCATCTTTATAATCCATTTTTTTCTTCTTCTAATTATTAATTTTGTTTTAAAAAATGTCAAAACTAAGTAATGTGTAGAAATGGTTTCAATTCATCCTAAAATCCATGTTTTCACTAACGACAACTTAACATTTGGCATGAGTCAACATGAAGTAATATGTATAATAAACAATAATATAATCTATAAAAGAATCAAACACAAATTTTAAGAATAATTTTTGTTTGAAATCCACTAACACAACATTTCACTAGAATTATAAATCACAACATAAAAATATTTTATACATAAAATATGTATTTCCATTTGTACTATCTAAAAATCCACTCCATATTCCCCAATCCACTCCATATTCTCATTGGGGAATACGTCTAAAATGTAATTAGTAAACCCAAAGGTAAATCATAGACCATCAATCATATCCTTCAACACTACAAGTGACAACATAACACTGCTTGACTCCACCTCATCTGTGAACACTTTAAGATGAACCATTTCATCATTTGAAACTACAACTTCAAATGGATTATTTCTGATAACATCTCTAATGTGTTAATTTATGTTTTAATTATACGAGATAATTTTTTCAAGTATTAACATAATATGTAATATGTTTTAATTATACGAGATAATTTTTTCAAGTATTAACATAATATGTAATATGTTTTAATTATACGAGATAATTTTTTAAAGCTCATTTCAAGTATTAACATAATATGTAATATGCATGACCATTTAAATAATTTTTATTTATTTTTAAATTTTATGATGAGTTAGTTTAGTCTTTTTCATATTCAATTTTTATTTAATTTTTTCAATTAAAATAATAATTAAATTAATAAATAGAATAATGATTATAATTAAATTATATATTTTTTTAGGTGAAAAATTTAAAGTGGAAAATTATATTAACAACCTTTCTTCGACTAACAAATGATTTCAGTGCTTGTTTTGTGAAATCAATACTTTTACAGTATAATTATTATAAAAAATATTTTAGAAGAAAGGTCATCCATTTAGATAATGATTATTTTTAAAGATCAATTCAATTATAACTATTTTTTTGGTTAATTGGTAAAATATTTATGAAAATAAATTCTACAAAATTTTAAGATTCTAATATTTGTTTTTGGTAGAACCCTTCAACTTAACATAGTATATAATTATTTTAATTAAAATATTAACAAAAAATTTATTTAATTAAATGTTAATATTAAATCTATTTAATTAAACTTCAAAATATATTTAATATCTTCTCACCTCTTATTATTCTAAGTATAATTAATACTTTAACTTATAATAATTTATTATTTTTATTTTCCATCATAAATTCAATTTGTTAAGATGATTGATAGTTAACAATGTTTAGGAAATATTTGAAGCATACTAGCCATGAAAACATATAATCTCTTGTGTAGAGGATAAAATAGCATATATAACCAATCAAAAATACATTTTATTATACATTTGAGTTACTTTTTAAAAAAACAACCCACCCTAATTTTAAGATTATATATAATTTAAAAAAATAAAAACCTTTAATTTTAAGTTTTGTGTAAAAAATAATGACCTATGAAAGATAGATGACTTTTTAAGTTTTAAAAAAACAAAAATATTTATATTTACATTAATTCTAAAACACCCTTATTTTGACTTGTTTCAATTATTCATAAGCTTTAGATTCAATTACCATGGAGTTGGGATCACCATCTGTTGTTAATAAAACCTTGGTTCCCAGATTTCAACCTACTCACTAAAGCTTTTTTGTTAGACCCATTTGGATCTACTTACCTCACCTCACTCTTCACTTCTATGATGATCCATGTTATAATGAAATATTTAACATCCTTGGAAACTTCTAGCAAACCAATATTGCCACTTGTTTATTTTCCCATACTACATTTGATAGAATATTGGTAAATATTTATATTTCCAAAGATCTACCTAGTTCTATTGACTTGGTTATTGAGGATCATGTTTGGAATTAACCCATGGACTATGAAGTTCCATATTTTTGGTGTTGCTGATGTTTTAATACTGGAATTTGCCCACAAATTATAGTAGGACCAATAAAAAGAAGGTAAATCCAACATGGTGGAAATATTCCCTTCCTGAAGTACTGACTGTGTTTGGAGATGAATCCCCCAAGAGTGAAGCCTCAGATTCTAAAGAGGTGGTTTCACCCATTTCAAGAAAGAAAGATCTAAACATTCAGGGCTCAAGTGTAGATTTCAAAGATCATAGACTTGAAATTGCTTCAGTTAAAAACTTTATAGAGGTAGGAAATTTAGAGGAGGTCAAGGCCCATTCATTGAATGGTAAAATAGATATTGAATCAAAAGCTAAAGTTTAGGATTTTATCAAGGGCCCTACATATTTTCAAGATTTTAAATCTTTTGACCCTAATATATCCCTTAAGTCTTCATCAATTGGAATTCATTCAGCATTAAAGAAAGTGGAGAAGGGATCAAAGGCAGAACCAAAGGCTTTCATATGTAAAGGAGCTAATGTTTTAAATGATCTATTTGAGTGATTTCAATTAGAAGTTTCCATCACTTTTTCTATGGAGTTAGAGGATTCAAGTGTTAGTGGGATTGGACCAAAGTGAGTAAAATGATAAAAGGAATAAACTCAGGGGGTCTTGATTCAACCAGTAGAACTCTTCACTCCAACAAGAAAAGGTGATTGAATCTTGTTTGGATGTTTGCATAATACTATTTGTTATTAGCAGGATTATTCATTGATGAAAAGAGTTACCTGTTGACTATTTGCAAAAAGAGTTTGTCTATCAGAAAGCAGAGAACATACTGATTATTTATTATTTTATTCCACATTGGCTTTTGGAAGAGGCATCTCAATAAATCTTATATATTTTATCTCTCCTTTGTTCAAGGCTATAGGGCCTTTCAAAACTCATGTTCTTTTGGTTTATAAGTTTAATATCAAAAACATTTACCCACATTAAATTAAAAAATTATCATTTATATATGAACAACTCAGTCATTTAAGTGTATCTCAAAATCCACAATCATGGTCTATGTTTAATAATATATTCATCTTTATTCCGCATGGGTGGTGTAGTTGGCTAAGGGTTTTGGGTTCTTCCCATATAAGTCCTAAGGTTGATTCTCGTGGTCTAGGTTAAAAATGTTATCCAATGCATGTAGACCCCATCAATATCCCCTAGAAGATTAGTCTCACCTCTACTCACCCTAATAAAAATCATTGGATGGGGTCTTAATGTCTCAATTGAAATTAGGGATACCTCTGAATCAAAAATAATAATAATGCACTCATCTTTATTAACTCCAAATCCAATAATTCATTTCATAACATATGGAGCTTACATATGAAACATATTCGGTCCATTAAGATTCTGACTTTAACTCAATGTCATTACAAAATCACTCTTGATTTTCATCTTTCTTTGCACATAGAAATGGGTGAAGGATATACTATGACATTCATTCTATCAAATGAATATCGCATCATGCTTACAAAATAGAATCGGTAGGGTCTATTAGCCTATGAAAAAAAATTGATAATCCAACGATTATACCAAATGCAATAGGAGAAACTTCTATGCATCAATTTATTTCCAAGGAAGTAAGATATTGATGCAGGAGCATTTATTATTTCCCTCCATTTGTTTAGTTTTAAAAATTTTAAATTTGGTTAAGTATTTTTAGGTAGGAAATCAAGTCTGTTGGGCAAAATTCTATGTGGTTTATATTTTCTTATGTTAGGAGAGCTATTTTATGCATTTTGGGAGGTTGTTATGTGGTGCCCAGGATAGAATTAAACATCTAAGTTGAGAAATACAGTTGTATATAGGGGATTTTGTGTGTAAAATAAGGGAGATGTATGTGTGGAAGAGAAGCAAGGCATAAGAGGGAGACTGGCAGTGCAGAACAACACCAGGTGAATATTTGTTTTGATATATTAATAAAAAATGCGTGATTCCTTTTGAATAGAATTGTCTTTTGAGACCAAACATTTGAAAGAGCGTACTATTGTTGTTGGTGCGCCAAGCTTTGCATATATAATAAAATAATCATTTAATCTGCATTGAGTCGTGAGCCTTCAGTGTTGGGTCGCATATGTTATGCTGGGCCGTCTTTATTTTCCTGCTGGGTCGTGTATGACTGTTGGGCAATTTCAACATATTGATTTTAATTTTGGCTGGTTGTTGTTAATATCTTCTGGGCATTTCAATTTTGGCTGGGTCGCTTCAATATATTGGTGTTAATTCCAGTTATTTAAAAGTATATGTTCAGCTGACATTTCAATGTGAAAAGTTAAGTGATGGTCATTTCAATATATTGGTTTTAATTCTGGTCATTCCAAAGCATATATTATGCTAGGCATTCAATGTGTTGAAGTTAAGGTAAGCTGCCATGTTTAAAACTCCATACTTTTATATAGCATTACACCTATTTAATTTTCCCTTTAAATCACAAACAAATGTTGTGCTGTCCAAGAAGAGGAATCCAGTTGATTAGTATTTTGTCAAAAACATATAATACATGCCCTATTGTTAAATGGAGGTCTGGCACTATTAGAAAGCACAAGATGATGTCATGTTTGTTTTCTAAAAATAGAGTTTAATCCTATATGATAGAGGTCTGGGTTTCATCAGATATAGAGGTCTAGCCCTAGACCATAAACGTATAATAAACTCAATCTCCATCATCTTATGAATCAAAATACATAATTATTCCCAAACATTAATAGTATAGCTAACTATAGTGTCATAAATCAATTCGGGCAAGGGATTAGATCTAAGAGATTGAACTCCCACTCTTATTATCTCCAACAACAAGAAGCATTGATTTATACATTGGGTAAAGTATTAGGGATAAGATAAGTAGTTATCTACTAATCATTTCCCAAACCTTGTAGGTAATCATGAATCATATCATGGTTGGTTTTAATCAATGCCCAACATCAATAGTCATATTTCCTATCCTTATTTCATAATCTCTAAGAAAAAGAAAATCATGATTGAGTTAGAATTCATTCCTTTGATTATTAAATTTATTTCTTGATTAGTAGGCTTCATCATGTTCTCATTGCAACATCAATTATGAGATGATCTGGTCCTTGATCCACCTGACCATCTACATGATATTCGCATCAAGTCTATAGGGTGAAACTGAGGAATCTAGTTTGTTACTTCAAGATTTTCCATCATCGAAGCAATATACAATGTTAATATGAACCAACCTTGTAACATAATATTCAAACTTCCCTTTTATGAAAAACTCTCTTCCTTCAAGGAAGAACCTGAAATAGAACCAATAGAAACCCAAAAGTTAAACCCCCTTTTCTTTTCATATCTTCCTTATATACCTTTTATGCTATTGAAGAGTCTTTATGATCATGTACTACTCGATCAGGTTCAACCACTCGCAATCAATCCAAGATTGTGTTTCATGTTATTGTTTGACTACAAGACTATGATATCTTCTAATTTCATTTACATTCTTGTAGGTTGTAAAGCCCATTGTCATTGCTTGTTGCAATCTTCATCCTTAATTTTCAAGTTTTTGTATTTGCCTCTTATCATAGTCATTTCCATCATGTTTACCTTTACTTTAATTGCTGATCAATATTGTCTCTTATTAAAATCCACTTGTTGTGGACTCTTTGCATAGTGCTCAAAGTGGTAGCTCTATCATCAAATTGATGCAAGTATGTTGTCTATCTTAATTATTCAAAAACATCTTCCCTTGGCTATTTTTAGTCCTATTATTATTATTTAAACTTTTTCCAATCACCTTGGCTTTAATCATTGCTGCTTCAAGAGCTTTAATTTACAATTACAAATAAAATTATAATAATTATAATTTACATTGCTAACTACAAAGATCTTGGCTTCTCTTTTATTTTATTATTTTTTTTGTACACGTGGAGAAAATCATCATAAACCAATAAAATATCATATTATGTTTATGTTACATAGGCACAAGGTAATAAATACGTGGCATCCAATGTGCCATACATTTGGTCACACTTAAAGTGAATCTTATTATTTATGGCCAAAATCTACACTTGTTGTAGTTATCCATCATTGATGTTCCCACTTGTATTGTGTCAACTAAAGTGACATATTGATGGATTGAATGCAAACCCAACCACGTCATTCATAACCAAAATATAAAATTAAGACTTGTTTTGAAACACCGATCTTATTTGATGAAGCTATTGATAAAAAATGTGAAGATAATATTTTCTTAAAATGTAAACAACCTTAAGAATAAATCCATAGAAACCTCCTCCCAAATATAATTAGAAATAAATAATAGATTTAGAATACTTTTTTTCATAATTTTCTCTCTTATTTTTTTAAAACACTATGCACAATGCCAACAAGTTTTGGAAATCCCCTTGAAACTATTCCAAAAACAATTCATATCTAAATATAATAAAATTTTGAAAGAAGCTTAAGTGCCCACTAAATGGTGAAACATGTAGCTCTGCAAGAACCTTTTGTTTAAGTCTTGAATTCTCAATTAGGTAAAGATGATATTTATAGTAGAGAGCATCCCATTTCAATACAAACCTTTTTGACATTCTTAGATCTTATTAGGATTTGTGAAACTATGTCATTTTCCCATTTTAAATTTTTTTTTTCTATACTCAATCTTCGTGTAATATGGACAAATTACATTTGTATATTTATATTTTATTATATAGTGCATCAACCACTTAATTAATTTTTTTTTTTTCAAAAAACAATCTCAAAATCATAACATAACATTTTTATGATTCATTTTTTTCCTTTTAATGATTAATTTTATTTTTAAAAATATCAAAATTAAATAATGTGTAGGAAGGGTGTTGGTCCATCCCAAAATCTATATTTTCACTAATGAAAACCTTAGATTTGGCATGAGTCAACATAAAGTAAAATGCATAACAAAGAAAAATATAATCTATAAATAAATCAAACACAAATTTCAAGAATGATTTTTTTTTTTTTTGAAATCCACTAATATAAGGCAATATTTCATTAGAATTACATATATCACAACATAAAAATATTTTATATGTAAAATACGTATGTCCATTTGTACTATGACTTCAAATGCATTTTTTTCAAAAACATCTAATGTGTTAATTTATGTTTTAATTATACAATATAACTTTTTAAAGCTCATTAGTATAATATGTAATACGAATGACCATTAAGTATTTATTTATTTTTAAATTTGATGATAATTTATGTTTATTTATACAATATAATGTTTTAAAGCTCATTTTAAGTATTCACATAATATGTAATACGAATGATCATTTAAATATTTATTTATTTTTAAATTTTATGATAATTTATGTTTTAATTATACGATATAATTTTTTTAAGTTTATTTTAAGTATTGGTATAATATGTATGACTATTTAACCATTATTTATTTTTAAATTTTATGATGAGTTAGTTTAGTATTTTTCATTGAGTAGAGTGATTTCTAGAAAATAATTGTGTATGTTTTTTTGATTGATACATTTTAAATCGTTATCCATATTTTAAAACACGTCAATAAGAAAACCACATAGTTATTTCTCAAAAATCACTCTACTCAATTTGATATACAGTGAAAGCATTAAATCTCTTAATCTTTTTCTTACTTATTTTATTAATTAAAATAATGTTTATAATTAAATTACTGTTTTAGATGAAAAGTTTAAAGTGAAGAATTACATTGACTAGCCTTTCACTACTAACAAATGATTATGATGCTTATATTCTAAAATCAGAATAGTATAATTATTAGAAAAAATATATTAAAAAAAGCATAGTAACTATTTTTTAAAATAATGATTATAATTAAATTAAAGTTTAATGTGAATAATTATATCAACCAACCTTGTACTAATAAATGATTATGCGATTTGTTTTAAAATCAATCCTTTTACAATGTAATTATTATAAAATATATATTAAAAAAATGTCATCCATTTGAATAGTGATTATTTATAGAGGCCATTTCCATTATAACTATTATTTTGAATAATAGATACAACATTAGAATATAAAATTATACAAAATTTCAAGATTCTAATTAAAAAAATTAGAAACTTTGCACTCTTTTTTATCATTAGTAAAAGCTTTTGAGCCGGAGCTATGAACCAGAAGGTAAGTATAAAAATAAGGACCCGACCCTTTTAAAATCAATAAATAAGGCCTCAAATACCAGATGAAAAAAAGTTTGCAAACAAAAAATGAGAGATCCAAGGGGTACCAACTGAAAGACACCAAATACTAAGAAAATCGTAAGAGCGCAAGAATAAAAACAATAGGGAAAAAATAACAAAATCTAACCAACACATGACAACCCAATGGCTATAAAACAAACACCCATCTCAGGGAAACCTAGAACTATACAACCAAAGCAGGGGAAGATGAACAAGCATAACAAAGTTCTTTCACAAACAAAGAAGGAAAACTATCCACAAGTCATTGTCAATATTTTTACTCATTGAGAAAGAAGGGCAGGCAAAGTTTGTTGGATGCCATCAAACATTGAGGATTTTACTTCCTCTCTCAATAATTCAACTTCTAATTTGTGGCCTTTCTTCTTGGAAGTAGCATCCACATCAACTTCCCACTTAACAATAGAAGGACGAGGAGAGATCGTTGCACACTCCACCTAAAAGGGTGATAGTACCATGTCAGGGAACTGAACATCCATAAGGATCTCCTAAGAAAGAGCAAAAGAGAAGGGAGGATGAAAAAACTTATCATGGTTGTGCCAAATAAACACTGGATCAGGTGTTCCATATTTTTTCTTCCAAGAAAGCTAAGATACTAATGAAGAGAAACCACCAATTTGAGAGGGGCAATTCGTAAGTCAATGCACTATGAGATTATAATAGAAGCAACAGAAGGGAATCCCCTCCAAATTGAGGCACTGAGTCCAAGACCCATGATCCATGCACACCTTAAACAAATGAGGAAGAATTTTAGAGAGATCTATAATCACACATGGTCTAACAAATATCCTTCTCATCGAACAAACATCCAACTTCACAAAGGAACCAACCAGACAGACCCCCTACCTGATGTGTTTTTCATTCATTAAGAGAGGAAGAAGATTATACAACTTGATCCAAAGAGGATCGACTGTAATCTTTGACAAGGATAGGTTAAAGAAAGGAGTCCATGGGCAGAGAAAAATGCCATTATTTCCAATAAACCATGGACCTAAAGACCAAACCAAATCTCAATCCTCAATAGATTCAAAGACCACTTGCAAGTATCCATGATTGAGCCATGTAAATATTGAGGCAACTGACAAAATCCAAGCTAAAATAGCTCAAAGAACAATCTTAGAAAATGAAACAAAGGCCCCAATAGATTTTTCGAATAAGGTTCTACAACCTAGATTTGATTCCAACATTTCCATCTCATGATTAGAGAACTAAATTTCAAGGATATCTTAAGAGAAATAAATTGGAATGTCACTAAACATAAAAGTGTAACTAGATTTCTAAAGCGTTGAAAGAACCGACGACCCCAACTCCACTCCAACCAAGGATGGAAGGGACCCATTTGAGGCAAAGGCAAGTAAAGACTTACAAAAATTGCTACAAGAGTGGAATGAATTCCCAGCATTCCTACACTTAATATAAATCCACCTAGTATTTGCATCATCACGTGAATCTTCCATAGGAGGAGACAACCATGATGAAATTCTCAGCTAATCTAAGGTAGGTTTCTCAACTTTATATTACCTAGCCAACCTTGGGATCCATGTTCTTCAGAGCTTGATCTATAATTAACAATAATCTAGAGGAAAGTGACAAAGAGCTGAAACCAAAGAACAGTCTCATGAAGCCCTTATGTAGATCAAATTCCCCCTTAGACATAGCTATCAATCTACCCGCATATCGATAGGAGCCAAGAATGGTAGAACTATTGATAACCAACAAAAGGCCTTCCTTTATCTCAAAAACAAAATCTTCATATGATCCTAAGTAAAAATTAGAAGCGCTCTATCCATTCGACTCTTACAAGCAACCATTGAGAAGGCAAGCCAAAGCCTTCAATTTGAGTCTTGTTTTTCCCTACATTTTTTTACATAATTATTTTTTTATTAAAATATTAATAAATTATTTATTTTATTAGAAGATAATATGCTCTCACCTCTTATTACTCTTATTGTAATTAATATTGTAAAGTAATTTAGTGCACTCATTTTATCCTCTCAACATTCTCACTATTTTTATTGTAATTAATAATTTAAATTAATTTACTACACTCAATTTTCATCATAAATTCAATTTATTAATATAATTTATTATTTTCAATATTTTAGTTACACTTATCTTACATCCCAAATTGAATTTATTAAAATGATTGATTATTAGCAATTGTTCAACAAATATTTAAGTTGTGGAGGATAAGATAACATATATAACCCATCAAAAGCACAATTTAAACTCACATTCGCTCACCTCTCACCATTCCCATAGTAATTAGTACTTTAAAGTAGCTTATTATACTCATTTTGTCCTCTCAACTCTCCTTATTCTCATTAATGTGTGTAGTAAGATGTTCTCTCTTGTTTTAGGTAATAAATAAAAATTTTGCATTTATAAAAATGTTTAAAATTTTTAAATTTTAATTATTTTTTGGGATAAAAGCTTTCAATTTATAATATTATATAATTATTTTTCATTTAAATATTAATAAATTATTTATTTTATTAAATGTTATTATTAAATGTATTTAATTTAACTTTTAAAATTTTATAACATCCTCTCACCTTTCAATATTCTCATCCTCTCACTTTTTAATATTTTCATTATAATTAATATTTTATATCACAAATTTAATTTATTAAAATGAATAATTATCAACAATATTCAATATATTAATATATTTATTTTATTAAAATGAAATGAAATGATTGATTGTTAAAGATGTTCAATAAATATTAAATTTACTCAACACAGTGTATTTGTACACTCATTTTACATGATGATCAATTGTTAACAATGTTCAACAATATTCGCAATATACTAGCCCTCAAAACATATAAGCTCTAGTGTAAAGGATAAAATAGTCTATATAAACCATCAAAAGTACTATTTATTATACATTTCAGTTCCCTTTGAAGAATTATACAATTTAAAAAAGCCACCACCCTGATTTTAAATTTATACATATAAAAGTTTAAAAAATACAACCCCTGCTTTTATGTTTGTGTACAAAACTTATGCCTTATCAAAGATTGGAATGGACCTTTCAAAATTTAAAAAAAAATAAATATAATGTTAACAATAAATTTTTTGAAGAAACTGTATCAAATTTAGATGATCAAAAAACAAATATCCATTTTATATAGATTGTGAAAGCTTTAAATCTTTAAATATTTATTTTATGATAAATTTATTGTTATTTTATGAACTGTGAAAACTTTAAATCTTTAAATATAACTTTTTCAAACAAAAAAACAAATATCCATTTTGGAATGGATGGATTTCCATTTCCATTTCCAAAAAAGAACCCTCCACTTTTGGCTCGTATTTTTCATTGATTTTAGGTATGTACATCTGTGGCTCATATTTTTCATTGATTTTAGGCATGTATATTTGAGCCTAAATATTTTTCTGCGTGCACTCATGCACCAGCTAATAGAAAATAAATTCACTGATTCTAAGATAACCAGTAACCACAAAGTGTAAGGTTTTTTATATAGATTGTGAAAGCTTTAAATCTTTAAATGTCCATTTCATGATAAATTTGTTGTTATTATATGAACTGTGAAAACTTTAAATCTTTAAATATAACTTTTTCAAACAAAAAACAAATATCTATTTTGGAATGAACAGATTTTCATTTCCATTTCCAAAAAAGAACCCTCAACTTTTAACTCGTATTTTTCATTGATTTTAGGCATATATATCTATGACTCATATTTTTCATTGATTTTAAGCATATATATCTGAGCCTAAATATTTTTCTACATGCACCCATGCACCAGCTAACAGAAAATATAGAACTCTAAAACACCCTTCTTTTGACTGGTAAGATGTGATGAATTGAAAACATTGCTTCTGAAAGAATACTTAATCTTTGCAAGAAATGCATAAAATACGATACGATAGTAATTATGTTTCAAAATGGCCTGACATTGTACAGAGACAGAAGATATCTAATATAATGAGACACAACAGACCCTTACTTCACTAAAAGACCTCAACACCAACTCCTAAGGCATGATGCAGATATCATACAATATGATACTAAACTAACATAAAGACACATTGAATGATTCCTATGGCCTGGAATCCCAAATTGCCTGAATTTTACCGTCAAGTTCTCCTCTGTTGCACTTGTCCAAGAACAGCTTTTCACGATCCTTAGATAAGTGAAGCATTTTACTAATCCCATTGCAAAATTTCTTCCTTCTTCCTGCCAGACTATTACTACCATCCGTTGTCCATTTGAATTCCTCGTGAAATAGTTCGGCGTCATTCTTTACCTTTTCTCCGATCGTAGCAGGAACAATAGAAGATACGGCATTTATGAGAAATCCTCCAATAGTATTATCCGCTATGGATTCAAGGTGCTTTAAGCACCAGGAAGTCACAGCATCTTCACATACAACCTTCACCAATGAGTTGACTACCTCGAAACCGAGGGTTATGGGTATCAAAGCCATTGAGAGGACCAAATGCAGAGAAACAGAGAAAATAAAAGCACCTGCAATCCTTGCCTAATTAAAATAAGAAAGGGGTCAAAAACTACCTGGTGTATCCACCTACATAGACATGGAATGACAAATGGTTTCTGTAAGGGTGAGATACAGTGGAAAATGTTAAGAAGCCTAGACAAGAATGCAAAGATAATATGCAATTTTGTGATTGATATTGTGGTTTGGATGACTAATAATGGTTTGAGTGGTCTTGAAAAAGGTTTATTTATAATTTGGATTCCTGATCAAGAGGATAAAACACTAAAACATGGTTGTGATGGTCAAACTGTCAAATCTGCCTACAAACCCTCATTATAGGTCAGATCAAGTTTTAGGCCATTTGAAGGGTCAAATTTCTTGGAAAAGAGTTGGGAGACCTGTAGGGAGGTGTTTTAGACCTCATGCAATCATTTCCAAATAAAAACTATCCATTGGATGCCTTTTTTGCTCAAAATTCTCTCTCGACCTACACACATAGTCATACCAAACCCGAGAAGGTCAGTTTTACTTCATGAGAACTCCTAGGACAAATTGCATGGGACCAAAACATAATAGGGTTTATTGAATACCCATATACACTCAAACTTTGATGGCATTGGTTATAGGTTTGAAGGCCAAGTCTTTATGAACGATCGTTAAGAAAATGGAGTGCTTACAAGCTACCAAGAGACCAAAAATGACTCGATGATTATACATGATGTATTGGTGAACCTAATGGGTATGAATGGCCTTGAAATCATCTAAATGACATATAAAATCCTTAGTATCACCCATGGGAGCAGTGATTTGGCATGTGTGAAGGAGGGAGTGAAAAGAAAAGGGCCTAAAAGTGCAATTTTTGACCAGTTTCCATGGTTTTGGATGCAATGGAGCATTTTGATCAGATAGGGAGGTCTCTTGAGATTAGGTATAATTCCCATGGCCTCCTAAATACTATTTCAATAACTCTCATGGTGATTGGAGAGGTAACTAGCCTTAAGTGAGATTGTCACTTCACTTGCACTATGAATATGAGATTGTAAACCTGTTTATTGTCACTAAGGGAAGTTTCAATAAGATAATGGTGAGTCATAGAAGGTAAGTATATATCCCAAGTCACCCTTCATGAGGACTCATAGTATCAAATGTTGATTAAAATAATCAAATCAAAGACTATCTAGAAGCAAGTTACAAAAGACTTCAGAGTCAGATTTGCAGACACATGAGTTTGAAGAGGTGTCACCAAGATGCAATAGAGGAGGTGAATGAAACATAGCAAGGGAGTATGGAATAAGCCATGTGTCAATTTATAACCCATAACTGCTCTTCTAGAATTGACTTATCACTCCATGAAGTGAAAAGTCAGTTTTAAGGTGTCAAGAGCGAATCACTGAAGATAATGAAGTTTCTCCTCACTACCTCTCAAGATATGACCATCATCATACCATGTCAACACATGAAATCAAGGAGATATATGATTGTTTTATTTCTCAAGCTCTTGTATTTTAACTACCTAATGATTGTATGATAGTTTTCATTGCTCTCTTTTACGTCCTTCTCTTTATCCTCTCTCATTTTCTTCTATAAGTACTGCCTTAAATGGCATTATATGGATCCTCAACCTAAATATGGAGAAGCCCTAATAGAATAACACTGTTACTTTTCCTTTGGAATGAATACATGCTGATTTCTAGCCTTCTCAATGCTACAACTAATCTATTCTAATGGTGATTGATGAATGTTAGTGATAGTCTGCAACTTCCTTGCATTTGTCCTATCTTCTTACCTTGTTTGCAAGTTGTTAGTCATCCTAATAGGGCATGTGAAGAGTGTTACATTATCCTACAATGGCTAAGTGTGGAGATTACTTCACCAACGTCTCTTATGAGAGCTAATGATCATCCCCTCTTGGTTAGTGTCTTGATCATAACCTTCATATTGAAATGTTGATGCTTAGAGACTCATATTGAGTTAGTGCAATAGGTTTCAATCTTAATTCATGATCTTAGTGTAGTATAGGCAAGTGGAGGGTGTTAAGTTTGGTGCATCACCTTTCATTTACTAGTTTACAGTCATTTATCTCCCTTTCCCTTATAATCAATAGGTTTAGTAGTAATTTCAGGTGATAGCATCAAAGGAGCTAGCCCTATCTAGAGATTCACCTCATTGATTAGGCCACCCACATCATACAGGTGTCTCCATTATATCAAAAAAATGAGGAAGGCTTGAACAACCTCCTCAAGGGTGCAATTTAGAGTGATAACAATTTTGGCACACCTAGTGGGACAATTATTTTCATTCATTGAATAGTTTTTTATGATGTTAGAGGTATGACTTCAAACATCAATGCCGACTCCAAGTGAACCACACCTGGTTTAAGTAACCCAAGTATCTCTAAATCAAACAATCGGTATGTATTCTCATCATTCATTTGGTCAAAATGCATATTATATGCCTTCATATTCTTCATATCAAACTGATGGCATTTATGGCTTCACCCCAAGTGGCTTTCAAACAACAACATACCAATCTTACCAAGGTTATCAACAGTCTTATATGCCCCCACCAACCCCAACTCAGCCTCCTTGATAACCTACATATCCCTCTAGTCAACCTTGTCAAAGTTATGTTGTTCCTACTCAATCCCTATCAAAAATTAAAAAAACTCTATTTGAACATGAAATGCAAATGAGAGAGATTGATAGATAAGAAGAGCTTGGTATAATTGTCCCTATCCCTTCCATTCAGAGTGAAATCATTCAAAGAATGAGGGACTTCTTACAATTGGTTAAGATTAAGTGGGCAACTATTAAGAGGTGTTAATGGACTATGAGAGGCAACAAATTCAATGTAGTTAGCCTTATATACCTTCTCTTACCCCAAATCAGCCTCCTTTTATTCCCAACTTGCTCTAACTTGTAATGTGCCATCAAAAAAAGCTTATGTTTATGCAAGTTTCACCCACTCTTCCTCAAGAACCTCAAATCATTCCATCATGGAGGCCTTAAAATAGATATTTCAAAGAAACTCACACTCTCAACCCGTATGTTTACAAACATCATTGTGTCACAATATCCCCGGTCCTCTTGAAGGCATGATTCAACCCAAAAACCCTTCCCAAGATCTGTGCACATATCATTATTTGAAACACCCTATAATGGCCACACTATGGACTATTTTTCAAACGCATTCTACAAGTGTAGGGTTATGTTTATATAGTCAAAAGATCCACCTAAATACATCAATTCTCACAACAACCTATTAGAATCATTAAATTCAAAATATAACCCTAAAGGCCCACAACACATCATAATGATATATTACATTCATTTCAACAACCATCAATGATTCTATGCATTAAATA
Organism: Torreya grandis; assembly: GCA_037957365.1. Classification (NCBI taxonomy): domain Eukaryota; kingdom Viridiplantae; phylum Streptophyta; class Pinopsida; order Cupressales; family Taxaceae; genus Torreya; species Torreya grandis. The sequence goes on from JARHVA010000020.1 coordinate 6,285,967, forward strand.
TGTAATGGGTCAGAAACTGCAAGTTTTGTGCAATATCTAGATTACTTCACCAGACTCAACACAAAATGGTTGCATAAAGTTCATAAATCCAAGTTGCAATGGTCCACATGTAGATTTTATGTGGAAGAGTTTGTGTGCAAGTTTGGCACAAGATCCTCTAAAACAACTAATTGCATACCACTCCTCTACAAGAAATCGAATACTTCACAAAGTAAAGTTTCAAACTAATACTTTATGATTGCAAGATTTCATTTATCTATGTATGAATATAGACGTCCAACTAACTTGCACAAAGGTACATAAGTTTCCTTGGGTTTAATATCTTCACTCTTTGGGTTGGACACATTGAGTAGGTTGCATGTGAGTAACAAAATGTGCATGCAAAGATGTGTAAAATAATGAAAAATTCTTGCACATAAACCAAGATTACACAAACCAAATATAGGTTATTTATTTCTTCACCAAGTATTTTGGTTGACACAATATCACTTGTTAACTTGGATACTCTTGCATTATACACCATAGGTAAACAAATATACGATCATGGTGCTCATGCAATCGAGATAGGTGGTAGAACCACCCTTCAAACATATGTGAAAGGTCTAAGTGCACCTTTGCACCATGAAAGATAATTCCTACCTTCTAGTTCAATTGGTTGTGAATTAGGCCACAAACCATCCTTCTCTACCAAATCCAAGATATTTTCTTTGTTATGGCACTAGCTCCCACTCTCTTTGGGTTGACCTCCTATGTTTGTGTTGTGAAATCCACTCTTCCTCTTCATTGTGATGGCACCCATTGAGATCAATCTTGGCTTCTTATGGCTCACATGCTCACTTTCATTCTTCTACATGACATCCTTCTTTGTCTTCATGCACACTATATTATTTTCCCTAAACAAGTCTTCGTTGCCTTCGTGCATGATTAAGTGACTTTGGTGTGCAACCTCATCTTCTTTTTTTAATGGATTTAGAATAAATCTTCATCCTTCCTTCTTCACTTATATAGTATTTGTTCTCCTAGCATAAAAAATTTCATGATCAAATTGCCATGGCTTCCCAAAAAAAAAACATGGCATGCATCCATCGATAGAACATCGCATATAACCTTGTCCATGTATCTACCAATCTTCATCTCCACCTCACACTGATCCTACACAATAGTATCTAGAACCTCCACCAATCAGGACAATCTATAAGGCTTTGAGTGCAGCTTGTGCATCAAACCCAACCTTATCACCATCTCAATGGACATAAGATTATGTGTGTTTCCACTACTCACAACTAGCCTAAAACATTTACCTTTAGTCTTGCACTTGGTCCATAAAATATATCTCATATGAGTCACTTCCTCTTGCTTTCCTGTGACCTTTAAGACTCTCCTCGTTGTGAGCAAACTCTCTCCCTATTTAGGCTCTTCTCCATGCTCAATGATTTCCTTGGACTCTACATCCACTCGTAGGACTTTCATAATGCCATTACTCCTTCTCCCTTTGCTAGCATGGTTGTGCACATGAGGGTACTCATATGTGTGCTATTCATCTTATCCACACTTGAAGCATCTTCCTTCAAAGCTTCCTATGATGAAGTTTCTTATTCCTCTCCCAAAAGTGGTTCCTCTTCTAGCCTATTATGGTGGCGTAATTCTTGTGCCTTCCTCGCTCCACTCCTCATACATCGGTTATTACTTAGAACCATACATATTCCACTTAGATATTATGGTATTCTACTTGTGCACCAACTTTTCCTCTACTCTTAGTGCATATTCGTATGCTACCTCTATCATTTTCAATCTCATTATACTGAGCTCAACTTGGATGACCCATCATAGTCCTTTAATGTACTACACCTTCTCTTAGTCCATCTTGCTATTACAAGCCAATATAATGACCTTGTAAAACTACTTCATATACTCCTTCATGCTCAAGTTATTTTGTCATAGATTCTACATCCTCTTTAATAGATCCAACTGATAATCTCCAGGCAAAAAAATTCCCTTCCACTTCACAACCATCCTTTCCCAATGGGAAATTTTATATTTGCCCATGCAATTTCTCTCAAGTTATACCTCATTCCACCACAAAATTGCATGCCCCTTCAACTTGGTAATCACAACCTTCACCTTGCACACATCCACTACTTTGTCAAACTTTAAGTACTCCTTCATCTCTATAAACCAATCTATTAGCTCCTCTAGGCTCAATGTTCCAAAAAAAATGGAATCTCCATTTGTGTTCCTTTTCCAATATTGGAAATGGCTTTGATAAGCTTATCTTATCCTCCATCCAGTCAATCATGCACTAGTCTCAATTCATCTTCCTCATTTATTTCTCACACTTCAACCTCTACATGGCCAACATCATCCCTCGAGGAGAATCTTCTCCTTCTATCTTCTTCTACGATAATCAATCTTGTATGCATCATTTGAAATATATCCATTTTTTAGTTAAGCCTTCCAACCACATTAGCGGTCACTGTACCAAATCTCATCACTCTTATTGGTAGCATCTTGACTCTTCTTGCAACCTTAGAGCTATTATTTCACCACTCTTTGCAAACATACTGAGGTCGCATTGTACTTTTTTACCTCTCTTAATCCAAAGTTGTTTCATTTTTTTGATACTACATGATGCAATCATGTTTAGGGCATCCAATTAAGGATGGCTTTATATAATGTAACCTATACAAACATGGACATTTACATAGTACTTACGCAACATAATGACAATAAATATTTATTTATTAAAATAGAGATTAAACACACTCACTTAATCAGCCCATAGTTGTACAAACACTACAATGTCACAATATCGAGCTAGTCTTCTCATTGAAATGAGTCAACCCAATAACCCTTCCCCAAATTTGCACACAAATACATATTTGCAGTGTCTTCTAATGGCTACACTCTAGAATATTTTCTAAATGCCTTTCACAAGTGTAGGGATCTGTTTATATAGGCACATGATCCACCTCCTTACATTAAAGTTCATAATAATCCACTACTATCATTAAATATAGAATACAGTCCCAAATGCCCATAACACATCTTAATGAGATATTAAATGTGTTTCAACAACCATCCATGATTTTAGGAATAAAATATGAAATGGTTAGAGAACTATAACTTTTGTCCAACAATTAGATCACTTTGCAAGACTCGCACACAAAATAATTACCCAAAGATCATAAATCCAAGTCGCAATGGTTTGTATATAGATTCCATGTGGAAGAGTATGTTTTAAAGGTTTGCATAAAATCCTCCAAAATACCTCGTTGCATGCCAGTCCTCCTTTACAAGGTATCACAAACTTTGAAAAGCAAAGCTATACACTAATACTCTTGCATCGCATGAGTTCACTTATTTACACATGAATATAGACCTCCAATCGACTTACAAAAAGGTATATAAGTTTTCTTAAGTTTAATATCTTCACGTTTTGTGTTGTACACATCAAATAGATTGGGCAAAAGTTAAAAGAGGAATATGTGAAGCTACAAAAAATAACATAAAAGGTTTGCGTGCAAACCAAGAGTTTCAAAAACTAAATGCAAGTTGTTTATTTCTTCACTAAACATTTTGGTTGATGAAAGATCACTTGTAACTAGATGCTTCTACATTAAGGTGTCATCTAGTCTTAGAGAGAACTTGACAATGACACATAATCGAAGGAAGCAACAAGCTAACAAACATTGTACTAAAAAACATTTTGAAGTAGGAGATTAGGTTTTTTGTGTGATTACAACCATATAAAAAAATATCCTTGAAACAACAAAAGAAGGATAACAAACTTTCACTTGAGTATTACAGCCCCTATCACATTTTATACAAGATTGGTAGGGTAACATACAAACTAGATTTGTCTCATTCAATAAAAATACATCCATTCTAACATATTCTTACTTGAAGAAGGTCATTGGATAAAGAGTTTCAATGTAGACAAAGTTACTAGAGCTTGATGAGGAGGCAAAAAACATTTTGGAACCTGAGGAAATCTTCCAAACTTGCACTAAATATTTATAGATGAGGGTGATTATAGAGTATTTGATCAACTAGAAGAATATGTCCATCAAGGATGCAACATGGGAAAATGAAGCATTTCTATAAAAGCATCCAAAGATTGTTGATATTCAGGATAACATTGGTTTGAAAGGGTAGGAGTATACCATGCCCTTAATCAAGAAAATGTAGTGGAATATGTGTGGCCCACTTGTGCTTAACATGATCTTTTACTTAGTCATGTGATAATTCTATATCTTCATATTGGTAGTAAAATCGACCTATGGAGTATCCATAGCCTAAGTAGGGTATATATAGGTGGTAGTGGCTAGTATTAGAAGATTATATTATAACTTATATTTAATTACAAGATTGTGAAGGTTGCCCCTTGAGGTGGTTCGAACATATATTTTTAGTATTTTGATATGCAATCAAACATTTGTACGAATCTATTTTATTATGCTTTTATTACTACGATCCATTGTTGTTATTTTACTCATGATATTTATATTTCCATCCATTAACATGAATTTGATTTATCTAAGTAATTTCATCACAAGGGCATTTTATATCAATCTACTTTTCTTGTTTTCAGGTTTTCCAGGGTCAGAGATTACAAGTTCAAAATTTTTAGGGTTTAGGTTTCATGATTTAGGGTTTTTAGCTTTGAGTCTTTTAGTTTTCATGGTTTTCAAGTTTTTTTCATATTTTTAGGGTTCCCAAGTTTTTTACTATTAGAATGCTTCAGGGTATCATATATTATACAAAAAAAATAATAACAATACTTGAAGGTTGCATAGCAAAGTGGCCAATTAGAATGCACGACTCAAACTCCATGCCAAAGGACAAACCTTGACTCAAAACATAGGTATAAAATAGAAATAGAAAATAAGGTCAGATAAAACATGACACATAAAATCAAATTACATCATTGAAAAAAATTCAAACACAAGCTGTAACACTCAAGGGAGGAGGCGGAGGATCATCCTTGGGTGGCAGAGTTTCCCAAGCAGAAGGTTCTATAGAAGGAGGATCCAACATGACCTAGCTATCCAAGGGGTTCATGGTCATATGAATGGTTCATCCATAAATGAGTTGTATCTAAGTAATAAGTCTAATAAGAGAGCCCCTTTGAGAAGTAACTATGTCATTTTTATCATGCGACAGTGACAAACCCCATCCCTTAGTGAAAGCGAGGGGGAAAGTGGCCATGACTGTATGATAAGCTTTGACACCTTCTAGGAGATGGTCGTGGTTACCCCTAGGGTGGTTTATCTGGGGGCACATGACTCACAGTGCATGGGGCACTCTCCCAATGGTCTAAAAACTCCTACAGATGGTGGACTTCCATTGCAACCTTATCTATTTGCGCTTGAATCTGCATGCATGTCGAAGATATAACAAAAACCTTGTTAATGGAGAAAATACAAAAGCATTCATCACTGTTGAATATAACAATGTTTCAGGCCTTCCTTAATTGGAAAAGAATAATGGCTCTAAAAAAATTCCATAGAAAAGTAATAAGATCTGACCAATTGGTCGAGTCCCCAAAAAGAGCGAGACACTAAGAGAAGGGTTTAGAGTGATAATGTTGGAATAAACTATGGATCCATTTCCATGCAGACTGGGTTCATGGGTAGAACCATAAAAGGTGTTTGAAAGATTTAGGATGCTTGAAGGTAGGACAATTGGGTGGAGTAATTTTCATATGAGAGAGTTATTCCCTGAGCGAGAGGCCCTGATAGACTAAGCACCATAGGAAGTGGATTAGCTTGGGTTCCATACTAGCTTTCTAAATTCTATTAAGTATGGTAAGCCAAGTTTTGGGGGAGGATTTAAGACCCCAACACCTATTGAGCTTACAAAGAGCAGGGGAAAAGGGACTCGTGGCGTGATAAAGAAGGCCCAGAGAATAATTTTTAAAGTGGGAGTTACAATTTCACTCCCAGTCCTTCCACCATACCCAGGGCAACTACAAGGCCAGATTATGAAGCATGACATTTGATATAAGTTTGTTATGAACCCATGATATATATTCTCTTTACTTTGTTAGTTTAGTAGTTGTTATGGACACATATGCTTTGTAATTCATCTCGTGAGCATTTTGTTTTATCCCACATTCATGTGAAGTAGTAGTTTCTTAGATTAGAATTCATATATAAGTGTTGAGGTCAATGAAGGCATCCACAAAATTATTATATTGAGCTTGATCAAAGGAGGTTGTCCCCTCGAAGTGGCCTACAATCAATTCAATCTTTTCAAGCGTTCTGTCAGATTTAATTCATGTTGTTAATTCTTATTTTTTTGTGTATTTTTATTAATTGTTGCAGAAGGATCCTCTCATTTGGTATCAAAGCCCTTTCTAGGGCCAAATTTTTTTCCTTCAAAACATTTTCACTCTGTTCTTCTACATAATAATTTTTTAAAAATAACTCTATTCTACTGCATAATTTATTTAAGAATTTTCCTGTAACACAATAATCTATTTCAAATCAGGGTAAAAATCTGACCGCATAACTGTGGGAAGTGCTTGGGTAAAATCCCTAAAACTCATTGTGAGGAGTACCACAGGAACCCCAAAGTAGCTGGCCCATTAAGAGAACCTGGCAACAAAATGGACAATGACCCCTTCTCGATTGAATAGTTCCCATATGTGAATAAAACCAAGAGTTATTGCATAGGGATAAATCTACGACCAATTTTTTTAAAGAGTGGTACTCGCTTAGACAACATTTTTGGCCAGAGAGATATTTTAAAAACCCTTAGGCAACCATTGAAACTTGGGGCCTATTTCTATCAGTTTCATAATATTTCTAGCAGACTCAAAATAATCAATTAGTAGAGTATCCGTAGACTATCAGAGGACTTGCAGGCAGATATTTGACAAAAATGAAAATCTATAAACCATATGTAGAGTATTAGTAGACTCTCAGAGGAATTATCGCTAGACAGAAAACATAAACGAGAAATCAGAGTAATTTTTTTCATTTTTTTCAATATCTCTCCATCTGTAGCCTCGTTGATCCTCAAACTTTATCTAGACACCTAAAATTTTGTTCTCTACATTTTCTTCCTTGAGGTCTCATATTCCAATTCCACTCCTAATTCCCATAAATCTTAAATTTCCCTTTTTTAAGGTTTTGCCATAACTTCTATTTTTGTCTGTTTGCCTCAAAAAAATTTCACTATGTTTATCGTCTCGTTCTACTCCTTTATCCCTCTTTGACCAATTTTCTAGTTTTTCCATTTTCACTCTTAAAATTTCCCTCGCCTTCGTAATCATACTCCCACTATGTAAAAAAAATATTAAAATCCCCTTTACCCCTTCTGTTTTTGCCCAAATTCAAAACTTTCTTTGTTAGACGTGTCTTAACTCAAGTTTTCCTATCCATTGCAAAAAAAATAAAAAAAATCTATTATTCGGGTCATGGTAGTAACCCGAATAGGAGCAAAAAACATGGAGGATGAAAATGTTGCCCTCAAGACCCGCATCAAAGATCTTGATGAAAAAATTATCGACCTCAGTCTTCAACATACCACTATGAACAACAAACGACATCCAGAGTCTTCTTCAGACACTGCATTTTCTTCTTCCAGTATTTATCATGGACTGAAGCTTATTTTTTTACAATTCAATGGTGCAGATCCAACTAGATGGATTTATCAGGCAGAACAATATTTTAGTTTGCATAATACTTTTGATTCCAATAAGGTCCCACTTGCATCCTTTCACTTGGAACTTGAAGCCCTTCAATGGTATCGTCGGTATACCAAGGTTCATGATGAACCCATATGGACTAATTTTTGCACCCTTATTTTATAATGGTTTGGCCCTATTAATTTTGATGACTTCATTAGAGCACTCACTAAACTTTGCCAAACAGGAATCGTGAGAGAATATCAAACAAAATTTGAAAAAATGGCCAATCACACAGAGGGATTGTCTGATGAATTCTTTAGGAGTTGCTTTGTTAGAAGATTGAATGATGCAATTCGATCTGATGTCAAAATGTTGTGGCCCAACATGATGATGGAAGCTTTAGGGTTGGCTAATTTGGCAGAAGACAAGATCACAACTTAGCAGTGATTCAAATCCTATTTTACTCTCTTCAAAAATATAGCTCCACAACGATCTCAAACAATGTCATCTCCCATAACCACTCCTATCAAACATTTGACTGAAGCATAGATGCAAGCCCATAGAGAAAAATGACTATGTTATAACTATGATGACAAATTCACTCAGGGACATTGATGTGTCAAGCAAAAGCTCTACCTATTGGATGTGGACTCTCCACCCACAATTGAAGATTGGGAAGATGTTCAGGATACAATAGATGATCCAAAAGAAGCTCAACTAATTATGGAACCTACTTCTCAAGAAGACCAACCAAAGATCTCTCTCCATGCCTTAGCAGGAGTCACTACCCCACAAACCATGCAGGTTAGGGGTTACTTCAAGAATCTCCCTCTCTCAATACTCATTGATTCAAGTAACACTCATAACTTCATTGACCCTCGGATCACCAAACACACTGATTGTTTTATCCATCCTTACTCTAACTTTAGAGTTATGATTGCTAATGGGGGAACATTACCTTACAAAGGGAAGTGTCACAATATGTGTATCTCTATTAGAGATTATAACTTGCACTCTACCATGTTTGCCTTGCCCTTAGGTGAATGTGATGTTGTTTTGGGAGCCCATTGGTTATACACACTTGGAGCCATCTTGTGGGGTTTTGTTGAACTTTGGATGTAGTTTTCAAACAATGAGCAAAAACACACATTGAAAGGATTACAACCAAGATCTCTCAACAACATCAGTTCACATCACATGGTACGGATTTTTAAGAATAATTCACATGGCATCATTGCCTAGTTTCATTTCATTCAAATGCAACCATCAACAATCTCCACTACTCCTTCTGATCTACAAACCATTCTATAAAGGTATGCACATGTCTTTGCCAAACCAGTGGGATTGCCACCTTCACAACTAGAGGACCACCTTATTCAACTCCTTTTTGGAAGCATTTCTCCTAACATTAGGCCTTATCGCTACCTATTTCAGCAAAAGACTGAGATCAAGATGCTCATTCGAGACTTAATGAAGCAAGGTGTTATTCACCCCAGTACCAGCCCATATTCTTCCCCAATTCTCCTTGTTAAAAAAAATGGGTCATGGTGCTTCTACATTGATTTTAGTGCACTTAATCACCTCATAATCTAGAATAAGTTCTTGATCCTTGTTATTGATGAGCTTCATGGCACTCATTTTTTCTCCAAGTTGGATCCTGCTTCATGAGGATGATATCCCTAAGATAGCTTTTCACGTGCATGATGGTCATTATGAGGTTTTGGTCATGCCTTTTGGCCTCACTAATGCTCCTTAAACATTTTAGGCATTGACGAATAAAATATTTCAACCCTACTTGCGACAATTCATTATGGTCTTCTTCGATGATATCCTCATCTATAGTAAAACATGGTCTGAGCATCTCTAACATCTAGAGCTCACATTGCAACTTCTCTCTGACCATCATCTTTATGCAAAATAGTCCAAATGTATTTTTGGCCAGGACAAAGTGGAGTATCTCGAGCATATGATGTCAGCCCAAGGGGTTTGGGTGGATCCTAAAAAAATAGCTACCATGACAAATTGGCTGCATCCTCAGACACTTAAGAGACTATATGGTTTTTTGGGGTTGACTAGATACTATCGCAAGATTGTCAAGGATTACAATAAGATTGTAGCTCTACTAATAGCTATGTCAAAAAAGGATGCTTTTACTTGGACACAAGCTGTTGAGTGTGTATTTGAAAAATTGAAATAAGCTATGTGTACTACATCTATTCTAGTTATGCCAAATTTTGTTAAGACCTTCACTATCAAGAGTGATGCTTGCAGCAATAGACTTGGTGTTGTTCTCCTCCAAGAAGGATGCCCCATTGCATTCACCAACAAATCCCTTTATGGAAATAATTTAGTGCTCTCTACTTATGAGAAGGAAATGATGGCCATTTTACATGCAGTACAAAAGTGGTGGCCATACCTACTAGGAAATCATTTTTGCATCAAAATTGATCACCAGAGTCTAAAATATTTCCTAGAACAATGGGTCTCTACCCCATCACAACAAAAATGGGTCAGCGAACTCATGGGTTATGACTATGAGATCACTTATAAGAAGGGTAAGGATAATATTGTGGCTGATGCTCTATCTTGCACATTCACAGACCAAGTTTCCTTTTCAGCTATTTCCATGCCTATTCCAAATTGGTTGGACACTATACAACGAGGGTATGTCAATGACTCCTCATTATCTCCAATAATTCAATAGTTGGCCACTAACCCCTTCGTTGTACCATATTATTCATGGATGGTACTTCTTTATGATACAAGGGTCATCTGGTGATTCCTTAAAGCACATATCTTCAACATTTTGTATTCTATGAACTCCATGCTTCTCCATCTGCAAGACACTCAGAGTTTCTCAAAACTTATGAGTAGGCATGATGTAACTTCTTTTTGAAAGGAATTTAAAAATTAATTCAATAGATGGTGGTTGAATGTGATACCTATAAATGCAATAAGGGTGAAACAACACTCATCCTTGGGTTGCTCGAACCCTTGCCCATCCCTTCCAGGATTTGGATAGATATTTCTATGGATTTGATTGAGGGGCTCTCAAAATCTGTAGGAAAAATGGTGATCTTGGTTGTGGTTAATCACCTCTCCAAATATAGCCATTTTTGTTCCCTCAACCACCCCTATATTGCCTCCACAGTCACACAAATTTTCGTGGGCTAGATTTTTCATCTTCATAGCATTCCTTCATCCATTGTCTCAGATCAAGATGCAACCTTCACCAGCGATTTTTGGACATAACTATTTCGATGCACCAACACCTAATTAAAGATGAGTTCTGAGTATCATCCACAAATAGATGGTCAGACTGAAATTGTCAATAAATGCTTGGAAATGTTTCTTCGTTGTTTCACCTCAGAATAACAACATCAGTAGACAAAGTGGCTCCCTCTTGCCAAATGGTGGTACAATACCTCCTACCACACTTCAATGAAAATGACTCCATATGAAGCAGTATATAGTCAAACACCACCAATGCTCCTTCCATACACCCCCAATAGTTCATTAGTTCAAGCGGTCGACATAGTTCTTCAAACCTGGGATCAGATCCTCAGTACCCTGTGAGACAATCTTCATATGGCACAAAATTGAATGAAACAATAAGCGGATCAACACTGTTTTGAGTATACTTTTCAAGTAGGTGATATGGTTTTTCTTTGCTTGTTGCCATAAAAGCAATCCTCCTTAAAATTCAAAGGGCATCATAAGCTAGCTCCCAAGTTCTACGGGCCCTATAAGGTTCTTCAGAAGATTGGGTCAATTGTTTATAAGTTGGAGCTCCCACCTTCTTCCTGAGTTCACCCAGTGTTTCATGTCTCTTGTTTGAAGAAAGTTCTTGGCACAAACATCAGAGTGCAGACTATTTTACCAGAACTTGATAATGAAGGATCCATTCTTCTTGAGTTAAAGGCAATCTTGGACAAACACGAATGCTAACTTTTATCCCGCTCTATCATCAAAGTTTTAATTTAGTGGCACGAAATGCAATCAAAAGATGCAACATGGGAACCACTATTTCAGATTCAACACCAATTCCCACATCTGAAGCTTTGAGGACAAAGCTTTTTCTAAGATAGAGGGGATGCTATGAACCCGTGATATCTTTTCTCTTTACTTTGTTAGTTTAGTAGTTGTTATGGATGCATATGCTTTGTAAGTCATCTCGTGAGCATTTTGTTTTATCCCACATTCATAGGAAATAGTGGTTGCTTAGATTATAATTTGTATATAAGTGTTGAGGCCAATGAAGGCATCCATGAAATTATTGTATTGAGCTTGCTCAAAGGAGGTTGCCCCCTCGAAGTGGCTTGTGATCAATTCAATCTTTTCAAGTGTTCTGTTAGATTTAATTCATGCTGCTAACTCCTATTGTTTTATGCATTTTTATTAATTGTTGTAAGATGATCCTCTCAAAGTTCTTGAATGTGAAGAATAAAAGGTAAGTATGCATTGTTTAATTGATATTTTGCTTTCAAATTCGACTAAGGGATCTAATCCCTAATAGAAACCAAATCACGAATGGTATGGATACCTTTCCAAAAGAGCCTGAAGACTTTGATTCTAGGCAATTCAACCAATAAAATATTAGTGCATGTCATAATAGAAGACCATCATATACTATGATCATTTAAAAGATAATCATGTACGAAAAACATCACCAATCCATTTCATGTGAGGCTGACAGATTCAACACCCTTCCATATACTTTTAACAACAAAAGAGCCTTCAATTTTGATAGGAGTCGTGGTGATGAGAAGGAAGTGGAAGATTATATTATTCTAATTGGGTTTAGCATAAGGTGACCTATAGGAGATACAATGCCTTAATAGGATTTTCCAAGCCTCATTACCTTCAATGGCTCCAACCACCCATTTGGCACACAAGGTTGCGCTTTGCTTGTAGAGGTCAATAATTCCCATACCTCCTTTATCCCAAGGGAGGTAACAAATATCCCAGGCAACACGATGGAATTCCTATGTCTATTTGGAATTGGACCAAAGAAAGTCCCTGAGAATTTTAGCTAAATTGTCATAAGAAGCCTTGGAAGGAACCCAACATGAAGAATAATAAACATGAATAGCATCCAAGATTTTAATGCAAATTTAGAATTTCCCTGCTAAGGACAATGGCTTGGTAATACAATACTCAACCTTCTTCTCCACTTTATTGATGACATACTACCACAACTCAAAGGCAAAAGGAATACTAAGAAATTTGAACTACTCTCCTCACGCAATCCATTTCCATTTAAATTAGAGAAGCCACGTAGGCAAGGCATCATGCTTTGTCTAAAACACTGTGTCTTACTCCATTGCAAACTAGACCCAGAGCTTAAACAAAATATATCAAGACACTTCGTAGCTTCTAAAAAGGTTCATTTTGGCTCTTTGAGTGTAAGGTGTCATTCACAAAGTGCCTGTAAATGCCCTGAGATGAGCGGTCAGGGAGAATAATACCCCAAACCAGACCTCGTTTGGCTCGAGAGGCAAGAAGATATCCTAAAACTTATGCAGAAAGGACATACAATGCTAAAGCAAGAAGGCAACCTTATCGAATAAAACGTTGAAAACATATGCTATCAAATTTAAAGTCATTAATAATGAAAAGCAGCCGAAACATCTACAAATAAAATTTGGACAGCCTAAACAAAATTCTAGCCAAAACCAAAAACCTTTAAAATATTTAAGATAAAAAACCATTCAATTCTATCATAGACTTTTTCAAACTCCCAAGTTTTTAGATTTAAGGTTTTATTTTTTGAGGGCGTGTGTTTCGTATTTTAAATTTATGTTTTTGTATGTTTTATATAAATATAATTTTTTGTGTTTTCAAAAGTTCCTATTCGATTTTTTGAGGGCGTGGGTTTCGATTTTGCTCTATCCAATGTTGAAAACTCTGAACTGTTAATCGGGTGCTCTGTACTTTGTGTTGTGGAGCGAAGAAAAATATATACTTACCTAGGGTTTAGCGTTTAAGTGGATGAAGAATGGCTTCGTCGTCATCACAATCTAAATATCAGGCGCCTCCATATCCCAGCGCTTCCAAGATTTCCGACTCCATGTGTTACTCTGCCTACTCTGCCTCTCTCAAATGTAAGTTCGTTTTACTCACCCTTCAACTTTTCATTCTTGATAGTACAATACAATTCCGCAATTAATCAATTTCAGATTCCTCTAGAAAATCTGTAATTTATCCAGGAAAGTTTTTAAGGCAAATACACGCAAACACGTTCAGGGCTGGGGTCAGGGATTTTGTTTGATGAGCAACCGATTACAAACTATTTGGAGCAGGGAAAGTTTTAGGAAAATTGTAATATTCAATGAGCAATATAGTGTTTCCATGGTCCGTAAGAAGTAGAAAGTAATTACTTGGAAAAACTGTGTATGCTGTTTTTACTTGTTGTTTGGATCGAAAGTAATATTTTAGTTTAGACATCAAATTTTGGGGAAAAATTTAGGATAGGTTTTTTTTTCCCGAAAATTTGATGTCTTTTTATGGATTGTGGAATTGTGATGTCTGATATTTTTATTTTTTTAATATTTTTATTCTTCATAATTCACAAATTTTGTGGTGAAATTCTTTCCTAAAGTTTTTTCAAGCTTTTCAGAATTTGAACTTAGATTTTTGCTCTTATGCTCTGTTTCAACCAGTCAACCCAATCCAGTGGGCGGCAAACCTCCCGTAATATATTTAATTTTGTATTGCCACAAACATAAAGAATTTTCAATAATTAAGAAAGTTTTCCCTGGATCCAATATTCTGTAATTCCAATACATTTCTTGTAGGTTTAATTAAGTATTTCATTAAGAGGGCATGGCCGTAAGCACTCTAAGACATATCAGATATCTATCTGGGATTGTTTGAAAGCCTTCAACGGTTTAGTCTATAGAATTCAGAAAGAAGCTTCCCTAGAGGAAAATTGGCGTGGACCAACTAGACTACAATTTAAGGAAACCATGATTCTAGAATTGAACACGAACCAGAATAATTCTAGCATGGAGTCTTTGAGCACAAGATTCTGTAAATACTGCCGGGGACACCACATATCAAGAGCCGGGGACGCTACATAGTGCAGAGTTATTTCCAGGATATATAGATGGCGACGGTTGACTTAAGTTTGTTTGCTTTGGATCATTGATTCTGCTCACTTGCTTTTCCAAGGCGGTGGAGTTGTCATTGTTGTTTTTCCAGGTTCCTTAATAATCTTCTGCCAAGAACGCCCCCCACCAGATCCTGGGCCATGATGTGGACTTGTTTGTCTTGCCACTATTGACTCTATTAGCCAGTTGTGAATCTGAGGATTTTTAATTATGTTCTTTAGTTGAGAACGGAATTCCACCTTCAAATCAGCTGCAGTACTTTGAGATTTCTTCTACTGGCCTTGCTCGGGTTCTGTGAAATTCTCTTAATGGCTAGTACCCGAGTTTCTCCTTGTATTTATCTGATTTTTCTGCTTGCCACCCGACTTCTTGCTATGCCTGCCTCCATCGTTGCTTTCAGTTTCCATTTCCTTTAGTCACTTCTTAACCACTGTCGTAATGGACTCCTGGGTTTAGTCTAGCAGGGAACTTTGATTGCGTTAATTTTCTATGAGACTGAGCATACGAAGAAAAACCTCAATAGTTCTAACTTGCTGCTGAAACTGAATGTGCAATGGAAATAATATATTGCAAAAGGAAAAGTTTCTTAATATAGCAGTAATAATTGAGTCCAATGGCACACAGAATTTAGAATATAACAACAATATCATCCAATAAGAAACACAAATACAGAATACTAATAGACTGATAGTAATCCAATCCAAAGGTAAACGCTAATTCAAAACAGAGTAGATCTGATATACAAGTGATGCCGTGAGGCCGGAAACACCAAATGAAATAAGTACGAAGGAAGTCCCACTTTGAATGTGGAAACCTACAGCAATCAGAAACATAAACAATAAACAGATAATTCGAGGACTGATACCCTTTAAAAAACTACCTAGCTTCCATTTATAGCTAGCTTTAGGTTGATGCATTCCCATAGTCCTAATAGAGCTGACTACTTAGAAAGAAAGAAAGAAAGAAATCATCTTAATGTCGACAAATGACCAAAAGTAGGTCAATGGGACTGAAGGATACAAGCAATAGCAATAGAAAGTTCTAGGAAGAGAGAATCCTAGAAGTGAACCAAAGAAATTAAGTAAAAAGACAAAATAGAGCAGCGTGCCACTAACACAAGTGGCAAAGAAACCAACACAAATAGTATTGAGGAGCAAACGAAATCCCCAAGAGTAACTGCCAATGAAGACTAGAGGCAAATCTCATTGAATGTCTCTATCTGTGCCTAGAGTAGAGGAATCATCTGAGCCATTATCGATCACTATGAGAGATTTGATAATGTTGTTCGGTGAGTATATAGGGTCAGAGGAGCTAGGTTGGGGGATCCTAGGAGGAAGCAAAGCACTTCCTCTAGAATCTCCCCTAACATCCAAGGCCGATGTAACTCTTGTAGTAGAGAAGAAGCCTGTAATATCAGTTTGCCCCTGTGGTCTGGGGGCAACTGGCAAGTAGTAGATCCATGTCGTCGAAGAGGGGCAAAGCTAGGTCGACGGGGCAGAGCAAAGCCATGATGTTGAGAGATAGCAGGCTTGGAGATCTGAGTAGTTTGAGTAGTAGTGATGTGTTGGGAAAAGCGTCGCCTAACTAATCTTTTAGCTCTGATGTGTGATGTACCAATGTCCAAAGGATGCTTGGTGTTGCCAAACACCTGAGTGGGTTGAAAGAAAGAGGTGATCAATATGGGAGCTCTAGAGCCTCTAGGCTACCCTTGTAGGGATTTGTGCCAGAAAGTGACTACGTCACGAAGATAAAGAGCTAGGCACTGCTGGTTTGTATATTTGAAGAAAGTAGCTAGAGTGTTGTTTGAGTCTTTGTAGAGGCAATGATATCTTCCCCGAATCTCATAATAAATGGGGCATTTGAAAATGAAGTGGTCCTCGATCTCTACCTCCTGGAGGGAGCAAAGACGACATATCTGGTCCTGACAGAGAATATGATGGTTTGTTTCAACCCATAATTGGTGGGAATAAACTCTCATCTAGCTAAGGGGAAACCTCAAGTTGTGGGACCAATGGTGCTAGAAATAATGAGGGTGACGAATGATACCATCCACCACCTGTAAGAAATGATCGGCATAGAAAGCAAGCTTAGAATTGAGTGGCTGATGGGGGGAGATCCAGGTGATCTGAATATACTGTCTATAGATGTCCTCTGTAGCAACCCTAGTGATGACGCCCTGAGTGGGAAGGAGCCCAGGAGGGGCGTCCAGGGAATACATGAAAGGGGGTAGCCTGTCAATAGAGATGCGGATAGAAAGAAGGAGCAACCTAGTCTCAAATTACCAACAATGTCAACGTCTAGTGGGGACTAGTGAAGCAATCCTCTTTGAAGAGTAGAGTGCTAAGTAGGGATATCTCTCATGACCAAAAGCTAAGTCCTCCAGGGATCTGAGTCTGTGAATGTAGAAAGTAAGCCTGAAGATAGTCTCAAGGCATAGCAGGTGGGCGGCACTAGGCTTGGATGAGGCACCGAGGATCTTTCCATTTGCAAAGAATCATGCGTTGCAATGTGAAAGTCTCGACCTTGTCAATACGGGCCAAGTCAACGGCCCCCAAGCTAGGTCCCCAAACCTCTGAACCATACAAAACTGTAGGTTTGATGATAGAATCAAACAAGCTTAGCTTGGAAGGGATATCCTAGAAGTGAATTTGTAAACCCAAACGTTCCAAAATAGAGAGGCATACCCCTTGCAAAGACATGGTTGAGCGGCAAACTTCATGTTAAATCATGGACCAAAAAATTGGACCCCCAAATAAGTGTAGGCTGATATGATCTCAAGAAGTTCCCCTTTGTAGAAAATTTAGAATCTGGAGAGAGAGCGCTTGGAGATATTGAAGATCATGACCTTAGTTTTACTAAGGTTGACCACAATTTGTTGGAATTTGTAGAAGCGAGCAAGGGCATCAAGTTGTCACTATAATTCCTCTGTAGAGTGTGAGAGGAGGACAACATCATCGACAAAAAGGAGGATGGATATAAGCATCTCATGCAAAAGCCAACCATCATCCTTATGAGCATGTTGTTGAAGAAACCCCTCTAACTCATTAATGTATATGCTGAAAAGGGTCAGAGGGAGAGGACATCCTTGCTTAACCCCAACGGTACTCTTCACAAAGTTTGACAAACCATGAGAGGTGTGAAGTTGTCCAATGACTGTCTCATAAAGCCTCCAAGCTGTAGTAATCATTGAATCTGGGATGCTGAAATCTCTCAACTTTTGGAAAAGCAGGTGTCTTGGAACTGAGTCAAAGGCTTTCTTGAAGTCGACAAAACAACAAAAGACTTTGGAAGACCTGTGACGAGATTCTTCAATGATAGCCTAGAGTGTAAAGATGTGGTCAATAGTTTGGTAGTCCCTTCTGAAGCCCGCTTGCCCCTGAGCTCTGATATTATTCCTTTCCAAGTATTATGACAATTGCATGTCTAAGATTGTGGCATTAAGTTTGGAAAATGTATGCCCAATTATAATGGTTGTTGAGCTTGGTCATTGATGTTAGGTTGTCATTGATGTCAAAGAGAGCATGATTCATAGTGCATTAATGACAAAGTGATCAGATTGATGGTTTGGAGAGTGTTTGCCTAGTTAAGTAATTAATGGATGTTATTGATGGTATGGTCATGTTGCAGAGACCCTATGGGATGTTATGAGTTCTTAGAATGCTTATGAAAATGAATGGAATTCATTGAAACAATCATATGAATGTCTAAGCTCAAGTAGTCATCCTGACATATAAAACTGAGTGAGCAGATTGATGATATCATATTTCACACGTGTGAAAGTTTCAGGTGCAGTTTGATACATGAATGGATTCCCCTATGAAAGGTGATCCTGTGGTTCACATGAGGTAGAGCGTAGCAAAAGTTGTTAAGGTACAAAGTTGGCTTCTCAGGCAAAGTTCACTAAGTTCCCATAGTTATAAACTGCATTATTGAAGATCTACGGTGAGCGTTGAATCGGATCAAAGATCTAACAGTGAGCGTTTAATCTGATCATAAAAGGATCTAACAGAGTGCGTGATCTTGTCAGTAGTGATCCAACGGTGCGTATTTAGTCAATATGTCAAAGGATGCTTGAAGGCATGCGAGGCTGCCAAGTGGCGGAAGTTCATTGGAGTCAAATAGTCAATGTGCTCAGAAGGCATGCGAGGGTGCCAAGTGTCTTAATCGCAGAAGCGCGGATCAAAGATCAACGACGAGCGATGAGAGTTAAAGCTAGGAAGCTCGCGAGGAGATTGACAGAGCGCGTTTGATCACGGTGTGTGAGGACACGAGATGAAGACACATGTCTCCAATATTTGCATTACATTGTGACTGTTGGTATTTGAAATTAACAAAGGAAAAATCAGTGCTTAGTGTTTGAGCTATATCTTTTGATCTAGGACGAATTTCGTGATGGTGTAAAAGGCAAAATTGTAAAGGACTCCAAGGCGCATCTAGAGAAGTGAATTAGAAGGTTTGAATGTCTGTACAATCAAAGATATTAAGCTTCAAAGTTGACTGTGTGTTTGACCATGGTCTGTAAGTGATCCGAGAAGGATAGTTGAGTTGTTCTTGACAGTGTCTTGATGTTTCAAGATGAACTAACTATTGGAGAGTGTTGTAGACTCCATGAAGACTATCTGTATGGATTTTGGAGGTTTGACCAATCCATATGCAGTATGAACAATTGCTTAGAAGTTGATTGTGTTTTGTTGAATGCACTAGCAGATTGAGTGACCATATTGCAGAGGTAAGTTGAAGGTGTTCTGAGCAGAGTTAAGAAAGCAAATGAGTATGGAGATGTTCTATAAGTCTTTAAGGCTTATGAGAAGGCATTGGTTGTCATAGTTTGCACCTGATCAGATATGGAGAGTCAAAATAATATAATTGTATTTTGACTGTGTGTGACCAGTTTGAGTGGTCATTTTGAGAGAGTTGATTTAAGTGCTTAGAGCTTGTGTTGAAGTGTCTAAAGCACATGGAGGTGTAATAGAGGTCCTGAAGGGTTCACCCATGTGATTTAATCATATGGCTATGTGAAAGATTTGAGTTGTTGCTTCAGATGTTTGAGACTGTGTTTTCCGTGTTTGAAGACCTGAAGAGCAAGGAGACCTATTTGGTAGGTTCAAGTATTGAGTTGGTGTTCCAGGTGGCATGGACCCATGAGGGAGTGAGCAAGGGTCTATTGGAGACATGTTTGATGTGTTCGAAGCATTGGTAAAGGATGAAGGTGGTCCAAGTAGTCTCACATGTAACGTGTGAGTATGTAGGCCTAATTGTTTTAGGTCCACCAAGACCTAATGGTGATTTGGGGCTAATGAGGTAATGACCAACCTATGAAGAGTGTGGTTCTCACATGTAACGTGTGTATAGACCTATGTTAAGTGTGGTTCAAATAGGGTAAGCATCTTGGCCGACCGACCAAGATGAGTTATACCAAGAGAGTGGTATAAATACAAAGGCATTGTTGGCCTATTTGTGCTAGTTGTGTATGTGTGGATTCAAGCGAAGAAGAGAACCTTTGAAAGAGAAGGTACAAGTCAGTTAGGATCATCAGAGTGTGAAAAAGATTAGACATGTTTATTTGATCAAATTGATGCAAGAGAACACACATGTCATTGAACCTAATGAGCCTAGAAGAGGCAGTTTGAGCAAGTTAGCCCTAGAGGCAGCTTGAGAGAGATTGGAGGTGAAAAGTGCAGACACAAGTGATCATCAGTTGAAGAGTAGCAACAGGGGTTCAAGGTGATTTGTTCAGATAGCTGAGTGGGTGCTCAGCTAGACAGGGGCAGTAGCTCCTTGTGGGATTGGTGTCTTACTAAACTAAGGGATGGGTGTTCCTTGATCAGTTGGTGCTGGTCTAAATGTTGGATTTTGTTTTATAGGACTGTAGTCCATCTTTCAGGGTTCAGTGGATTTTATCCCCCAAGAGGGTTTCCCACATGTATGATGTGTTCATGTGATGAATGCTCGTATGTATGCTTTGGATATATATGCTTTCATGTTTATATTGCTTGATCAAGTTGATGTATGCTGAATGTTTAAGAGTTGGGAATTGAATTGGTTTATCTTGCATCACTGATTCACCCCCCTTCTTAGTGAATGTACCTCTAACAATGGTCCTATAGTTGCCAGGTATAGAGGGATCCCCTGACTTATGAATAGGGCAGATGATGCATTGGGACCAAGATTGAGGGAAGCCTGAGGACACCACCTGATTTAAGTGTGGGAAGGGGAAAGGCAAGGGAATTTACACCATACTTGATGAACTCAGCTTTGAGACCTTCACAATCAACAACTTTGCTGGTGTGTAATTTCAAAATAGCTCTCTTGACAGAGGAAGTAGAAAAAACAAAGGAGGATGGTGGAGTGGGGGCAATGGTAGCAGGATGGGCTGGAACATCATATAGGGAATTGGCATAAGAGATCCATGATTCAGGTGTGATGTCAGAAGTGGTGGTTTTTTTGGGGAGAAGAGTATGCCAAAAAGTCTTGGGAGAGTGGTGGAGATCAGCAAGGAGTGAAAGTCATCTAGACGCAAGAAACTTTTGTTTCTTACATCGAAGAAGACAATAATACTCCCTACAAAGGGTGGGTATGGAGGTAGGGTCATGGGTTAGGGAAAACCGAAGTCTTTGATAAAGGGATTTACACTCATTATCATACCACCAGTTCATGGGGCAAGTTTCGTGATGGGTAGGGGATCTTGAGTGATGAATAGTGTGGGGACAGGAATCAAGGGCAGCATCCCAGAGGGTGTAATGTAAAAATGCATACATGGAATCATTGGTGGGAAGAGGGAGGGAGTAAAACCCAAACATAAGAAGGGAGAGACGGGCAACATAATCAATGGTGTAATCATCATCAAAATGGATTGTGGTGTGTTGAGTGTTGAAGGGTGTGGGGGAGGGGGAAAGTAGGGGGGATGGGTTAGAATTAGTATGGAGGGTGAAGATCAAGACGACATGGTCAGCAAAGGGGAGCTAAGGCGAGATAAGGAAGCCACAAATATGAGGGATGATGGATTTGCAAGTGAAAACATAGTCCACGATGCTTGCACCACCACTGTGGGGGAAGCAAGTAAATCTACGAAAGCTGGAGAAGTGAGGAAGCTTGTTGAGAATGTGAAGGCTTTAGAAATTAGTAATTTTAGAATCTACCATTGACTAGTAAAAGGTTATGTGTGCCATAGGCAGGCTACTCCATAACACTACACTATATTTGATGACAAGAGAATGATTACTATTAGGGCCTAACATGCCCTTTGTCATGACCAACACATCCAAGTCTCTAATTAGTTTGGGGCCACTATTCAAAACTCAAAGTTTGTTCAGAATGGTATGTTGATGGTTGGGGTTTTGCAGGACTGATTTTCTATTTGTTTTAAGTTTCTTGAAGGCGTAACCCTTGGAAGGGTTAATGACTTTGTTTCAATTTTATAGCTGTGTTCCCCCATCATCCATGTTTTGTTTGATTTATGCAGTGTTTTACTTCATTTTAGTCTGATTTTATCTGGCCAATGAGAGTGGGACACTTGTCACTTTATCATGCCTTGCTCGCTTGGGGTTTTTAGTTTTTGAGTCTATGATATCATGTAAATCTTCTATGCCCTCCATGTAACAACAGTTTGCCACTTGTTATAATCCCAAGGTTTGATTTAAATTGGGCGTTGAATTTAGAATTAATGAGAGGGTGACATTTGTCACCACCTCGTTAACAGTTTTCTTTTTTTATAAAACTCCGGGTTTCTTTTGTGTTCATTGTGCTCCATGAAGACAAGATTAAACATGTGTCTTCATCTCATAGGCTCACTTCATAGGGGGACGCCTTGGTAGCATGTTTTGTGGTTCGCCTTTTTGCTTGCCTCTATGAAGCGAAAACGAGCCACATGTCCATCTTTCGATTATCTAAAATTTGTGATTTTCGGGATTTATTTATTTATTTATACCTTTTATTAGTATTGGTGAACTTGTGAGTATTTGATACATGTAAATTTATTGGTGTGTTTTAACTGGTGTTTATGTCTTTGGCTGCTCTAATTTAAATGATCCCGGGCACATGAGATAGTGACACATGTCAACATCTAGTGATCACATTTATTGTGGTATTTTGTTTGCTCTTTTGGTTTAATCTCGAGTTCTTTGCTATTCTTTGTGCAACAAGATGGCACCACGTGTCATCATCTTGTGACCTTGGCTCACTGAGTGTGTTGTGGGTCACTTTTCCTCATGCTTTGCTTCCCTCTCTATGCTCAGTGAAGTGTGATGCTGCCACGTGTTTGGTCCTCATAGCATGTTTAAGCGGGGATGTTTTGGGAGCATTTGTCTTTGTGCTTGGATATGGGCCATGGGATTGGGCCATATGTTCCAATATTGTGCCATGTTGCTTGGGAGTCCCTTATGAAGCTTGAGGCTTAACTTCTCAATGATGTGAGTGAGAGAGATGAACCACATGCCCTTATCTTGTAACAATATCAGTGACTGAGGGCTTAGACTTATGTTACGTGATTGAACTTCTACCATGAGTCGTTGAAGAATGGAGGCTCACAAGAAGCACAATTTTCCACCATTGATGGTATTAGCAGTGAAAAATTTAACAATCTTACTATCGACTCTAAATGTGACTTAGATGCATAAGTTTAGTCACAGGCTAGGTTCTCATTATTGAAGACTTCCTCAAAGCTCAAGGATTATATTGTGTTAACCATTGGTTTATAAGAAATTGCATAATCAGAGAAAAGTTCAATGTATACAAGTTCTTCCACAAGATGGAATATTCCTAGATAATGGTTGAAGAAGTAAAACATCATGAAATTGATGGTTCAAATAATTTAAGGTAGAGTTAGCCATTATCAAGAGAACAAATTAGGACAACAGGTGTTAATAATTTATCTTATGATTATGTTGCCTATGCAATGAAGAACCAAGAAAAATAATTAATTTAACAAAATCAATCTTTAATTGGTTTGTAAACGATTTTCATCGGTTACTTTTTTCGATGGTCAAAGGTGGTTAAACTCTTCATATTCTCAACTATTTATATCAGTTGAATGTCTTTGTAAAACTGGCAGGGAAGACTGGAAGCAAATATGTTAGTATTTTTTATCCATAGGAGACTTGAAGCATATAAGTGGCATTTAAGTTATAGTAATGCAATTCTTGCTTTAATATTATAAGTGTATTTGATATTTATGTTGGTTTATTTAATTTGGTCCATTTTGAATATACTGGTAGGATATTGAATACAATTGATTGATTGATTTTAATAACAAAGTCTCATTTGAGCATATCTTGTTTGGGAATTGGATTTATTTAGATTTATTTGCGCTTTGTGCTTTATGAATTATTTGAGCTTATGTTGTTTAATTCCTGAATTAGACAATCTATGACTATGCACCCTTCATAGATTTGAGCACAGGCTGTTTCTATTGAGAATGGATTTTATATTCAGATTATGAGGACTATATAGTGAGATAAAACTACCATAGATTATTACAGGTTTCTGTGGTTGATGACCTGTTTTTCACGAGTTCTTTGATTTCTTTCAAATATGATTTAGGAAGCATTTCATTAAAAACATAAAATTAGTTAGATTGAGACTTTTGTGTGAATTAGATTAGTTTTAATTTTCAGTTTATTTGTTTCTTTTCCCTACCTTTTAAAGGCCCTGGTAACCGGTATTCAAGCTTAGTTTCTCTAGGATCTCCCAACCTGATCCCTACAACATTGGGTACTCCCCGATGAGCACTATCAGATCTCACAATGATTGATGATGGGCCAGACGGCTCCTCCACTTAGGGCATAGATAGAGATTTTTGAGGAGGTCTTCCAGTCTTCATCGGCGCATGTTTTGGGGGCCCTTGTTCGCCTTCCATTGCTTTTTGTATTGGTTCCATTGCCACCTTTGTTAGTGGCACACTGCTCCACTGTCTTTTGTATTTCTTTTCTTTTTCTTTTGACTTCTTGGCTTCTCTTTCCCTTGAACTTTCTATTGTTAACTGTTGTTTCTTTGAGTCCCATTGACCTAATTATGGTCATCTGTGGACATTAATATAATTTCTTTCTTTCTTTCTAGGCCCAAAATGAGTCTCATACTCCTCACTGTATCTATGTCAAAACACTGGACAACATCATCTCTCTTCAAAAAAACGTTGCTCTCAATTTTTTAG
This sequence comes from Torreya grandis, assembly GCA_037957365.1. Taxonomy (NCBI): domain Eukaryota; kingdom Viridiplantae; phylum Streptophyta; class Pinopsida; order Cupressales; family Taxaceae; genus Torreya; species Torreya grandis. Next base: position 6,310,862 of record JARHVA010000020.1, read on the forward strand.
AGTTTTTGATGTTTCTGTAGAAAATTCTTGTATTCCCAAGTTGTGTCTTCTTTGGTAGGTTCTTTTAATTGATGAGATACTCTAATGGCTATGTTTTGGAGCTTCTTCAGTGTTTCGGTAAGTAGAAACTGTTATTTCATACTTTGTACCATAATGGAAACTGACTTGTCATGGTTAATTTAATCCATGGCTTTTATTTTCCCACGAGGCACCAACCTGTAGTGGCTCTTGGAAGATGTGTGTGTACGCACCTTATTAGGTGCATGTACATGAAGGCTCACTCAGTGCATTTTCCCCAAATGTACCCTGGGCCTATAAATGGTGACATGCCACTAAAGTGAAACTTATAGTCCTACCCTAAATAGGAGGCCTATGAATAGGAGGTAGTGCCTTCTATCATTCACAATAAACATATGTGATAAGTGATGATACTTTTTGTACTAGACAAATCTCTCTCTCTTTCTCTCGTTATTATTCTACTACAATGATGATATGGTGAGTGCTTTGCAATGATGGAGTAGAGTAGTTGATACTTTTCTCTTCAATAATCTTGTTTGAGGGTTAATTATATTTACACATTTGGTTCTGATAGGCGTTGGAGCATTAGGGTTAACCCACTAAGGTTTTGAACCTTTTTGGAGAGATCTACTAAGCTAGAAAGAGCACTAGGATTCCCAGTGAGGGTTTGAAGCAAATTTTTAATTTTGGGTGTTTGGAGCCAAACCTTTATGTTCTATTCTAGTCAATAATAGCTTGTGTCATAAGGAAGCTAGTGTTCAAACAATAGTAATGAGACCCGGACTTGGGAAAAACTTGACAAGCTGATTTTTGACTTGGATGTGGACTTAACAACAGAACTCAGCCAAGATTCAGCTAGACTCGGCAAATTAAAAAATTCATTAAAAATAGTGAATTTCAAGGGAAAAAACAATTAAAATGCATTCATATCAAATCAACTTAAAATACACTCGAAACTAATCAGTCACATCTAACATACACATGCATACATAGAAGTAAGTAAATAATGTGATATTGAATGTTTGAAGCTAACACACAATGGTAGATAGCATCAGATTTATGCCATTTGAAATAAACACGACAAGATCAAGTTTCATTTTTTCAGCTAAGTTACCGGTTTGTTTTTGGTTCAGTTTCGGACTTGAAGAATTGGGTTCGCCGGTATGACGATTTTTTTCTTCCTTGGGTTCGTTCGTACAAAAAATATATAAAAAATTAAAAAATATAGAAATTATAGCCTATTACATAGGAAATTAGTGACATTGTCATTAACCATATATTATGCATATTGATATGAAAAACAAAATATGAAAATAATCACAAAATACTGAAAATAGTAAATACTAATCGAATGCCAAATGTCATGATAATCATTAAACATAAATGATAAATATTAAGCATCAATAATTATGATATTATCCTGAGGCTGTAATTAAATACATCAAACTTAAAAGTCTTAAAACTTAAATGTTAACTTAAAGTCACTAATAATGACTCATAATTTTTACTTTTTAGTGACTCAACTATGAACCCTTAGAAGGTACAGGTGCTAGGTTTTTGTATTATAATTGAACTTTATGATTTATACATTATTAATCCACATGTAATCCCTAGTGTGCCCAGTTAAATTAAAGTAATTTCAGTTGACAGTTCAGTTTTGAAATGCCACATCTTATATATGAAGAGTCAAGACAATGAAAGCTGTCAACATCTAGCTTATGATTTCCTGATTGAATGCCGTTGATGGATGTGGATTGCATTATGTATTCCATTGTAAATTGGCCATCTGTTCTGAAAATCAGTTGACTGGCCTTGGCCAGTGTCTTCAAATCCTCAATTTACGCTTCAAGTTAAGTTATTTTCTTTCTTCTTTCAGATATTTCCTTTTAAGGGTTCATAGCTGAGCCACTAAAAATGGAAAAAAAAGTGAAAAAATGTGTTTTTGACTGCTGGTTCTCTGTCCCAACGCCCAGGGTTTGTCCCAGAAGAACCCAAGCCGCTGGAATGAACCCTGGGCGTTGGGGCAACGAAGCGAACCCGAACCTGAACCCGGTTTGAACCCAAACCCTTACCCGGTTCGAACCCAAATGCCCAACGCAAGCGAAAATCGACGAACTGGTAACGTATTTTTTTGACATAGAAATTGCATGAAAAGAGCCTTTGTTAAGCCAAAGACCTGATAAAGGGAAAGAGTGGGGCAAGTTACAATCTGCAGATTGTTTGAAGTAAAAACAAAACTTTATCCTTACGTTCTTGTAGTGCATCAAATCAGCAAAAGTTTAGAATATTATGCTATTGTTCAGTTCAAACTACTAAGGGTTGGGGTGCATTTTGTTACTGGTAAATGTATGACGTGCAGCAAACCATTCAAGACAACTGTTTAGTTGTCTAACATCTAGTCTCATTGCATGTTTAGAAAGTGACACTGAATAACGATAAACAAATTCTTAAGCAAAATGGAACTATGCAAGATAAAAGGGTTTTTCTATTAAAGATTACATGAAGAGGGGAACCCAATAACCAAAATAAGTTGTTCTTGATGTTGTTCAAACTCTCCTTGATTGAGTTGACCTATGGATAGTGTAGGTCTGTAAAAAACTGAAATGGTTCAACTTGTCAATCATATGCATGTTTCTCAACCTACATGTACTCAATTCAATTATCTTTGTTCCACTAAAAGATTAAAGCGTTATATGACACCATATTTATGTGAAATGTCAACCGTGCATCCATGAATATCAAATGATCTCAAAACTTAACAATAGACACAAAAAATAAATGACTATTGGTAAGTTGTAACATGCTGAAGAATTATAGAATGCCTTGTAGAAAGTTTAAGCAAGCCCAGATCTCAAATGATGTATCTGGCTTTGGATTGATGTGCACAATAACCAATCACTTGATTTACTATTAAATATCAGAAGCAATCAGAAAAAGGTTTGGATCTTGCAAGACATTACAAAGACTGCATCCGAGGAAAATAAAGGCTTTATTCTGAGAAGCGAACAATACATTGTGCCATGTTAATTGTTCCAAAATATTTTGCACAATGAAGATAAAGAATGTTTGGGTTCTTAATATCATAGTTACTGAATCTGGCCGAATCCGGACAAAATACGGCCGGATCAGAATTTTTTGGCTGGCCCGGATAAGTTCGTCCATGTTGGCCTTGTTTTTTTTCAATTTCTTTTCTAGGTTTTCTGCGCAAGAAAAAACTTAGAAACCATAAATATGATATAATATTAACATTTTATATTATTTTATTAATGTTTTTCATTGTATTTGTCAGTTTTGCATATTTATAAAACTATGTTCACACACACACACACACACACACATATATATATAGATGTATATATCTCGGATCGGATTTTTCCAAACTTTCTCAAGAATTCCGAATTTTTTTGCCATCCCGAACGGATCCAAATTTCCAAAATTGGTAACTATGGTTTTTATGGCAAACCGATCATAAACACATATTCCAAAATACCAGTCATCTGTGTCCTTTTGTTTTTGCTGTTTTAAAAAAAATTAGAAAAAGAATGGACTCGGAGAGTCCAGACGCAGGACTTGTGAGTCTGGTCAGGCTCGTCACTTTGTCAAAACTGGCAAGACTCACCCCTAGACTTGGCGAGTCTGTGGATTTTTCTTTAAACCATTACCGAAGGTGACTTAGGCTCGGATCTGCAAGTCCTCCCCACAACTTGCTGAATCTCAATTCTATGGTTCAAATGACAACCTTCAACCCTTGATGGTTTGGGAGTAATTGAAGAAGCAGGGTAGCTGCAGGCAAAATTTTCCAATTTCATTTGCAGATCTAGAATCTATGCAAAAAATCGTCAGTAGTGTAGTTCTATTCTTTTCGAGTTTTATCATTTGATATCCCAAAATTGCCATCAAAGTTTATAACCATTTCCCTCCGAATTCACCCAATTTGAATTCAAAATCGGAATACTTTATAGGAATTTTCTGCTAACAAGGAGTGAGTGGTGATAGGGCAGATATCTTCTCATGGAGTGAAACAACAGTGGTGTCAAAGTGACAGAAACAATAGCAAGAGGTCACACGGGGTGTGAAATGGCTGAGAGGAAGAGGCTTGCCAGCATTGCAAACAAAGTGAAGGGCCATAGCGAAGGAGTGGCAGTGCCACTGCAGACAGTGAGTATAGGACTAAGTGGCATGCTTGCCTGTACCAAGAGAAGGTTGTCTATCGCATCCTAAGGGGTAGCGAGGCACTTAAGGTGTTGGGTCAATGGGTCAGCCCCCTTCCCCTTTGACCTGTCTGACTGTAGTTGGCAGACACGTGGTAGTATGGTTAGTGTACGACTGACATGAAAGTACAATCAACATATTTACAGGTGGAAAACACAACTTTTTTTCATGTGCCTACCTAGGACATGGCGGCCTCCTATAAGCCTAATTTATTTATCATCCAATGAGCATTTAGAGCCCAGTCAGCACACACTTAGTGCATGTGAACCAAGAGGTGACACTTGGTACATGTAAGGTGTGGAAAAATTTCAGTGTTTTACAATTTTGTAAAGTTCTTTTGTGCACTTTAAGGGCTTGAAAGGGGGGTCTTTGGGAGCCATAACTTTGGTTGAGAGAGTACGTTTTTTGAATGGTTTGAAGAAACAAAAAGCTTGGAAAGAGATCCATGCATTGGGGTAGGTTTCAGCAGTTTGCGAGACAATTCTTCTAGGACCCATTTGGATCAATATGAACTCAGGTTCAGGGGTCTCTATGCTTAATGGAGAAAATTATGCAACTTCGGAATGAGAAATGGTTGGAATGTTGACGAGTAAAAGGTAATATGGAGGATCACACAAGACAAGTAAAGGGTTCCAGCTGGAGGAACAAAGATGGCAGATTTGAGCAATTGGCTAGACATACCTTTCAGAACCATCAATCTTCATGTTGCCAAGGAGCTGCAACATCACATTCGTCCTCACGAGTCCCTTTCTCAAGCTCAGGCAAGCTAAAAGTTCTATTTGGTTAGCAAGATGAAAGTTTGGACCACAATCCACCTCACGCATGTACTTAGGCCACGACCAACTCCAGGGAGTGATGGGTTTGTTAAATATTCGAGCCCACAAGAAAAGTGTAGATGCAATGATTTTTATAGGATATATTCATGAATGGCATAAAGGAGTGAAGGAGAAATTGCAGGAGAGCGTTATGAAATACAAGTAGAAATCAGATGTAAGGAGGAGAGAAGGATCATTTGTTGAAGGAGATTTGGTGCCAGCACACTTAAGAAAGGATAGGCTTCCAAGAGGAACGTATAACAAGTTGAAGCACAAAAAGATAGGTCCTTAAAGAGTGTGCACACAAATTTTCAGATAATGCATATGAGGTAGAGCTGCTGAAAGGGTTGGATCTTATTCAATATTTCAGATTTGTATCATTGTCATGAAGGTGATGAAGTTGACGAAGATGGAGGATACTTTGTAGATTGGCAGGAAAAGATTCCTGAGAAAGAGTTTGAGGAAACTGAAGAAGTATTGGAGGAGTGTGTTGGGAAGAAGACAAGGAAATGAGTATAAATAATATCTAGTTTCATGGAAAAAAAGATCCGAAGAAGATTCGTGGATTCCAAAGGTAGAACTTGGCTGGTTTGGATAGCCATGTTCATCGTTTCTATACTTCATTTGTTAGCACTATGCTCACAATCAAATTTCTAGGGGAGTTTGATGCAGGGGCACCCCTGGATCTTTAAGTAGTCTGGCATCAGGGTGCATTGTGCACCTTGCTCTTGCGCGGAAGTTTGGGTAGAGATTTCAAGTTTAGATAGTAGAATGAATATTTTCGCACTTAAGCCTTTGTTGCGCACCTTCCCATTTATGCGCTGTTTCTTGTCAATAGCGCACACCGTTTCCAGTTCTGCACACCTCATCTAGTTATGCTCATTAGTGTTGCACATCTTGTCTAAGTGCTGCACACCTCTCCAAGAGTTTTCATCCTCAGAGAATTGCGCAACGGATTGCCATGAGACCCAAAAGCTAAATATTGTGGGCAATCATTGGGTGCACAAGGTTCTGTTGATTGGGAACTCACATTGCCCACTCAAATCCACATGTTATGCAATATTCATGTTGGTTACGCAGTTCTTTTCTCCAGTAGATTTGTGGCCTGTATACTTCACAGTTCACACTCATTGCGAACATCACTACGTATGCCTAAGGGAGTAATCATCTTCAGGAACTGTTGATTGCAGAGGTTCTTTGGATGGGAAAGATCTTGAAGTAACACGCCTGAATCAGATTGACTGGGTGTTATGACCTTGGAAGACTTAACAAACAGTTTGGAAAGCACCTGAGAGTCTTGTAATGGCCATTTGTGTCAGGTAGTACAGAATGAAGCAGAAAATGACCAGCATGCAGACAAGTCTGCAGTGCTTGTTGCGTCTGAACTAGTCTTGTAATTTGTGTGTCCCAGCGTTCAGGTGCTGATTTGTGTTGCTCTGCGCCATCTTATTTGCATTTTGTTGTAACACATTCTTGCATGTAAAAAGGTGTGTAAGCATTGAATATTTTATTATTCAGTTCTCCAGCAGTAGTAGAGCTCAGTGTTAGGGGTAGTTTTGGTAGTGTTTGGCTTTGAATAAAGAATAAGAGCCTGCAATCTCGATAGTAGGTCAGTTAGACGTTAAGAGCAAAATAGTGGAGTGTAGCAAAAGAGGCTGTGTTGGCTGAATTGTGTGTTGTAACAAATTTGCCTTGTGCAGAAATGTATCCATTTATCTGTTGTATTCCATTGTTGCATATAAATGAAATAGAAGTCTGTTGTGAAGTAAAAATTGAGCTTCCATATTTGTGTTTGTGTATTTTGAAAAATGCAAGTGGTTGGCTGTTCTATTGAAAAATCGACCTCCATTTTACCAAGGATGGACGACATCTTTATAACGCAAAGATAACCTCAAATGATTGGAGACCAAGTGTAAATCAAACATTGTAGATGGGAAATCATGTTTATTGGAAGAGAGTTTAATTCTAACATTGTGAATCTCTTAAATACCCATGATCATAACTGCCGTTTTCATGAAGGATCTCATTGATCATTCTATGAATTTTGTAAATGGGTGTAATGTCCCCTTTTCAGAGATTAGAATACTATCATTATTAAAATAAAAAGTATTTTTAAATATTCAAATTATAATAATAATGTCTTTAGTTGCCAAAAAGTGACATATGTTTAAAGTTGATTCTAATTTGTTTTGACTTAAAGAGGGGACCCTTTTAGGTCATGGGCAAGTTAGCCCTTAAGTAAGTTATAAGAAAGTTGCTTTTTGAATATTTAGCTTTCCCTCCAAGTGAAACGCTCACCTATTCGAAAAGTCTTTTGAGGGAAAGGATATAAAAAGAGGAGGAGACTCATTAAGGATCATGTCATTTTTATCAAATTAAATCAAAAGTTTGAACAGTTTGCTTGACTTGCTTCCATAGGAGACAAAAACCCTCTTTGGAAGACTGAAGTTGAGGATGAAAACCTTCAACCTTCAGCTGCGTGGCTCCATTACAGGGGTCATATTGGGCAGATTTGATCAGGTTGGGGTGTTTAAACACCATTGTCAGTTACAGCACAGTGGTATAGGGCATCAAAGAGGAGTGGCACAGCGGTATAGAGGGCAGTGACTGGGTTTGAAAGCCCTAGAAGGGCAGTGATCTGAATTGTTTGGGCAGCGAACCCCCTTGGGGTTTGAGAGTGCCGTTTGTAAGGCAAATCAAAGCCAAATTTGATGTTTAAGGGCATGAACATTGAGCTGGTATTTTTATTAAATTTTCCAGTCATTCATTTGATCAAAAAAATCAGTTTTGAAGATACTTTATTGGGCTGTAATATTTCTGAATTTGGCAAGTATTTTTAATAATAAAATATGGAATTTGTGCCCTAGATTTGAATTTTCAGAATTCAGAATTTTTTATATGTTTAGGGTTTGAAAGGAAAAATCAGAAATTGCAAATATATGTTTGGGTTTGTTGGAAAACCCAAATTGTCCTAATTCTGCCCTAAAAGGGACATTTCAATGGGTCCTAAAGTAAGTTGTTCTACATCATTCACAGAATACAAAAGTCATCATGCAAGAATATTTTGCATCTCGTGAGGATTCCATTTGGGAAGAGAGTAATTTGTGTTTCTGATTAAGTATCAGCAAGTAGAGATTCATATGGACGTATGTTATTTGCATTCTTCATTTAATATATGGATCATGCATAATTGTTGTAGCTCGCTTCATGTTAAACTGTTACTGAAGATTACATAAAAGGAAATATTGAACTGGTGGGGCTTTAAAGGAGTCTGGTACCAATGATTTGTCTGAGTCGGAGAAAGGCAGTCTTCAAGTAAATGCAATCTTTAGAATTCAACAGGACCAAGCTACTGTAAAAGGAATTGACAGGTTTTTTGGGGCTACCAAACGTTTGAAATTATTAAAATTTTACACCTTTTACATGAAAAGATAGTAGTCATCAATTATAGTGGCCTCAAATAAAATAAAAAATGCTAATTTGGAAACTTAAGCACATCGACATGCATTGAGCTCAAAGAAAGCCTATTATGTCATCGATGAAAATAAACTAGGCTACATGGAAATGAAAAAGCTTTTATCATATAAAACTTTCACTAGAAATGGCCAAGACGAAAGGCTAGTTTTTAATTTTGATTTAAAAATTAATATTTATCATGACGTTTGGCATTTAGTTATCATTATCAATTAATCAATAGTGTTTTGTGGTTATTTTGTTTATTCTATGCATATCATGTTGTTGATCCCTATTTATTAGGCTAGATTTTGCTAGAATATTTATTTTTAATTTTTTTATATATATTGTTTTGTATGGCGGTACCCAAGCCATATCCGAGCCAAAAAATATTGCTAGTAAAATTGAAAATATCTAAATGTGGATATATTGTTATTTCCCCATACAAGAGGATTTAACAGGGAAGTTATAATGTTGGAACGCTCAGAGGATCTAATAGGGAAGTTAAAATGTTAGAACTCTAAGAGGATTTAAAAAGGAAGCTAATTTGTTGGAACTGTAGTTAGAGAACTTGGTCATCTAACTTCTTCCGACTTACTCTTAAATAAAAAAATGGCAGCAATAATAGCCACAAGTCAGCTTTACCATATTCAAAACTACTTGGTGATGTTGGCTTAAAGCATTACCATCACAAAATCGTTGTATTTCTTTCTAATGAGGTTATTCCCAAGGTTGAATTTGTTTCAAATGTTGCATTGTATGCATCTTTTGATTAAAGGTATCTATTTTAATTTTATTTTTTTTCTTCCACCTCTAAATATTTTCAATATTAACCAGGTTTAGATGATTCAAATTATGACAAGAGCAAGTGTCAAGACCAATTTGACACGTACAAGGAGTGCAGAAAAAAAGAGGTGTGCATTATTTTCTCTTATACGAATTTTTGTTTAGGACCTGCATTTTGTTTTAAACTTTTGTCATCTGTTTGATGTTTCTTAGAAGGATATTATTAGGCATATCAGTTGATTGAATGGTGTGTAAAGCTTAACTGTGGCTTATAAGGGTAACGAAATTGGGGCCTTTGCTGGTTACAAGTGAGCTCATTTTATTTTTATATAATTTTACTGATTTTGGTAAGTGGGTTGGCTCATATGTTGAACATAAAGGTCTTGGCATTTAAAGATGTGACAAGTATGACATTACTTTCAGTTGAATATATTTAGTGGGTTTTTCAATTTTCTTCTTCTCTAGGATTAAACAATCTTGTATTTGGGGAAGATCATTTTGTTGATATCATTTTTACTCTTGTTGTGTTAAGAGAATAGTCTCTGTTCTTTTCATTGGGAAGGATTTGCATGCTTTATAAATAATATGTAATCCAATGAAAAAATATTCTTTCTCCTTGCAAGGGCTTAGTTTTGGGCCAAAAAAAAACTCATCATGTCAACAATAGGTTTTAGCTTATCTAAAGTAAGTATTATTCCTCATTTTTGTATTATCTCAGAATACAAGTATAGAGTCCGAGCATGTTTTCTACATAACCTCATCGTAGGACCACTTTATTAGAATGAAAATCAACATGTGCTTTCCTTTCCTTTTTGGCTATTTCCAACTTAACCTTTCTTATTTGAAGCTGAATATTTTGTTGTAAGAAATCTCTTTGCATCTGCTTGGCTTTTTGCAAATGCCTCCTCTCTTTCTTCCCTCACTGTACTGTATGTGATAAGTCTTTATGGCTTATTGTATTGCTGCTCTACTCATGGCCTATCCTCAAGAACACTTTCTCTTTTCATCATCATGTTTAATGGTGGTGCTATGATTGGGAACTGTACTAAATTCTTTGGCAAGTCACTAAATGAGCTCATTCTCTGTCCTCTATTATAACATCTGCAGAAGAAGGTACTGACTGAATTTTAAGTATTCCCTTGATTACAGGATGAACCAGAAGTATTGGCGTTTGAACACTTTCAACTAATTGTACATCTGTTTATAATTTTCCTGTGAACATTGTTTGGTCATCCAACCCATTTGCTAAGCCTCTTCCATGTACTTCTAAAGGTGCATCCAACAATTGGCGATGTTATCATTTGCGCATATCTATTGGTGTTGTCAACCTCAATTCAGACTCCTTACAGAGCTCTGGTTTCCTAACCCTCCAAAGTATTTAACAACAAAGCATACCGGTTGCCATGATGCGACAGTGCACAAACCTCCTCCCTAGATATATCCATAGACATATGAACTTGCAGCTAAAATAATCCAAGGCCCCAGAATTTGTGTGGATACTGGCTACGATCTCATCACCATCATTAAACATAAAGAGAAGGAAATATAACCCTAACCATCCCTCGATCTTGTTGGAGAGGCTTTAGCATCATTTCTCAAAACTTATATAAGGAATATCTTTATATAAGCAATATTTCATTTTTCTACGGAATATATTCCATGTGACAAATTAATCTTGATAATCTACACATTGCTGAACACCCCTTGGAAGAGCCACCATTGCAATGGCTAGAGACTGACAAATTTGTAGATTTCCCCAATGCATAGTCTATACATTAAGAGTGTTAAGAGATGTATCTTAATTAGTGCATTAAGAGGCGGAGGTCTGTTATTTTTACACTTAGGTTTCATCATAAGTCATGGATCATGTGATATATTGGCTTAATCACCATCAAATAAATGTTGGGTACTGCAAAGTTATAAACAGCATAGATCATGGAGTTGCTCAAGGTTATTATGAGATGCGGGCTACATAGATCTCACCTTTTTTGAAGAAATTGTCTAGGATAACTTTCTCCTTTGCAATCATGTACTGATGCGGAATCTATTGCTACAACCGATGAGATATACTTTACTTTTTAATTATTTTACTAAGGTATTTCAGTATTTCATTACTTCAGAGGCCTAAATACCCATTATAGTGCAGTTTACCTCCTGATCAATGTAGTTATAGATCATATTAAAATTGTGCATTATAGATTACAAACCTTGGAGATTGTTTTAATTTAAACAAGATTCAAGGCTTTTGGTGTTTCTGAATCTTTTCGCTGTTATTGCTTAATTTATGGTTCTTGCTTCTCTCAAGAATCCTATGTGCATGCATGAGTTTTCAATATAGGAAGGGTGGTTTCACAATGTTCACCATCTTATGATGATACAGACTCATGTGAATGGTAGAGAAAAGAAACAAATTAGTTGCCAAAAATTGCACTGTACACTTCATCTGGAATTAAATAGGTTTACAAGGTTAAAGTATGAGCACTGGTTGGATAAGGGTAACACATGCAAAGTTCCCAAGTAATGGGCATGCAGGTTACACTTCCGCCAGTTTAGAATACATGCATTTAGAAAAGCTCAATTGGACTGGGTCATGTGAAAGGAAACAAATATCTACAACAGATGTTTGCATGGAACGAGGCTCATCCTTTCCTCCTTGATTAGAGGAAATTGTTCCCAACTTTTCCTATAAATGGAGAACCTTTTCCTCAAAAGCTATAGGAAGAACCACATGGCTTGTCTTTGCAAGGTGTGTTTGCAGCTGACCAAGTAAGCAGTGGTTTTCTTTTGTCAAGTGGTGTGTCTAAATTTTGAGCAAAGTATCCTAGGCTAATGGTAGTTGAAATATGGAATCGGACTTTGAGTAAGTGATGGAAACCTCCTCTTCCAAGTGAGATGGCTCAACAACTTGAGCTGCCTCATGTTAGACTCTACATGGATGCCAAGCTGAGCTGGAAGATCCAACTGAAAATCATTTGGTGTGACGCGTGGAGGATATTGTAAGGTCCATATCTGATGGGTTTCATCATGCGATGTGTGTGTGAAACCTCCGCTTATCCAAGTGAAGCCAAACACAATTAGCAACTCTGAAAGAATGAGGTGCGTGATGATGGTCATGAAGTGTTGTTTGTTGTGGAATGTCCTAAATTTTAGCTTGAAGCTTGGCCAAGTTTTGCACAAATTTCCTTTGTTGGTGGGACAGATTAGGAGATGGAAGATCGACACAAATCTCATAATGTGCTAAAGGATGGATTCCACAATAGACTTTAAAGATGAAGGCCCCCTAGATATATGTGTAGCCCAGTTGTAGATCTGTTGCAAGATATGACGGTATTGTCCCACTGCTTATTTTACTCATGATAAATGTAGAGAGAATGGACTAAGGTGTGATTGAAAACCTCAGTGTGACCTGATATCAGTGCATGGATGAAATGAAATGGAGAAGCACAACTGACAACCAAAAAGTTTTCATAACCATCACCGAAAGTGGCTCAAGAAGTGCAAGTCCCAATAAAAACTGATTGTAACCATCTGAAATTGCTCCAAACGTGATACGAATTGGATTATTCATGTTGATGTAATTCAGTTTTGTTTCAGATATACACACTCATTCATGGTTTGCATGACCAATGATGTAAGTTTATGACATGCCTACAAACACTTTAAAGGCAGGAAAAACATACAATTCAAAACAAAGATATTGAAAGACAAGGAAGGCTCTGGGGTGGTTTGGATCCTCAAAAACCTTTGCAGCGGTTGGAAACAGGGATAAGCGATGGGTTCAGCACCTACCAAATTTGTTACCTGCACATCCCCCTGTAGCAAACAAATATGTCACCTGCCAAATGTGCTAGACAATTATGCCACCTACCAAATGTGTATAACAGATATGTCATCTGTTGAATTTGTCAAATGCTACAAAGGTGTAAAACAAGCAACAAGATCAGAAGATGAAGTAGTTCCCCTACTGACTCTTGAGGTGTGACAAGATGTTTCAAGCCTTCTATGCCATTTGGATGCTCATGTGGAGGCATAAATATGCCAATTGAACTCATGCAAAATCATCTAGAGTTGTAGAATGCATGTAGAACTGATTGTAGGAGTGAAGTAGGTTGTCTTGAGCATAGTTACCATGTTCGACCGAACATGGCTGATGTTCGGTTCGAACCGAACAAATGGCATGGACCGAATTTGTGCGCTCGAACTTGACCGAATAACCCTTTTTTTTTTCCGAACTCAACAGTATACAAATAAAATAAACATTTAAGTATAAGATTATTATATTTTATTTATATACTTCCAGGATGTTTGAGAGGGGTTTTGGACCGCTAGGAGCTATAATGCAAATTCTAGGTTTTGGAGGATCCTATCATATTTCAAAGTTAGTTAGATTCCAGGGTTTCAGGGTTTCAAACTTAGCCATATTTTAGGGTTTCAAGATTTCAAGGAGACATCATAGGAGGTATGAAGGCTGCATGAAGGGATGTATGCATGATAGAATAGTATGAAAATATCTCTCGCAAAGTGCCACAAGCCGATCCCACCCCATTCCCAGTGCACCCCTTAAGGCATGCACTATGTGAGATTCAATGCACCAATGAGCCCTTGTGAGAGAAAGTGTCAGTAAATGATAAAGTTGAAAAATAATGGGAGTGGCATTCATGATTTTGTGGGCAATCGAGATGATTTATTCTAGATTTGAATGTACATTTTGTCTTTGAAGTAATGAATGAATGAATGAACGATGGTGCTAGTGCTAGTGCTAGTTTTGATTTTGAAGCTGGGTTTGATGTTGCAAATGTTTGAAACTTAAGTTCTATATCAATTTTGAGCTTAGGCTCTAAACTATGAATATTTTGCTATCTTTTAATGTAATTCAAGTTTGAAATTCTTATGCATTTCTCATTTTTGCAAGTGTTAAACTTAAATTAATGTTCATTCCTTAGTAGATTGAAATATTTTGCATATATATATATATATATAATTCCGAACTTCCGAACTTACCGAACCGAACTTTATATATATATATATATATATAATTCCGAACTTCCGAACTTACCGAACCAAACTTTTTTCAAAATTCCGAACTTCTGAACTTTTTCCCCCTTCCGAACAAACCGAATTTTTCGAACATGGTAACTATGGTCTTGAGTGAGTTTCAGACCATGGCAAGCTTGTGAGAGCATTGTAGAAGTGTGGTAAAAGTCCCATCAACTTTTGCTTATGTTTGAAGAGCATCAAGTAGAAAAGGGGTGTGACTATTCGCTAATATGATGTCTAGACCACCTTTGATTTCAGCTTTGCGCACAATAACCCAGCTTGAACCATTTGTTCACGAGGCATATGGTGAGGAGTATGCACAAGATGAAGATTTTGGAGAGATATATCAGCTCTTGCAAGGAGCCAAAAGTGTAGATACGAGCATAAGGAAGATTTTCAGCTTAAAGGTGGGCTTCTCTACAAGTTGGAAAGGATTTTTATTCCAAGGGATGAAAGAATTCAGTGTATAAGAGAAGCACACCTCCAAAGCAGCTGGTCACTTCGGGGTAGCAAAGACATTGGGACATTTGCAAAGGTATGTGTATTAGCCAAAGATGCAAGATTATGTTGCTAAATTCATAAGGGGATGCATTCAATGTAATACAAGTATATGCCATTATTGGTACCTTCTAGACCCTTGGAAAACATTTCAATGGGTATTGTAGGAGGCTTTCCAATGTCAAGGAATGGGAATAATGTTTTTTTGTCACCGTAGACTGGTTTAGTAAGATGTACATTCTCCTTTCACGCAAGAAAACTCTTTTGGTTATAAATCCACTGATTTATTTTTCACTAATGTTTGGGTTCATTTTGGTTTGCCTAGTTCCATTGTTTCAAATCGAGATGCAAGGTGTTTGGACAGATTATGGACCACTTTGTGGGAGAGATTTGGGACAAGGTTATCCTAAATGAATGGCCAACCTGAAGTAGTAAACAAAACATTGGTGCAACCCTTGAGGGGTTACAATAGGAGGCATCCATAGACTTGGAATGAGAATATGGTATATATTAGCACTCATACCATGGGGCAGTCCATACATCTGCAATAATACTCCTTTTGAAAAATGATTTGGTTACGTGCCTCCTAACACATTTGATATTGTGACAGGACAGCCAAGAGAGGATAAAGAAGAAGTTGATTCAAAGATTCGAAGGGCTGAAAAAATCATTGACAAAGTAAGGTAGATTCATCTTCAAGTGCAAGAGAAGTTGTAGGAGCCTCAAGTTAATTATTAAGAAAAACATGATCAAAATAGAAGTGAACGCAAGTTCCAAGTTGGGGACAAGGTATGGCTTTATTTAGTCAAGGAAAGACTTTAATCTCAAGCTAAGAGGTTGAAACCACTTAGTCATGGCCCATTTGTTATTTTTGAGCAAGTGGGAACTTGCCTCTGTAAACAAACATATATTTGGTTGTGCATGTTGTGAAATTACGTCTTCTTGAGCCTTTCATGCTACCTAATGAAGAAGAAAACCCATTGTTGCCTTCTATTGAAGACTTGGAAAAAGATGTTTTGTAGCAAAAGGTGAGGGCAACAAGGAGTGGGGAGCAGGAAAATTGGCAGATTGTATTGAAGGGACAATTTCCATGCAAGGCCAAGAGGGGGTATTCAAAAGAGAATTTGAGGGAATTATTCCCTAACGAGTCCATAAGCTTTTGGGGACCAAAAGCCTTCGTACTGGGGAGGTGCGATATGAGTTGGAACATTCTTGTTGATTTAATTTAGTTTTGTTTTAGATATACAAATTCATTCATGGTTTGTATGACCAATGATGTACTAAATACATATTTACACACACTCGAAAGGTAGGAAAAACAAGCATACAAATTGTGCAAGGTTCAAAATAGAGGTAATGAAAGACAAAGAAGGATTTGGGGGTAGTTTGGATCCTTAATGACCTTTGCAATAGTTATAAACATGGATAAGTGACATATTTGGCACTTGTTGAATATGTTACCGGCATATCACTCCATAGCAGGAAAAATATACATTACCGGATCCTTCACCCTAGACCCTTGGATCCCAGGACAAAATGTTTTTGATATAGATCTTGGTCTGATCATGCCTGGATATGGCCAGGTCCATGGCCCAATAACATTTTTTAATTTTATGTTTTGGTTTCACTTTGCAATGCAAAAATTCAAATATGGACTTCAAAAAACAATTTAGAATAAAATAAAGTACAGGAGAAACCCGAAAAGCAACTTTCACACTCATTTATCAAAAGAAAAAAACAAAAACACATTTAGCTTTCATTGCATTTTTACCTCTCACTGCACATTTGTTCTCTCACCTTCATTTTTATAATTGCTTATGACTGAAACTCCTTTCTTTTGCTAATCCTATCCCATTATAACTACCCATTTGGCACCAAGGAGTTTAAGGAGCTTGCAACGAAGAAGATTGATGATTTAAGTTAAGTCTTGTATTTTTTATTTTTTATTTTTAAGTTACAAAATTAAAAATGTTTGTAACTAGTTTAATTTTTTTTTAGTTATTTTTTAAACATTATTTTAACAAATGTCAAATGCCTTAAATTTTAATAGCAATATCATTATTGTTTAACCAGGGGCTATAGGGAGTTGCTAGAGTGTTTCACATTGGAAGTGCTAGTTCTGTGGGCCAAGGGACAACCTTCAGTGATGACATTAGAATAGGTACCAAGTGGACGGTGTTATGTTTGGGTTTGCTCAGAGTGTAAGGTTAAATAAATGAGATCGTATAGTAAGGGGAATGCCCATTTGTGTGTGATTCTTGGCCTTGGAATCAAAGCTTGTGGTAGGCCAAACATAAATGGAAAGTCAGAAAAGGGCTTGCCACCTGCAAAGATCCTCGCATACATCAAAGAGCAAAAAGAAGCGGATGCCTCTGTTGTCTTAAGATCAAAACATCTTTTGGGAAAGAAAGGATCTATATTTACGGAGTCACTTGTTCTATTTCTTGCTAATATCGTGACTCCATCACACCCATTTCTTTTTACATCCGTTGCAGTCGCAGAGGATTCACCTCTTAGTCAAGGCCCATTGGAAAGGGCATTCTAGAATTAATCTAGGGACAACGGAGCAAAACATTGTGTGTTGTGTTTATGCATGTGGGCTGCCATTGTTAGATCACCATACTGACAGGATATGGTGAAATCTATCAATGAAGCCCCTAAAGGGTTCTGATGACGCTGTGGATTGCACCCTTGACAGGACGTTGAGCTCATGTCTTCCACGCGACACAATGGAGACTCCTCTCTTGCTATGGGTCTGACAAAGTTGAGGGGAGAATCTCTAAATAAGGGCTAGCTCCCTTTGATGCATCTCTGAGGTTCTGGATTTCTTACTGCTAATATTGGGGGGGTGAAAAGGGAGAAAGATACTGAAAACAGAACCTAAACTAAATGGTGATGCACCAAAAATGGTTGATCTACTTAGCTTGAACATACACTTTCCACCAAGAACAAGCCGATATACACTTCATTTGACAAGAGGAATTGTTTTACATTATGAGTTAGGGGTCCTTTGGAGATACAGGGAGGAAGAACTACCAGAGGTGTTTTAAGACACACTATGGCAGCCTGTTCACATGCGCCTATACTCTGTTGTGGACACTTCTGGCTGACCTGCAAAAGAAGAACTCACAATACACTAGACATGTTGGAATCATTCTGTGAAAGCATAAAAGAAAATGACTTAACACAAAACAAAGCCATAGACATATGCAAAAGTGCAAGCTCAAATGGAGGCAAAAATGCTTCTTTTTGATTCAAGTTAAATTTCAGCAGAGCTCCGCCTTACAAGCTGAGAGATATCTCTCAAATGAGAGTTTTACAATATATATAGAGAAAGAGGAAGCAAATGGCACCCTTTTTTACAAGTGGCCCATGCTGCGTTGAATGCCTTGGGAAGAGGAAGTCGCTGATGTTGATATCATCCTTCTAGAAACGCCCTGACAGAACCATGCTGTGTAGTCACTAGTCTTGATTTTAGCGCTTAAAACGTATTAAACGCTATTGCAGAAGCATGGGTCGCCCGATTGTTTTAATGACAAGGCCGCCCCTCTTTAAGACTTAGGGGATTGTCTGCTCATTAATGCAAAATGAGGAAAAAACAGGCCGCGTCATTCACTGTTTGCGCTCCTTGATGACAATTTGGCGGAGACTGTTTCAACCGCTGGAATAACTCCTCTGTCGACGCTTTCCTTTTGCCACTTGGGTTGTTCCCGTTTTTCCTTGTTATTTTTGTCTCTTTCTGGCTTTGTCTTTTCCTGGCTTTGTGAACACTTGGGGCTATCTTCTCGGCGGGACGCTGAGTTCACTTGCAGTCTGTCCTTAAGCATTTCAAAATCAACGGCTATTTCATTGCCTTAAATTTGACGTTCGCGCCCCAGTCACCCCCTTTGGCAATTTCTTCGGCTTTCTTTCCTTCGGCCTTTTCCCTTCGGACTTTCTATTCCTTTGTTCGGGCCTTTGTCTTTTAACTCTCTCGAAGGGAAGGTGTCCCTTCGGGGCTTGGAGAAAGGTCCCTTTTGGCAGCCGAGAATCCCCCGCAAGGGCACTTGCCCTTCAGGGTCCTTCGGGCTGCCTCCGCTCCTTAATTCCTTCAGACAAATTGTTCAAAGGAAATGTTCCCTTATTTGTTTTGCCGCTTGCTTCTTTCGATCGGGCTTTTCTTTCGAGCAAACTCCTAAGGAATTCCTTTGGACTTTTGTTCGAAAGAATTCGCCTTGTCATTTTGCCGCAGAATTCTTCCCGAATGATAATCTTTTTTGGTTCTTTGCCTTGTGAATTTATTTGGACAAAATGTCTGAAAGAATTCCTTTGGGCATTTTGCCCGAAGAAATTCAACCTTTGTTTTCGTCTATCTTTTGCCTTGTGAATTTCTGAAGGAAAACTCTGCCTCTTTCCTGCCCTCCATAAGGGCACTTGACTTTGGAATGCCCCTTTGAACCTTCTGATTGAACCTGAACGTGAACCCTTTTTCGGAGTTCAATGGTTCAACGGTTCAATGGTTCAACATTATGTTCTGCAAGGAGTCGCGTTCATTCAATTCATCGTTTGAACCAAACCGCTTGAACCGAACAACTTGAATCGACCGATTGAACCAAATGATTGAACCAACCGATTGAACCAACAATGGTTCAACGGTTCAACATTGTTAAGTTCAAAGTTCAAAGTTCAAAGCTCTTGGAAAAGATCATGTCGTTGAACCCCGACATTGAACCACTTTTTCCAACCTTAAGGAAAAGTTTCTTGAACATTTTTGGTCTCTTTCCTTGTGAATTTCTTCGGACAAAATGTCCAAAGAAGCTTTGTAAAAAACCTTGCGTTCTTTGAACTGGTTCATCTTTTGCTGAAAGACTTGTGCAACCAAATTTACGACTGATGGCTCATAACAGCAGGAGAAGAAGGAGACCGATTTTGGCTTGCAGGACCAAAAATGGTCAACAAGTTCACCGACCCATGGTATAAAAAGGTGTGCACCACCTTGTTGGCAAAAGAAAGTAAATATGTTGAAGATGCATTGTAGCCCATTAGGGATACATAGATCAAAATAGGGGTGTCCTTCATTTCCGATGGATGGAAAGATATGACAAATAAGCCATTGATTAATGTGGTCACATTATGCTCTAAAGAGGCAATGTTTTTAGGGTCGTTGATTGTGAGGGGCAAGTGAAGGATGCACAATTCATTGCTGTCATCTTGATAGAATCCATTGAGGCGGTGGGGCCTCAAAACGTTGTCCAAGTTATAACAAATAACACAAAAAATTGCAAAGTTGCGAGTATGTTAATTGAAGTGAGGTATATGCACATATTCTGGACACCATGTACCGTTCATTCCCTTAACTTTATTTTGCAAAAGTTGGGCATCAAAATTGATTAGATCAAACAAGTCTATGAGGAGGCAAGCGAGATCCAAATGTTCATAAGTAACCATTATATGTCCCAAGGCATCTTTAGGTCCTTTTCGAAGATGCAATTGTTAAAGGTAACTTCTTTTTTTAATTGTTTATGAATTATGTATAATTTTAATATAATTTTGTAAGTTTGAAATTTGTAGGATTTTTATTTTTGAACCTTTTTTTTTTTTTTTTTAAATTTGTTTGTTTTAAGTTCGTATTAGGTTGTTGAGACTCGGTTTGCCTCACACACTCATCTTGAGATGACTTGTCAAGGTGCGTGAGGAAACGAGCAATATGTTTATCAACCACCTTTGAAGTATATGGAGGTAGTCAAACACTGAGAGGGCCACAAAGGTGAAAGGGTTGATCCTTGATGGTGGGTGGTGGGAACGTGTGGAGTATTCGCTCAGTTTTATTGAGCCCATCTTGAGTATATGAGATTTGTGGATATGGATCATCTATTTTTGGGTGAGATTTATGATAGAATCGACTCAATGATTGAAAAGATTAAACCCATAATAAATGCCAAAGAGCAAGATTCTACAGAGGTTCTTCAAGTGTAGTCGTATCTCATTGAAGGTTGGAAGAAAATGACCACCCCATTGCATCTTCTTGTTTTTGCCTTGGCTCCCAATTACTACAACGTGAAGATCTTTTTTCTACCTAAAAGGGTCCCACCATATAGAAATGTTGAAGTTAGTAAGCAATATAAGACAACATTCTCTAGACTCTTCCCCAATCTAGAAGTAGAAGACACAATTACGGGAGAGTTTGGGCATTTCATAACCTCCATGGATCACTCCCTTGGAGCTTTTCGGGAAAAGTGCAAGGAGGATACTCAAAAGTGGTGGTACTTTCATGGGCAAGCATCCACCCACCTCTAGCCACTTGTAATAAAAGTTCTATCATAAGTAAAATTTTATTTTTTTTAATTTCTACCTTTTCCTTCAACTTTTTGTTTTAACTTTTAATCTTTATGAATTTTAATTGACTTTGTGTTTTGCCTAAATAGGTTGCGAGTGCCTCTTTAGTTTAAGCAGAACTGGGGTCCATACACCTTTATCCACTTAGTTAAGTGCAACAAGTTGGCAGTGAAAAGGATGGAGGATTTGGTCTATGTGCAGTTCAACCTGTCTTCTCTCACACAAGCAAGATGAGTACAAGCAAGGGGCAACAAAGTGTTGGGATTTAGGTCCAAATACTATAGACTTGGATGCCTCCATTGCCTACCTTCCATTGCTCGACACGAAGCTAGTGGGTGCTTCACATGACTTGCATAGTGGAGCTAGTGGGAGTGGCACTATTACTGCTTGTGGTTCTAATGAACACATGATGATGCTCTCGATAAAGACATTAAAGACCAATATGAATATAATGAATATGCTGTTTTGTCTTGTTTTTAATCCATACATTGTAACTTTTACACTATGTACTTGTTTTGAGACTAATCTAAGTTTGAGCACTGAATATCATGACATTTGGCATTGAATTATCAGTATGTTTTGTGGTTATCTAACTTATTTTGTTTACTCTATGCATATTATATGGTTAATTTTGCATATTTGGCTATATTTTTAATATTTTTTAATATATATTTGTATGGCTGTATCCAAAAACACATCCAGGCCCCAAAAAAATCGCCGTATGGGCATATCCAAATCCCATATCCATACCAATATCAGCAACTTAGGAAAAAAATGTCACTTGCCAAATGTGTATAAGATAGATATATCATATGCCGAATGTGTCACATAGATATGTTACCTACAGAATTTGTCAAATG
This sequence comes from Torreya grandis, assembly GCA_037957365.1. Classification (NCBI taxonomy): domain Eukaryota; kingdom Viridiplantae; phylum Streptophyta; class Pinopsida; order Cupressales; family Taxaceae; genus Torreya; species Torreya grandis. The sequence goes on from JARHVA010000020.1 coordinate 6,332,856, forward strand.
CATCAAAGGTGAAGAACTACCCAGATCAGAAAATGAAGTGGTTCACTTACCAAATGTGTATAAGATAGATACATCATATGCCGAATGTGTCAGATAGATATGTCACTTGCAGAATTTGTCAAATGCATCAAAGGTGAAAAACTACCCAGATCAGAAAATGAAGTGGTTCCCCTTCCAACTATTTAGGTGTCAAGGCATTTCGAGTCTTCTGTGTTGTTTGGCTACTCATGTAGAAGCATATGTATGCCCCTTACGCTCATGCAAAATCATCTAGAGTTGTAGAATGCGTATATAACTGAGTGTAGGACTAAAGTAAGCTGGCTTAAGTGAGTTTTAGAGCAAGGCAAGAGTCCCACAGTGTTCTTGGAGACTCCATGGGAGCCATTGGCCTGTAAGTCTTGCCAAGTTTGGTTGAGATAAGGAGGCACAATTGCAAGTTGCCAGTGTTTTCCCACTTCGGGTTTCTTCAGGGTAATTTATTGTGTTTTAACTCAGTGTGTGATTTTTTTCAGTCATTTATTTGCTTAGTTTGATATTATACAACTTTTGTCATAATATCCAGCACTCAGCTTCACAATCTTATTTATAAGTCTGTTTCAAAGCAAAGCACTTAATTAAGGAACAAGAACTTAATTCAATTCATATTCAATTTCTATCATGTTTAGCATGTTAATCTTCGCATTGGTGAATTGAGAATGGAATATCTATCCTGATTATTGATTGAAACATGCTTCAAGAGTAAGTCATCAGCCTTCAAAGCATCAATTGTGTTTGCCCATATCATAAGGATTGCCATTGTGGAAAACACACAAACCACTGATTGTAGTCCACAGAAGTGGATTTGCATGGCCATGAACTATAGCAATGGCCGGTCGTGAGTATCTGTATATAGTAACGATTGATGCCATCCAAGCTTCCAATTGGAAGGCTTAATTTGACTACAAGGAGAGCACCAAAGACTGAAATCCTCAACTTGTTTTTGCATTGAAGACCAATGAAAGTGGTGTTGAGATGTTGCAGGGTCTTTTGCATGCCAAAATGCCCATACTCCGTTGTAGGAGGATGAACGAGCCTCTAATAAGAGAAAATGGTGAAGAGTTGCTGGCAACACAATGATGAATTAGCCTATACTACCACCCATCCCTCCAACTGTAATCAAGGAAAGGGATTTGATTGACCACTATGGGCTGTTGCAAAAAAACACTATCTGGACTTAAGTGTGGATCAGTTGAGTAAAGGCTCTTCCTCTTATCATAAGTTACAAATTTGTCAGAGATGAGGAAACAACCTTGATGTGGTTTTGTTGCGAAGGACCTTATTTGCATCTTGTACCTGCAACTTAATAGAGGCTATTGAACTTGTCAATGTGTTGTTGGACTGTGTCCTTGGATGCTTGATGAAAGATGTAGCCTTCTTACCATCATGTCTTTTTTATACTCGAGGTGTAAAATCACTACTTGATAGTCTCTTTGAAGACAAAAAACTGTTAATGACAAAAGTTGGATCTCAAACTGTTCCTAGGCATTAACTTGATGATTCATGTGTAACTCAATGATTATAATCCGTTGTGCTCAATAAGGGTTACGTGTGTCTTGAAGCATGCCTCTAGACTGTGAACCCAAACATCCAACTCCTTGTCGATTGTGCCATCAAAATGAGGAATAGACATTTTAGTGACCAACTTGAAAGTTGGTTGGGAAATTGGGATGGCTTTTGGAACAGAAGTGTTCTCTTGTTGTTGACCCAAAGGTTCTTGAAACATGCTTGACATTTGCTGCATAAGTTTGAGTTGAAATTCATTGTGTTGTTACTATGTTAAATTTGAATTTCTTGGTTATTTGATGGACTACTTTGATTATAAAATCGAAGTCCAAGGAAAAAAAGAGGCAGGCTAAAATGGGACATAAAGAAAATACACATAAAAAAGTATTACAATAAAATACAATAAAGAGGTAAATACAATAATGAGGATCCATACTTACCTGGAGACATGGGGTACCGGTATGGGGACAGGGATGCCATTCGTATCAGGGTACACAAGCAAATGAATAATGGTAGAGCTATATTGTATATAAATGTAGTCACTAGAAAGTATGGGTACAGGGACGGGAACAGAGTCATTGTCTTGATATTGGAGTTTCTTGGTAACTATGTTAGAGGATCCCTTTTTACTTAAATGACATGATCGTAAAGAGAGAATGAAGATAAGTGACCCTTAGGATTCCTCCGCTTTTGAAAAGTATGATCCCCTCAATGTCTTAGAGAGACTAGTCACTTAACTATTTAAAGACAAATGCCTAACTTAATACTTCCATATCCCGACATTGAAAGGAAAACATGCATCACATTCTATTTTGAGTGAAATAATTTGGACCTTGTTAAAATTGGACCTATCTCAATATTCAGTATACGGATTCCATGTAAGATAGAATGAGAAAGAAAGTAGCTACCAAAAATTGCACTACACACTTTGTTAATTGCACTATACACTCTTCATTTGGAATGAAATAATTTTGCAATGGAAAATATAAGTTCTTTTTGTATAAGGCCAAGCACATGCAAAGTACTGTAAAATGGGCATGCAGGTTACACATGAGCCAATTTAAAATGCACGCTTTTTGGATAAGCTCTGTTGAAGGGATCACATATTGCAACAGATACTTATTAGGGTTGACACTCATCATATAAATATGTATGGTGGTTATGGAACATGTCTTAATTTTTACCGTCATCTGTCAAATAAATCTGGGGCATACATATCTCAGGTATTATTGGTAGCACTCCAAATGCTGTTTAAAAAAGCGTAGTACTTGTTTCTGTGGTAGATGTCAACATCATACTTTTTTGAATGTGAAGACGTGCTTGCAATTGAATTTCAGTTGTATCTAAATCTAGTTGCCAGCCACCACTTATTTGGAATTTTTTTTAGTTATATTGAAATCCAGTTGGCAAACATAGCTTGGATAGGTAAGGCCTTCTATATATTGCATCTTTAACAAGAAAGAATCGGATACATTTTGTTTTGTTACTGTTCTCATGATGTGAAGCTACCTTAAAATTAGTGGCCATATCATGTCATTAGCATATATTTATGTATTGCACGAGGAAATGATTTATAAATTTTATGGCATCTCTTATTGGATATTTGACTAAACTTGTAAGGAAATTATTAATATATGTATTGTTATATTGTCTTATTTTTGACAAAAATCTTACGAATATGTTTTCTCTGTTACAGAGAGAGATTCGACTTGAGCAAAACAGGAATAAATCCTTCTTTAGTTGAAAGCTTTTTTTAATTTTCATGTTTACGGCAATAGTTGTTTGAGCTTGCTAGAATTTCAAGTTCATCTGTGCAGATACCGCTGCTTGTTTTGATTGCATAGCAGCGTAGGGTCATCTAACAATTTGCATTGATAAATATTAATATCCAAATTGGAGGTCAACAAAAAGGTATTTCATTTTTGGTGTTTCATCGGCAAATGACAAATGAATGGCTGGGTTGTTTAATTGTACTGAAGATGTCAGGGCTTAGTAGCACGTCATTATGCCAGCTGCTGTTGCAAAGGTGCATTGGATTTACCATATTTATTTTATTTTTGGGGGAAAAGGTATGCTGATGCACTTCATTATTCTTTTTTTTCTCTTTCAATGCGTCTCTTTGTTGAGAGTCTCCCAGAATAATTCCTTGCAATTAAAAAAATAATATAAAACCATATAATATATGTTTTCACTGGTTCGGAAGGGAGATTTTTCTTTCACAATTAGTTGATTTGTGGTTGATGACAACAGTTTTTTGTTTTTCTTTTGCCTAGTATATGTATTTTGAGAAATCCTGCACTAAAGAATGACTTTAAAACATTTAATTATTTTTTGCCAGCAGAGTTATCATGAAGGGAAAAACTTTGAAATAAATTTCTGGCATTGTGAATGAGAGAGTGTTATGAAGGTCCACATTGTTGTGAATATCACGTGTAAATGGGTAGTTTGTTGTGCAGTACAATAAATATTCCTCTAATCCCCTTCGTTTCTTAGTGGTATTGATCTAAATGATGGAAGAGAGTTCTTGGTTCCTTTGTTAGACTGTATTTTCTGTTTTATAAGTGATCTACTGAACAAATTTACATATAATTCCAATTTTCTGTCCAGAGAACCCGGCACACCCATTTGTTCTGTGCAAATTAGCCATATATAGTTTTCAGTATAGCCGAAGTATCTACCATCAAAGGAGATGGTTACTATATATTTGACTTGCAGCAGGCTTAGGTCCTATAGTTGAATGTTTTTTTTACTATAATTGTTTGAGTTTGATAAAAAATTTAGTTTGTTTGTGCATTTAATCTAGGATCACAATATAAATAAACGATATATGATAATAATATAATATCACAGACAATATGCTTTTATAGACATTTTAGTCCAAATTGGAGATCAACAAATTGCTGTTTTAAAAGGTTATGTCAGTTTGAAAAACCGCGAGCAATTGAGGGTATTATCTTACTGTAAGGAAGATCTCAGGGCTTAATGACAAGTTTTGCTGCTGAGATGGGCGAGTTCTTATTTGACTTGAGGTTTTCAAAATGCCACTTAACTAATTAAGGATCCTCATGACCAGGCTTGGAAATTGACGGTTTATAGCCTGTTTTTAGTGTTTGAGATCGCATATTATGATTAAAATTTATGGCAGGCTGTTAAAATAGCAAACTGTAAATTTTTTTTGGTACCCCTTCCTTTAATATATAAAAATAAAGTCAAAATATTGTAAATTTTTTGGATAGACACTGCCTTTCTAATGAAAAACTTTAATTTATAATGGTTTACAGGTTCTCCGAAAGACCTAACCACCAACAATTTTGGAATTGACATGCATAATAAATTTGAAATTCCTGGCTTGCACATGACTGAACTAAAGGTGATGCTTAGTCAACCAAACTAACATTTAAAGGTCCTCTTAATCAAATTGCAAGAATATTTAACATAAGGGATCATTACAACATTTGATCAAAATTTTATCACTGATTTTGACGTCTGGATGTTGAGATCAGAGGATTCAGAGGCTGAAAAATGTGAAAATGTATGTCAAATTTTTGATGTGCAGATGGACATCAAAATTTCAATGTCAATATGTGAAAATTTTGATTGTGTTGATTGCTCTCTGGGGGTTCAATTTCCATATGGTCTCAATCATTTTGACAAGCACACTTACATTGCAATTTTGAAGTGTTTTTCAATGCATGTCGAAAATTTGACATCAGTGGCATATTAAAAAAAAGAAAAAGAAAATTAGCATAGCTAGTAAGGCCATGTTGTAGTAGTAGCTATTATCCTTTCTATAGCCATGCTTTACATACTCTGCAATCATCAATGTAGCATGCACAAGGCGCATTAAGGCGCATTAAGGGTTTGAAAAAGTGACTCAACAAAAATGTGCTAACATATTGTACTGCAATGATGGACTTAGCACATATAGTTGAGTTTTTTGAAGAGGCAAGGATCTTAGCATTATGCCCTGATATGTTAGTGATTTTGGTAGATGTTGCTCCCATGCTTTCCCATATCCTATAATCATTTGACTAGTTTGTCGAACAACCCACATGCTTTCTTTACATTGTCACACCTTGCAACTAAGATTGCCTTAGGGTCAACTCACTTATTGCATTATGATAGTTTGCAATCATTGTATTAGTTTGTTAAAAAATTCAAGTTTGCTACATAATGGTATGTACATTCATCAAAGCATGATTGAAAGTGGATAGTTTTCAAATATTGTAGTTACGGATGTCTTTATAGATATACATTACAAAATGTGACAACAAAACGCAACTGAATGTTGTAAGTTCATCATTGTAGTACATGTGACCACATTTTGTCAAAATACAATTGATGAATTCCCTCAATTTCATATCCAATGTAAGGGCACGAGATCAATATGACATTTACTTATGTTTGGTGAATAGGCAAGGATCTTAGCATTATGCCTTGATATATTAACCAATATTGGAGATTTACTTGAAGACGATATATAATTCAACATTGATACTTGAACTTTGACACTTACTGAAAAAAAATTAAATCACATAAATAATTCTCAAAAAATATATAAAAAATTAATTATGCAATCCTTTCTTATTCCCAAAAGGCAGTTAAGTATCTTAATCTCATCATTATAGTCCATGGGCCCACAATTATTAAATTATAGGTAAAGGCATAAAAAAGATTTTGTTTGGAGTTGTAACTACAAAGAAAAAGAAGCTTTGAACATGACCGTTAGCTCTTCCCATCATGGTGGCATGGGGCTTGGATTTTGGGGCAACCTTGGTTTTTATCGATCTTTGAGTCGAGAAGCTTCAAATTCGTTGGCCAATGGTGATCGATTTGATATTTGCGAGGAATCAAGCTCTTAGTCAAATCTGTGTTTTCCCAACTTGCATTTGAGGGGCAACATCATTGTTTGGTGATGCCAACAATCAAACAATATCCATCGTCCTTGTGGTAGATCACTTCACAGGGATGGAGAAAAGTTGCACATGTATTCTATTCCTTTGTTCCCCTCATGTTGGATTTCTTCCTCCCATCACCCTCACCCTCTATCTGCCCCTCGTATCAAATAGCCCTCCCCTTTCACCTCTTTGATGGCTCACCACCCTTTCAATCTCCCCTTCCTCCTCCCAATGTGCACCCCTCTTATCTGACTATAACAAGTCTTGTATGTATTCTAGACATGGTAAAATCTGGGCTTTCACTTCTATGGGTGTTCCCCCTTTTTGTCTGTCTTTCCCCTGAAAATCACCCTCTTCTTAAGACCAATTATTCGTTTCCCTCTTCCAACTCTCCTATCTCTCCCATCTCTCTTCATATAGACAACCCCTTCTTATCCCAAAGACTCTGACTATAGCAAGTCTTGTCTGTATTCTAGACAAGGTAAAATCTGGGCTTTCCCTTTTGTGGGTGTTACCCTTTTTTGTCTGTCTTTCCCCCGAAAATCACCCTCTTCTTAAGACCAATTATTTGTTTCCCCCTTCCAACTCTCCTATCTCTCCCATCTCTCTTCATATAGACAACCCCTTCTTATCCCAAAGATTAGATCTCTCGAAAAAACAAATCTTATTGGTAAGTTTGCTAGGCTTTAGCCCACTATCCCAAATTTAAGAGAGTATATTTTACATGGTAGGGTTCTAGTATCTCTACAATTGAAATGCTTCCAAAAGACTTCTTTTAAGTCTCATTCTCGTTAGAGCAACATTGTTCAAACGTTCTTTCTCAAGGTCCTTGGTTCTTTAAATGTATAGTTTTGTGTGTCCATCCTTGGGAGTTGCATTTTAATCCCTTGAAAGTGGAGCATCTTTGCAATCCAATATGTGTTTGCTTATATGGACTTCCCCTATCTATTGGAAGCCTATCAGTCTCAAGCAATTTGTTTTTAGAATTGGAGTTTTTGTCTCTTTTAACACTGGGGACTCACATAAGAATTTGTGTCAAAGTTGACATCTCAAAATTGCTACCAGGGAACATTATATTATGCTCTTCCCTTGGCATATGGAAATAAACTTTGGAGTTCGAAGGGCTCCCCTTGAGATGTTACAAATGTCACAATACATGTCACCTCGGGAAATCATGCCCTCCCACCTCTCCTCATCCCACCACCTTCTCACCATGCTTCCCTTCCCCTTCCCTCATTGCTCCTCCTCCACAACCCTTTCCTCCCCCTTTCCCTTTCCGTTCCCCTCCTCCCATTGCCCTCTACAACATGCCTCCTTCCCACCACCCTCCTACTTTAACCCTTTCCCTCAACCCATTGCTCCACATGTTTCCTCCCATCCTTATCCTTCTCCCCTCTTCTCCATTCTCGATTGTGGCCCCCTGGCCATGGTCACTCCCTCTTCCCCGCTTTCCCTCCCCTCTCTTCCTCCCCCTTCTTTCCCCCTCCCCTTCTTCCCCCCCTCCCTTGGTGCGTGTTTCTCTTACCTACATCTCTCGCTTCCCCTTTGAGTTTCCTTCCCTTATCCGAGCCCTAAGTCCTCGGCAGTGCTACAATTCCTTTGTGTTAGACTTTGAGGATATATTCACACATCAACCATTATCTTCTTTAGGGATTAATCCATCCTCCAATGTAATGAAAGGGGTTAATGTCAATAGGTACAACACTCGTGGAAGGCATTTTCAACTCATTCAATACAAAAACAAAGAGAAGATTTCTGGTAAGGACAAACAAAAAACTCTAAAACTCCTACTTCTAATGTTGGAGGAGGAAGAGGCCTCCATTGTTGAAATGAAATCCCTGCTTTGGAATGTTAAGGGCTTTAACACCTCTAACAAAAAGATGATAGTAAAATGCCAACCTCATCTTATTCATCTTGAACCTATCTTTCTAAAAGAGACAAATGCTAGAGACATAGTTTGTTTTCTTTATAAAAAAAAAAATGAAAATTGGGAAAGCTCTTGGCACAAATGTTGATGGTGCTTTTGGTGGCATTGGTCTGTTAGGGGATTTCAAAAAAGTAACTTGCTTATTTCTATTTGCAAGCAAAAGTTGGATGTGCTGCGAAATTAACATCACTAATGAACCAATCCAATGCAAAGAAATTAATGTATATGGTCCATATCACATTGCTCTAAAAAATTAACTTGGGATGAACTTCAAGTCTTCTTAAATCTCTAATGAAAATATCACTCAAGAATCTCATGGGAAGTGATTTTAGTACAATTCTCTAGGAGAATGAGAAGAAAGGGACCCAAATTATATCACTTAAATCTCAGAATAATTTGTCCTATTTTATTACTCATGGTGGACTTATAGAAATCCTCCCTAAAGAGGGCTTATTCTCTTGGACTAACTAAAGGGTGGGGATTGAAAGGCTAGAAAAATTCAGTGTCAGAATCTTTGATTTATGATCCTTGATGTTTTAATAAATTTAGGAATCAAGAGAGTTTTTAATCCTAATTAGATAAAATGTTGCATAAAATCGGAATGTTATAGATATGCAATAAATGACAAACTGATTTGAAACTTGTTAAATTCGAACATATGTTACAAAGGGAAAGCCCTAAAGAAATATAACTTAGTTGTAAATCAGATGTGCAGGGTTGTAAATACAATTGTATGACTGACTATGTGATTGTGTGATGATGCTGTGAATTAAGAACAGGGCTTCACTTGGATCTGAGACAAGGTCGCTAGAATTAGACAAGGGTGGCTTGTGATGGTGTCCTTACGACGCGTCGACGTCTGATACAATTTTTGCAATCTATGAAAATTTGGACTTGTGCACCTTCATTTGTTAGTTCTTCGTGTGATCATATTTGCATAATTCATTGTAGAAGCCATTGTGTACCTTCTTTCTTTGGAACCCATGCTCAATAGGTCATGTGGACAAAAAAAAATAAAGGGAAAAAATGGTTAGCAGTCGAATTTGTGCTTGACCTCAACACTCTCTATGTTAAGTGTTGCTTACATACCAATACTCTGAAGATGGATCAAACTCAATGTAATTCTCTCATGCTATGGTGGTGTGCGAAAAATATTGGTGCAATGTTAAATGTTGGCTCAATCCTAGTGTGATTAAATGCTTCAACAATGACCTATGACCTTGGAGGTGTATTTAGGTTTAGCTTAGGGCTCTTCGGGGTATGTGGACTTTGAATTAAGAAAAATATGTGTTGTTTTACTAATGTGCAGTTAAATATTCTAGTGCCTTTCAATCATATGAGGCTTTAGTGAATAATGACTTGGAAATGTAGTTTTATAGTGATCATTTTGGAATTCCTTTAGATGAGGCTTGCAAAATGTGTGGGATGATCCATTGGGTGAATTTGAATTTGAGCAACTAGTCATTATTTGGTGAGAGATACTGGGTGGAGGAATCAGGGATTATCGATGAGCGAGATTGTAATGAAGAAGCGACCTTGTATAAGGAGCACGAACAACTAAGCTAAAAGTGTGGAACACTCAGAGAGCAAGCTTGAGCTATTTGGAATGAGAAATAGATTATTTTGAGGTCATAAGTTGCTTAGAGGAATGGGTCATCTTCATATAAGTGAAAAAATGATAGTCGAAAGACTGTGGATTTGGATATGAGTTAAGTGTGTATAAAGAGTGGTCATAAGTATATTGTTTCAACGATAAATATTAATTTATGTGCTTACATTTGCTCCACTTTTATTATAGTAATGCAACAAAGCAAAATTACTAGAGTAAAAAGAAAAGAGTCATACCAAATCTCACTTATGAAAAACAATCTTGAATGTAAGTCACACGTTGAACTGTGTTTCATGCAAATCTGTAATGAAATATGTATAAATCAATATTTACTTAAAATGAAAAATCGGAAAGTAAAGACAAGAAACTTATAAATCACATAACAAGGAACGAATACACATGCTTGGGTATGTGAACCTTTGTATTTTTTGGTGCAACACTAGTGACAATGGAGGGTGGGATCCTTGAAGATTTTTTCTTCATTGAAACACTTGGATTGGATTGTGCATGCCCCAATCCTCACTGATAGGAGAGTGTGCTTAAAAACTCAAGGTGTACTTGAATCCATCATTGCATACCCAAGCTTTGAATCCTTGTGTGAATTTGAGTAGCTTAGAATCCTTGTGTGAATTTCAATTGACTATTCTAGTGCAAAATATGTTTGGTGCATACAACATAAAGAATAACAAGTTGTCATTCCTTGTATGAAACTGATATAAAACCAAACAAGGAGGATGTCATGTGTTGCACACATGCCACCAACATGATATCTGGGTGTATATGGATTTTGAAACTGAGTAATATCATGTGATTTTTTGGATAAAATATATGTACAAACTCTAGAACACAAGTCACACGCGATGACTCCAATTTCAACAAAATCTAAGTATTCATAAACAATTATTTTTGTATACCTATTGCAAATTGTCTTCTGACTGACTATGATTTTAAGAATTTCTAGAAATCATTGTTTTCTATTTGCTAGGACAAAAACATGTTGCTTTAGACATGGCCAACGTGTGCCCTTGTTTGAATGAAGCATTATGGTCTAAAACTATTTTTTGGGTAAATTATGGGTTTGCATTGTGATCAACTGAGCATAATTTAACTTTTTCATGTCTGCACAGTGTGTTGTTACAACTTAGTCTCTAAGATGAGTCACCTTGTATGCCCTCTTTTTTGATGTGAGTTGTAGATCCTACACAATAATGTAGTTAAAGAGAAGAAAGTTATACAAATGATGTTATATAAGTGATCTGAAGTAGTAATGAAAACATTGGAGATCATGGCATCATCATAGATAAACTGAGCAATGTAGTAACAGAGGATGCATGTAAAACCAAACATATACAGTGCTCTGTCTAGCTAGATGTTAACAATGAAAAACGTAGTGAACAATGATCATCTACTAAGAGAAACTAACTAGAGCAACTTGGGGAGAATGGATGGTATCCATAATGGCATCGAAAATTTGGAAAGATGCATGATATCTATCATGGCATCAATAATTGAGTAAAAAAGTGTCATGGGTATGATGCATACACAAGGAGCACACACAAAAGCACAAGCACATAAGAAGGCCAATGGGCCACATACAAGGGACATGTTCAAATCACACACAATGAAAGTTTAGATCCACAAATAATGACATGTTCAAATGTCCACAATCCAAACAAGATGAATACACACAAAACATGAAGCAAAGAAGCAAAACATGAAAAACATGCTTGACTAAGTGAAGTAAATCGACATGTAACATTAGTATATTCAACAACTCAGGTATCCAATAATCTAGCAATGTGAAAGTGAGTAAATAATCGTGCAATGTAATGCTCTAAAGTATGAACAATAGAGATAGTCATAGAATGATAAAACTTATGTAAAAAGATGCTCCCAATGAACTTGTTGTAATATATACAATTTATAGATAAGCTTGTGACTGATTTGAATCTGGAAAAGTAGAGTCTTTGTTCATTGGGACAAATTCAATAGAATAAGACAAGAACATAGTGCGTTATTGTCTAAGTTAGAGCGATTTTGTTTGTGTAATTTTTTTGGGTTTGAGATAGTATCAACCCCTGCAACTGTATCTGAAAATGACACCCTGTATGTTCTGCAACTCCTTCAAGTACACTTGTGAAATATATTTGATAGAAAATTGGATATAAATAAGTACTGCATATACCGAGCATAAATTAACTGATGTAAATGAACTAAACAAAGCATGCATAAGTCTTGGTTTTTAATTTTTTTGAAATATATATATATATATATATATATATATATATATATATATATATATATATATATATATATATATATATATATATATATATTGTATTTTTAAATAAATGAAACTAAAAAAGGAACATACTAACCAATGATTCTTGCAAGAGCCTCACAATCAATAGGTCATGTATCTAGCATAGAAATGATGACCTATCGCAAATGAAAAGTATTATGCCACTATGAAGGAATTGATCACAACTCAGAACTTGAAAACTGATCTAGCTTTGAAAAATTAGTACCATTGTCATGGTAATGTTTTATAGTATAATGTGTATGTTGTTTAGCATGATGAACTCTGGGACTCTTCAAAACCCATCGTGGAGTGTATGAACTCTGTGTTGGTGTCTTTTGTAGAAAATTCTTAGTATTTTGTAATACCAATCTAGGATGCACTGGATTAGAGAGTGGCTCTCTAGAATCTATGATTAAGTAGCCTTTCAAGGATAGGTCTCCTTGGAGAATGAACCACTTGCTTTTGAATGTTTTGAGTAGGTTGAAACTTTGTAGGTTGCTTAACTGCAATCTATTGTGTAGGAATAATAACCTTTGGTTGAAGTGGGTACTCATAGGGAATACCATGAACTATGATAAAATCATTAGCAAAAATATATTTCAAACATCTCAATAACATAGTGAAGACCCCTACAATGGGTACTACAGTAAATTTGGTGTCCACATGTGTGGACCAACTTGTAGTGGTAATGTGATCTCACCAATAGAACTATGAACATGGCCATTGAAGCCTTTGATTACTGTTGTTGTAGGAAGTATATCATGATATGTGTATCCAAAATAAGAAAAAAGTGTGATAGTGCATATATTGACACTTGAATCATTATCAACCATGACACTTTGGATAGGTTGATGATCAATGTAAGTTTGAATGGGTAACGAGTGCAAATCAAAATCATCATCGAAAATCTCGTGCTCTGTGAAAATGATAAATGGTCTAAATGGCACTGAAGCATGATATGTATCAATGATGCCATTTAAAGGATGATGTGCCTTGGTATGATGATGATAAGTAGTTGGTGGAGGATGTGCAGTGCATGTGTAATGCAGTTTTGATTTGTTGTTTTTTGATATGTATGCTTAGGTAAAGGATCACTGAATATTTTCATTGTTCTACTCTCACTTGGTTGTTGTTGTGTGCTTTCGTTAGGTACACTCACATCAATGTTGTTCTCATCTATCAAATCTTGAATCTTATGTTACAAACATATGTATTTGTTGGTAGTATGACTTGGTGCTCTATGATAGTCATAAAAGTCATTTTGATCGAATCCCTTTGGAAGGATTAGTCACATCAACCTCTTTAATGGGAGGGAACGATATGACGTTGCATTCTAATAACTTTTACAATACCTTATAAGGAGCTTTTGGTAAGTTGGTAAACTGTCTTTTTAGAGGAGTTGGTAATACAATGCACAAATTAGGCTGTGAAACTGCATTGATTGTTACCTTTTGATCACTCTTATTCTCAGTTGGCCTCACCTTGTATGATGGCTTTCTCAGATTCATAGCATAAGAAGTAGATAGATTGCTTGTATATTTAAGTTTGTTCATTGCCAACAATTTAACCTCTCTTTCCTTAAATGTATGGCACAAATCCTTGACTGATAGAAAAAACTTAAACATAATAGATTCATATAGCGGTGGAAGCAAACTCTGTTTGAAAATGTCTTGCAATTCTTTATCTACCATAGGGTTCATCATCTTGGATAGCATAGTCTTATATCTTAAGACATTATGTGATAGGCTCGTTAGAGTCTTGTTTAAGTTGAGCAATATGAACATATGAAATGTTTTCACTGATATTAATTGAAAAATGTTCAAGGAAAAAATCTAGAAAATGATTCAATGCATGAATCAATTGATGTGATAATCATAAAACCATCTGAGTTTGTAATCTTTTAAGCGTATGATAAATAACTTGGTCAATGACCTATTGTTGGATGCATAGTCCAAACATGATGTGTGAAATGTTCTCAAATGTTGTTCGGAGTCACCTTTTCTATCATACAATGTAAGCTTAGGTGCCACAAAATTATTTGGTACAGGATATGATGTAATATGTTGAGCCAATGGAGTATGAAACAAAGTCTATGAATCAAGTACCTGATTAGGTTTCAAAGCACCTTGTTTTAAATATAACAACTTAATTTTCAGAGCTCAAACCTCTTGCATAAGGGATTATACATCAGGATTAGAATGTGTGCTAACCAAATGTGGTGTCACAAATGACTGAATAGGAATTGACATATTGATTTGTGAAACCCTTTGGTTGCCCTCATGGTATATGGCAATAGAAAAATTATATCAAATGTAGTAGAGAAAGGTAAGGATCTCATAGTAGCTGAAGTTTCCTCTTTTTTTTTTGAATTTTGTCTCTATCAATATTTATAAACACATCTTTCATATCTTAATTTTTGGAAATAAATCCTTTTAACTGCTATTTATCTATGTCATCAAATCGATTATGGGATTCTACCATTATGGTGTTATGAACCAAAATTTGGAAATGCTCAACTTGAGTATCACTAAATCTAGCACTTATTTTAAATTAGATAGAAACAACTTTATTTGATTGCACTATATATGAAATAGGAACCTTGGATATTGTTGTCATTAATTTTTTTGTTAAATCTGAAAATCTTAATACAAAAATTTGATACAACAAAAGATGGAAAATAACCCTGGTAACATTTATGGTTAAGGTTTGCAATATTTAGTTAATAGATGACCAATATATTTTATCAAATTTGAGAATTAAGAGAGTTTTTACTCCTACTGAAACAAAATTGTTGTGTAAAATTAGAATGTTATAGATATACAATAAATGACATACACTGATTTGGAACTTGCTAAATTTAGAAATATGTTAAAAAAGAAAGTATTAAATAAATATAACTTATCTAGAAATCATATGTGCGTGATTGTAATGCAACTGTAAGATTGACTGTGTGAATATATGATGATGTTATGAATCAAGAACAAGGCTTCACTTGGATTTGGAACGAGGATGCTAGAATCAGACATGGGTGCCTTGAGCTAGAGTTCTTCGGGTGTGCCATCATCCATTGAGATTTTTTGAATCTATAAAAATTTGGACCTGTTTGCCTTCACATGTTGGTTGTGTTTGTGATCATATTTCCACGATTCGTTGTGGAAGCTGCTCTATAACTTATTATTCACTTGGAACCCAAGTTCAATAAATCATGTAGACAAAACATAATAAAAGGCAAAAAGGGCTTAGCAGTTGAAGTTGTGCTTTACCTCAACCCTTATGTTGAGTGATGCTTATATACCAATACTCTAAATATGGATCAAACTCCATGTAGTTCTTCCATGCTACGGTGGTGTGTGTAAAAAATTAGTGTAATGCTAAATGCTGGTGCAATCCTGATGTGATTAAGTGTTTCAATAATGACCCGTGATATTAGATGTGTATTTAGACTTAGATTAGGGCTACTAGGGCATGTAGACTCTGAATTGAGAAAAATAAGTGAATTTCTCTCAATGTTCAATTAAATATTCTAGTTCTTTTCAATCATGAGTCTCTAGTGAATAGTGTCTTGAAAATGTGGCTTTATAGTGATCATTTTGGAATTACTTTAGATGGGGCTTGAAAAACATGTAGGTTGACATGTTGGGTGAATTTTAAATTTGAACAACTACCAGTTATTTGGTGGGAGGATGCAGCAAACGGAATCAGACACTACCGATAAGCAGGATTGCCCGAAATGAACGACCTTGTCTGAGGAGCAAGGATAACTAAGCTGGAAGTGTGGAATAGTTAGAAAGTAAGTTTGAGTTGTTTGGAATGAGAAATAGAGATATTTGAGATCATTAGTTGCTTGGAGGAATGGATCATTTGCATAGAAGTAAGGAAATGATATTCAAAATACCATGGATTTGGATATGAGCTAAGTGTATATAAGGAGTGGTCACAAGTATATTATTTCATTAATAAATGTTAATTTATGTGTCTACACCTGGTTAGTGAAATCTCATATTCTCAAAGTATCCAGGTCATATCATTTTATTATTTATTTGGACATCAAAGTAGATTCTCTTCCCCGTATGATTCCATTCAAATTTGAACTAATGTGGTTAAAATACATTTCTTTATTTGAAATGTTTGTAAACAGTCGAATGAATGCTTCAAAATTCATTGTAGCAAACCTTGCATCTTCATGTCTAAACTCAAGTATCTCAAAAGTTGTATAAGAGATTGGAACCACAACTATTTTTAAAAAAAATCATCCAAAATCAAAAATTGGAGGAAGATTTAGTTTCAATAAATAATAAAATTCAAATGGGCTCATGCTCTGATAATGATCTTTAGAAATAGAACTCTTTGCTTGTTGATTTAGAAGACATATATTCTAAGAAAGAAGTATATTGAAAGCAAATGCCATGGGAGTCTTGGTTGACAAAGGAGGATAAAAACACTAAAATTTTCTATAGATCTATTATTGGGAGGCGTCGGGTGAACTTAATTTACAAATTTCAAAGTTGTGATCACAACTTATTGGAGTTTCGTGTGGATATCTATCAAGAAGTTGTTTCTTTCTTCCAAAATATGTTGTCCAAAACTGTCCCACCATGTGTTGACCCATTGGAAGATCTTCTATTTGATATTCCAAGTTCAATCTCCTTAGGGGTAAAATGTTGCTTTGATCGCCCCTTTCTCTATTGATGAAATCAAATAAGTAGTTCTTAAAATGCAAAGAGACAAAGCCCCAGGTCCAAATGGTTACCCTACAACTTTATTCCAATCCTTTTAGGACCTTTTTGGAAAGGAAACACCGATGTTTTAAATGAGGTACACAATATTTAAAAAGTATTAAAAGACATGAATTGAATTTGTTTAGCTCTCATTCACAAACAAACCCTTAATTCCTTCTCAGACTTTTATCCAATTTCTCTTTGTAATAAATTGTGCAAGATAGTTGTTAAAGCTCTTACAAAATGCCTAAAAGTCTTTCTCTATAAATCATTTCTCTAGAACAAGATGGATTTGTTAATGGTATACAAAATCTAGACATGGTCATTCTAGTTCATGAACCAATACATTCCCTAACTATCTCCAAGGTAAAAGGTATGATCTTCAAGCTTGATATTTGCAAAGCCTTCAATTGTGTATATTGGTCTCTCCTACTTAAAGTTATTGGGAAGTAAGGTTTCTCTCCAAAGTTGTGCCAGTTAATATAAGGTTGTATCTCTTCAATGGATTTCTCGTTTCTGCTAAATGGAAATGCATCTAAGTTGTTTGCAACATCTAGAGGATTGAGACAAGGTGACATGATCTCCCCATATCTTTTGATTTTGTTACGAAAGCTCTCAGCCACTCACTTCAAAGATCATCTAGGGAAGCAAGTTAGTGAAGACATTTAAGAAAATTCTCTCCACATACTGTAGGATTTTAGGGCACTAAGTTATTGAAGCACAATCAAAAGTTTATTCTCTTAATACTTTGCCTTGTCTTCAACAACGACTAACTTCAAGATGGGGCTTTATTATTGAGAAGATCCCAAGCAAATATTTGGAATTTGCCTTTTCAAGGCATGGCAATAAATCGTTATGGAAATAAATCATAGATGGAATGGGATCCTATCTAAACATCCTATAAAGGCAAGTGATGGAGTTTGGAAGGCATGATCGTGCTCCTCAAATTAGTTTTACAAGCTCTGCTTGCATATTAGAACTCCTTAAAATGGGATAAGTTATATTGATAAAAAAAATTTAGTAACTTGGTCTTGCAGGGCTCATCTCCAAAACATAGAATACCTTTAATCCACTAGAGGAAAGCTTGTCTTGCAAAAAATGATAGAGAGCCAGGGCTATCAAATGTCTAACTTCATAAATCAACATTAGGAGCTAAACTTCTATGGCATCTCTTCACAAACTCAAAGCAATTGTGGAGCATCTTTATCTGCAACAAATATCTGGATTCTAATAGTCTTGACATAGTTTTCACCATAGATCCTCTTCCAAAAGGTTCTCACATTTATAATTTTCTCTCTTCATGTAGAAAAGTGTTGTCAGATCATCTCACATAGGCTATTGGAAGTGGAAGGAAGGATTCATTTTGGGAATACTCTTAGATGCGAAAGACATCTATTAGCAAGAGACAAGATATTAAAGAGATCGTGCTTCTGGTTAAATCAAATTGGGGTAATAAAGTATTCAACTATCTACATCCTAACATAATGTAGACACATAAATTAACATTTAAGCTAAAACCATGTACTTGTGACCACTATTTTGACACACTTAGCTCATGACCTATTATAGGGTCTTTTGACTACTTCTTTCACTCTCTGCATGAGAACTCACTCCTTCAAGAAACCAAAATTAGTCTAGACTATTCCTATGTAAATCAATTAATAACTGAAACTCACTAACATATTGAATCATACCTCCAGCGTAGCATTTTTCCTCTCTAGGACAATAGCACCCTATTGGAACAATATCACACCCTGATATTGTTCGCTCCTACCAGCAGTGTCCCCCTGCTAATTAACAATTATTTTCCAAAATTCAAAAGTTGTATAAGGGTTGTCTTGCAAGTTTATCAAGCCCCATTCAAAGGAATTATAGAAATACTACTATAAAAACACATTTGAAACCATTTTCTAGATAAGAAGCTTACACACTTAAAAATAACAAAATTTTAATTACACATTGATTGAAAATTTCTTATTTCTCTTAGTTTTGATTACATACAATCCTAGTAGCCTTAAGATAAACTCTGAACACATCTCTAAGGTCAAAATTCACAGTTCAAACACTTAATCACACTAGGATTGCACTAGCATCAACATTTTGCACTAATTTCACACACACCACCGTAGCATGGGAGAACTACACGGAGTTTGATCCTTCTTTGAGAGTATTGGTATATAGATAACACTCAACACATGGGGTTTTGAGGTCAAACACAACTTCAACTTGATCCATTTTTACTCGATCATTTACATTTTGTCCTCTTGTCTATTGAGCTAGGGTTTTAAGTAGAAAAAGAGTTACAAAGTGGTCCCTGTATTAGAGTAGAAGCTCCCACATAGTCTGTAGAATAAATAGGCGAAGACACACGTAAACCAAAAATATCAAAGCCATGTTGTTTGTCAGACAAGGTCACTCTTTTTAGACAATAACATCCCTCACTATTGTCTAGTTGCAGTGCTATTATCTGAGAACCCTGTCAACTCCTATTCTGGGTCCGCATTCAATCAACACAGTCTGTCAGTCAATCTCAGATTTGGAAATAATCAACATCTCAATTTTATAACTAAGTTTATATTTCTCTCTTATACTCTCCATATTTAGTATCTTTACATATTTAACAAGTTTCAAATCAGTTTATAGCATTTATTACATATCTATAGTGGTCTGATTTTTCATAGCAATTTCTCATATTAAGCAATTTATTTCTCTAGTTTGCCAAAATTGGATAAAACATATTGGTGAGATCATTTTATTTATCAAATATTACAAGCCCTAGTCTTGTCTCTAGGGTTTCCTTCTATTTTTTTCCCTCACAGGGTTTCAAATTCAATTATGATTTTCTTATCATGTTGGATTGTTTGTGAGCATTCGTATGTCTCTCTTCTCTTGTTCTCACCTTAGTATTTGGAAAATTTAAATTGGATAAAAATGAATCTCTTCCTCCTCCTAACCTTTGAGAGGGTGATAACTACTTTCTTCTTCACCAGGTCCATGTTATCAGTACTCTAAAGGGTAAGGTAGCCCATCCTATAGTGTCAAAAAAAGTAACTAACATATCCTTCCTCAAACCTCTCCACCTCTCACATTTCCTCTTGATGGTGTGTATGCATATTCAATATGAAGTACCTAGGGTTTGTGTTTGTGAATCCTTTAAAAATAAAATCATCAATATGGGAAGGATAATAGATGAGTAGCATAAGCAAAATCAATATTTATTTTAGTTCAAAGATCACAACATTGAAAAATCAACTCACAAATGCCAAGAAAACAAAATGTGATAGTGTTAATCATTCACTTGTATATTCATTTAGCAAGGTTATGCCTAACAATACTTCATATCAAGATTGGAAGTTAATACAAAATTCATCTACAACTAGTGATTAAAAAAGAATGCAAAATATTAATAAGAGTTCAAGTGAGATTTTAAGAGAAAAGCTCAAAAACAAGTTGATAAAACATCCTCCTTTATATCCTCTAAGGAAATCAAAATACTGCTTTGCATACCATGGAATGTATGGGAATCATACAAGTAGTTGTTTGGCTTTGAAGCATAAAATACAAAAGATAATTGATAGTGGTGATCCTATCATTGATACATCACTCAAACAACCCACTCACCTTATGGGTTCATTTTGTACAACACAAGTGCAAAGAAAACAAGTATAGGTACACAGATATAATTTAGAGCAAAAACAATGGTAAATAAAAAATTAGAGCAAGAAATAATTCAAAAGGAAAAATTAGAGTAAACAAGATTACAATAGGCACAAGATGAAAAAGAGCAATCGCAAAAAGAATAGTTTAAACAACAAAGGTCACAAAAATTATAATAATAAAAAGTAAAATTACTAAAAGAGAAGTTGCTAAATCAAAATCAAGATAAGTAAAAAAATATTCTTAAAATAGGGTTTTTAACAAAAGAATTTTCAAAGCAAGAGACGCCTACAAAATCCAATGCTATAAGTGTGGTTTCCAAGGAGTCAACTGAAAAGTGCTCATCATTTCTAGAGCCTCTGAATCTTAACCCCCTCATAAATGGCAAGCAATTGACCAATATTGTGATCAATAAAACTATTGAAATGAATGTTTGTAGCATGACACTTCTATAATTTTTATGATATGATATGGAACATTTGAGTAAGACTACTATATCTAAATCATTTATTGGTTCCATTGATTTACCTTTTACAATTGGTCCAAAAACATGTTCAGTGGTATTTCACATATGTCCTAGTTTGGCCCAATATAATGTTGAATTAGGAAGATTATGGATGATAACAATGGGGGAAACAATGGGTAAAGGTCATAATCATGTCACATTTGAACTTGAAATTGTAATTATTACACTTTCAAGAGAAGATGGAACATCTTTAGATCAAGAACAATAAAAAGGAAGCATCTCTTCAACTAGTCTACAAATAATACAAGTAATGGCATATTGGTAGAGGCACATGCCACAACACATATGGAAAGTGAAAAATAAGAACAATCACTACCATAGTATGGAACGGTTGGTTTCACATCTTTAGATACAAAAGAAAACAATTGTGACATTCCAAATCATCTCACAATAGAGATGATTATAACACTATAGATTGGTATGATCTCGATGATACTAATTAGGTAGAACATGAATATGGCAGTAATACATATACTACACACTGACATGATACTTTCCATTCATGAGAGGTCATCCTTCTTATGCGATATCCAAGACCTATTAATGGTAAAGCTCTTAAGGGAGTCATCGGTTAGTATCCTTCTTTCTACTTCTTAGTTCAAATATGCAAAATATAAAAAAAATAGATATTTTAGAAAAATTCAAAATCATGACCTATGCATGCGAATTTTTAGTTCACATATATTAGATAATTTATGCATAATTATTCAGTACTTATTTATATACAATTTTCATTCAAATATTCTTCACAAGTGTACATGAGTGAGTGAAAAGCATACAAGTTGCCATCCCCAAACTTAGTTGCAGGTAATTTCACTCTATCAAACACAAAAACCACATTTGGAGATTATCACCCTATATGGACAGTAACACACCCTGCTATTGTTGACTCACTCTACTATTGTCCCAGTAAGCACATGCTTTCATTTCTAAGATCTATACCATACAAATCTAAGCCTTCATTGTATGTTTCTATGCGTGTGAGGACATTTGAAAATGTTCTTGTGTTTATCTCTATGCCTCCCTTCTATGTTTCTATGTGTGTGAGTGACATTTGAACATGTCCCTTATATGTGTCCCCTTTTCTTTATTTGATGTGTTTTGTGAGTTTTGCATGTAATCTCTATTTGTGTGCATCATGACCATGACATTTGCGAGTTTGTTTGCTTAGTTTTCAATGCCATGATAGATATCAGGCATCCTCTCAATTTTTGATGCCATGATAAAGATCATGCATATATCCCCAAGTAGTTCTATTTAGATTTCGATACTCAGTTTTGATCACTTATCTACATATCTAATTACTAATATCTATCTTAAACACATGCACTATGTATGCTTGTTTCTACATACATCTCGCATTCCTATTATGCTCATTTTATCTATATGATGATGTCATGCTTCTCCATGTTATTGTTATTACTCATATTTACATCTTTTACATAACATCCATCACATTCATTGTTATTTTGAGTTAACTTATTCCCTAGACTCAATAAATCACCTCAAAAGAGGGGGTATACACAATGATTTTTCTTAGAGACTAAGCCCTCACAATACAAGGCACATATGAAATTTTGTAGACTCACATAGTGAATCACAGCATACCCAGAAAGCGATAAAAAAGTTAAATTGGATAGGAGTGCCCCCAGTATTGTCCAAATAGGGTGTTATTATCTCAAAACACAGAAAACAATCATATCCAAAATATATCAAAGTCTTAGGCAGTTCAATATAATTTGCAACAAGTTCACAATTTTAGTTTCTAAAATATACTTAGATTTTGTTTCATATTTGCTTAGTTTGGGGGCATCATGTGCAACATTTATTCCAAGTTAACATACATTTTTGATCAGAATTAAAATTATTATTATTTAGTCTCAGAATCTATATACACTATATATCATATTGGGGGTATGTGCACAACATATGGCTTCCTCCAAATTTTATTCTAGTTTTGTATAGGGAATGACAATGCCTGTCGTTCTCCATGGTTTGTACACTAGACCCAAATTATACTAACTTTTTGCACTAGTTTTGCACCAGAAATGAGGCTTATTCCATCTACAATAGTTGGTTCACCTTTTTATGCCATTTTTTGCACCAGAACAATCTATTGAGATTCATATAAGGATTCCAATCTACTTCAATGATTTGGTTATGTAATGATGGAGTCAAACATACATTGAATTCTTAAGCACACTCTCCTAATCAATGAGGATAGCGGCATGCACAATGTGATCCAAGATATTTAATGTGAATGAAATCTTCAAGGGTCCAACCCTCTATAATCATCAGTTTTGTACCAGAAATACAATATTTCACGTAACCAATAAGGTGTATTTGCTTCTTGTTATTAGATATATAAGTCTTCTTGTTTTTACTTCTTGATATTTAACTTAAGGATTGGTTTTACATATATTTCATTTTAGGTTTGCATGAAGTATAGTTCAACGTTGTGGTCTACATTCAAGAATGTACTTCACATATAAGTTAAGGCATGTAATTTTCCTTCTACTCAAGCATTTTTAGTTTGCTGCATTACTAGAATAAAAGGAGAGAAAATGTAGACACGTAAATTAACATTTAATCGAAAACAATACACTTGTGACCACTCTTTTGACACACTTAACTCATGAACTATTATAGGGCCTTTTAACCACTTCCTTTACTCTTTGCATGCCAAATCACTCCTTTAAGCAACCCAAATCAGTCCTGAATGTTTTTATTCAAATCAATTAGAAACATAAGCTCACTAACAAATTAAATCATACCTCTAGCTTAGCAAATTTGCCCTCTAGGACAGTAATGCCCTAGTGGGACGATAACACACCCCATTATTGTTGGCTCTCATTAGTAGTGTCCTCTTACCAATTAATGGCTATTTTAAAAAATTCAAAAGTTGTATATGGGTCATCCCAAAAGTTTAGCAAGCCTCCTCCGAAGGAATTCCAAAAATACTACTATAAAAACACATTTCAAACTGTTTTTCACACAAGGCCTACACATTGAAAAATAATAGAATTATAATTGCACATTGAGAGCAAGTTCTCTATTTCTCCAAGTTTTTAATACATATATCCCTAGTAGCCCTAAGCTATAGTTTGAATACATCTTCAAGGTCACAAGTCACAATTAAAGTACTTAATCACATTAGGACTGCACCAACATATGGCATTTTAATCAGTTTCACACATACCACTGTAGCATGGGAGAACTACATGGAGTTTGACATCTCTTCAGAGCATTAATATCTAGGCAACGCTCGACACACGGGGTGTTGAGGTTAAACACAACTTCAACCACTGACCTTTTTTTACTTCGTGATTTACATTTTGTCTTTTTGTCTGTTGAGGTAGGGATTCAGGTGGAAAAGAGTTGCATGACCCCTGCATCAGGGCAGAAGCTTCTGCAGAATCCACATAATAAATAGGTGAAGGTGCATAAAACCTAGAAAAATATTATATCCATGTTTGTTATCCAAGACTGTCTTATTCAAATAATAGTGGCCTCCGCTACAATATAGTTACAACACTATTGTACCTAAACCCTGCCAGCTACTGTTCTGGGTTTGCACTCAATCAACACACTCAGTCAGTCAATCTTCGATCCAAAAATAGTCCAGATATCTATTTTTTAGCTAAGTTTATATTTCTCACTTTCACTTTTCATATTTAGTATCTTTTTAGATTTAACAAGTTTCAAATCAGTTTGTAACATTTATTATACGTCTATAGCAATTTGATTTTGCACAATAATTTTTAATATTAAATAACTTATTTCCTTAGTTTGCCAAAATTTGATAAAAAAAAACAGATGGTCAATTATCTCATCTTTAATGGAAAATTTTGGGCTACTTAGGAGGTTGACAAATGCAAGGAGATATATGGTGTAATTTAACTAGGAAAACATTGTTATATCCCTCAGTCTAGACTGTTATTCTAAGATGGGATATTTCAGCCTATATTTCCTAAAAAAATAATTTAGGTTATTAGAAATTGGTGCACAGAATTGAACCATCTTTTCATAACTGGCCAACTGAAAAAACATATTCACAATGGACACTCTTAAAAGGTATTGACTTAACATGGCTAGTTGTGCAACATAAAATTCTCACATACAACAAGCTTCAAGTCGGGTTTTTCGGTCATAGTATATGCATCATTTGCATAGGTACATGTGCAACATAAAATTATCACATAATAAAAGCTTTAAATCAGGGGTATTGTGGTCCCAATAGATGTGCAAAACAAATTTTGAAAATGTAGAGCATCTTTTCCTCCATTGTCCCTAAAAAAGAAGAGTATGGATTTAGCTCACTAACAAATTTTACCTTAACTAGGTATACCCTCCTCTTTAATCATTAATCTCTGCTATGTTGTTCCCATCAAACTCTAGTCTTCTTCCTTTGTAGGTTGTAACACAGTGCAATGCCATTTGGTACATTGGATTGAACATACTAAAAAGATTTTACAGAATTCCTCCCTCACATGTGATAAATTCATTCATAAGGTGGAAATTAGAATTTCAAAGTTGGTTACTTATAAACTTTGTAGCTACAACAAACATCTGTCAGCTAAATACATGTCAATAACTATTGGTTGCTTAAAGATGCAAGTTACGTCGAAAGGGATGTGATTTCGTGTTTTGGTAAATCAAGGTTTTTAAAAGGAAAAAGT
This sequence comes from Torreya grandis, assembly GCA_037957365.1. Taxonomy (NCBI): domain Eukaryota; kingdom Viridiplantae; phylum Streptophyta; class Pinopsida; order Cupressales; family Taxaceae; genus Torreya; species Torreya grandis. Next base: position 6,358,714 of record JARHVA010000020.1, read on the forward strand.
GTAAATCAAAAGTCATCACTGTTAGTGTTGGCTTTTATTTTCACATATTTTTTTATTATGGGTTTACTTTCCTCACTTGAAGTTTTCTTACTCTTATGGGTTGGCTTGTTTAGGTGTATTTGGGAGTTATAGTTTGACCACTATTATAGGAGTAACTCCCTTGACTGACTATTCTCAGTATGGGGTTACCCTTCTATTCTTGGCCGTTTGACCACCTTTTGTGGAAGTTACACATTCACCTCCCTATTTGTACATCTCACTTGGTGAACTATTCTATGGTAGTTAGAGAGTTGGATTCTTGCTTCATTTCTTTTGTAATTATTCTCTGTTTTAGAACTACTTTCAACAATTAGCATGCATTAGCTTGACTCTTGCTCAAAAATGGTGCATTCAGTTGATCCAATGACCCAGGGGAATATCTAATATGGTATCAGATCCATTTTGGTATACAAATATCTGGTTTTTAAATTCATTTTTAGTCATTTGAAATATTGGGTTTATTATTTGCAAAAAAAAATAGTTTTTTATTCCATTCACTGTAAGTTGGCTTTATTGGTACATTTTTTTGTAGTAGAGGTATTCTTGTATGTAGAACAAACATATTACAGGGTCTTCACTTCCTTTGAGGTGTTTTTTTGGTGGTTTCTTATTTTTGAAGCATTCTAGATCATGTAACCTGAATGGCTCTCTACACACACAACAAATACATTGGTGCCAACCTCCGTCTAAGGTATCTTCCTTCCATTGGCGTTCAAGCAACCCCTAGACTCGCCCACACCTAGCTATGTTTTGGTTTGTGAGGACATTTGAGTTCTTCATCTTGTTAAAGACTATTGGGTGAGTTCATTCCAAACTTTAACACTACATTTTAGCTTTTACTCTCCTTAGTGCATGGTAGCTCTCCTCTATGACATCGACCTCAAGCTGCATATTCATTGGTGCTCTTCACTCTATCAATGGTATTTTTTTCTCTGCTTTTATGATTTCTTGACTTGAACATTAATGGTGCCCCTCTAAATATTAACACATCATAAAATGTAGGTCTGGGATGTTAGGAATAACTTAACGTTAGTGCTCATATTTATGTATTTGGGTAAATTACTATTTATTGGGTGATATTCACCATAGTAAGTTAGTAGTTGGTTATTATTAGTTAGGCTGACATATTGTTATTATAACAATATATCCCGTATTGTTAATAGTCAATTGGTTAGTGAGTGAGAAAATAAAAGAGATATTGTTGGGATTGGAGATAGATTTGACTCCTTATTTGTTGGAGTTCATCAAGCTATATATATGTATCATCTCATTATGTTAAAAATCTCAAACAAAATATTAGATTGAAGTTTATTATTTGTTCTATGTGAAAAAATATTCGGTATTTATTTGTGAAAATCTGATCTGGACTTATTATCTAGTATCAAAGCAGACTCTAGATCATGATGGAAGTAAATTGAGAAAGGCTTTGCTCATCCTCTATTCATTGCTCGTGATTGTTTTTGTGGACTATGTTTTTGGTTTGAGGGAGAGAAAAGATCTTGTCATGGCAAGATGGCTTGGAGGTCTAGTATTGAGTGCATTGCTTTTCTATATTGAATGATTGGTCAAAATTATATCAAAATTATTTGATCTTGCACTCAACTTTATGATTTAATATTCATGGCATTATTAAACTACATATAAAACTTTGTATCTCAGTCCATGCCATCTAGACAACCAGGCGCTTGCTCCTATTAGAATTGTGTGGTAATTTTGCAATCAGGGATGAATGTGCAATTTTCTATCTAGCTTCAACAAAGATTCATTGTTGAGCACTGTCATTCCAAACTAATAACATATTTAAATCACTCTTATATCAGTGTATTAGATCAATTCACTAACCACTATGTTTTGCATTCATGTTCATCCATCACAAGTTGTATCTCTACTTGATGTGGTCAAATCGTGATCTGTATCACCAGGGTTTTACACTATATAGTTTGTAGGATTGCATTGAGTCACCTTCCTAATTGACATCATTTATTTCTGTAGTCTCAAGCCTTTGCCTATTGATTGTCATTGATCAGAGAATGCTTGATCCTTGAGCTTAGCTTGACATCTCTGCATTGCATGAAGACTCCCTCTGTTCGCAATTTCATTTTTGTGTGGTTGATTGAAGCACAGACCTAACTTTGGATTCTCTGTGAACTATTTTTTTTTGTTTGCAAGGTCTTGTTACTACTTTGCATGCAAGGAAAAGGCTTTCAAATAATGTAAATCCCTCCACATAATCACTTGAGCAAACAAATCAATGCTCAAAACTTTTTTAGGGTGGACATTCAATGAAATCTAGGTCATCAAATATTTTGTTTGCATTAAGATTGCCCACGATTTTGAAAAATCCATTGTTTTAGTTTTTACATGGTATAGTGGTCTTTATTATTATAGGAAATGTTGAGTCAATTTTAGTATTTTGTTAGTAAGTGATCTTTACGAGTCAAAATAAATTTATATTTGTTATTTGTTTAAAGAAATACTTATGAGTCATAGTCTTGTCAAAGTCCTTTAAATCCTTAGTTTTTTGTCCATTATATTATTTTTTTTAAAACCAAAATTTAATTGGTTTTTATTTTTAGGTCTAGGATTACATTTATTAATTTGGTTGAGGTTTGGTTGTTGGTTAACTACATGTAAAATTATCTTGTTTGTTTATAGTTTGGTGGTAAAATGAGTGTAAAACCATACTTTGATTGTAGGTTATTAGTTATCTGAGTGTAAAATCATCTTAGTTGATTGTAGGTTGTTGGTAAGCCAAGTGTAAAACCATCATGGTTGTTTGTAGGTTGATGGTTAACCCAATGAAAAACCATCATTTAAGTTTGTTAGTAGTTGTAGTACAAGAGAATGTTCTCTCCATGTTCACACTAAGGGGGAATGTTAGGAATAACCTAACCTTAGTGCTCACATTTATGTATTTGGGTAAATTATTATTTACTGGGTGATTTCACCATAGTAAGTTAGTAGTTGGTTATTATTAGTTAGGTTGATATATTGTTATTATAAAAATATATCACGTATTATTAATAGTGAGTTGGTCCCTGTTCATGGCTCAATAGTAAATAATCAAATTTAAAAAATAGAAAAGATGCAATCTGGACATACCCCAAATCCTCGTTGGTTTAAACTAAATTTTGATGGGACTTGTAGAGGCAATCCATGAGCTTCAAGCGCTGGATGTGTGATTAAAGATTGTAGTGGCTCTTTAATTAGAGCATTATCTTGGAAGCTCCCTGATGGGACTAATAATGAAGTAGAGGCTTGAGCACTGGCAACAAAAATTTTATTGACAATTAATTGTGGTATTACAGCTCTTGAAATCGAAGGAGATTCACAATTTATAATTTAAGCTTTGAAAAATCAAACAACAAACTCTTGAAAAATAATGAACATCCTAGATATAGTCTAGTAAAAAATGCAATTTTTTTACTAATTGGTCAGCTTCTCAATGTTTTAGAGAAAGTAATATGATGGCAAACTTCCTGGTCAATGTGGCCATTGATCAACTTATGGAATTGAGATCAGACAATGTTAGTTCAAGTTACGCAGATTGTGCCAATTTCGATCAAATTGATTTCTAATTTAACATTGGTTTCATTATTGGAAGTCTTTTTATTTTTAATTTGTTTAAAAATAAAAATCCTTCCTATTAAAAGGTGGCAAGATTGTTTCATTATGAGTTTGGTGGACTCGCATGCTTGAAGCACTAATCATAAATGATGGCAGCAACTTGCAATCCAATGGGATTTGACCTGCCATAATTAGGAAGCATGGATATATAGGTCTCGCATCAAGAGTATTGATTTCCAAGCATGGCTCGATTTCCATTAGGTTTGATCAGAGGCTTTTTTCCTTGGTTCATGTTTGGGTGGTCGTTAGTTTTACTGATTGTGTTAAGGATGGAGAATTTTTAGAACGAATCTGTGGGTTGGCCCCTGGTGTTTGGTAAAGCCAAAACTAGGGAAATGGGTTTTTGTGGTGCTATTACCAAAACTCACCTTTCAAATGTTTTTTGGCTTCCCTCGACTGAAGTGGCAGTTGCAATCGAATGGATTTTGGGCATGGATTCTTTGGCAGCAAGCAATCATTTCAAGTCAATTCAGATTTGGCCTCACTTTTCTAAAATAATCTCCGTCTTTTGGTTTTGGATGTTGATCACGTTCAAATGGTGGTTAAATTTTTTGTGCTTTTGAAGTTTCGTCAGGCCCTGTTTTCTCAATTGGCTTCTTTGTCTCTCAGCCCTTCTCTGACTTTGTTGTTCTTTGGTCATGATTTTTTGGGTTTTATCCCTCTATTTGCCTTTCAAGAATTGGAAGCTAGGTTCTTGGCTTTAGTGCACTTCATTAAGGATGCGGAAGAGGTCTATGAAAATTTTCACATTGTGGCATGTAGCAAGGGTATTTTTCTGCCAGATTTTGCTGAGGTTCTTAAGGCCATCACTAGTCTTAAAGAGTGGTGGGCTTCCCTTAGACATCCGGATCATGTCAAAGCTACAAAATAACTAGCAAAAGGGGTGGCACGAGGCTCTTTCACTACCCCTCCCTGGTGGCATGGAAAGTCTTTGTCCACAAAGTTAGTTATTGGTCCACAACATAAGAAGGTCTTCCCCCAGTTGGTGGCATTAGGTGGAGCTCAAATAGATTTTGGGATGCCTTCTTTGGACAGAGCTCTTGTGGCTATGACGTAGGCTGGGCTTTCTACAAGTTTTTTTGTTGATAGTATCTTCTGTGATGGAAAAATGGTTGATCTTGTAATCTTGGAATGAGATGTGATCTGTTTTATTCCTCTTGTTTCTTCGATCTAGTATGATGTCCATAGTAATACTGGTTTTATCTAGATGTTGTTTATAAAAAAGACATATATTAGACAATCTGTCTATATGTTTTATTTTTATAAATAGAAGGTAATATGGTAATGTTGAAAAATCTTCTTGTCGGTTTTGATTGGTCAATCATGCCTTAAATTTTTCTAATGTTAAGCCAAACCACCTTTTGTCTTATGCTATATATGGTGCAAAGGGCCTGAGACCCTTTAATTCTCGAGCACTGATAAAAAAAAATAGTGAGTAGGTTAGTGAGTGAGAGAATACAAGACATATTGTAGGGATTGGATATAGCTTTGATGCCTTATTTGTAGGAGTTCATCAATATATATATATATATATATATATATATATATATATATATATATATATATGTATTCTCTCATTATGTAAAAAATCTCGAACAAAATATCATATTGAAGTTTATTATTTGTTCTGTGTGAAAAATTATTCAGTATTTATTTGCATAAATCTAAACCAGACTTATTATGGGAGTCATAGCAAGCGCCCCCAACTTTGGCATCCTCTGTTGGCACCTTCCATCAACCAGGCATCCTTCATCCTTCGAATGGTGCTAGGGGAAACCCAGGTGCTTTAGGGGTAGGATGTGTAATTCATGATTGTGTTGGTTTGTTAATTAGAGTGGTTTTGTTGAAGCTTGTAGATGACACCAATAACAAGGCAGAAACATATGCATTGGTGTTGGGGCTTGATCTTATGGTTAAGTGTGGTATCAATTAGGTAGTGATTGAGGGTGATTTAATGGTAATCATTTAGATCCTATGGAATAGGTGGGTTATTTCTTAGAACATCAAGAACATCCTCAGTCAACATGGAGTGTGTTAGATGATTTCAACTTTTGGGAGGCTAATCATTGCTTTTGCAAAGAAATTTTACGGTTGTTGGCCTTGAAAACAAAGGTATCTCACAGGCTGAGGAGATCATTATTAATAATGATTGGGGGTGTGGAGGAATGATGGGACTCTTTCAAGTGTGTATATGGGACTTGGTGGTGAGGGGTGTTGGGTTGATAACATGGTATGGAAGGAAATAATAGCTGATGAGGGTGGCTTCACATCCCATGTGTAGAATGTCTTCTTGACATGATTTATTGGGTGTGGTGGCGTTGTAAGTTCATTCATTTTTGGTTATGGTGGGGGGCTCTCATTTATCATGTTGCATAGCTTCTATACGCTTTTGTGGGTGGGAAAGGCTAAGAGTATGGAGAGAATGTTGTAGGTGTATTTGAGTGAGCCTCTTATGTGTGTCAAGGTAGAGACGAGGGAGATGGAATTTGAAGGGAGAGTGTTAGATTACTGGTTGAAGTGGATGTTTATCATTCAATTGGGGAATGTCTTATAGGCAATAAAGGAGATTATAGGTCTAGTGTTTTTGGAGACCAATTATAGGGTGAAAGTAATGTCTCTGATGGCTTCAACTTTTGTGGGAAATTTGATCATGGCATCAAAGGATAAGGAGTTGACCCTAGTAGTGGAAAATAATATTATTCACTAGGGTTTCTAATTTGGTTCGGAAAATGCAGTGGAAGGGTTCTCATTGGGTGGACAATGCTCTTTAATTTTATCTAAGTAGGATGATCAAGGTTTGGTTCCTCTACATGCTTTTAGTGACCTGAAGGATCATTTCTGCATTTTGATGGAACACATCGAAGTCATGCAATGTTGTCTCAAAAAGATTGGGACGATGTAGAGAGTTTTTCCAATGCTCAATTTGAATGTCATGAGGGCACCAATGGCATTGTTAGTGGCAATTTTGAGTGCAATAATATCATGCAGGATGGCTTTAGCAGTGAAATTGTTGGCTTGAATATATGACGCCCATTATCCATTGGCATAATGTTCTCCTCAAAGGTTGGGGGAGGGCCCTATAACTAGGTAAATGGATGTTTCAACCCACATGAAGACTGGTTTGGTGAGTATGGTGGTGCCATTGGGGGTGGGAGGTGATTTTGAGATGAAACAAGTGGACAAACCTCGTCTGTAGAGGTGGAAATTGATGGAGGTGGTTAATGGTCATTCGGTTAATAGGGCATCTAGTTGTGGGGATAGTTTGGATGAGTGGAAAGGGTAGTTGAGCGGTAAGTCATCAAGTGATGATGGGGTGATGCAAGAGGGAGGTAGTGGAAGGAATGGTAGTGGTTATTCGGTAGCCGATGGTGCTAGTGGTTTGTAAGTGAGCAGTTGGTTGGGTGGTGGTCTCATTTTTTGGGGGGTTATCCTTTGGTTTCTTTTTGGTTGGTTGACTCATCTATGGGGTTGTTTTGGTTTGTCTCATTATTTCCCAATGGGGCTTACTTGTGGTTGACCCATTTTTTGGGGTTCATTTCTTTGTTTTCTTTGGTTGTTTTGGTTCTTTGTAGTGTTATGTGTTCAACGACTATTTTATTTTCATTTTTTGATTAATAAACAGCTGAGGGACACTTCAACCCTCCTCTACCTATAAAAAAATAAGGATTAAATAAACATAATAATTTTAAAAAAAAGTTTAATGCTTGATTTTTTTGGTCGTTTACACTAAAAAGGATAATTTTAAAACAATAAATGCTATGAAATCACTATGTGTCCTTTGTTTTTAGCGAAGACCAAAAATGAGTTTTGTAAAATTTTCAGATGTAGTGGTGAATTTAGATCGATTCCAAAGGTGTTGGATCATCAAAGTTTAGAGTGATAAAAAACTAATAACAACTCAAAATCAAGTTTAGTTGCTCAAACAATGAAAACAACTAGGAAATGAGAAACAAACACAAGGAGAGTGATTTTATGCTTGATAGAAATTGGAGTATAAACACATATAGGAAGAAATATAAGGTACATAATATGTGGAGAGTGGTTGTGATGGGCTATCACAATTTGTTGTATGGTATCACTACTCCTCTAAGTGCACTTAACACCACCATTTGAGTAGGAGTTGCATCGCAAATAAATATTTTTAGTACTACATTTCATGTATATAACACTGTGAATTGGGTCAGGCTTGTTGAGTTGTGGAGCTAAAAGCTTCACTGATGTGCTAATGTGGAGGTTGCTGGGTTACATAGTAACCGACATCGATCAGAGCCAACCGACATCAGTTATTTTCAGCTACACAGTTACTGGCATCAGTTAGGGGTCGGTCGGCATCGGTCATCTTCAGACCGACATCGGTCATCTGTGCGTTTTTAGAATTGTTCTAATTTTAGGAGAATAGTTAGTTTGCATGTAAAGACTAAAATTAGTCTTGAGTCCACTTTTCTAATTATTGTTTTCTTTGGGTTCTATTTAAGAGACCCATGGGGCTGTATTGTAATTAAGGGAATAACAACTCAGTGTTTGAGTTGGTTGTAATTGATTGAGAGAGAGAGAGAACTCTTGAAGGAGAATTACTGTACATCCAAGAGGTGTGAGGAGAAAAGAGATTTCTTCATTGTATTTCTTTCTGGAATAGTTTAATAGAGATTGGTTGTTTCTTGTATCTCCTTTTATTTGTTATTTCTGATTTATAGTTACTTATTACTTCTGGTTTAATTTCGTGTTTAGTTGTTTATACAAAAGTAATCAATTATACTCTAAGATCCTAACAAGTGGTTTCAGAGCTCCAAACTCTAACAATTGGTATCAGAGCGTGTTAGTGTTTGTTGATTACAGAATTCACTCACAGGGGTTTCTGATTGAGTGGGAGCAAAGCAATGGTAGAAGAAAGTAAACTAAGAATAGAGAAATTCAATGGCAAGAATTATCAATTATGAAAGATGCAGATTGAAGATTATCTGTATCAAAAAGATCTATATTTACCGTTGGGTGGGGTTTCAAGAAAGCTCATAGATATGAAAGATGAAGAATGGAATGTTCTTGATAGAAACGCTCTTGGAGCTATAAGGCTGAGCTTGGCAGCTTCTGTGTTTTTCAACTTATCACAGGCAAAGACAACGGTAGAGTTAATGGATACTTTGGCAAATTTATATGAAAAACCCTTAGCTTCGAATAAGGTATATTTTATGAAGCAATTATTTAATTTGTAAATGCAGGAAGGTGGATCTGTATATAGTCATCTTAATGATTTCCATGAAATTGTAAATCAGTTAAATTCAATCAAAATAGTTTTTTATGATGAAATTAAGGCTCTCTTAATCTTATGCTCTTTACCTGAAAGCTGGAATAGCTTGGTAATGACAGTTAGTAATACTGCATCTGCTTCAAATATCTTGAAAGTTGATAATGTTGTTAGTGTAATTTTGAATGAAGAAATTCACGAAAAAATATAGAGAAAACATCAGGTAATGTTTTAAGTATTGAAAGCAGGGGAAGGCAAAAAGAGAAGGGCAAGCAAGAGAAATCAAGGTCAAAGATGAGAAGTAGATCCAAATCCAGAAATGGAAGAATAACCTGCTAGAATTATGGAAAGAAAGGGCATGCAAAGAAAGATTATTGGTTGAAAGATAGCAAAAAAAATCAGCATGAAGGTAATAAAAAAGCAAATGTTGCAGGTATTGTTGCACATGATGCTCTTATAATTTTTTTAGCTAGTCAAGTAGAATCATGGATTTTAGATTTTGATGCCTCTTTCCATGCAACCCTAAATAGAGAATTTTTTAATGATTATTTCCATGGAGACTTTGGAAAAGTTTATTCAAGGGATGATGAGCCTTGTAAAATTGTTGGCAAAAGAAAAATGCAGCTGAAAATGCAGAATGACAACATATGGGTGTTGAAGGATGTCATGCATGTACCCATCCTGAAGAAAAATCTGATTTCTACAGAAAAGTTGGGTGATGAGGGTTGCACAGTAACTCTCACCTCTGAATCTTAGAAAGTTTTCAAGGGTGCACTTGTGTTAGCAAGAGGTAAGAGAGTAGGTACACTTTATCTATCTACTTGTATTACTGATTATTCTCCTTCTGTTTTATCTACTTCAGATGTAGATGCAAAGTTGTGGCACTGTAGGCTTGGTCATATGAGTGAGAAGAGAATGAATGTTCTTAAGTCAAAAGGTAAGCTTTCAGATTTGAAAAGCATAGATCTAGATTTTTGTGAGCATTGTATTTTTGAAAAATAGAAGAAAGTGAGGTTTCTCAAAACTGGGTCAACAAAGAAAGAGCACAAGTTGGAGCTTGTTCACACAGACGTGTGGGGACCAGCTCAGGTAGCTTCTATTAGAGGATCACATTATTATGTTTCTTTCATTGATGATGCTACAAAAAAGGTATAGATTTATTGCATAAAGAGAAAATATGATGTTTTTGACACATTTAAAAAATAAAAATCTTTGGTTGAGAATGAAACAAGTTTGAGATTGAAGTGCCTTAGATCTGACAATGGTGGTGAATACTACAACAATAAATTCAACAGTTACTGTTCTATAAGTGGAACACACAGGGAAAAGACGGTTTCAAGGACACCTCAGCAAAATGGAGTTGTTGAAAGGATGAATAGAACAATAATGGAGCATGCACAGAGTATGAGGTTGCATGATAGTTTGCCTTTACAGTTTTAGGCAGAAGCTGTAGATACTGTAATTTACCTTATTAACAGAGGACCTTTTACTGGACTAGATGGTGGAATCGCAGAAGAGGCGTGGATAGGTAAAAAGGTAGATCTTTCATTTCTCAGAGTTTTTAGTTTTGAAGCTTTTATGCACATTGATAAAGAAAATAAAAAGAAGCTGGATGCTAAATCCATGTGGTGCACTTTCATTGGTTATGGTTTTGGAGATTTTGGATTTCGGTTGTGAAATTTAGAAACTAACAAAATTATTAAAAGCCGTGATGTAGTTTTCAATGAAAAGGTGATGTACAGTGATCAGCTCAAGAGGCTGAATAATTCTGAGCAGGGCAATCTTGATTTGGAAGAGGTTATGATCCAAAATGAGCTCGCGGGTAAAAATCATCACTCACAAAAAAACACAAAAATTGACGTCGATCAGGCAGGAATCGACGTCAATCAGGCAAGAACTAACGTCGATCAGGTTGGAACCGACGTCGATCAGGTGGAATCGACATTGGTCAGGTACAGACCGACATCGATCAGAGATGATCGGGATCGGTCACTATCAAGAAATTTAGGCAGACAACAAGCTGTCAATGAGTCTCAAATGCCCATAAGGAGGTCTAAAAGGGTAAGTAAACCTCCAATTCATTATTTCTCTTTTTTATACTACGTGTTGCTCACTGATGGTGGAGAATCAGAAAGTTTTGATGAGATAATACAGGTAAAATCCAAGAAATAGTGAGAGCATGGCATGAATGAGAAATTGATTCCTTGGAAGAGAACCATACGTGGTATTTGGTTGAGTTGCTAGCCGAAAAAAAAGCACTGAAAAACAAATGGGTTTACAGGTTAAAGGAAGGAGAGAATGGACAAATGAGACATAAGGCCAGGTTAGTAGTAAAGAGATTTGCACAAAAACTAGGTATTGACTTTGGTGAATTTTTTTCTTCTATGATGACTTCTATTCAGACTATATTGTCTTTAGTTGCTATTGAAGATTTACATCTTGAGCAGCTTGATGTTAAGACATCATTTCTTCATGGAGATTTGGATGAAGAGATATATATGGATCAGTCGAAAGGTTTTGAAGTCAAAGGTAAGGAGAAACTTGTGTGCAGGTTGAAGAAAAGCTTATATGGTCTTAAGCAAGCTCCAAGACAATAGTATTTGAGGTTTGACAGGTTTATGACAGAGCATGGCTTTAGTAAATGTTAATCTGACCATTGTGTTTATTTTACCAGATTGGAAAATGGTAGTTATATTATCCTGTTAATGTATGTAGATGATATGCTTGTTGCAGGTTCACATGCATAAAATTACTGAGCTTAAGGTAAAATTAGCTCAGACATTTTCCATGAAAGATTTAGAAGCAGCAAAGAAAATCCTTGGCATGAGTATTAAGAGAGATAGAAAAAATCACAGTTTGATTTTGTCTCAAGAGGATTATGTGAATAAGGTGTTGGAGAGGTTCAATTTGCAGAATGCAAAATCGGTAAGCACACCTATGGCTGGACACTTCAAGTTGAGCAAAGAACAGTGTCCTAAATCACATGATGAGGTTGAGTACATGAGCAAAGTTTTATATGCTTCAGCAGTTGGGAGCTTGATGTATGCTATGGTATGTATTAGACCTGATATTTCTCAAGTAGTGGGAGTTGTCATCAAGTTTATGACCAATCTAGGAAAGGAACACTGGAAAGCAGTTCAGTGGATTCTCATATATCTGAGAGGGATCAACAGTAGGCATTTATGCTATGGAGGGTCAAACACTTCTCTACATGGGTATGTAGATTTAGATATGGTAGGTGACTTGGATGGCTGGAGAAGCACCACAGGATATGTGTTCACTATTGGTAGAACGGCGATTAGCTAGATTTCAAAGTTGCAAAAAGTTGTTGCCCTGTCTACTACAGAGGTAGAATACATTGCAGTCACAGAGGCTAGCAAGAAAATAATTTGGATGACTAAGTTCATGGAAGAGTTGGAAAAGGAGTAAGAGAGTTGCAGATTGTATAGTAATAGTCAAAGTGCAATTCATTTGGCAAAGAATTCAGCGTTTCATTCAAGAACCAAACATATACAGCTTAGGTACCACTTCATTAGACAGGTATTGGAGGAGGGACAGTTGAAGCTGAAAAAGATCCATACGGATAAGAACCCTACTGATATGTTAACAAAGTCGATAACAAATGAGAAGTTGAATCTTCATTCAAATTTTGTTGGTCTTCAAGATTGAACTTGAAGAGGGAGAAACAAGCCAGAGATGATTAGAGGATGTTGTTGTACAAGTACATGTGCAGTTGTTTATCTCCAAGTGAAAGATTGTTGAGTTGTGGAGTTAAAAGCTTCATTGATGCACTAATGTGGAGGTTTTTGGGTTACACAGTAACCGACATCGATCAGAGCCAATCGACATCGGTTAGGGGTCGACCGACATCGGTTATCTTTAGCTTCACAGTAACCGACATCGATTAGGGGTCGGCCGGCATCGGTCATCTTCAGATCGACATCGATTATCTGTGCGTTTCCAGAATTGTTCTAATTTTAGGAGAACAATTAGTTTGCATGTAAAGACTAAAATTAGTCTTGAGTCTGCTTTTCTAATTATTGTTTGCTTTGGGTTCTATTTGAGAGACCCATGGGGCGGTATTGTAATTAAGGGAATAACAACTCAGTGTTTGAGTTGGTTGTAATTGATTGAGAGAAAGAAAGAACTCTTGAAGGAGAATTACTATACATCCAAGAAGTGTGAGAAGAAAAGAGATTTTTTCATTGTATTTCCTTCTGGAAGAGTTTAATAGAGATTGGTTGTTTCTTGTATCTCTTTTTATTTGTTATTTCTGATTTCTAGTTACTTATTACTTCTGATTTAATTCTGTGTTTAGTTACTTATACAAAAGTAATCAATTGTACTCTAAGATCCTAACAAGTGGTTTTAGAGCTCCAAACTCTAACAGGGCTAGTGTTGCCAATGTTTTTAGTTGAAATTGAATGGTAGCATGAACCCAACACAAATTTAGTGCTACATATTGGTGTAAACCTGACACAACTAGCACATAATACATGTCACAAATTTTATTACACGAGACCTTAAACGAGTAATTAATAACTTTTTACTAGTTATAACTATCATCATTTTCACTCTTGTAAATTATTTGTAAAAGGAAGTAGAGAATAGAATTACATGTGAGAGAAGGGAGGAGTGAGGTGTCATTTTTGGTGAAGAAACATGTAAGAGTTTTTTAGTAGTTAAATATATTTAGAGTGGAAAGTAGTTAATTATTTTTTTCATTTTTTAATCAATATTCATTAAAAATTTAATTTTTTTGAAGTATTGTAATATTATTTTGTTTTTACTTAAAAATATATATAGTAACTATTAAAAAAATAATGAATATATATATATATATATATATATATATATATATATTCATTATTTTTTTATAATTACTATATATATCATCTATTAATTGTTTAAATCTTTTTTTTTAATGTTTTAGCTATGCCAATATGATAAAAATCATTTTTTAATTCCACTCTAATATTATTTGATATAATGGAATTTGAAGACAATTATAATGTATATGATGATAAGGGAAAGGGAAAATACATTGAATAATAGGTCTAAAGTAAATATAATGGATGGAGTAGCCAAATGTCATCAATTTTGAATAAATTTATAGAAGATAAGGGGAGGGATAAGATTAAAAGTTATGATGAAGAGTCCAAAGGTGATCTAAAACTTATTGATAGGATATTAAGGATATATAACTCCAAATTCCCTATGTGGAAAGATTATGGGGTGTGACCAATGGATAAGCCACCACCAACCACTTATGAGCTATTTACATTTTGGGAGCAAAATTATCTTATACACACAAACTATCCCAAGTGCAAGGCTTGGCCTTTTCACTTTGTCTGCAATCAATGCTATGTATGTTACTTCATTTTGATTAGGCATCCCAATTTTACTTTTTTACGACCGAATGCACAACTTCAAAAATTAGAATTCACTAGTCATGTTCAAATTTAGTATGTATGTATATCGTGTGTTAAAATGCAAAGACTATTTAAGAGTGAATTCATTCTAACCCAAAAAATACCCATAAGATGCATAATCATATATATATTGATGGTCATCCTGATGTATTAAAAATATTATAGGTTTCATTAATAATACAAATGATTGAAAATGTTTAGCTTATCCCAATTCTCAATACATTGAGTGTGCTAGCGATAAAGAGTGTGAAATGCCTCAAATTTTACGTCATTATTCTATTGGGGAAGTGTTATCCCAATTTTTGAATGAAAGTCAAAAAGTTAAAAGTGTTGAGTCTTTTGACCGCAAATGATCAAATTGAGTCAAAGTCAGTCAAACTTGTATTTACTTAAGTCAAAATGTCTTACCCAAGATTTTCAAGGTCAAAAGTTTGACTACATGAAAGAAAAATTCAAAAAATCAACTAAACTTTTGCTTTGTTAGGTTTTTAAGGCTTTTTAAACACATCAAAAAAATTATAGATGTTTAGCAAGCTACCAGAATCTGATAGTTACTCAAAGACATCAGGGGATCTAATTACCTGCAAAACACTTTGACAGAATCTCATCTCTGTCTGAAACACCTATCAGATCCTAATTACTTATCAATCAGGACCATGAATTTTAATACATGCTAAAACACTTCTCAGGACCCAACACTTTCTCTAATGCTTGTCAGATTCTAACACTTGCCCATGTTACTTTGTTTCTTCGCCATTACTCTTCCTTGGCCCTCACAGGGGTCAATTCCTTGCAAACTATAATATATTTTATTCCATTTTTTCTAATGGCTCATCATTGTTAAGCACGGGATATATTAAGAGGGGGGTTGAATCAGTTTATCATATATCTTATTAAATATTTTACTTAATTCAATTCCTTAATCTGCTTAAACATTCATTTAAGATATGCAATAAAATTGAAGCAATATCATGCACCACAAAAGAGAGAGAGAGAGAGAGAGAGATACCAGATTTTTACGTGAAAACTCAAAGTGGAAAAAACCATAGAGAACTATCTCAAGTATGAAAATGAGCACCAACTCAAATTACAATGTTTGCAAGCACCAACTTGCAGGATCACCAACCCGTTTGCTGAGCACCAACACAACAATGATTTGTGAGCACCAACCCATAAGAGGACCAACCCCTCTGTGTAAATAATACAACTATCTCTCAATGTTGTTTTCTCAACAAATAATAAAACTCTACAATCTCTTTTTTTTCTATTCTCTTTTCTCTTCTCTCATCTTGCTCTTCTTAGCGAAATACAAACCATGCACACTCTTGCATATTACAAATGGCTTCTCAAGTCTTTATTTATAGCTTTCCAAATGACCTTTGGCATTCATCTTTTGTGACCCTTCACTCCTCATGGAAAATGGTGCCAAACTTGCATGATCCTTTGTATCCTTTCATTTGAAAAGTCACATGGTGACCCTTCATGAGCAAATTCATCTTTTCCCTTTTTGTCTTTGTCTTGGGTGACCTTTTGAATTCTTTAAGATGACTCTTCATGGAAAAATATGCCATACTCTCTTTTGTCTTCACTTGGTGACTCTTGGAATTTCTCAAGATGACTCTTCATGGGAAAATGCATCTCATTCCTCTTTTGTCTTTACCCCTTGACTCTTTGACTTTTCCATGGGCCCTATTTTGATTTTATGCAACCAAAAATATATTTGTTAATATTAAATAAATATTAACACACATTAGCCAAGATATGAAAATTAAAAACACCATTAAATGTTATGGAACTTTTATCACCAAAAATGCTAGACTTTTAACATCAATGACAATATTTTCAACAATCTCCCCCTTTGTCATTGATGACAACTTCAAATTGAAACTACCACATCTTGAAACTTGCACTGCACATGCCAGCTTGAACATACTACCATCTAAAAAACATACAGTAACTCCTCTTTATTGTAGCAACTTGTACATGTTTCTTGTACTTATTTTTGCGCCTGTACCTATCCATGTTCTTCTCTCCCTTTGACATCAATGGCAAAGGGCCTATCCTAGAGCTAACACTTAGCTCCCCCTCAATTGTTGATCTTCAATGACAAGAAGTAAAAAAAATTACTTTCAACTTCTCTTGTAGATACTCAAATGTGTCTTTTGGTAGTTTTTTTTGAAAATATCTACAATCTGTTCTGTAGTATAGATATATTCTATCTTAACTTGTTGATTTGCAACTTACTCTCTCAAGAAATGATATCTGATGGAAATATGTTTTATTCTTGAATACATCACTTGATTCTTTGAAATATTAATAGCACTTGTGTTGTCACAAAAAATAGAAATAGGTTCATCATATTTTACCTTGATGTCTTCTAAAGTTTGCTTCATCTAAAGCACTTGAGTACAACACAACATCATTGTAATATATTCTACTTCAGCTATAGAAAGTGATACTGAGTTTTGATTCTTGCTTAGCTAAGATACTAAGCTATCACTAAGAAAGAAATCCCCTCCACTTGTACTCTTTCTATCATCCAAACAACCCACCCAATCTAAATTTGTATAAGCAACCAAAGTAAAATATCTGTCTATGGGATACCATAATCCATAATCCATAATCTAATGTCCCCTTGACATATCTGAATATTTTTTCACCAATTAAACATGACTATTTTTTGAAGCTGGCTGATATTTTACAACCATACCTACTGCATGCATGATGTCTGATATCGATGCTGTCAAATATAAAAGTCCACTAATCATAGATCTATACAAAGATTGATTTGCAACAAGTGAATCTTCATCTTTTCTCACCTTATTTTTTGTACTCATTGGTGTGCCAATTGGTGTACAATCTTCAAAATCAATTTTTTTAATATTTTCTTGGCATATTTACTTTGAAATACGAAAATTATTTTATCAGACTGAAATATTTGTAACCTTAAGAAAAATGATAATTTTTCAAGCATAGACATCTCAAATTCTTTTTACATATTATCATAAAATTCTTTTGTCATCTTTTCAATGTTTCCTCTAAAAATGATGTCATCAACATATACCACAACAATCAATTGATGATCACCTTCCGTTTTGATGTAGAGATTACTGTAAGTAAATCCTCTCTTAAAACCTTGATCCTGTGGTACTTATCTAGTCTTACATACTAAGCTCTAGGAGCTTGTTTCAATCCATACAGTGCTATCTTCAATTTGCATACATAGCTACTATCATTTGAGAGAATAAATCTCTCAAACTGCTCAATGTAGACATCTTCTAGATTCCTCTTTAGGAAGGTAGATTTGACATTCATCTGAAACACTTTAAAAATTTTAAACACTGCATATGCAAGAAATATTCTATTAACCTCTAGCCTTGCTACTAGTGCAAAAGTTTTTTCAAAATATATACCCTCAATCTTATCATATCATTTGCATATTAATCTAGCTTTATTTTTGGTAATTTCACAATCTTTATTCAACTTATTTCTGTATACCCACTTTGTTCCTATCACATTTTGATTCTTTGGTCCATGCACTAATTCCCAAGTATCATTCTTTTCTATCTAATTTAATTCTTCATCCATTTCCTTAACCCAATGCTCATCATGTCTAGCTTCTGAAAAAAATTAGATTGAATTTTGGATAACAAAAAAAAATTACTTGCTCAGATTCACTTACCATCATTCTTCTAGTGCAAACTCCTTAATTTATGTTCCTGATGATGTCACTCTTATTATGATTGCTCTGAACATATTTGGATGGGGTCTCAATGTCTTTGTGTTGTTTCTTCTCATCTTCATCTAATTCTTCAAAATCTTCTTCTTCAATGATTTCAAGAATGTCTACTAGATCACTGTCTCTTTATGCTCCATCTTCTTCTATCCTGACACTTGCACTTTCAACTATTTTTTTGGTTCATTTGTTATAACATTTATAAGCTTTACTTTTGCAAGAATAACCAAAAAATATACCTTCATCTGCTCTAGATTCAAACTTACCCAATTTTTTATCTATTCTTTTTATGAAGTATCTGTTACCAAAAACTTTGAAATAATCAACTGTAGCTAGTTTGTCTTTTTATAGCTCATAGGGAATCTTGTCACTGTTGACTCTCAATAATACTCTATTCTAAATATGCACTGATGTACCAACTATGTTGAGTATTCTTTTGTTTTGAACCGTCTTTTGACTTGCTTCTCATGTTGGCATGGTTCAAAAAGTGTGTTGGAGGGCTTTGTAATCTTTGTAAGATTTCTAACTACTTGCTTCTTATTGATGTTGACAAGAGTATCAAAATTTATGTCTCATTTTCTTGTGTTATAGCCAACTTTCTTCAATTTGACTCAAACAATATCTTTGACCTTTGATATCGGATAACATATACAAATTATTGTCTGTTCTCTGAGCATTTACAATCAACATGTCTGAATCTTTTCTTCTAATCTCACAAACTTCTGCATAAAATTTTAGTGTGTGTCTCTGATCATATATTTGACTTACACTCAAAAGATTATGCTTAAGACCTTCTACATACATAACATTTTCAATTTTAGTTCTACTATATCCAAACTTAGTGTATATTTTTTGACAATTCTAGCAGTAGTATTATCTCTAAATTTCACTATGCTACCTTTGATCTTCTTCAGAGTTATGAACTTGCTCTTGTCTCCTATCATGTGCCTCGAACATCTACTGTCAATGAACCATCACTTTTTTTTATTTCTTGCATGCAAAGCTATCTGGACTAACAGATTTTTTAGGTTGTTTCTTCTGTCATGAACCTGTCTAAACTTTCTTCTTGATGAATGGAGCTTTAAAACTTTGGTCTTTCTTAATTGACTCAAAAACATTTCTATAGTACCAGACTATGTGTCTAAAGTTATTATACTTGTAACATATTATGACTTCTTTATTAAATCTTGATAGAAGAGCAAAAGAGTTTTGTCTTTTACTTGACTTTGCATGAGTCTCCTCTTTATTTCTGAAATTATTAGTTTTTTTATATTCTATTTTCTTATGACCATATCCATTACAATAAAAATAGTAACCATAAAAATAGACCCTGTATGTATAACTCTGACCTAATTTTCTTTTATAACTTTGTTCTTTACAACCTTCATTGTTTGAGATGTCCTTTGTATTCTTAACTTTTTTTATTTTCTCTTTTCTAAGAACTTCAGCATAGCTCTTTCTTTTTTTGTGTTAACCTTATATGTGAAAGTAGTGGTCTCTCCTTTCTCCTTTTCAAATCTGATACATGTCTTATCTAATATTAATTTTTGACTTTCTAATATCTTATTCAACATATTAATGATATTCTCAAATTTTGAATCTTTCTCTACTCTATCATTGATTGTTTTATTTGTTTTTTTGAGATCTGATTTTAAAGAAATATTTCAATAATATACCTTTCACATTCTTCACTTACTTTTTGCAATTGTGTTGTTATATCTTTTTCATTATTTTTGACTTCTTCAAAGTGTGCTTATAGATCTTCAATTATTTTTTTTGACTCATTTTCATTTTTCTCGATCTGAAGCTTCAATCTTCGATTCTTCTTCTCAAGAGCTTTAACTCTTCTAAGGCACAAATGAGTTCTCCTAGATTCACTTCAGCTTCATCATGTTCTTCTTCTTGATCAACTATACTTTTGCTTGCAGAGACATCTTTATATATGGCCATGAATAGAATCTCTTCTTCTTCTTTTGAATCACTGACTCCACTATCTTTGACTGAGCTAGGATCTTTAGAATATAAACTCTTTTCTAATTTCTTCTTAAATTTTCTTTTGAAAATTATTCTTGTATGTAGTTCATTCTTCATTGTCATCATTACCCTTATTCGGACACTTAGTTGCAAAATGTTCAATATTTCCATAATTAAAATATTTGAAAGGCAATTTTTATTGATATTTACTTGTGCCCTGTTCCGGCTTACAAATGAAAAGAGCTCCATTGTCATCTTCATCATTATTGGAGTTATCACTCGATTCTTGAATCTTAGCCTTGTCTTTCTTTGATGTCTTGAAAACAATTTTCCTATTTGATGGTTTCTCTTATTCGGTTCACATCTCATATGCTATGAGAATACCATGTAGTTCATCCATCTTAAGCTTGGCTAGATCCTTCATCTCCTCGATTGCCGAAACCTTTGCATCATATCTCATTTTTAGGGATCTCAAATTTTTTTACACCATCACTAATTCTTCTAGCTTTTCTCTAAAGCCTCGAATATGATTAACTATTTGATCAACTCGTAAAAAATAACTCATTATATTTTATTTCTCTTTCATTTTCAAACTGTCTTCTTAAAGTTTGGAGCTTAGATTGTTGAACCTTTCCATCACCTTTATAAATATTTTCAAGCTTTACCCAAGTCTCATGTGTAGATTTGCATTGCATAATTTTAACAAATTTTGATTCACATAAAATAGTATTTAAAGATTTAACATTATTTTCACTTGCCTTCTTTTCTGTCGTAGTGGTCACAAGTGTCTATGGCTCTTCATATTCATTTACAAATGCTTACCAAATGTCAGATCTCAGAGACATCAAATAAGTCCTCATCTTTATGCTCTAAAAAACATAATTTGTCCCATCAAACAAAGGTGCCTTATTTGTATAAAAACATTCATGTGATCCATCCATCATGTTTTCCCTGATCTACCTTCAAGCTGTAATACTTTTTCAAAAATAACCTGCTCTAATACCAATTATTAAGCACATGATATACTGAGAGTGGGGTGAATCAATATATCATATATCTTATTAAATTTTTTACTTAATTCAATTCCTTAATCTTCTTAAACATTCATTCAAGATATGCAATAAAACTGAAGCAATAACATGCATTACAAAAAAGAGAAAGACACCAAATTTTTATGTGAAAACCCAAAGTGAGAAAAACCACAGAGAACTATCTCAAGTATGAAAATGAGCACCAACTCAAATTACAATGTTTACAATCACTAACTTGTAGGAACACTGACCCCTTTGCTGAGTACCAACACATCAATGATTTGTGAGCACCAATCCATAGGAGCACCAACCCTCTATGTAGATAACACAATTATCTCTCAATGTTGCTTTCTCAACAAATGATAGAACTTTACAATATCTCTTTCTTTTTTATTATCTTTTCTCTTCTCTCCTCTTGCTCTTCTTAGCGAAATACAAACCATGCACACTCTTGCATATTACAAATGGCTTCTCAAGCCTTTATTTATAGCTTTATAAATGACCTTTGGTATTCATCCTTTGTGACCCTTCATTCTTCATGGACAATGGTGCCAAATTTACATGACTCTTCATATCCTTTCATTTGAAAAGTCACATGGTGACCCTTCATAAACAAATTCATCTTTTTCCCTTTTGTCTTTGTCTTGGTGACCTTTCAAATTCCTTAAGATGACTCTTCATGAAAAAATGTGTCATACCCTCTTTTATCTTTACTTGGTGACTCTTGAAATTCCTCAAGATGACTCTTCATGGAAAAATGCATCATATTCCTCTTTTGTCTTTACCCCATGACTCATTGACTTCTCCATGGGCTCTATTTTGACTTTATGCAAACAAAAATATATTTTTTAATATTAAATAAATATTAACACATATTAGCCAAGATATGATCATTAAAAACACCATTAAATTCTATGGAGCCTTTATCACCAAAAATGATAGACCTTTGACATCAATAAAAATATTTTCAACAATCATTTGATCTTCACTCCTCCCATCCATTATCGCTCTCATTTTGTAGGTTTGGTCCCTGCTGGGTCATTATAATTATAGGGTTTTATAGATTTGGGTCATTCTCTTCATCAATAAAAACTAGGGTTTGTAGCTATTCAACTTTGACATCAAAATTTTCAAGTTTTTACTAAATTTTTAGTCATTTACTTAGAGTTTTTATTTTCCAAAGAGTTATAAAAACTTTGCAGAATTCAACATTCCACTGTACAGCTTGTTAGATTTTATTTCTATTCTACACATCATCGAATTACATAGACTCCCCAAACACCTAGTAGTCTCTAGGAGTTTTTGTGCACATTTCAAATTTTGAGACCTTACTGAGCAGACCTTTAGACTCCAAAACTTGTTTCTACACTTATCAGATCCTAAGATCCTATCAAATACCTTGTTGAACCTTGATACCGTGCTAAAAACCATATCAAACTCTAATGTTTGTTTGATCACTTATCATGATTTGAGACCATGCTCAACACTCTATCAAATTTTGGGACCCTGTTAAACATGTTGTTAGGTTTTGAACCCTATCAGTGCACATCTCAGACTCTAATACCCTGTTGGGCACTCTATTGGGTTCTAATCCTTTGTGAGAAAATCTATCAGATTTTGACATCTACATTTGCACTACTTGGAAACCACATCTTTCTAGAACACCTTCAAAGTTCTATCTCTCTTCATCAGGAAATTTAGGTGTTAACATTTCCTTCATAGGTAGGTAATCCTCATTAGATGAAAACATCAACACCCTGATCAATGAGACTCCCAAGAAAACACTCTAAAGAGGACTCCTACCAAAAAGAGTTTCCAATTGAAAGAGGACACTAATATGAAGTATCACTTTCAAGGAGTGATTCCACCTTCACACCTAGAGTCAAATATTGAAGAGGTAACAAAAATTGACCTAGGCTACATTAATATGGAAGAATTATGGAATAGAATAAGTGTACACAAAAATGATTTTGGACAAAGCATCCACAATAGTGGATTGGCTCAAACAGTTGCATTTCCTATCTCAATACAATGCCCAAAACTAGTGTTGACAATGGCCAAACACTATGATGCAGAAAAAAGGGAAGTCAAAAATCTTAATTGAGAGTTAATTTTATGCTTAGGTCCAAAGTATATTGATCATCTATTATAGTTACCTAACATAGAAACATTTGTAAATTTGAATATCGCATCTGCTCAACAATTTTGGGATTCTAATACCAGCTCCTATTCAAAATGGGTCAATAATCAATGGTTAAAAAAATCTAGGCATACATCCACAAGATTGCCTAAGAATATTTCTAGATTTAAATTCATGAATGAGGTCAATGAAATGATTAATTTATTGCATGGAGTAGTGGGAATCCCAATTGTTAGGAATTTTCAGACATGCATATACAAGTATATATGGATAATCCACCAGAACAAGTAGTATATCAACTAGAGATAATTAATCAATGGTTCAATTCATCAACACCTTGTAGATGTCAATAGAATTTACAAATTCTATATGACTTCTTATTTTGTTTATGTTGTGGCTGCAAGGAGGTTCTACAATGGTTTGAATACAATGGGTGATATGCAGACTACCAAAATCTGACTTTTGTCCCCATCTCTCTTTGAAATAAAGGGCACATCATTTTTGTAGGGTAAATGATGCAGTTTTGAAATATGTGATTCAGATGTTCGAACCAAAACCATATAATTTGAGGTTATCAATCTAGGCTTTTATACAAATTTTTAGGTGGGGAACATGGTTTATACACTTCCCAACTTTCACCTACTTGAGAATTTATGGCTGTGGAGTTGCCCCAAATATGCTTTCGATATATGTGGATGATAGATATGATTTGAAGTAATTAGTGAGATAGTTGACCAAAACACACACATTGTTGTCTTATAACACAAGTTTGGAATAAAACTTCCTATCTTTATTGATCAATATACGTGTGCTTCTTTAGCCAAATCAAAATTGTTTGAAGAAGAAATGACTCGAGTTACTATTAGATCATTTGAAAGTCGACCTTAATTTGATGTTAGGGGTTTGATGCATAACATTCTTGGTTCTTTATATCAACATGTACATCATTTTGAAGACTACTAGATGGACTGTGCTGATGAAAAAGATCTAAGAATATGTGATTATTCACAATTCACTCTAGAATAGGTTATTGTTTTTAATATATTAGAGATTAAGAAAAAAATATCAGATGATGATGTATTAGATCCTATTTATGAAAATATGGAATTGAATCAAGACCTCTCTCAAGAGTTCATTATCACAAGAAAGAATCCTTTTCCCTCATCAACAGAACTCAAGGCGTGCTAGACATAACTTTGAAATGGTTGAGGAGCAAATGCATCAATGTTGATAAAGTAGTATTTCATCCTCCAATGAAAGAAGCCAAATTGGGAACTACACATCAAAAACATCAAGCATAGATAGGAGCATCTTCCATGGCAGGAACCAACAAAGAACCAAAAGATATATAAGAAGAAACAAAAGTTGAATCAATTACAAAAGTTGTTCTAGTGAAGAAACCACTCAAATTGAAGATAATAAGATTGGGTGAAAATATTCCAAGTACTCCAAGTCTTTCTATTTCTAAAGAAGATCCTCTTGATAATTTTGCCCATCCTCGAGCCCTAGTAACTAATAGTACATAATAGTTTCTAGCCTTTGATTCATCTTTGTTATTTGATTCTTTTGTTCCTTCTTAATCTAATACTTCTGCACCATTGTCTCTTGCATAAAATATTGAATTACCAATTAAACCTTATCTGAAGACTCTAATTGATACATTAGGGAAATAAGAATGTGAAATTGTATTTACAAAATCTCAATTTTTTGTCAATTTCTCCCATTCTTCTAAAATTTAAAATAAATTTGATATTGCCCTTGTACAACAATATCCTAACACAAAAGTTTCTAATTGGATAAATGAAGTTGTGAAGAAAATAAAGAAGGTTGAGCAGCCATAAGAAATTAATTTCAGCATCCTACTAATGTCCATCCTCGTGCAACAAAGAAACCTTAAACGATCTTAAAAATAACCATTGATTAGAAAGGAGACATGTATGCAGAAATAACAACTCCTCTTGTTAACAAAAATAAAGAGGATGTTGGAGGCTCTGATTATTAAGTCAGGAAAGTTCACTTGGAAAAGGCCACAACATAAGGTATGAAAGAGAATGTTCAATCTATAACTGGCACATTATTCGAGAAAATGGACCAAGATAAAGTAACCAAGGAACAAATTAGAGAAAAAGTTGAGCACCTGATGTCTGTGGTTTAAAATTTGGTAAAACCCATTCAGTTTTCCTACTTTGTTGTTCATCAAATTTATGATACCAAGACACTTAATGTCATGGAGAAAATGTTGAAAAATATTGTCATTGATGTCAAGGTGCATCTGTGAAGATGTATGGTGAGTGGTCTTTGAGAGAATTTAAAGGTAACCTAATGTCTTTCTGTTGAGAGAGAATTTGAAGGCAACCTAATGATTCTTCTGTTGATTGATGTCAAGTTCAATGTCATGATTCAAGTCATTTTTATGATTGTCAGTATTGTCACAAAGAGGTTTGATGATTAAGTAGTGAAGCATGATTATGAGACTCTAGGTCTGCATGAGGGCATGAGAGCATGTTGATCAAAAAGATATTGTTGCAATGGTGTGATAATGTTGTCTAGTGAGTACAAGGTAATCATATTTGAGTGTTAATCCTTGAGTATAAGGTGTCTTGAGAAGCCTAGTCATACCAAGCATAGTCATATCATGAGCATGTGCATGGTGAGCATGAAGAGCTATGACATCATTTTAGGATCATGTAAGTCATGTGAGAAAGGTTTGAAAACATCAAAGAGTGTTTCAAGGTCAGTTTTCAAGTTTCAAGTACCTTAAAAGCTTAGTCATGGCACTAGTCATAGCATGTAAAGTCCTAGTGAGATGATTTGAGCATGGTGGCTTGGTGAGATGGATGAACAAATGCATAAGAGAATGTATGAGTTTGATTTAACATGTATGTGAGGCATTGGGGAACTCATGAGAGTCTCAAGTTGAGCCTATAGGGGTAGGACCTTCAGATCTAGTCTGCACCTAGACCACTCTAAACCCTACCTGACCTAATGAGGCATCATGAGTTGTTGTCAAGACATATGAAGGATGTTTGGCTGTGTTTTAACATGAATTTTTTTTATGGAATGAGAGTGACGTGTTGAGCATGACATTGAGGTATTAAAAGCATGGAAGAAGGCATTAATGACAGTTCAAGGCCTGGTAAGGTATGAAGACTATGGTCTAAAGAGAGAATGTAAGCCTAATGGGGTATGAGGTTATGTTTCCAAGGCAAGCATGGATAATTGAGTATTTTTAAAGGTATGATATGTTATCTCAAGCATGCTCATAAATTTTGAGGTCATGGTTTGCAATAAAATGCATGAAAATTGGTTTTGAGGTCTCTCATGTGTATGAAATGAAGGGTTCTCAACCTGAGAAGGACTTCCAGGTGTTCATTGGCATGTGTAACCTCTACATGGGAACCTGAGATGTTAAGAAGAGATGGATAAGGTTTTTGTTGACTTAATTTTACCTCAATATAATTTGTTCGACCATTTTCATGGAGAGCTGAACAATAATTGCAAGAACAGGTCATTTCAGAGGTCTAAAATTGCAAGTCAAGGAGGCTAAAGTGTTTTGGCTCCATTGTAGTGTATGTCGAGTTCCCCACAAGTCAAGTCTTGGCCACTCATAAACCTAAGTTACTCCTCAAAACCAAGTCGGGTTCTCTGAATGACTTGACTTATAAAAATTTCATGAGTAGAAGTAATCTAGGTTTACGAACCTAAATTACTCATTCCAATGCTTTGTGGGTTTTCAACAATGCATGACTTCAAGTTTTGCAAGGAACAAGTCTTAAATTAATTTATAAGTAGCGAGCAATGAGAGGTCCAAAGTGAGTAAGTAATAGGGATTAGGAAACCTGAAATGGTCTTGATAATGCTTCTCGGAAGTGGCCCTTCAAAAAAAATTCAAAGGGCCTTTCTTGCCTTGTTTCCCCCAAGTGCCCTTTGAAAAAAATTCTGAAGGGCACTTTGTTTTCCCAAGTGTCCCTTCAAACTTTTTTGAAGGGCACTTTGTTGTCTAAATGACCCTTTAAAAAAAAATTGAAGGGCACTTTTCTTCCCAAGTGTCCCTTCAGACTTTTTTGAAGGGCACTTTGTTGTCCAAGTGGCCCTTTGAAAAAGTTTCGAAGGGCACTTTTCTTCCCAAGTGACCCTTTAGACTTTTTTGAAGGGTACTTTGTCTTTGGAAATACCCTTCAAAAAAGTTTCAAATGGTCATTTCCTTTGAAACTTTGGAATTTTTGGAAGGGACAATGTGCCTTCCCCAAGTGTCCTTCAAATTTTTTTCGAATGACACTTTCCCAAGTGTCCTTCAGGAAAAGTTCCTAAAGGAACTAGCCGTTGCCTTTCGGGCAAAATCTCTGAATTTTTTTTTTCAAATAAATTATCTAAAGGAATTACTTTGGGAAAATTACCCAAAACAATAAACCCGACCTGATGGATCCCCATGATGTGTCATAGGACATCAAGTTTAATACAAACAACTAGCCATTGGAGTACAAAGATGACATATCATAGGACGTCAAATTCAAGGCGGCCAACTAGCTATTGGAATTCGAAGAAGATGTGCTATAGGATGTCAAATTTAGGTTGGCCAACTAGCCGTTGGGGAGCAAGTAAGAAGTAAAGTCACTTGGAAAACCTGAATGACTTTGTAGTGAAAATCGGGTTTCCCAACAAGCTTTGCTTATGACTTTCATAAGTAGAATCAATCTAAGAACCTGCAAGGCCAAAGACAGTGCAAATCAAGTTTCTCAACATGCTTGACTTATAGGTTTATAAGTAAAACCATTCAGAAGGTCCGAATGGGTCTGTAGTACAAAACACGAGAGATTTCAAGAGGAATCTAAGGTTCATAGCAATGATTTGAGCCATTTCTTATGGAGGGTCATCTCACCATTAATTTTTCAGTGATCCTAGTCATTTCAAGAGGGTGAATCAAAAAGGACAAACTTCAATTGAATGAGAAAACAACTAGAATCAGTTGTACTAAGATGGTGACTACAAACCATTTTGGAGGCTTCTATTTTGGCACCCAAGAGCTCTCTCTTCTCTCCCTCTTTTGCTATAAATAGGACCCTTGGGCTCTTGTTTTACCATCCATAGATAGTATGATGAAGCCTTGATAGAATGTTTTGCCAGTTTATTACCTTTAAGCAAAGAAAGATAAATGTATTTTCTTTTTAAGTTCTAGACATTTACCTGGGCATGTAAGAGACACAAAGAGACATCAAGTGATGTTTTATCATTATGTTCTCTATCCTTCATGTTTTTGAGTAAAGAGTTGATCCAATAGGTCATGTAGAGTGCATTCTAGCTGTAAGAGATTTTGCATATGTGTAACCTTTTTTTTGGACTATACAAGTTATCTTTTCTAATTATTTACCTTGTGTGATCTCACTCATTTTGTCTCTACATTGAAATACTTATGTTGGAATCTTCTAGAGATTGAGTTATAGACTATATTTTATTGTATTATGCATAAGTATAGGGCATACATGTGTATATTAATTCTTGGTGTATCACCATCTTAGACTAAGCTTTTCATTTATGCAAACTTTTGACTCTTTTCACTCATACAAATTGGTTCAACAGTTTTATTGCACAAAAATCTAATATAGGGAACTAACCCTTTCAACCGAGAGGTTCATTTCCACTTATAGGCACACCCATAGACTTAGAAATGTCCCAACATTGCCCAAATCTAGAGGAGGCCTGAATAACCCTCTTCTAGGGTGCAATATTTGGACAATAGTGCTGGCATGCTTGGTGAGACCCAAATTATTGCTAAGTCAAAGCAAATGCTAGTCTTGACAAGCCTAAGTAGTAGGAATACCCCTAACCTAACATTTGGCGACTCTAAAAGGGTGTGAATCCCTGGTTCTAGACCAAGTTTTATACATGATCCTACATGGTCCTCACAAGGTCCTTAAGATTTTATGACCAAGCCCCTTCAATTGAAGATTTTTATGAAGAACAACACCTTGAACCACTCCTAGCCCTATTAAATCCTTGGCAAGGAGGTTTTGGGGAAGAAGCAGAAGAGGTTGAGGAAGTTCAAGGAGAGGAGGAATTTGAAGAAGAAGAAGAAATAGAGGATCATAAAGGAAGAAGAGAAATGGGAGAAAGGGGAGAGATAGATAGACGTCAACCTTTTCCTACTTTTAATACCCAAAACCCTATAGAGCTTCCTGCATATGACCCCATCCCTCCAAATACTACCAAAAAACTTCTTATTTTCAATAGAGAGGGTCATATTACCCCATCTGAACATATTAGAGACATCTCTATTTTTTGCAATTTCCATAATGTTACTAGGGCCAACATAACCATTAGGCTACTTGATGTCTTTAAAAGGCAAAGCACTTGACTGGTACAAAATGTTTGGAGGGGGAGATGCATTACAAGTTGAGATGGATTTGGAGACCTATTGGTGACAAGATTCAAAAATAAGAGTGATCATGCTTCCCTAATACATCAACTAAATGTAATAAGAAGACATCTAAATGAATCCATAGAAGATTTCAATGAGAGATTTCAAAGAACATGGTATAGGCTGCCACCAATCATGAGACCTCCTCTTAGCTTTATGTTCCCAACATACCTCAAAGGGATTGGTACTGATGTTGTTATTATGTTGTAGTCAATGGGAGGATTCACTCTTCTTGGTGTATATGAGCTAGCAATTGAGGCTGAGAATAGCTTGATTCAGGTTGGAAGACTCCCTCCAAGAGTTTCTATGCCTTTACTATCCCATAATTCGGTTGAAGCTCCAAGCATGTCTCAGGTTCCCAATGCCAATGCGAAGCGAAGTGCCTTTCCCAAGAAGGTGGATAACATTATGGACAAGGATGAAGAAATTAGATCATTGAGAGCTCGGCTCAAGCAAGCTCAATATCAGGCAAGTGCTCCTTCTAATGCACAATACTATTCTCAATAAGAATATAGAGATCCATCCCAATACAATTATCAAGGGAGAGGACAAAATCAACAAGGTTACAACATATACCCAATGCATATAATCCAATTTCTACTCCTCCCATAAAGTTTGTTGTTCCAGTTCATGCAAATCTACTGCAAGGAGAAGATCATGTGGACTAATGGGGGCAGTCTCAAGGTTAGTTTGCACATGATGGTGTAGAAATAACTACGCTTTGACTACACAAGAGGAAGCTACTCCTTACACAACAATAGAAGAAGCATGTCCCAGCCAAAGGGATAATCATGGAGAAGGCAACAGCCCAAGTGTGGGGATGATGAAATTTCAAGAAAAGGATGATTTTGTATTGACTCAAGGTATATCAATTGAAGCTAATACAAGGTCCAAGAAGAGAGCCTTGGGAGAAGGCCAAGAGCCAAACATAGTTCCAAGTGATGCCTATCCAAGACAAAATGCCAATCAAAGTGTTATACCTTCTACAAGCCATGTTCCTCAACAAAATCAAAATGTAAATGCAGCAGTCAAAATTACAACATAGCAAGCAACAGTTCCTTTATTACTATCAAAAATATAGGAAAAAGTGAATATTCCATCTCTAAATATTGTGGACTCATTAAAAATCACTAAGACAAGCATATCCCTTTTGGAGGTTCTACATATACCTGGTCAAAAGGAGATTTTGAAAGAGCAGTTAGCAAGCATGCAGGTGGCTCCTCAATCTTCAAGGCATCATAGTGTGGCTCTCACAAATTCTCCAAATCATCTTTTAGAGCCTTCCACTAAAACTGAAAAGCCTCCACCCTTCTACCTCACATTCATTGTAGGAGATAAGTTGGTTCACAATTGTATTGAGGATAATGGAGCAAGCACTAATGTTATGCCTAAATTAGTGGCTGATAAGTTGGATTTGAATTATGAGCCACATAGTAAAGGTGTGTTACAGATGGATGGAACTCCAACCAAGACGGTAGGATTGGTCAAAGTTCTGAAAATGTTTTTACATAGCTACCCAAGTTTCCCTATCATGCAAGATATTGTGGTGGTGGACCTTCCAACATGCTTTGTTATATGCTTGTCTAGGGAATTTATGGCCAAGATAGGAGGATACCTTTCTTTTGATTGGTCCTTTCTAGCTTTTAAGACAAGTTATGGAACCAAGGTAACCATAAGGGTTTGGCCCTTAGCAAGGTTCTACATTGACCCATACTTGGAGATAATGACAAATCAAAACTGTCTAATCAGTAAAGAGGAAGAGGCAGTCCTAAATAGTGAAACATCTTCTCCTATTGAAGGTATTTTTGACATCTATCTTGACAAGTACAACACTGAAACACATGGCCTTGATCCTTACACTTTCATTGAGGAAACTGATTTGAGAGTTTACTGTATGTGTGAGGAAAACATCCCAATCCCTTCACTCACTAATGAAGATCATGAGCTTGATGGCATGTGAGAAATGTTCTTTGATGGTTCAAGGAGCAAAGTAGGTGAAAGAGCTAGTGTCATGTTGGTTTTTCCATCAAAAAATTATTTCTACTCTTCTTATAGGTTTCACTTTAGCTACACTTGCAACGTGGTAGAATATGAAGGCTTAGTTCACGGTCTCCAATGGGAAAAGAAGAGAGGAATCAAGCTTTTGAAAGTCTATGGAGGTAATGAGCTAGTCATTCATCAAGTGAGAAGTCAAGCTACAACCAACAACCCCTTGCTCAGTTCCTACAAGCGTAGGGTATGGGATCTACTAGAGGATTTTGATGCCTTCAACATCCAGCCCATATTAAGAGACTTGAACAAGCACACTGATAGAATGGCTGCAATAGGAGCACGTTTTGATTTAGCTACTGACGTTAAACAAGAGAAAGATAAATCTCATAGCAAGATCATTGTGAGACCTGCCATTCTTAATAATGAAGTGTCGTGGCAAGTGTTTGAAAGTGATGAACACATTGCACACTTCTTATAAAATGAGGCAGGCTTCTCTTCAAGAAATCAAAAGAAGTTGCATGATCATTATGAAGAACAAATTATATAGTTGAAGATAAATAAAATACCCAAGGCGCTGATTACCTTGGAGAGTGTCTTCAATGAGGATGATCAAAAGAAAAACGAAATAATGAGCATGCCAACAAAAGAAGAGAAATATGAGAGAGTTCTGATTTTCAAGGACAAACTTTTAAAGATTGGCAATGCTTGTTCTCAGCTGGAAAGGTAAGATTTTATTTCATTATGTAAAGAGTTTCGTGACATCTTTGCCTAGGAATACAAGGACCTGAAAGGGTTTGACCCAAGTCTAGCTCATCACACCATTGAGTTGGAGCATGAAGCTAAACCAATAAGACAAAAGCAAAGGCCTATCAACCCCAAGGTAGAAGAACTCATGAAGAAAGAGCTGACCAAATTGATTGAGTCTAAGATTATCTTTCCTATCAAGCACTCAACTTGGGTAGCCAACCTTGTGTCGATTCAAAATAAAAATGAGGAAATCAGAGTTTGTGTGGATTTTCATGATCTAAACAAAGTGTCTCTCAAGGATCATTACCCACTCCCTTCCATGGAACAAATTTTATAAGTTGTTTCAGGTTCTTAACGTTTTTCACTTCTTGATGGTTATTCAGATTATAATCAAATATTGGTAAATGAAGGGGATCAATTCAAGATAGCCTTCACTACCAAGTGGGGGACCTTTGTCTACAAGAAGATGCCATTTGGTTTATCCAATGTTGGAGATACATTTCAAAGGGCAATGGACATGGCTTTCAAAGGTTTGATCAATAAATTTTTGCTTGTTTACCTTGATGATATAACCATTTTTTTAAAGAATGTTGTTGATCATATGGGACATCTAAGACAAGTGTTTGAGAAGTGTAGAGAGTATGACATATCCCTCAATCTAAAGAAGTGCATCTTCACTGTCCATGAAGGTAAGCTTTTGGGTCATGTTGTTTCAAAGAAGGCTTATCTATTGACCTCAAAAGGATTGAAGCTATTCTAGGCTTGTCTTTACCTCAACACAATAAAAGGATACAAAATTTCTTGGAAATAAACTTTGTAAGTAGGTTTATCCCAAAATTTGTAACTATGGTAAAGCCTATCACAACCATGCTAAAAAAGAACCATGTTTTTACTTGGACAAAGGAAGGTAAAGACAACTTTGAGACAATCAAGCAAGCAATTGCAACCTCTCCCACTCTCTTAAATCCAAATTTTGCTAAATATTTCATTTTTTATACTTTTGCTAACCTTGACATTATCTCAGCTACGCTTATGCAAAAGAATGATGAAGATGTTAAACGACCAATTACTTTCTTCAACCAAGGCTTAGAAGACTATGAAGTGAGATATTATTTTGTTGAGAAGCAAGCTTTAACTGTCATTAGAGGTTTGAAAAAGTTTAGGCATATGGTTTCACACAATAGGATCCATGTCATGGTCTCTCATCCTAGCACCAAGGAGTTTCTCCTAAGCACGGATCTCAATGAGAAGAGAGCTGGATGGATCATGAAGGTCATGGAATATGACATTGACATCAAGGTAACCAACCTAGTAAGAGGAAGAGGTTTATGTGAGCACTTAGCATTCAAATTTCAAGAGCCAAAAGAGCAAGCCTTGATAAATCAAGTTCAAGACCAACCATCTGATCAAATTTAAAATCAAAGTTGGACACAAGACATCATTGGTTTTCTTCAAAATGGTGAGTGTCCCAATGGCTTGAACAAATATCAAATAAGGTATTCTAGACTGTAATCTATTATTTATTGTCTTGTGGATGTCATTCTCTTTAAGAAGGATGTGAGCAATGTGTTGCTAAGATGCATTAACAATGACCAATTTGATATGCTACTAGAAAAGCTCCATAATGGTGTAGATGGTGGTCACTTCTCTCCCAGAACAACAACTGCAAAAATAATGAGAGCTGGTTACTTTTGGCCTAGTCTTTTTAAGGACTATTATCATTGGGCTAAGGTTTATCCTCAATATGCTTTCTTTGTTGGCAAACAAAATCTTACTGCCCTTCTATTGAATCCTATCCAAGTGGTCCAGTCTTTCATGTAGTGGGACCTTGAATTCACTAACATGATCAATTGTCCATCAAGTGCTGAACACAAATGGATATTTCTTGCTATAGACTACTTCACAAGATGGGTAGAGGCTATTGCTTTGAAGGAACCAAATAAAAATGTCATCTTGGAGTTCTATGACAGCATTATACTAAGGTTTGGAGTAACTCATGTCATCATCTCAGATAATACACTTGCTTTCATAAGTTCTAAAACTTTTGACTGGGTAGCAAAGAGTGGAGTTCATTTGAGTACCTCATCCAACTACTACCCTCAAGGTAATGGATTGGCTGAGTCTACCAACAAGAACTTCATCAAGATCATCAAGAGGACATAAGAAACTAATCAAAGGGCATGGCATAGCAAGCTGAAGATAGCCTTATGGGTAGACAAAATCAATCCCAAGATGTCAATTGATAATCCTCCCTTTGTACTTGTATATGGGCGAGAAGCTAGGTTGTCCATATCACAAGAGCTCACTGCCTTGGAACTTGCACAATAGCTGGAATTAATTTAAAACACTCTCATGAACGTTAGATTGACAGAATTAATGCAGCTGCAAGAGGCAAGAGATGATGCACACAAAGCTTTGGAACACCATCAAGTTCTCACGAAGTAATCCTTTGACAAAAGGGAAAGGGAAAAAGTGTTTCAAAGAAGGTGACTTGGTCTTGAAATGGGATGAAGATAGAGCAAAACTAGGCAAATATACAAAGTTTGATACCTTGTAGAGTGGTCCTTACATCATCAACAAGTGCAAGCAAAGAAACTCCTTTCAACTAACCAAAATGGATGGAGAAGAGCTACCTATTTCGATGAATAGAATCCATTTGAAGCCTTGCTTTTGACCCTTGTTGGCCATGTCTTGTATATACTTTGTTTTGGTGTGTTTCCCTTGTTGTGTTTGTTTTTCCTAAGTACTTTGTAGCATAGGTGTGTTTTCCTTTCCTTTGTTTGATGTGCATCTCTACCTTATGTGTGTAATCAACCCAGCCAGTGTGTTTTCTGAACCAAAGCTTGTTCAGTTCTCTTTAAAGTGCTTATATGCATGACTCCATACCAATGGAAGGATTTAGGCGACTGGTCTTTGAATAATAAGCATATCTACCCTCAAAATCACCAAGAATGTTGACTAAATTTCATCTTAGTACAATTTGTTCAACCATTTTCATGGAGAGACAAACAATAATTGCAAGAACATGTCATTTAAGAGGTCCAAAATTGTAAGTCAAGGAGGCTAAAGTGTTTTGGATCCATTTTAGTGTATGTTGGGTTCTCCACAAGTCAATTCTTGAGCCCTCATAAACTTGAGTTACTCCTCAAGACCAAGTCGGGTTCTCTGAATGACTCAACTTATAAAATTTTCATGAGTAGAAATAATCTGGGTTTACGAACCTGAATTACACCTTCCAATGCTTTATGGGTTTTCAACGATACATGACTTCGGGTTTTCCAAGAAATAAGTCTTAAATTGCTTTATAAGTAGTGAGCAATGAGAGGTTCGAAGTGATTAAGTAATAGGAATTACAAAACCCAAAATGGTCTTGATAATGCCTCTTAGAAGTGGCCCTTTGGAACTTTTTCGAAGGGTCTTTCTTGCCTTGTTCCCTCCAAGTGTCCCTTCAAAAAAAATTTGAAGGGCACTTTATAATTCCAAGTGTCCCTTTGGACTTTTTTGAAGGGCACTTTGTTGTCCAAGTGATCCTTCGGACAAGTTTTGAAGGCCACTTTTCTTCCCAAGTGTCCCTTTAGACTTTTTTGAAGGGCACTTTGTTGTCCAAGTGACCCTTTATAAAAGTTCCAAAGGACACTTTTCTTCCCAATTTACCCTTCGAACTTTTTCAAATGCCACTTTTCTTCCCAAGTGACCCTTTGAACTTTTTTGAAGGGAACTTTGTCTTTGAAAATGCCCTTCAAAAAAGTTTCAAAGGGTTGTTTCTTTTGGAAATGCCCTTCAAATTTTTTTGAAAGGACCCTGTGCCTTCCCCAAGTGTCATTTGAAACTTTTCTGAATGACACTTTCCCAAGTGTCATTTGTAAAACGTTCTCGAAGAAACTAGCCATTGCCTTTTGGAAAAAATCTCTGAAAGAATTCTTTCAAACAAATTGTCTGAAGGAATTACTTTGAGAAAATTGCTTGAAACAATAAAGCCAACCCGATGGATCCCCATGACGTACCGCAAGATGTCAAGTTTAATACAACCAACTAGCCATTGGAGTGCAAAGATGACATGCTATAGGACATCAAATTCAGGGTGGCCAACTAGCTGTTAGAATTCAAAGATGGTGTGCCACATGATGTCAAATTCAGGATGGCCAACTAGCCATTGGGGAGCAAGTAAGAAGTAAAGTCACTTGGAAAACCCGAATGACTCTGTAGTGCAAATCAAGTTTCCCAACAAGCTTTGATTATGACTTTCATAAGTAGAAGCAATCGATGAACCTGAAAGGGCAAAGACATTGCAAATCAGGTTTCTCAACATGCTTGACTTATAGGTTTATAAGTAAAGCCATTCAGAAGGCCCGAATGGGTCTGCAGTGCAAAACATGGGAGCTTTCAGGAGGAATCTAAGGTTTGCAACAGCGATCCGAGCCATTTATTATGGAGGGTCATCTCACCATTGATTTTTCAGCGATCCTGGTCATTTCTAGAGGGCAAATCAAAGAGAAGGACAAACTCCAACTGAATGAGAGAACAACTAGAATCAGTTTCACTATGATGGTGGCTGCAAACCTTTTTGGAAGCTTCTATTTTGGCACCTAAGAGCTCTCTCTTCTCTCCCTCTTTTGCTATAAAGAGGACCCTTGGGCTCTTGTTTTATCATCCACAGATAGTACGATAAAGCCCTACTGGAATGTTTTGCCATTTTCTTGCCTTTCAACCAAGAAACATAAGTTTATTTTTTTTCTAAGTTCTAGACATTTACCCAAACATGTGACATAGAGTGACATCAAGTGATGTTTTATCCTCTTTCTCTTTGTCCTTCATGTTTTTGAGCAAAGAGTTGATCCAACAGATCATGTAGAGTGCATTCTAGTTGTATGAGATCTTGCACGTGTAACCCTTTTTCTAGACTATACATGTCTTTTTTAGTTATTTATCTTATGTGATCTCACTCATTTTGTCTCTACATTGAAATACTTATGTTGGAATCTTCAAAAACTTGAGTTATAGACTGTATCCTGCTGTATTATGCATAAGTATAGGGCATACATGTGGATACTAATTCTTGGTGTATCACCATCTTATACTAGGATTTTCATTTATGCAAACTTCTGACTCTTGTCACTCATACAAACTGGTTCATTAGTTTTATTGCATAAAAAGCTAATACATGGAGTTAGTCCTTTCAACCTAGAAGTTCATTTCGACTTATAGGCACACCCACAGGCCTAAAAATGTCCCAACATTGCCCAAATTTGGAGGCCTAAACAACCCTCTTATAGGGTGTAAGATTTGCAAACAAAAATTCCTAAATAATATCTCTAAGCATTGGATTTAGAAATGAGGGGCAATCCTTTATGAAAAATCGTTAACACCAAAAATAGTGTTAACCCTCTCCAAGACCTTAACAATGACCCAATGTGAAAGATCTTGTTTAAAATAGTCCAGAATGGTCCCAAATGACTAGATAAACTATTAGAGTATATAGTCAACTCTCCCAAGCATCTCCAGGTGTGATTGGTTTGTCAGGTGTATGAATAGATCTTACAGGGAAGTGCTAGTTTCTCAAAAAGTTGTCGTAGCAGTTTTAGTTGACCAAGTCAAATTATGCAAATCATTGGATGGAGAAGGTTGAGAACTTTATTTTATATCCATGGTGGTTTATGGATAGGTTCAAACCCTCAAATGTGCTAAAATGGTCATCCAAGTTGACCAATCGCTAACAAGCCTAATGGTGAAAATAGTGAGAAACCCAAGCAACAATGAGAAGATGATTAGGGTTATGTTATCTGGAATAGGGATAAAACCAAGTGCATGGAGACATTTTTAAATAATTTTAAGACATGTTCATGTTGGATAAAAAATTTTGTGGTCATTGAATATGATGAAAAAGTTACTCACAAGTTGACCTGTCTGGTTCAGATGAGACATTGTGATACAAGGTCATGATATTGGTCTACAAAGACCAATATTTCTATTTAACCATATTATATTTATATCTGAGAATGTTCTAATGATCTCATAATATCATCAAAATGCATCAGGAGTATCTAAAAATATCTATACATGTGTTGAAGGTCATTATCACCATGACTATGCTTCAAAGCAAATTGACAGTTTTAGGTAAGCGAGTTATAGTGATGAGTTTGAGACTCTATGCCCTGAGTTGAAGCAACTAATGTATATGTTGTTAATATTTGAGAATTTATGTCCTATACATGCTTTTTATAAGGTTTGGTAGTCAATGAAAATAGTGAAAATTTTAAATCCAAAATGGCTCATCAAACTAAGTGAGGTTTGTGAGAGTGAGGGTTAACAAATTGGTCTGCAAGACTAATAGCTGCCATTAAAACTTATGATATTTATATTGGAGGTTATTCTAAGGATGTCTTAGGATCATGTTCATACATTGGAATTCCTTAATTGTGTTCTTTTAGGTGTCATCAGTTAAAGTTTTTATGACTATGTTTTGAGGCTAGTTGGTAGTTCAAAGTAAGCATTTTGTAGAGAAGAGTTTGAGCCTATATACCTTGAGTTGAAGTATCTAATAAAGTTTGTGATGACTCGAAAGTCATGAGGTTTATGAATACATGATTTATTGTCATGGTTGTTTATCCAATTGTTTTTTACATTGGAAGTCCTTAATTATGTTCTTTCAAGTGTCATAAGTTTAAGTTTCTATGACTGTGTTTTGAGGCTAGTTGGCAGTTTAAAGTAAGCATTTTACAGAGAAGAGTTTGAGCCTATATACCCTAAGTTGAAGTATCTAATAAATTTTTTTTATGACCTTGAAGTCATGAGGTTTATGATATGTGATTTATCAACATGGTTGTTTATCTAATTGGTGTTTTATATTCAGTAGTTCAAGATAGACTTTTTGGGTATGCATAGGCTTGATTATGAATAGTATAAATGCCATGCTTTAAGTGGTAATTGGACTTGAAATATGTTATGGAGCCTATATGAACTTAGTAGAGATATATTTTATATTTTTATGATGTTACTATCATGTTTGGAGTTTGAAAGTGTTCCAAGGAAGGCAAAATGTAATGTGTCCTAAAGTAGACCTAATGGAATTAGGTCTCCATGAGACCTAAAGATAAAGTGAGGTCTAATTGAGATATGTCAAACCTAAAGGGACTCAAATAATTTTTTATCTATGTTTATGATATGTATTAAGATATATTCCATGGTTGACTTAAGAGGGTAATGGTGTTTGTCTAACCAAAAAAGATATGAACAAGAGGCTTGTATAAATATAAGGTGGTTTTAGGCTTATTTGTGTGTAGAGAGTGTAAGCGAACAAGATAACACTTTGTTGAGAATGAATAGGTATTATAGACCATCAAAGTAATATATAGGATCTATGATGAATATTTGATAGAGTTTATGTGTATGAGGATCAAGGTCATATGACCAAATCAGTCTTGAAAAGACCTAATTGAGAAAAAAGACCTAGAAGGCAGTTTGAGAGGGATAATGGTGTGAAGAGATGAAGAGGTGGTCATCATCAGTTGGTTGAGAAATAAGGTGTCTTGAATGTGGTCCAAGCAATCAGGTGGTTACATTAGTGTTGATTCATCTAGTGGGTTGGTGCCTCATTGCAATTTGGTGCTTATTAAAGCCTAGCTGAGTTGGTGCGTAACTAGTTGGAGTTGGTGCTCCATGTGAAGTGGGTGCTTCACTAAATTTTGTGTTTGTCTTATAAGACTATATTATATTTTTAAATATCAATGGGTTTTATCCCCCTTGAGTTTTTCCCAAATATATAATGTGTTCTTATGTTTCATGCTTATGTGGATAGGTGTTTATGCTTGCTAGATCTATATGCTTGTTTGAATGGTTCATGATTGTTTAAGTGAAATTGATAAGATTTTTTTGAAAACTGGTTCATCCCAACAACCCCCCATGCCCCTCTTAGTCATTTTTATTCCAACATTTGGTATCAGAACAAGTCCTTTAAAGTAGGCCTAATAGCCTAAAGGATATTCTAGAAGCAAGGATGGCTAGTCAACAAGTACAAGGTGGTTTCTCTACTAGTAAGGCTCAATTCTTCAATGGGACTAGTTATGACTTTTGGAGATTCAGAATGAGGACATATCTTATGTCAACGGGACATGACACATGGTAGTCAGTTTTGGATGGATATACTCCACCTCTTACACCACCAACTGATGCAACAGGCAAGAAGGAAAGTGAGAGCAATTCCAAGGTAATGAATGCCATTCTGTGTGGCCTATCAGAGGTAGAGTTTATGAAGGTAATGCACTGTGATTCAACCAAGGTGATATGAGATAAATTGAATACTATTTATGAAGGAGACCACAAGGTAAAGATGGCCAAATTATAGACCCACATGAGATAATTTGAAATTCTGAAGATGAATGAAGATGAAACCATTACATCCTACCTATTGAAGGTTAATGAAGTTTTCAATGTCATTAGAGGATTGGGAAAATAAGTGAAAGAGTCTACAATTATTAAAAATGTATTGAGATCAATAAATCCTAAGTTTGATTCTAAGGTGTTTATAGTAGAAGAGATGTAAGATTTGGATAAACTAAAAATGGATGGGCTTCATGGCATCTTGATTGCCTATGAAATGAGAAAAAATGAAAAAAAGCCTCCCAAAAAGGAAGCAACATTCTAAGCTGAGAAAAATTCAAAACATAAGAAGTTCAAGAATGAGGAATGCTCAGATGTTGATGATGATCAACTAATAGCCATGTTTGCAAGGAAATTGAGGTTTGGTTCATGTAAGTACAAGGGTAAGTTGCCCTTCAAATGTTTTAATTGTGGCAAGATTGGTCACTTTGCATCCAAGTGTCCTAACAAGAATAAGCCTGAGCATGATAAAGAACATCATGAAGATGACAAGAAGGCCTATAAGGCTAATAAAAACAAGGAGTTTAGGAAGTGTGAATGTAGGAAGAGATCATTCAAGAATAAGAGAATTTTCTACACCAAAGAAGATAACTCATCTAATGTAAGTGACATGAGCACATATTATAGTGATGATAACAATAATGAAAATGAACATGACAACAATGAAACCTTATTCATGGCTATAGAGACAGACAACAAGGGTTTCTCAAATGGGAAAGGCCTTATGGTTGATGAAGAATTAGATGAAGAAGAAGTTGAAGTGAACCTTGAGGCAGATTTGGTGAGTGCTCTAGAGGAGTTGAAGTTACAAAGAAGAAAGAATCACAAACTAAAATCATTATTTAAGGACTATGAGGAGTAGATTCTCTAGTTTGAGGAGAGACTGAGTAACACAATCAAGGAGTATGATGAGATCATCAATCATATTAAAGCACAAATGGAGACAGTCACTACAAGCCTAAAGGCTAAAGAGGAATAGTGCACCAAGTATGAAATTGAAGTGGAATCCTTAAAAGTTGAGTTGGATCATGTATCTAACAAGATGAAGATGTATGATAGATTTGAAAAGAGTATCGAGACTCTAAATGACATCTTGAATAGTCAAAAGTCTACAAGTGATAAGACTAGTCTTGGTTTCAAAGAAGATCAAAAAGAGGCAACTCAAGTCAAGGATAAGGTCAATGAATACAAAAAGATCAACATGAAAAGACCAATCAGATAACCTAATGCAATAAGGTATGTTAATTCATTCAATGGTTACTATTATACATGCAATCAGTTTGGTCATAGAGAAAGAAAGTGTAAAAGACACTCTAAAATTGAATATGCATGGGATTATGAAAGGAATCATTAGTCAAGAGGTATGTATAAGGTTGGTTTCTACAAATATCATAATATGGGACACATTGCAAAATTATGTCCTAATAGAGGTAGAAGGTCATCAAGTCAAAACAAAAGGTTTGCAACTCTTAGAGTGCAAGAGAGAAAACAAATTAATGTATGGAAACCAAAGATAGAAAATGTGAGTTGTGATCAATCTAAAAGATCAAAAGGAATGTTTGTTATTGTAGAGCATACTTTAGATGATAAATCAAGTCAGGAATGTCTATTGTCAGCTCATATTGATGATTAAATAGTTGATGAAGAAGTCAATCCTATAGTGCCAATCAAGCCTAAAAGGATACTGAAGGATAATCAATCATGTGAGAACATGAAGATCTGAGAATCTCCTGAGTTTGTGTTGTTTTAGTGCCTTCTGGAAAGGGGTGACTCCCTTAAGCTTCATGGAGACACTCTTCAGTTAGTAGAAGCATGGTGGATGGTAGGTTTGAGGAGGAGCTATTCAGGTTGTTGACTGAGCTTGATTTGTGTTGAGAAGTGGTCTTATAATCTGAGTTCATTTGAAGGACATATAAATGGAGTAAGGTGGAGCATGTTCCTATAATGCTTCATATTCTATGTGTTGAGATTTTTTTGCAAAAATGTGTGGTTCCATAAGTTCTATCATGTATGACCCTTTTTCATTAATGTCAAAGGTGGAGAAAGTTCAATAAGGGATATTGACCAGATTGGAAGAAATTTGAAGAAAGTTTTACCATCAATGATAAAGGGTAGTTTGTTGAGAAATGTTGTCATTGATGTCAGCTGCATCTATGAAGATGTATGGTGAGTGGTCTTTGATATAATTTTAAGGCAACCTAATGTATCTATATTGAGAGAGAATTTTAAGGCAACCTAATGATTCTTTTGTTGGTTGATGTCAAGTTTAA
This sequence comes from Torreya grandis, assembly GCA_037957365.1. Classification (NCBI taxonomy): domain Eukaryota; kingdom Viridiplantae; phylum Streptophyta; class Pinopsida; order Cupressales; family Taxaceae; genus Torreya; species Torreya grandis. The sequence continues at coordinate 6,401,735 of JARHVA010000020.1, forward strand.
TATCATGATTCAGGTAAGCTTAATTATTGTCAGTATTGTCACAAAGAGGCTTGATAATCAAGTATGCAATGAAGCATAATTATGAGACTCTAGGTTTACATGAGATCATGAAATCATGTTTATTAGAAATAAATTGTTGCAGTGGTGTGATAATTTTGTCTGGTGAGTACAAGGTAAGTATGTTTGAGTGTTAATCCTTGAGTACAAGGTGTCTTGAGAAGCCTAGTCATAGCAAGCATAGTCATATCATGAACATGAAGAGGTATGACATTATTTGAGAAGCATGTAAGGCATGTGATCAAAGTGTATAAGCATCAAGGAGTATTTCAAGGTCAATTGTCAAGTTTCAAGCACTTGAAAGCCTATTCATGTAACTAGTCATGGCATGTAAAGTCCTAGTGGGACAGTTTGAGCATGGTGACTTGGTGAGATGGATGCAAAGATACATAATATGTTGTATTATGTTGATTGAAAATATATTTGAGGTATTGGAGCACTCATGAGAGTATTAGGGCGAGCCTATAAGGGTAGGACCTTCAAATCTATTCTACACCTAAACCACCTGTAGACCTTATCTGACCTAATGAGGCATCATGAGTTGTTGTCAAGACATATGAAGGATGTTTGGATGTGTTTTAACATAAAGGTTTTATGGCATGAGAGTGAGGTGTTGAGTATGACATTTATGCATTAAGATCATGTAAGAAGGTATGATGGACAGTTCAAGGCTTAGTAAGGTATGAAGACTATGATGTAAAGAGAGAATGTAAGCCTAATGGGGTATGACATTATATTTACAAGGAAATAATGGATAGTTGAATATTTCATAGGTATTATATGTCTTTTCAAGCATGTTCACAATGTTTGAGTTCATGGTTTGCAATAAAAATCATGAAAAGTGGTTTTAAGGTGTCTCATGTGCACAAAATGAAGGGTTCTCAACCTGAAAAGGACTTTCAGGTGTTCATTGGCACATGTAACCTATGCATGGGAACCTTATATATTAAGTAGATATGGGGAAGGGTCCTAGCTAAGATCTTCAGGCATTATTTTTGAAAATGAGGGGCAGTCCTTTATGAACAATCGTTAACACCAAAAATAGTGTTATCCCACTCTAAAACCCTAACAATGACCCAATGTGAAAGATCTTGTTCAAAACAGCCAAAAATGGTTTCAAATGAATATAAAAACTATTATATAATGTATTAAACTCTCCTAGGCATCTCTAAGTGTGTGAGGAGACCTTACAAGAAAGTGCTAGTTTCTCAGAGATTTATTGTATCAGTAAGAGTTGACCAAGTCAAAATATGTAAATAATTGGATGGAGAAGGTTTAGAATTTTATTTGATGTCCATGGTGGTTTATATATGCGTTCAAACCCTCAAGTGTGTTACACTGGTCATCCAAGTTGACTAGTTGTTAATAGGCCTAATGGTGAAAATAGCGAGAAACCAAGGCAACAGTGAGAAGATGATTAGGGTTGTGTTATCATGTAATAAGGATAAAACCAAGTTCATGGAGACATTTTTCAATACTTGTAATACATGTTCATGTTAGATATAAATTTTGGTGGTTAGTGAGTATGATGAAAAAATTGCTCATAAGTTGACATGTTTGGTTCAGATGAGACAGTGAGATACAAGGTCATGAGATTGGTCTGCAAAGACCAATATTTCTATTTGAACATATTATATTTCTATCTAATAATGGTTTTATTATATCATAATATCATCCACATGCATCAAGAGTCTTTGAAAATGTCTATACATGTGTTAAAGGTCATTGCCACCATAATTGTGCTTTAAGGCAAACTGATAGTTGTGGGTAAAAAAATTGCAGCGATGAGTTTGAGACTTTATGCCATGAGTTGAAGAATATAATGTACATGGTGTTTTTATTTTAAAATTTTATGTCTTATCCATTTTTTTTATAAGATTTGGTAGTTGGTGAAAGTAGTGAAAATGTTGAAACCAAAATGGCTTATTAGACTGAGTGAGGTATGTGAGAGAGAAGGTCAACAAATTGGTCTGCAAGACTAATAGTTCACATTATAACTTATGATATTTATATTAAATTTTTCTCTGAGGATGTTGTAGGATCATTTTCATACATTTTACTTCTTTTATTGTGTTCTTTCAAGTGTCAAAATTTCAATTTTTCATCACTATGTTTTGAGGCTAGTTGGCAATTCAAAGTAAGCATTTTGCAGAGAAGAGTTTGAGCCTGTATACCTTGAGTTGAAGTATATAATGAATTTTTTAATGACCCTTAGGTAATGAGGTTTGTGAATATGTGATTTATTTCCATGGTTGTTTATCCAATTGGTGTTTTATCTTCAGTAGTTCGAGATAGACCTATTGGGTATGCATAAGCCTGATTATGAACAATACAAATGGTGTGCTTCAAGTGGTATTTAGACTTGAAAGATGTTATGGAGCCTAGATGAGTTAATTAGATATCTATTTTTTTATTTTATGATATGTTCCTTCCATGTGTGGAGTTTTAAAGTGTTCCAATGAAGGCAAAATGTAACATGTCCTAAAGTAGACCTAATGGAATTAGGTCTCCATGAGACCTAAAGATGAAATGAAGCCTAATTGAGGTATGCCAGACCTAAAGGGACTCAAATAACATTTTATCATATGAGTAAATCAACAAAATAATGGATTGAGAAAAAATTTCTACAAATTATTACTACTCTTTAGACAACATTGACTATCTATTCTGAAATTTAATCTAAATACTATCAAGCAATAAAAACTCAAAACAAATATGAAAAATAGATGTAAAAATGGAATTAATTGATTCCTAAGTTGGAGGATTTATATTTTACATGTCCATATGACTTAATTCAAGAAAAGGTCATTCAAAAAGAAAAATTGTATATCTCATAGGGTTTATCAGAGCTGCTAAATTTAGAGTTTGCATTGTAAAGTGTCAATAAATATGAGCACTCTAAGTCAATAGGAGAGGATCTCCTTGAAATACTTGGATAAGTAGAAAAATTGAAAGACAATCTCACTAATGACAAAGGGAAAATAGTATCTAAAGAGGACATTGTTCATCAGTTCAAGAAAAATATTGAAAAAATTACAACTCCAAGTTCTGCATTAGATTACGATTTAATTGAGATACTAACCAAGTATCAGATAAATTTGAGAAGCCTCAATGCAATGTTGAATAATTTACAAGGAACAAATCAAAAGATGATTGATCTTATTGTGATGCATAAATAACTTAAAACATATTTAGATGGGTCAAATAAAGATAAAGTGTCAAAAATCATGTAAAATTTTGATGAATATCAGAAGACAAAGTTGTAACCTAAGAAATAGGAGGTTCATATTGTCATCAATGAATAGGATAAAGAATGATTATATACTCATAGTTCGGTTTATCCTAAATCATTCTTGTAATTATCATTACACCTTGTATTAGTTAATTTGTACATTATAAAGTCATGCAAATTTACTAAGTTCTTTTTACAATTTTGAGTTGTGCAAATTTGCCAATGCACTTTTTCAAGTTGTGAAAATATGTCATTGTACTTTTACAAGTTGTGAAAAAACATTAACACATTTTTGTAAGCTGTGTAAATTGCTTAACATATTTTTGAAAATTTCAAGTTCTGCAAATTAGCTATTTTTTTAGAAGTCCTTGAAAAGATTTAAAAGGTGGTTAGTACATTGTAACCACCCATTTCAACCTATAAATATGAGTTAGGGGCTCATTTGTGAAGGTTCTTGACAATTAAACTTTTCTAGCAAGCTATCGAAAGAGGATATTGTATTCACGACTCAAGAAGAATCAACACAAGGAGAAATTTTGTAAACTTTATTTTCAAAATCTCTTTCTGGATAGTGCACATGTATGCACCTATATGTATTTGATTCTTTTATTTTGAATGATTGTTGAAATTGTATTTAGTTAGTCCAAACATAGAAATTTCATTTGTAGCATTTCTTTTTAAATCTACATTTGTAATTTCTACATTAGTGAAATCTTGGTGGGGTAAAATCAATAAGTTTACTTATTTTTACAAAAAGATACAAAATAGTTGAAGATTTTTGTTATCAAGGATAAAAATTGTTTTGGTGTATGTCATGTGTTTGTGTGAATACATAGATGTCTTTCCCAACCCATTGAATGAGAAAGATTTCCTTTTTAGTAAAACTATACTCCTCTGTGATATTTTTAGTTAGTTTCTGAGTTTGGCTCGATGTAGTTATCATTCCTATACCTCCATATAAACTTCTCTTTTCTATATCTCCATTCTTTTTGTTCCTTTCTACCACCTTTAGTATTTTAGGGTTAAAAATACAACCCCCTGATGAAGCCCATTTTTTCTATATATATATTTTTTTAATGCACCTTTTTTTGGTTTTCAATAAATGTATCTTTGTTTGCTAATAAGAGAGGAACTTTGTCCCATGACTATTGACGAGAAATGTTTATTTATCCACCTGACAAATTTTCACACCAACAAGAAGCAATTATCAATATTGATGGTAATAAATAATTTTTTATTGATTATATGTTTAAAGGGAGAAAAGTAGTAATTTTTAGGAAACAAATGTACCTAAAACTGATTAGTATGATGTATTTTGTACAATATGTTTTTTATTTCTATAGAATATGATGTATTTTAAATACAAAATCTTATTTTTAATGTTTTTTAAAATACATTTAATTATTATTTAATTTTAATTATACAATGTATGGATATTGTAATCAAAATTGGTTAATGTGTAAATTTAGTTCATTTTGTAATATAATAATATTTTGTATAATGGATAAACATGATGAAATTTATAAAAAACAAATTTAAATGTATGTTTTGCAACACATCATCACACTCTCCTTGTGATGGTGATGATGCCATCCAAATTCCCTTTTCCCCAACCACATCACCACCTCAACCATCAAACATTAACATCACCACCACATAGATAACATGGTCAGATATCTAAACCACCTATATGGCAACAATAACATAGAAAATCAACTGGAACAATACATGAGTCTATTGAAACATGTAATTTCCCTCTTAGTCATTTTTGTTTAGGACCTTCAACATCACATTCTATACTAGTTTAAATCACATATCCTTCTATCGATTATTGTCTTAGTGCATTAGAATCATGGATTGAGTTCCTTGAAGAGTAATGGCAAGGGATATAACCACCTTCACCTCAATTGGATGAAGACCTTATTTGTACTATTAGATAAAAATTAAATTTTTTATAATAATATTTTTAAAATGTTGTATTAATATATTCATCTTTATTAATTTCCTAAATTTTCACAAACTTAACTTAATTACCTTACTAACTTTCCTAGATCTCCCCAAATTAACTTGACTTCCTTACTAAATTCCCTAAATCTTCTAAAGAAACTTTTTCCCTTGCTATTTTTTGTCTACATTCCCCCAAATCAACATAATTCCCTTACTAATTTCCCCAAAATTTTCAAATTAACATAGTCCCTTACTAATTTACCTATATTTCTCATTAATTAAACTAATCCATTACTAATTCCCCTAATTAACCTCATCCCTTATTAATTTATATTTTTTTGAATTAACCTACTTCCCAAGACTAATTTTCCTAAATTTATCTAAATGATCCTAATTCCTTTAGTATTTTCTTCAAATTTGTCAAATTAACCTAACCCATCTTTAGCACTCCCATCGTCGCCCTCCCCAATTTCTGCAAATTTCTTAAATTAACGTTATCCCATACTATTTTTTTCAATTTAAAATTAAGCCCTTACTAGTTTATATTTTCTTCAATTAACCTAATTCCATTACTATTTTTTCTATTTTCTTTTAAATTAACCTAATTCTCTTACTAATTTCCCCAAATTTCTAAAATTAATATAATCCTCTACTAATTTCCCCAAATTACCCTGATTTTGATACTAAATTTATAAATCAGCACAAATTTTTATTAATTTCCCCAAATTAATAGATATTTTTTTAATTAAAAAAATGCGGCATAAACCCAATGCAACTTGTGTTGGGATTGCGCCATAAAATACAATGAAATTAAAAAGCAAAGGAGGGGTAGGGGATTTTCCCTTCCCATTATTATTATTTTATTATTTTGGGAACATGGAATAGATAAAGTGATAATGTGGCAAAAAAATTGACAGGGAGGAAAACAAAGTCAAAGGGAGAAAGGAAGAGGGGCCAATTTAACAATAAAAATGTATGCAAAATTTAGAGGAGGCATCTCTTTTTCAAGAAAGGAAATGAAAAGGTTAGTTACATAAGAAGATGGACCTGCATTTTCAAAAAAATAGTTGCAATGACAACGATTACATATATTTACACAGACTAATCTCGCTGATAGAAGAGGAGTATGTGGAAATCCTCAAAAATTAAAGCACACAAGTATGGAGTTTTTTATAGTTAATTTGTACACTTATATTTATTTTAATTTCTAAAAAAAATACAAATTGAATCATACATAAAAATATTAATATAGTTGTAAAAACAATAGGCAAACACCCAAAACTAAAACCCAAGTGGAAATTGTAGACAAAAACCTAACATAAATTGTAGGAAAAAACCCTATCAAAAAACCTAATTGAAACTATAAAAAAAACTCTAATAAAAACAACAGATAAAAACACTAGCAAAAATATAAAGAAAAACCCTAGCATAAACCTTAGGTAATCTTTGCATAAATCATTGGTAAAAACATCTGCAAAAATCCTAGGCTTGCTTTATATCATTTATATTTATTAATATAATTTTTCAGTTTTGATGACATGTATACTAATTATGTGGAACTACATAGGGATGAGATGGAGTATCACAATGTGACTCATCCACCATCAACTGTTTGAAGGTGAAGACTAATGTAATTTTTTTCATATTTGTAGGTTGTTTTTTTTTTTTTTTTTTTTAATTTATTGGTTTTTAATCATATTGTTTAATTGCATACCCAGGTCTTCTATGCCTTCATCACAACATCCTCATTCTCATTCTCATGCATGTAAACTGAGCCAACATGAACCCCCCAGAACCCTTAATGATATTCTCCTTTCAGAGTTGAGGGGGATGACGATGATGCACCTCTACCTGAGTTTGATGATGATCGACCATATCGCCTCATAATAGACGAGTATAGACATCAAGTTTCAGGCACTCTTAAAATCAAATTGTATGTGAATGATTAGATGCAAATTTTACTAGATTCTTGGGGCAAGTATATTACTACAAATATTTTATAATTATTTAAAAATACTTATTTTCATATATATATATATATAATTATTTCAATTTGTTATAGGTAATCTATAAGATAATAGTTTTTAAAGCCAAGAAATTATTTCAAGAAAATTGCCACCAAAAATTCAATAAGATGTTGATTGAGCATAAAAAATAGTTGGTTGATATAATTCAAAGAGAATTTGGAAGAGCCCACTGCAATGTCACAATAATTGAAAATTTTGTGACAGTTGCACATAAGAAGATGAGGAGGCATGTGTGGTTAAGGTCACATCATTAGTTTTTATAATTTTTATAGATTTTTAATATTTTTTGAAAAAAATATTTTGTAAGATATATACGTCGAAAATACAATGACAAGAGACAAAGGCTCTAAATTTTAGGAGCAAATGCAACTTCTTTATATAGATTTTGTGATGATTGGTTAAAACGGACTAGAAAATAGGATGTAGGTAAATTTTAAAAACAAAACCATGGCATGTTAATATTTGATGTTTATTTATATTTATTGATTATTGTTTTTGTAAATTTTAAAATTAACATGGATAAAAAGTATTTAAGACAAGATCCACAAAGCCAAATGGAGTCAAGGAAGGTTGGTGACTCATTATTTAGGCCAAAATAACATAGATCAGGTACGTACAAATTCATCATTTTATTTTGATATACTAGTTAGTTTACAAAATTTTATTAAAATCTTAGTTTAACATTTATATTTTATTTCATGAGAAGTGTTACAACTTAAAGGCCATTAAGCAAGTTTGAGACTAGAGTTGAAAGCCCTTGGATGGAACACCATTGTGTTCAACAAGTGGGCTCATTCTAGGAGGTTCATGTTGAAAAGACAATAGTCACTATTAATTTTTTTAAAAATAAAGTCCAATTATTTAATTTATAAATATTGTAAATAATTATTTAACAATTTTTTAACTTTTAGTATTCTAATAAGTATTTAAATTATGTCTTCCTAGGTCAATAACTAATCTATGATAGCTGATGGTTTTGTCTTTGAAGAAGATGGTGAAGATAATCTTGATTGCAACAATCAATCAATGTATTTACATGACTGAGACAATGAGTTAATAGAAGATGATCATTATGATATCATGATAAATGATGATCGTGACAATATCATGATAGATGATGATCATGATGAATATTACGGTTTAGCTGATAGTCATATTTTTTTTATTTTTATGTTTCAAATGATAATACATGATTTTCACTTACTCTGATATTTTTTTTGGATATTATAAATGAGAAAAAGGGCCCTCACTTGTTTACAAATAAATTATAGTTATGAAGCACCAAGTAATTAGGAAAACTGCTACCCCAAACAACCCATATACAAAATAAACCATAATTGGTCATACAACGAAGAAACACATTGGATGAGAAAACCTACACAATATAAAAGGAGGCATGAAGACCAACAAAATTATTTTGATATTATTGAATTTTGAAGCCTTAATGCCCTCAATTACTAACATTTTTAGAATTGACCATTTAAGGATAGAGACCCCAAAATGTTCAACCTTTGTCAAATCCTTAGAATTTTTCAAAGGAATAAAATAATGAGGTCAACTGGAAAAAATTCAGATGTAGGGCTCTCCTTAGGAGCACTTAGAATTGCTCAGAAAGCATGAATCTTGGACCTATCCACTAGGTCATTTGACGTATAAAATTAATGGTCATTTAACATGGATATATATATTTTTGTTAAATTTTAAACTTTTATTTTAGAAAATTTATATATTTTAAAATTATAATATAATATGTATTTATAAATATTAAAATAAATAATTTTAATATATGTGTGTGTGTGTGTGTGTGTGTGTGTGTGTGAAGAATAATTAAGAATAATAGCTCTCCTTTGGTATTTTAATATTCTATCAGGGTTATTTGCTTTCACTATTAGTCATATTAGGCAAGATGTGAATGAGGTTGTAAATCATCTTGCCATTTTTGGCATGAGTCTAAATTCCCAAAATATTACTTTGAATTTTGTTACCCCCTTCTATAAATGGTAATCTCAAAAGCTAAATTGACAAAGATCTTGACACCCCTCCTCATGGCACTTAAGGCAATATAGTTAAGGCTTTGCATTCAGTGGTAGGGAAATTTCACTCAAGTTTTTATGATAAATAATTGAGAAAATATTTTTTTGGATGTTGAAATGATTGAAACATTGCATGGGGCACATTTTGAGATCTTTAAAGCTCGCCACCCATCCCTACTCATGCCATTTTTGGTAGACAATAGATGGTGTGGTGAGCTCTAAAGGCTCCTCACGAGTATGCCCTCAGTACCTTTGTTTTCTCATAATCATTCTAATTTTCTTGCTTGGACTACATATGGATTATGCCATGGTTGCTTGGATTTATTTGGTATAGTGTGAATTATGCCTCCTCATCCTTGATATTTGAATGTATGGAAATGGTTCTTCCCTAACCAAAAATTTCATGAGTGAAAATTTTTTCTCTCAAAAGCTAAAATATCCCTCTTTATTCCAAAGTTTATTCTCCTGTACATTTTGAGAGGTTGACCCTTTCTGGGTGTTACTTTGGTTAGTAACCTTAGATTGCAGTATGGGTTATTGGAAATTTACCATGTTCAAAATCTCATATTCTTTCAATAACAAGTTCTATTATGGATTGATTAAATTTTGTTGGAATGGATCGAATCCCTTTATCTATGACTCTCTCTTGATTTTCACTATATTTTCCTTTGGCATACTTCTAAGGATATCACTCATTTACGGTTGCATGCCCATATACTCTGTTGTTATAGTCATGGATGCAAGTCAGAATAAAACATGATATTTTAAAAGGACAAAGTAGAACTAAGGGAATATACTACAATCAATATTGTGAAGGAGATGAACTGAGACATGATCAACATATTCTCCTTGGACAATGTACACAACTATTTCTTAGGTTTGGTTAATGATTTAAAATAGAGGCAATTGCTAAATAGAGGTGTCCTTGTTGACAAATCCACTCTCATAACTTCTGAGGTAGCTTTAAATTTTTGGAAGAATATTTTACTTGAAGGAATTATGGATGAAAAATCCATAAATGGATAGATACAAATATTTTTAGAGCGTAGATGGTAGCTCGAATGGGGGAAGGTGCCTTAGTTGATATGTGAAAATTATATATACAATAATGTTTGATGTTGGAGGGAGTGAAATTAATATAATCTCCCTTACAAATAAAAAATATATATCTTTGTTATAAGTCTTATTCATCATCCTACTCATTTTATATCAACTTATCATGATTAGATATGTATAATGAGACATCCTCTAACTCAATATCATCATCAACTTAACTAATATAATTGGGATCATCGTTATCAACATCATGAATATCAGTATCCTCAACTAGGAAAAGTGGTTTCTCCAACTACAAATAAGACATAATTCAATTATCATATAAATATTTAATGCTATAATTTACAAAATTAATCATAACTAAAAATTACATTCGGTAGATCAGACTAGTTCTTATCAGCGAATCAAACATACATTTTTTACCAACACATAGCTACTAGAATGGTCATAATTGTTGAATGCTTCTATGCCCCATCCAAAATATTTTAATTGTTGTTTCACTTTCTTTGTGGCCTTGCAATATTAGTGATGCTCATGTAATAAAATCACATCCACAATGTACTTCCCCACTAGGCCTCTATGCTCTTATATAGATAAAAAATGAGGTTAAGGTTAGGGTTAGGATTTTAGAGAGTATTTACTTGTAGAACAAGTCTTCTTATAGATAAGACTTATCTATTATTAACACAATTAAATTAAGTAAATATTAAATTGACAATATTCTCTAATAATAGGTTATCAATAAATGTGCACCATTTAATGATTATCTACGAATTAGATTACAAATTATATTACAAATGAATATTTCAAGAGAATCTTAGACCATACAAAAGTGTATGCATTATTAACTACACTAACACCCCCCCATTAATATATAATTTAGTAAAATAAGGACATATGAATCACAGAACTATCCCCCTTAACGACACCTTCCTTCACTACCAAAAGTTGCCTAAGCTGAACAAATCAAGCCTCAAGAAAGAGTTTTGTGAAGATGTTTACATCATGATCATATGTTTGAAAATACTTAATATCAATGACCTTATCCTGTATTAGCTACCAAATATAATGCATGTGTATCTCAATGTGTATTGTTACTCCACTGGGTTATAAGAAATGTGGATAACACTCTGATTATTACAACAAAGCATTGTTGTTTGGGATTATAGGAGTCTAAACTCTAAAATTGCATGTTAAATCTAAATTTACTCAATGCCGGTAGAGACAACACCATTATACTCAACTTCCATGGTAGACAAAACAATAATAGTTTGTTTCTTACAATACCAAGTTACGAGCCTTGCCCCAAGATGATAAATGTATCTTGCACTCGACTTGCAGTCATCTGGATCTCCTACCCAATCACTACTTGTGCAACCTACAACTTCAGTTTTTCCACCAAAAGTGTAACCAACAACTGATTATTTTCCTCCTTACTTATACTCAATCCCATAACTATTATTACTTTGAATAAATTTTAGAATGTGCTTTACACTTTGTTAATGGCTATCATGGGGGTCTTGACATAAGTGTGACACAAGATTCACAACAAAAGAGAGATCAAGATGAGTATGAGTCAAGTATAAGATAATTCCCATAAATTGCCTATAGAGTGTACCATCAATCGAAATATAAGAACACTTGGAAAAAATATTAACTCTAGATTGAAAATGATTCAATGTGGATATGTAGTCTTATTTGTTGAAGCAAGAAAATATATCTTGAGCATACTTGGATTTATTAACAAAAATTCCTTTCTCAAACTGTGAAATTTGAAGATCAAGGAAAAAATGTAGCAAGCCTAAGTTAGTTATCTCAAATTACTTCATTAACCTTGATTTTACATCATGAACATGTTTAGTGGAACTCATCATAATGATTAAATCATCAACATAGAGAACCAAAATTAGGAGTTGCTCGTATAATTTATTGGTGTAGATTGTGGGGTTAGAGGGGCTCCATGTAAAACTAGAGTTGACTATAAACATATCGATATTTTCATACCAAACTCAAGGATATTATTTCAAGCCATACAAGGACTTTTTCAATCTGCATACATAACTAGAGTTCTCATTATTGATGGACCTAGGGGTTGGGACATGTATATTTTTTCCTACAAGTCTCCATGTAAGAAAGAACTGTTGATGTCCATCTAATGGAATTCCCATCCTTGTGTTGAAAATAAGAAGATTACTAGCTTGACATTATTCATTTTGGAAACTGGAATAAAGGCTTCATGGTAATCAACACCTTCATCTTGTGAAAAACACTTTTCTACAAGCCTAACTTTGTACCTATCAATGGACCCATTTTCTACATACTTAGTGCAGTGCACCCACTTGTATGTCACTATCTTTCTTCCTTTTGGAAAAAGAACCAAGTCCCAAGTTTTATTATTATTGAGAGAATAAATTTATTCTGCCATAGCTACCTACCATTTAGAATGCTTAAAAGTCTCATGATAAGTGTTTGGATCCTGACTTACTATGAAACTATGTTAAGTGTGCAACACCAACTGATGTTATAAACTATTCATGTGTGCATCTTTAAGATCCCTTATCCATGCATTGAACTCTTTATGAATTGTGTAGACCCATTTTAGTTGAGGTTCTACTGGTTGAGTAGGTGCATTTTGAATAACTTGTGGCACTAGCGGTGAAACGATATGTTCTATTAGTGGTGGTGGAGTTGGTTATCCCCTTGTGGCTCATCATCTAAAATGTAGTGACTCTTGTAATGGAATTCATATAAATTGCCTTGTTCATCATAAGAGACATCATAAGTTGTGTCCGACTTGGTAGAAATTAATGAAGGAGGAGGGGGAAAATATTTTGGATCATAAACCTAGGATTTTTCATCAAACAACACATCTCACCAGTGAAACACTTTAGTGGATCATGAAACAAGAAGACAATATGCCTTCACATCATTACGGTACCCAACAAAAATACAAGTACAACCCTTCCTTTCCATTGATTCACACTTATCATCTCGGATATTCACCTATGCATTACATCCAAAAACCTTGAATTTAGAAACATTGGGTTTGACACTAGATCATTTTATTTAGGAATCATGTCTTGCACTATTGAGTGGGAACTGCAAATTTGAATGTAATTTACACATTGGATTACCTTTGTCAAAAAATGAGGAGGAAAGTCTTTGGAATACATTATGAAATTGGTCATTCCCTTAAGTGTGATATTTTTGAATTTAGCTACACCTTTTTGTTGTGGGGCATAAATTGAATTTGAATGCCTTCCTATTCAAAGAAGTTGATCATCCAATTATTGACAAACTCTCCTCCATTATCTATTCTGAGACAATGAATTTTTATCTCTTATAGGTTTCAACAAAGGATTTGAAAATTGTGAAGCACTCAAAGACTTCAATTTTGTTTTTCAAATAGTATACCCAAATTTTACGACCAAAATCATCAATAAATATAAACATGTATTTACGTTTTTTAAAATAAACATGAGGAAATGACATGAGATCATTGTGAACCAAATATAGTTTGTCACTTTCCCTCTAAGATTTAACTTTTGAAATGGATTCCTATGTTGTTTTATAAGTGCACAAGCTAGACAAACTCCATCTTTGAAAGAAACTTTCAAAAAACGAAGAACTATGTTGTGCTTACTGAGGTATTGCAATGACTAATAGTTTAGGTGACCAAAATGATCGTACTAAAGTTTACTCAACTTTTGAAAGTTAAGTGAACACAATTCTTTTTTTTTTTACAATCTAGCTTGATGATCAACCTTGCCAATGGCTATTATAGTGAACTAGTATTTTACATTTATGATAACAACATTGATAGGTGTAAACTCAATTATTTTGCCTTCACCTGAATGTGTTATATGATAGATGGATAAGAAGTGCACAAGCAAGTCAAGAACGTAGAGAACTTTTTAAATATGCCATTCTCCATCTTAATGGATCATTTGCTCCAAAAATTAGAAAAACTAAAGTTTCCCACAATTTTTTAGCTATTTAGCTTTCATCAAGAGTGTGAAATAGTGAGTCATTATGCACCATATGGTGAGAGGCTTTTGAATCCAAAATACATGATGGCATAGGTGGTACATTTGTTGTTGAAGAAAGTGTTTATCACGTCTTAGAGGAAGGGAGCTGTATTTTTTTCATCTCTGCTTCCAAGTATGTCATTTTTTTGAAATAGTAATGTTCAGCATGGCCTGGTTTACCACAAAGTTACGACACTATTTTTTGATGTTTGCATTCCAGTTCTCTTTGATTTTGTCCTAATGGGGGAAATGATTATACCAAGCCAATTGATTTCCCTTAGGCTTCACTTTCCCTTTTTTTGGTAGGGCCCTTGCCTTTTCCAGAGTTGGGTTGTGATGTCACATTAGTATCATTGACAACTAATACCTATTGCTTAGCACCTCTAGTTCGGATATCACCAATGAAAATTAGTTTTTCACTTTCTCTCTAAATTTTTTCATATAATTTATCAAAATTTGGTACCACATATGCACTATAAAAATAATCTTGATGTGTGTAGTGATTTGAGGCAAAGATTGACTAGGGATGACCTAGTTTTGACAAAACACTCATGATGAGTTGGTTATTAGTCTTGGTTATACTTGTCTTAACAAGCATAAGACTTACGCATTTGACTTGAGTGATGAAATACTCAATACGAGGATACTTGTATGGATTAAAATCCCCAATCTCATTTTGTAATTAACATTCCCATATCTTACTATGCTCCCCAAAAATATCCTCCATGATGCTCCAAACTATGTAAAGTTAAATGACTCCCTGAAAGTAAAACTTTAATTCAAGGGATGATGACTAACCTATGAGTCCTCTTCCTTCGTCACAATGATTTTTCCATTTGATTCATTTGAAATTATCAAAATGAGAAATTTCTTCACTCATGGCCATGCGACAAAGACCTTCATTGGTAAGTATATATGTGATGTACCCTTTCTAGTTGAAGAAGTTGCAACTGGTGAGGATTTTCTATTCTCTACCATTGCTAGCATAAAAACTTGTAGGTAAAAAAATTCTTCCAAATTTTTTAAGGCAATCTGGAGTAATATGTCAAATGATCAGCTCGATGAGAGGATCACAATGAGATAATTGCGCAAAAGATGATTTTTCCCCGAAAAAGTTCTCAGATACATGTTAAAATGATCAGCTTAATGAGAGGATCACAATGGTGTAGTCACCCTATGGGTGAGATACAACCTTATATTCATTGGCACCACTTTGGAGAGAAATTGAGCTTCTCGATAACTTTAAGTAGGAAGGACCAATATACATGATAAGACACTTTGAAAATATTTGTTGGTGTAAATTTATAATTACACCTTAAGCTTACTTAATAATTAATTATCCTATTATTTTTTTATTTATTCAAAAAATAGTCTTATTTAGAAATATAATTTGCACTAAATTCCAAGTTGCACACCCACATGACAAATTGCACTAAAATCTAAGTTACACAATCACATGGGCTTTATGCAACCCCCTATATTTATGCAACTATTTACATTTATGAAGATCTTTAGGGTTTATAAAATCAAGGCTCTCCCTCACTTTCAACAATAAAATAGAGAGGAGAAAGTGAGAGGTTCATTGTATTTCTGGCATTGAGTTTGTGTGATACAATAATAATGATATATTGTTACACTCAAACTTTTACATCTCTTTCTATTTTTATTTTATAAGTGTGAGCTATGTCCAAGATATATGTTTTTGACTCTAGATATTCTATAATTCTAATAATTATCAAGCTTAACAATCATACCTTTTACCTTGAAAATAGTTAGGGAATGCATTGTTTTATGAGCTAGAATGACTCCATCTAGAAATTGTGTCCCTTTAACACATCCATCTTGTTCCAAAGAAATGAGTGATGGAAGTAGGATTTTTAGGCATTCTGCAACAGCGTTATCAACTATTTTGTAAATTTTATGATAAAAAGAAATCGGATGGAAGTCTGAGAAGGAATTAACGGTTTGTTGTTTGGGAATAAGAATTAAAAAAGTATAATTTATGTCTTTTAATTTTTTTTGCTACTTGTACTTCATTGAAAACTTTGGTGGTTTCCTTGACAATAAAATCCCAAAAAGATTGGAAGAAAGTTGTAAGGTAACAATTTGGACTTAAGGCTTTATCTCTTTGCATTTAAAAAATCATCGATTTGATGTCTTCAATAGAGGAAGGGGTAATCAAAGCAATATTTTGCTCCAAGGAGATTGAGCATTATATAGAAAATCTTCCAATTGATTATTGCATGTTGAGTTAGTTTCAGAGAATAAATCTTAGAAGAGAGAAACAACTTCTTGAGGAATATATGTAGGAAACTCCAATACATTGTGATCATGGCGTTGAATTTTACAAATTTTGTTCACATGACACTTCTCAATAATAGATATATGGAAAAATTTAGTGTTTTCCCCCTTCTACTAAACAAGACTTTTTTGAATTTTATTTCCAATATATTTCTTTCGAGTATATGTCTTCTAAATTAACAAGCAAAACCTTTTCTTTCTAAAATTCATCATCAAAACATAAACTGACAGGACCGTAGTTCCCCAAAGCTATGACACAACTTGTCAGAATTAAGAGCACACATGATTACCATTGTATAAGCAACTTAAGATGCGGAAATACCCAGAAGAACAAATAACTATCAATGAGAAAACACACAGAATATAAGAGGCAACACACAATTGTATTCAACTCATTACAAATGAAATTACAATAAAGAGATCACACTCTTCTTCCACCTCTGTGAGGGTTCCTCTTCAAGGGCTCCCAGTAATCTTCCCACCTGAATAATCTTCTCTCACTAGGTCACAACACAACTAACACAAGCTATTGTTCACCTCATTGTACACCTGTACAATCGAGTACGAACCGGTACTCCAAGTAGATCTCACCATGATCCTGCTCCTGATGCATTGTTGTCACCTTGATCTTGCTCCCCCGCCGATCCTCTTCTGACCCTCGCATACACACATCCCTGTAGACCAACCTGATCTTACTTATCACATGTAGATCTCCACCATGATCCTGCAACACCCTGCTGACCAACCCTGATCTTACATACCTGGAAGAACATGCTCTTCCAGGGGAAGAACTCTCCAAGTTCTACATAGTTCTTCACTTAACAATACAGCACATGAGTCTATTATATAGATCTCATGCATACACTGATTAGACTTGCGGCTCAAGACTCTAACTGGTCTTCATCATGCAAACAACGCATTCACTTAACTGATTGTTCGTCAACAGCAGTTCTGGAACTGCCACAGGCGACCGACGTCGGTCCCTATCTTCCTGGAGGTGACCGACGCCGGTCGATCCCTACCGATGTCGATTTCTTTCTACACTTCTTTGACCGACGTCGGTTGTGGCCTGCCGACGCCGGCGACTGCATACTCAGCATCCTCCTTCTGTTTGCATCAAGGTGAAGCTTTTAGCTCTACACCTTAACATAAACTTATTTTAAATTTGATGTTTATTACAATTAAATATTTTAATTTTCACTCTTAAATGAAAATATTATAAAAAAAACTATAATTCTAATATTTTATATAACTTTTAGATATCTCAATTTAAACATAAAAATGTAAGATTTACTATCAAGACAATGATTACACCTTTTAGAAATATTTTCAAAGAAAGAATTATCTTTTAACCACGTTAATTCAAATTGTGAATGGAATCTTGAGGCAAAGAATTTAATTTTATATCCAAACAAATAAGAAAATAATTTGCCCTGGATACCTTGAGAATATGGAATTCTATTAGCTAAGGACCATCCATCATAAAATAATTTGCCCTAGATACCTTGAGAATATGGAATTCTATTAGCTAGGGACCATCTATCAGATTGTGACATTATGAATTTATGTAGCCTTTTTTAAATTCCACTTTGAATGATAAAAAAAGACAACTCCTTCGAAGATTGAATGTGTTAACTTTAGCCCCATTCTTCTCTTTTTCTAAGAGAATTGCATTAAAATTACTACCTATGAGAATCTTTGAGTGAGGTTTGCATTGGAAATTTAAGAAGATTTGAAGTTCATTCTTAGTTATTTATTTTGGGTTATATATATATATATATATATATATATATATTTGTTTTATTCTTTTTGGATAATGTTTAAATTGAGTTTTAGTATATCTTATTTTTATATTTTATAAGCGTCTTATATTATTTTAGAGTTTTATAAAATTATAAGAATTTTGTAAGTTTAATTGAGTATTACAAGTTTAGTTCAGCTTAGCAAATTTTTTAGAGGTTTATAAGTTTATATTAATTTTGTAACTTATGGATATTGCGTTATTTAACAAAAATTTAGAAATTAATATATTTCAGAAATAATTTAAATAATATATTTTAAAAAATGATAAAAATAAAAAATATATATCTCCAAAAATTTCCTTGAATCAAATAATAACCAATAAAATCCAACACTACTCCATCTCATCTTTAGGAAATTTTACATACATAATAATCTTATCATTAAAATCTAATATTTACCTTAATAAATATTAGATTAATAAATGAAAAATATAAATACTATAAATCAATTTCAAAAATAATATAAATTATTACAAGAAGTTTAGTAGATGTTTCCCAACATACATATACAATTTTTAGATATTATAAAAAAGAGAATGTCTTTATTATTACAATTTTATATAGTTTATATTTAGTTTAGAAAATTGGGATAAAGGCCTTATGTATTTATTTTCTATTTAATTCTTTTGAAAATTGAGACAGAGGTTTTATGTGTATTTAAAGAGGTTTGATTCCAGATAGAAAGTTTTAACACTACTTTTCGTATACAACCAATTAACCTAAACCTCTTCGACATAAACAATTTTTATCATTCTTTAATTCTCTCAGAGCTATTCAAAATGATAGGGTTTTAGCCAATCCTCTTTTAGTTAAACTCTCTGATTGGAACACCTAATATCCGAAAGACAATTCGTTAATCCCTCCATTTAAAATTACAACCTATACTTGATGTATTATAATTTATTATGATATTTTAATACTTTAATTTTTTACTTTTTTATTTTAACATATTTTACTGATATTTTTTAATTTTAAATTGATTTATATATTCTAACATAAAATATACATTGTAAATACCGATTAACTACTTTCTTATTATAATTATCAATATATATTATTATTTTTTCATTGATAATAATAATAATACATTCCAATATTTTTTAAAAAGATCATAAATAATTTACCGATATGAAAGATTATTTCATTTATGTTTGTGAGTGATAGAAGTGTCCTACACTTCTCAAACTCCTCTTCCTGGAAGATATACTCAATGTTTATCAACCCCTAGTTATTTCCTACATATATTCCGTAGGTGTGCCATTGGAGGGTCCACTGAAAATATCTTCCAAACATTCAATTTACTTGATTTCTTCTATTACAAGTGAGTTTATGGGTATGAATATATATTAATAATCATTATTTTAGTGTAATAAGATTGAAATATAAATATATTTTAAATAAAAATTTGTAAAATAAAAATGAAGTTAAATTTATTGAAAATTTTCTCTTAATAATTAGCGATTGTTGAGTTAAAAAAGGTTTCATTTGTAATTCTGAAATTAAAATTTATAAATAATTTTAATTTCTTCTTTAAAAAATTTATAATACATGAATTATTGAAATATAAAATATTTTTTTGATTCTAATTCATTATTACAAACTTTACATATATATTTATGTCATTTAAAAAAAATACTTTCTGATATATATTAAATAATTGATGTTTTTATAATAAAAATAAAAATAAATTCGGTAAAATATTTTCTGATATATATTTCTACTCTAATATGGCCAAGGAAATATCTAAATATTAGGAACCAATTTATGAAAAGAGTATTATCATTAATAATTTGAATTTTTCATTTAAAAACTTCCACAATTTTTATCTAAAAGCTTTTATATAATTACTATGAGTTCTGAAAACATAAAATCTATGACATGAAAAGATCAAAAGCTTCTATATAATCATTTTGAGCTGTGAAAGTATAAAATCTTTAACATGGAAAGAGTAGATTTTAAAATCTTTTTCTAAAAATAAGGAACAGGGAGTTTATCAGAGAGAAGTTTGAGTGGATGGAAAAAAGAATTGTATCTGCTCTTATTTTGGAGAAAGATATTTCCTTTCAGTTTTTATTGGAAATTGGATATTGTCTCAAAAAAAATTACTGCATACTCTCTAATTTTTTAATATAATAAGAGCGGGGTCCCATGAATTGGGGTCGTGTGAATTATTTTTAAAATTTTAATCTTTAAAAAAGTAAACCTCGGACAATTACTCAGCAGTTACTGTTTTGGGAGTGAATTCTTAACTCAGGGAAGTAGTGAAGGGCACAAATTTTACTTTGTCAGCGCTTGAAATTTTGTCATTTTTTCTGTCATATATCATAGTTATGTGTTTTTCTTCAAATAAATTCTTTCCATAAACGTGTTTCTCTTCAAATAAATTCTTTCCATAAACGACATATAATTGTACATCTGTATTTCAATTTTTTTTGGTTCAACCACGTAAACATAACAATGGTTCTTGTAATAGAAAAAAAATGTATAAAAACTAAAATGAGAATTGAACTCCTTAATTCCTCAACAAAACCGACCTAAAAACTATTAACTGACTCCCCCATAAGACATAGCTTTAAGGACACTTTTACTACATATATCCTTAAACTACTCAACAACCCCAGTGAAGAAAATTTAGGAGCCCCCTTTCATAGTACCAGTCCCTTATACAGTATATATCCTGAAATCTCTCTCCAGCAGCTGCCGTGAGAAAACCCACATCGCCCAACAGTGCCTAATTCGTCTTTCCCACGTGACAAGTATAGTCTGTCTTCTCGTCCTATACGACACAACCAACTGGAAAGGCCAGCCCAATAAAATTAGGGGGGAATCTACATGACGTGAGATTCCTAGCAGTCCCCTGCGTAATCTGATGAAACAATGATTCTGCCGTCAGGAGAAAGTTTAAGGTGAGACAATCTTCCACACAATGTTTTTAAGTTTTCTTTCCTCACTGGGATTCAATAATTCTTCAATTCAATTTTGGGTTCTTAATTCTTATTTCTGTAGATTTCTGGATACCCAATTTCAGGAACCACAAGTGCCTTCAATGGGGGGGAATGTGTAAGAGTCTTGTAGGTACAATTGTATAGTGACTGAATTTTCTGACATTTGGGATCTCTCTGTTAAACCCATCGTCTGTGATAGAATATTTGAAGCCAATGCCTCATCTTAATTGTCCTTAGTATTTTCCACTAAAACATACCTTAATTGGGTTTTCCATAGTCTGTTTGCTTGTCATGAGTTTGGATTCTCACTTTTGGCCATACTACTGATTGGAAGATCCTAGATTGTTGATCTTGGTCATCCTGATCGAAGATTGACCTGTTTTGTTTTTCTGGCTCAATGATGATTATGGGCTAGTGAGGCTCAGGGCTCAAAAGCTAACCCACCTTTATTAGGATTTGGGGATTGCACCTAATAGGCTAATTGTGGGAGGAATCAACCCAGCTTTACAAGAAGTAAGAGTTTACTAGTCTTATCTCTGCATATTTCATTAGAAGGTTTTTTTTTTTGGGTTGATCACTGTTTTACAGTGATCTTAAACGAAGAGCCAAATACTGAGCGGTATCCATCCTGCCAAAGTCATCTGAAGCACAGAAAGTTTTCCCTGACTGAACTTTGCCAAACAGTTAAGTTATAAAAAGTTATACGCAGAAAGATTTGTGCTGATAAGAATTAAGATATGCATATGTCATTTTAGACCCATTTTCTTTTTTGTATATGGTAAAGGTGGTCTTTGACATTACAGCCAAGTGATGCACCAATTTGGTTTATGAGACCCCACCCTCTAAAAGCCAATACGAGGATTGTCTTTCTATTTACCTTATATATTGTTGACATTTTGTAGTCCTGGGTTTTGACCACCTGACCAAGCCCAATAAAAAAACTGAACTTTAATATGAGCCAGGGTTGAGGAATGAATTGTCCTTAACAGGAAATTCTCAGCAATTCCCTACCCAATCATCCCTCAGCATCGCATTTGTTAGTATAAGAGGGCATTAAATATGCATCAGGTCTACTTTGTACCTCCAGAGATTTACTCATAGGCTTGTTTGTATGTGGGGGTTTCATCAACTGCAATTTACCATCTCTCCATTAAGTGGTAGCTTAGGTTTTTCTTGTCATGTGAGTAGATCCTGCAACTAGTATCGAATTTGCAATTTGACCTTACTTTTTGGCTGTGAGCTTGGATATACTGGACCGTTTTATTTCTTTTGTTCTCTTGCAAATTTTTGCTTCAACTGATCATACTTGCAAGTTACAGCCATTAGGAAGTTATAATCATCCTGAGATTTATGGTACTCTAAAGCAGGTGCGGGCATGCAGTTAGCAATCAGTTTTGCAAGTGAGCTCTAACAAAAGCATGGTTGCCAATTTCAGAATCCTCTTGGTAATTCCTCATTGATGCATGAAATCAACATAGCCTCTAATATCAGGGTAATTTATTTGTGTCCCCTGCATTGAGTTCAACCTAGTGTAGATTTCATCTGTAATAAAAAACCAGTCACTTTAATTTCCGGTCTCTACAAAGTACAATATGGCAGGCTGCTTTAGTTTTACAGATTTTAGAGACCAATGTTACCGTATATCCTTTGTGAGTGCTGGATTGAAGTCAAAACTTCTGGAATTGGGTGATGGAACCACGATGCACTGTTGGGTCCCCAAAAAAATGAGCGATAAACCTGCTTTATTGCTCATTCACGGCCTAGGAGCCAATGCAATGTGGCAATGGAGTTCCCAGATCCGGCCTTTTAGTGGCCGCTTTAATATCTATGTTCCGGATCTCATATTTTTTGGCAAGTCATTTACAACAAGGCCTGAGAGGACAGAGATTTTTCAAGCACAATGTGTAATGAAACTGATGGAAACATTAGGAGTTACCAAGTTCAATGTTGTGGGAGTAAGTTATGGCGGCTTTGTAGCTTACAACTTAGCACATATGTACCCAGATGCAGTCCAGAAGGTGGTCCTTGTGGCTTCTGGAGTTTGTTTGGAAGAGAAGGATTTGAAGGACGGGCTTTTCAAAATATCTGACCTTGCAACTGCCATAAACATTTTACTACCACAGACAGCTACTAATCTGAAGACATTAATGAAGATGTCCTTTTTCAGAGCTCCTAAAATGGTCCCTTCTTGTCTACTCAAAGATTTCATACTTGTAAGTTTGGTTATGTCTCTCTCTTCTGCTTGCATGTCTTGATCTTATTGAAGATTTTGAGTTTGCCTCTGATGTATTTTAAAATGGTCTCTAGGGCGCCGGTTTGATTTATCTGCAAAATTTCTGATTTGCCTTGTATTATAGAAAATGGTTATAGACAGAAGAGAGGAGAGAGTGGAGTTGGTCAACCACTTAATTGCGGGAAAAAAAGCTTGTGATCTTCCTGTTATATCTCAGGTAAAACACTGCATAGAACAAGAAGTTTCTTTGCTATATTTTTGCATCGTTAGATCTTTCTTCATTGAAAATTCCTTTCTCATATTTGAAGGCAACTAATCTCCAGAACTTCTGATTTTGTTATTCATCAGTCATTAGTAGTTACTGAAGAGTTTGTGCACCTCGTCTCTTTGTATCCATAGTAACATAAACATGCATTGTAACCAGGATACTCTAGTACAGGGACGAGGACTGTATCCCCGTCCCCGTACCCACATTTTCTGGTGACTACATTTATTTATAATATAGCTGTATGCTTATTTATTTAATCATGTACCCTGATTTGAATGGCGTCCCCATCCCCATACCAGTACCTGCACCCACATATCTCCAAGTAACTATGTAAACATGTTTTGCATTCAATCATAAGATAGAAGGAACTTAATTCAAGTTTTTTATAAACAACCGAAACATTGGGAATGGTACACGCACCCATATTCATTTTCTTGATCTGCTTTCCAATTGATGGTGCTATTGCAAAGAGCTGTGTTGTATTTTTTTTATATTTCCCTTCCATTCAAGAAATGTATTTTACTATTTTCCCTGCAGGAAACACTGCTGATATGGGGTGAGCATGATCAGATATTTCCACTAGAGTTGGGATATAGATTAAAGAGGTTCGAACTCTTGACTTTTGCATATATTTTTACTGTTAGTTATTTGCTTTTGACATTCTCCATTGATCCAATTAACCCGGCTAGAATATGCCAGGCATCTTGGAGACAGACCAGAACTAGTTGTGCTTAGCAATGCCGGTCATGCGGTTCACCTGGAGAAAGAAAACGAGTTTAAAAACCAGCTAAAGAAGTTTCTCCTGAATTCTTCACAGAAATAATTATGGGTTATGAAGCACAAAATGTATAAACTAATGCAAAGGCATTTTAACATTTCCTGGAAGAATACCTATTTGGGAATTCTGTTCTAAGTTTGCCTAAAACTTTCATTAGATTTATTGAGAACTGGTTTTATTTTTTGTCTTTTTTCCAAAGATAAATAAAAGTGAGATCTTGCGGTCTTTCATGATGATGAACATTTGAGATATTGGTTTCTGGATCCATCCAGATCTCAAATAAATAAAAATGCTGGCATTAAAGTTTTCAGAATAAAATTGAGATTGGATGCAATGAGATTCTGATGAATACTTGAAGATATTCAACAAGAAACAAATGGATATGGTTGTTAATTCAAAGAATAACTCCGAATAAAAACTTCTTCATCCTCGGCTTAGTAGGACTCATGTTTTACTGAGTTGGTTCTATGCGCTAAGTATGAGTAGTTTAGCTTTCAACATTTTGTCTTTCTTTGTTTGAGTTCTCAGAGTCTCAGCTTTTAGAGCTCTCCCAAGATTTCCACTTAAGGATTTTTCCGTATGGTGATGGTGACTATACTCTGTCACAAGGTTCGCCAAACTTTTCTTTTAGAAAAATTTCAAAATTCACTGAAATTTATCTTCATTGAACATGAACTCGAACTTTATCCATTTTTTTTTAGATGGGAAGTTTTTGACATGTTTTTGTATCATCTTATAAATATGTGTGTATATATATGTTGGTTGAATATTTTGTCGATCAGCGTACTGATAAACAAAATAGGTCTGATCAGCCAAAGTAGGAAGATTAGTCATCCAAATGTGTAGTTTTACCACATCAGAAGGGGACTGCTTTCTCCTCTCATCAAGGGGAGGTTCCCTATATATATATATAAACAGAAAATAATACTCAGGGGTAGGAAAAACCATCCATCTCTCTTTTTTCAGAGAAGATGCGTGCGGATCAAAGGGAAAACTCAAGGGAAATGACAAACAACACTCCTCTTCTTTTAGAAGTACTATTCAGCAAGCCACAAGAATACTCCAAGTAGTAACAACAAAATGTAACTGAGGGTGTAGTGACCAGCAAATCGAGATACAACACAAAGTCTCCACTTGAAATGCTCAAGAGTAATATACGAAGGACAATGAGGGCACAAAGTCTTCTCAAAGTCCTTTACACAGCAATGAAAAGAAAACACACTGAAGGCAATTATGGGGGCACAAAGTCTCTCCACAGTTGACTCTTTAGGACACCTTCTTGACTGCTGTCACTAATTCTGCTTGTTGAATTAAAGGAACATAAGATATATTGAAGAAAAAGACATAAGAACAATTTCCTCAATAACAAGGATATTACAGCACAAAGTCTGAAAAACCACTTGCTTTCTTATTCCAGTAACAAAATATGATCGGCAATCTGAGCTCAAAGTCTCAGTAATGCCTTACAATTTGGGCAGAGTTTCGTTCTAATTGTCAAAAAAGAGATCCATTTACAATGAAAGAAAGTCCCTTATATAGCCACTTCAAGAAGGACTCGGGAACAGTAATACATCATGATGCGTTGGGAACTATTAGGAAGACAGGGTAGAACTTTGGGGCATTTTACCCATTTAATCTTCTCAATGTAGATAAACAAGCCACGCAATTGAAAGATTGCAACTTTCAATGTCCCCCTGGCGGTCTGATCTTGTCTTCATCGTTCCTCTTTTTCTGGTTAATTGAATCGGGTCCTGGATTCATTCGTTGTTCTGTCTTTCCTCGCTTTCTGCTGGTTTTGGTCTTGAATTTTGGGAATGCATTCGGGTCTATAAATTCAAAGGATCAACGGTTATTTCATGGGCTTGAAAATTGACATTTACACGCCCGTCGATGTGCTCTCAATGGCTAGTTCACTGTCTTGAATTTGACGTCTTCAAGCGTGTCACCCCTTGGTCTTCTTTCAGTTTTTCGCTTGGTATTCTCCCAGATTGGACTTGCCCTTTCGGGCCTTGAGAAATGACCTGTGTCGAGTTGGAATAGCCTCCCGCAAGGATATCTATCCTTCGGGCAGTCTTTAAATGGCCTTTCGGGCTTCTTCGGGTGACCCTTCGGCTTCAGGAAGTGTCTTCAAATTGGCGGTTGAAAGTCCCCCGTAAGGGCACTTGCCCTTCGGGGTCCTTTGGCGACCCTTCGCAAATTCCCCCGGGTTTTCGTACGCTTCCTCCCGTGAAAGTTTCCCGCGGACATTTTCCCCGGGGAAAATTCCCGCGGACAAAAAGCCCGGGGAAAATTCCCGCGGACAAAAAGTCTTTAGAATTATTTGTTTCGCCAAATCTTTGAACAAGTCTTCGGATTTTGCCCGCATTTGCTTCTTTGATTTCTTTCGGACTTTTTGTCCGAATGAATTCCTTCGAATAAAAATCCGAAAGAATTATGCCTTAGCCAATTTTAAATGCCTTAAACAAATCTGAAAGAATTACCTTTCGGCTTCCTTGAAAAATGACCCTTCTGAAGGGTGTTTTTATTGATTAAGTGTCCTCTGCAAGGGCACTTGTCCTTCGAGAAGTTTTCTTCTGCATTGAACCGCCCCTTTGAAGTTTGGCGATAAACCATTCTGTTGAACCAAGACGTTGAACCAATCGGTTGAACCAAAAATGGTTCAAGCCAGTAGTTCAATTGGATGAAACAAGCCGATGAACTAAGCATTGAACCGAACATTATGAACTTGTCTTTGAACCAACAGTTGAACCATGAGACGTTGAACCAAAGGATGAATTGAAAGAATGAACCAACTGAGTGAACTATTTGGTTGAACCAAAAGACGCTGAAATAAAGGGAATGAACCACCTGAGTGAAATAAAGCATTGAACCGCTTGGTTGAATCGAGCCATTGAACCGTTCCTTTGGTTGAACTGATCGTTGAACCTTGAACCCGTTGAACCTTTGAACCAAACTGGTTCAATAGTTCAACGGTTCAATGGTTCAAGTCTCTTTTTGCACTCAGATGCTTGCCGAGGGAGATTTTCAACTGAACCAAAGCTCTTAACTAATCCTTTGAACCAAAAGACATTGAATCAGAGGATGAACCAAACGTTGAACCTGCTGCTGGTGTTTGCCGATGGAGATTTTTGTTTGAACCAAGGCTCTGAACCAATCCCGGAGAATGACTAAGTGTTGAAAATTGATTCTTTTGACTGAAACCGATTGCAGAAGCCTTTGAACCTGTATAAATGAACTTGTCTGCAGAGTCTGTAGATTTTCCTTTTCTTGCACAGTCCGTAGACTTCTCTTCCTGCTAAGTCCGTAGATTCAAGCCTGCAGAGTCCGTAGATTTTTTGAGAAGCTTAGAAAATGAGAAATTTGAATGTCTAGGACAAATTTTGGAAATGGAAGAGACAATTTTGGTTTGTAAGACCAAAATAGTTCAAATGTTGTCCCAAAAATGACTGCTACTTTTGGGGGACAACAGCTGGCTCCAGTTGGGGAACTTCTGTCAATTGCAAAACGAATTGAAAGGAGTAGAATCTAGAATTTCCAGTGTCTTCATGTGAACCATTGGGCTTCGGAGTCATGCTACCCAGAAATGAAAGGCATCAAAAAGAAAATAAACAAAACAAAATAGAATTAAAACTGTACAAATATACATATATACAGAGGCAATGATCTGATACTTCAAGAGTTGAAGTGTTTCAGATGCTGTTTTCTGAGAGTCAGTGAAAATAGTGTGCCATCTTGATAAACCAGCAGGAAACTATTTTGCCCCCAGAAACGATGACGAGCGAATGGAGTTCTCCACCAGGAAATCGATTTTCTGTGTCTTCCTCTTGGTCTTTCCTTCTTTTTGCTCTGTGGTAAGACGTGGTCTTCAAACTGAAAACCATAACTCCTTGCTCTCCCTGCGAAGGGTTCCTTTGCCTGATTTTGATTTGCAGCAGCATGGTCCACCATCATAACTTGTTGTTTTGTTGGTCTAGTCCAGCACATGCTTTGATTGTCAGCATCAGACCCCTGACAAACCATCAGTTCAACATCTCCTTTGATGTGAAGGAGTTTGACCTCTTCATCTTGAGCAATCTTCAATTTAAGCAACAGAGATTCACATCCAGCTGTGTTGTTGGTGTTGCTGACTTGCAAATTGCATGAAGGAAGAATATCTCCTTGAAGAGAGAATATCTCCTTGAAGAGATATCAACACAGCGCCAACTTCATCATTGGTGGAAGAATTGTTGTCATCATCAGAAGCTGATCTCCCATCAGATTTCTCTTCATTAGAGATGGAAGATCCTTGTTTATACTGCATCCTACCAATTCCCCTGAAGTCTTGTTTGGATCAATCCCTAGATTGTCAGCTACATGACTTTCATTTGCAGAAACATGAACATCCTCTGTGGTAAAGAAATAATTACCCCTACCTGAAGACTCAGACAAAATTTGTGTTGCAGGGGCTGATGTTTGGGTGACCACGTGTTTTGTCTCAGACAGGTCCGCATCTGGTTCTCCATCAATGTCCAATTGCTCAGGATTGACTTACAGGTATTCAAACTCAGTCATTTGAATTTTGGATTCCTTGACATGATCAATCATGTCAAATGACTGGAATGGATTTGGAAGAGAGGATGGGAGTTCATCCTCTTGATTTTCGAGAGGGGGAGGACTGGTTTGCAAAGCTGAAGTAGAAGGTACAGAGATGTTCGATGTACTTACTTCTTTGGTAATCACTGGGTCCTTTGATTGAAAAAGAAGAGGGGTTCTTTGCTCAGCAATTGAAATTGCTAGTTGGGGTCACTCCTCTGTCTTCTCTTTGTCGGCCTATTGTGCTGACTGATTCTGGGGCTGGGTGAATACTGCATGTGATCCTTTGATTGCTTCACCTTCACTTCTAGGTTCATTCTAGTAATTCAAGAAACCAATGTGGGAGTTGCCAGTTGATTCTTCTAGATCCTCCTTGAAGAGATCAACGTCATTTTCTTGCTCTAACTCAGGTTGAAAATAGGAAACATGCTCTGTTTTCAGATATCCAACTATCGAGTTTGTTGGAGGTGCTTCAAGGGTAGGATTCCTCTATAGGAGAGGAAGACGATTTGGTTGCCCTTGACTACTGGCAGCATTGCCTTGATATGGTTGATTAGGGAATGTCCTCCTTGGTGCATTTCTATACAGAGGAGCAGAAGACATACCTTGTGCCATTTGTCTTTTCAAGGCTAGCAATTCATTTGCCAGCTTTTGTACTATTGGGTCAGTGGTGATTGTGGGTGAGTATTCAGAAGATGAAGAGGGTTTAGCTCTGTTAGGATCTCTCCTTATCTTTTCTGCCAAGATAAGGTCATCTTCTAGCTCAATGGCCAAGTCTTGAGCAGCCTCAAGGTCTGTGTCTAGCCCGTCTCAACATAAAACTCACTTCAGGCAGCTGTGAGTTGATGAAGAAACACATGAGATTCTGAGGTGTCGGCTGGGCGATCATGGGAATCCTGTGCCTCAGCTTGTTGAACCTGGCAATGAAGTCCCTCATAGGTTCATGGGGCTCCATCTGTGTGAGCTGGGCCAGCAAGGCATGTGCATCTTCTGCGGGCTTGAATCTTGCTTCGAACTTGGCTTTAAGAGTATTCCAATCAGTCACAAACCGAGCCTGTAGATGGTAAAACCAATCTGCAGCAGCACCTTGTAGTATTTCAACAAAAAGCTTGACTGCTACATCTTCAAATTCTACTCCGATTACTCCACAAGCTATACTAAATGTTGCAATGTGTTCATCAGGATGAACTTTTCCATCACCATAGAGTTTAGGGAAATTCTTCCTAGAACTGTGCGGAAGCTCATGTAGAGGAGTAAGATTGAGAGGACCAAAAGCATTACCTCAGGGACCTTGAACTGCCATTATAGGATTCTGAAAAGGAGGGATAACAAATCTCAAAGGGGTAATTATAGGCATAGCTTTATCAACAGCAGAAGTAGATACTTCGTCTGGTAATGGAGATCTAGCTTTAGTAGGAGGGAAGCTCTTGGTTCGTTGGAGACGAGATGGTGAAGGAAACAGATCAAAATCACTTTGTTGTACCAGCTCGAACACAGGGTCAACGACTTTAGCCCTTTGGCTTCGTGTATACCTTGAATCTGCCAGATTGTGAAACAAAAATGGAAAAGAATTGACTTTGCTTCGGTTTAAAGCTTGAGGCTTTAAACTATGCGTTCTTTCCCGGTTAGTGTGGAGGTGAATAGATAGGATATAAATGGATAATGAGTATGTCCCCAACAGAGTCGCCAAAAACTGTTGGTTGAATATTTTGTCGATCAGCGTACTGATAAACAAAATAGGTCTGATAAGCCAAAGTAGGAAGATTAGTTGTCTAAATGTGTAGTTTTACCACATCAGAAGGGGACTGATCTCTCCTCTCATCAAGAGGAGGTTCCCTATATATATATATATATATATATATATATATATATATATATATATATATATATAAACAGAAAATAATACTCAGGGGTAGGACAAACCATCCATCTCTCTTTTTTCAGAGATGATGCATGCGGATCAAAAGAAAAACTCAAGGAAAATGACAGACAACACTCCTCTTCTTTCAGAAGTACTATTCAACAAGCCACAAGAATACTCTAGGTAGTAACAACAAAATGTAACTGAGGGTGTAGTGACCAGCAAATCGAGATACAGCACAAAGTCTCCATTTGAAATGCTCAAGAGTAATATACGAAGGACAATGAGGGCACAAAGTCTTCTCAAAGTCCTTTACACAACAATGAAAAGAAAACACACTGAAGGCAATTATGGGGGCACAAAGTCTCTCCACAGTTGACTCTTTAGGACACCTTCTTGACTGCTGTCACTAATTCTGCTTGTTGAATTAAAGGAACAGAAGATATATTGAAGAAAAAGACATAAGAACAATTTCTTCAATAACAAAGATATTACAACACAAAGTCTGAAAAACCACTTGCTTTCTTATTCCAGTAACAAAATATAATCGGCAATTTGAGCTCAAAGTCTCAGTAATGCCTTACAATTTGGGCAGAGTTTCGTTCTAATTATCAAAAAAGAGATCTATTTACAATGAAAGAAAGTCCCTTATATAGCCACTTCAAGGACTCGGGAACAGTAATACATCATGATGCGTTGGGAACTATTTGGAAGACAGGCTGAAACTTTGGGGCATTTTACCCATTTGATCTTCTCAATGTAGATATACAAGCCACGCAATTGAAAGATTGCAACTTTCAATGTCCACCTGGCGGCCTGATCTTGTCTTCATCGTTCCTCTTTTTTTGGTTAATTGAATCGGGTCCTGGATTCATTCGTTGTTCTGTCTTTTCTCATTTTCTGCTGGTTTTGGTCTTGAATTCTGGGAATGCATTCGGGTCTGTAAATTCAAAGGATCAACGGCTATTTCATGGGCTTTAAAATTGACGTTTACACACCCGTCAATGTGCTCTCAATGGCTAGTTCACTATCTTGAATGACGTCTTCGGGCGCATCACCCCTTGGTCTTCTTTCAGTTTTCCACTTGGTATTCTTCCAGATTGGACTTGCCCTTTTGGGCCTTGAAAAATGCACTGTGTCGAGTCGGAATAGCCTCCCGCAAGGATATCTATCCTTTGGGCAGTGTTTAAATGGCCTTTCGAGCTTCTTCGGGCGACCCCTCGGCTTCAGGAAGTGTCTTCAAATTGGCGGTTGAAAGTCCCCCGCAAGGGCACTTGCCCTTCGGGGTCCTTCGGTGACCCTTCACAAATTCCCCTGGGCTTTTCTTACGCTTCCTCCCGTGAAAGTTTTCCGCGGACATTTTCCTCGAGGAAAATTCTCGCGGACAAAAAGCCTAGGGAAAATTCCCGCGAACAAAAAGTCCGAGGAAAATTCCCGCAGACAAAAAGTCCGCGGAATTATTTGTTTCACCAAATCTTTGAACAAGTGTTCGGATTTTGCCCGCATTTGTTTCTTTGATTTCTTTCGGACTTTTTGTTCGAAGGAATTCCTTTGGACAAAAATCTAAAAGAATTGTCTTAGCCAATTATAAATGCCTTAAACAAATATGAAAGAATTACCTTTCGACTTCCTTGAAAAATGACCCTTCTGAAAGGTGATTTTATTGATTAAGTGTCCTCCACAAAGGCACTTGTCCTTCGAGAAGTTTCCTTCTGCATTGAACCGCCCCTTTGAAGTTTGGCGATAAACCATTCTGTTGAACCAAGATGTTGAACCAATCGGTTGAACCAAAAATGGTTCAAGCCGATAGTTCAATTGGATGAAACAAGCCGATGAACTAAGCATTGAACCAAACATTATGAACTTGCCTTTAAACCAACAGTTGAACTATGAGATGTTGAACCAAAGGATGAACTGAAAGAATGAACCAACTGAGTGAACTATTTGGTTGAACCAAAAGACGCTGAAATAAAGGGAATGAACCACCTGAGTGAAATAAAGCGTTGAACCACTTGGTTGAACCGAGCCATTGAACCGTTCCTTTGGTTGAACCGACCGTTGAACCTTGAACCCGTTGAACCTTTGAACCAAAGTGGTTCAATGGTTCAAGTCTCTTTTTGCACTCAGATGCTTGCCGAGGGAGATTTTCAACTGAACCAAAGCTCTGAACTAATCCTTTGAACCAAAAGACATTGAATCAGAGGATGAACCAAACGTTGAACCTGTTGCTGGTGTTTGCTGATGGAGATTTTTGTTTGAACCAAGGCTCTGAACCAATCCCAGAGAATGACTATGTGTTGAAAACTGATTCTTTTGACTGAAACCGATTGCAGAAGCCTTTGAACCTGTATAAATGAACCTGCCTGCAGAGTCTGTAGATTTTCCTTTTCTTGCACAGTCCGTAGACTTCTCTTCCTGCTAAGTCCGTAGATTCAAGCCTGCAGAGTCCGTAGATTCTCTGAGAAGCTTGGAAAATGAGGAATTTGAATGTCTAGGACAAATTTTGGAAATGGAAGAGACAATTTTGGTCTGTAAGACCAAAATAGTTCAAATGTTGTCCCAAAATTGACTGCTACTTTTGGGGGACAAAAATATACATATATTGACTTAAAATAGAGGACTGAAGACTCTCTCCACACTGTCCTGATATATTTATCCATTAATTTGTTTAGAAACTTAAAACGATAAAAAAATAATTCTATTGTTTGAATTTAATTGCATTTTTTTCTCAAACTTTATCTATTAGCGAACTTGAACTGAACGTCATTCTGTCGAACATGAAATCAAACTTGAACCTTTGACTTAGACTATACTATATGTATTGGACCTTTAGCATATTGCCTTTCTTTAACAATTACAGAAGCCTAAATAAACTTAGCATGTTTAGAAAGAGAGGTAATGATTCCATGAAAATATTCATTGATGATGCTTTTGCTTTCAAGAAACATTGAGATTGTTTAATGGGCAGGGTTATTCCAGTCCCTTCATTCGGATGTGAATTTGATTCCATTACCGTTCTCAAGAAATTGTTTAATTTGAATAATGATTTGGCGGCAGAATGACTACTCTCCACAATAAAATGTTTTTAATCCGAAACATATTGCAACTAAAAACAGAAAATGTTGAGAAAGTGCATCGCAAATAAAAACCCACTAGGAGAATATTAATAAGTATTTAATTGTATTAGAGAAATAGGATGTAAAATAATGCTCTATAGCCCACAAAAGTATTTGTTTCAAAGAAAGAGTGCACTGAATTGTTAGGGCATTTCATCTGCCCAATCTATGGACACACTCAAATTGAGAAAGTCACTCTCGATCTAGGGCAAACAAACAAACTTGTTTGCTACTACCAGATCAAGTTTGTTAGTGCATGTCTCCTTGAGATATAGTGGCATTGTCATGGGGTCAAGCCTAGCTTGGCAGTCTTTCTCTGAGAAAGTAGCAGTTAATTTCTTTAGATTTCCATAGGTAGATATTATGAGTAATTTGAGTGAATTGAATTGTGTTACATTCTTTTTGTTCCAACATTACAAATCTAGCTTCTATGCCCTTCTTCAGGGAATGACCAAGGCATACAAATCTGAATGGTAGAATAGAAGCTCTCAAACATGTTTTCTATTTCTCTGTGGTGCATTTTAATGATGGCATTTGACAATTGCAGTTTACCTATAAAAGGATTGGAAATCTATTCCTTAAGATGCCCCACAGAAAAAAATGGGATTTTGGAAGTAAACTTTTGAGATTCCTATACGAAAAAGGTCAAAACCATTAGATGTAAGTTTATAACATTCAAAATCTTCCCTTCCTGTTGGTTGTGGTAATATTTTTGATGAGTCGATCCTTGAAAGTTGCTCTACTAGTGTTTAGCTTTTCATGCTTTTCGTCTAGCATCTCTAGCTTGTCACACCTCCATTTTTGGCAGGGATTCTATCTTGAGCCGTATTTATTGTGTTGAGCCTACCAATGTGTTGCTTGACTTTGTCTTTATAATGCCCAACTCCTTAGCTCATGCATCATTTGATGCAGGGGGTTTTGACGGCGCTCTGAATATCAATGACGCCAAAATGAGCTAGGAAGTTCGTATTGAAAGTCTTCCATGAGGTAACGAACCCCTACTAGTCAACTCTTTACTAGAGGTTGTTTTAGAATGCCCCAAGTTTTATAAATCTTGTCACTGGTTGAAATTTTTACTTTCATTGCATACTTTATTGGCTTTATCCCCTCTGAGAGTATGCTAAAGCCCTGGGTGCATAATACTTGGTAGTCCCATGGTCTTAAGATAAAGCGTGCCCAAAACCTAACCAAAAGTTTTTTCTTGTGTAAGATTTCAAACGTTGAGCACTGCGAAGCCATTATCGTTCATGATCCATGTATGATTCAAAACACCTTGGTGGTTTTCTCCCATTAGACTAGGAATTTCGTTGCTTTTGAACAAGCCAAGCCTAAAATACCAGTCGGAGTAGAGATCCCAGGTCTCCCTTTGTCCCTTTAGGGTTTCATAGACCAATAAATAAAACCCACAAGGCAATCCATATGCCATGAGCAAAGCAAGTTCAGAATTGGGTATGTGTAGAAGTTGATCTTTCTAAGGATCTTAAGGAAACCATAGACATATAGATAAGAGATAAAACGCATCTCACAATGTGTGTTGTAAATCAACATTTCAAACATATACTTTAGGTGTCAAGCCATGGACAATATGATTCATGAATGCCCTCTCATGGCTAACTCACAACTGTGAAGCCTAACAAATCCTCTCATGAGGTGAACAAAATTGCAACTATCTACAAATGGGTAGACTACGGTCACCAATAACAAAACCAACTAACAACTTAACAAGCTTGAAATACATGCAGAGTAGTGGCTATTGTGTACAAAACCAAAGATGGTTCTTTGACAATTTGTAAAGAGCCCATTCATATCACTCCATAGGTGACATTGCTCATTCCTCGCATTTGCTCAACTAATAGCTACCCAATTGTCACAACCTCTTCTAGAGGTGAAAGAATCAGGCTTAGCCTATATTTTAGTTGTCTTCAATTTCAAAATGATTATACACCTCTCTTGTAGCCCGTCACCATTTCCCAGGGATGGAGAGTATGTTAAATAAAAACAACATAATTTCCAACACAATGACTTTATGTGTGGCAACCAAAAGGCTTGTCTATTGGGAAACTAGACACTTCATAACAATAGATAATCACTAATAGAATCCAAGTTTTCAAGAATAGAGATAATTCAAATGGACAAAATAATCATGCATATGAGACAAAACTCCAGATTTATGTGGTAAAACCTTAGCAAAACTAAGGAAACATCCACGGTGTAAGATATTAGGGTTTATTAACTCCGAGATGAACAAATTACATGCAAACTCCTCATAAGTTACATGTGAACTCCACAAAGATAAATACACCTAATTGGCAAAGAACCATTAGGATTCCTCCTAAAAATAGAGTGGAAAAACGTCATTAGGACTTTCCTTCCTAAAAATAGAATTCGGTGGAATTCATCTTCCTAGAAACAAGAGTTTGACTCCTTGATTTTTTGCTTCAGGGGCACTCCTAGACCCCCCTGCGATGATAGTGGGGGGGGATTGTTGCCTCCCCCACATCCCTCCTGTTAGGGAGCGGGCTACAAACCACATCACAAAGGGATCCAATATTTAACTTTGTTGTCACATATCTAACATTGTCTAATAGCTTTTCAGCTTTAGGGGAAGGGAACCGGTAGATGTGCACCCTAAGTTTGGGGGTTCACACTACCACATTGATACCACATAGAAATAAAAAAAATACATCAACATGGAGCCCATGATCTTAGCAACTCACACTTTTCATTTGGAAAGTTTAAGTGGAGGGAAAGTCATAGTTTGAATTGATTTAAAATAAGATGTTTGAAATGCATTATAATAAGGGTTGATCCAATAGTTGTAATGTGTTGTACAATGGTTATCTAGTAGTTATAAATCTTACATGTGATATGATTGGCTACCTTATATTATTATTAGGTAAACATTAGACAACTATTGGGTCTTTTGTGTGAGCATGTACTAGTGATATACTATGACAATTATCAGGTATTGTATAATCATGTATTCAAACATAAACCTTGATGTTCCCAATGATAGTTTATTCTTGGAATGTATGAGGCCTCACTAACACATCCTAAAATTTTATGGTAAGGGACACTTAGTTTTTGATAATATGAAAATGTTTTACTAACAAGAAATTAAAATCTCAAGTTTTTTACTTGATTATGGAACTAGATCTAATTGGTTGAATGTTGTTTGCTAGATGTCCAATCATGAGAATGGACACGAGTGAGTGGTATCACTTATTGCACCGCTTTTATCTCCACACCTCATCAGTTGGGGTCTGACCCCACTCACCAGTTAGTGTGGACCCTTTTTATTTTGACGGATGTTCCCTCAGTATTGCCATAATTTACACCTTCAATTATGTTCTTGAAAGGGCAACATTTTACCACTGGATTGCAAACACGCTTCCAAATTCCAACTGGAATCTATGTGGTGACTTTAATATGATCAAATCTTGGGAAGATAAATAAGGGGCAATGTTTACAAAACCACAGATGGTTCTTCAACCACTGGTAAAAAGTTCATTCCTACTGCTCCATAGGAAACATCACCCATTTATCACATTATGCAATCAACAATGATTTTTTCAGGTTCTTGGAGTAAACTAATAGCTTCCCAACCATCACAACCTATTATGGAGGTGAAAGAATTGAGCTTAGCCAATAGTTTAGTTTTATTTGATTACAAAATGGTTATGCACCACTCTTACAATCCATCATAATTTCTCGATGATGGCGAGTATGTTCAAGAAAAATGGCATAATTGTCAACTCAACGACTTTATTTGTGGCAATCAAAATGCTTACTTGTCTCATAGCTTTTCATCTTTAGGGGAAGGGAGTCGATAGAGGTGCACCCCAAGTTTGGGGGTTC
Organism: Torreya grandis; assembly: GCA_037957365.1. Lineage (NCBI taxonomy): Eukaryota > Viridiplantae > Streptophyta > Pinopsida > Cupressales > Taxaceae > Torreya > Torreya grandis. The sequence goes on from JARHVA010000020.1 coordinate 6,439,849, forward strand.
CCATTACCACATAGATGCCATGTAGAAATTAAAAACAAATTACATCAACATGAAGCCCACAATCTTGGCAGCTCACACTTTTCATTTGGAACGTTTAAGTGGAAGGAAAATCATAGTTTGAATTGATTTATAGTAAGATGTTTGAAATGTATTAAAAAAAGGGTTGATCCAATAATTTTAATGTGTTATAAATGTGTTGCACAATGGGTATCTATTTGTTGTAAATCTTACATATTATGATGTGATTGGTTACTTTATATTATTATTAGGTAAACATTAGGCAACTATTGGGTCTTTTTTGAGCATGTACTAGTGATCTACTATGACAAATATGGGGTATTGTGTAATCATGTACTATAAAAACTATTGGACACCTTTCACCTATTGGATCCTTTCCCTTGGGTGAGGTGGATGAAGAATCAAACATAAATCTCGATGTTTTCGAATGATAGTTCATTCTTAGAATGTGTGAGGCTTTATCGACACATCTAAAAGTCTATGGTAAGAGACACTTGTGAGTTTTTGATAATATGAAAATGTTGTGTTTTCAATAAGTTCAAATCTTAGGGTTTTTATTTCATTCTAGAACTAGATCTATTTGGCCAAGAGTTGTTTGCTAAATGTCCAATCATGAGAATGAATGTGGGGAGTGATGACACTTATTGCACTGATTTTATCTTCACACGTCATTAGTTGGGGGTATAACCCCACTCATTGGTTAATGTGGACCATTTTTTTTATTTTGATGGTCGTTCCCTCGGTATCACTAAAATTTACACCTTCAATTATGTTATTGAAAGGACAACATTTTGGCAATCAATTACAAACACGCTTCCATATTCTAATTGGATCCTATGTGGCGACTTTAAAATGATCAGATCTTGGGAAGTTAAAGATGGGCTCATCCCAATATGGCGGTGCACTGGTGAAATAAAAGCATGGTTTTACAAGTGCAACAAATTGGGGTTGTCTAATCCAAACCATCACCAACTGTTCTCATTAACCACCACGTGGTTTACTTGGTCCAACTTTAGACAAGTGGTGATAAGGTGGTGAAAAAATGAGACAAAGTGTTGTTTGCAGAGCATATAACCTTTTCACCTTTGCAAGCATTTTTTATTGCACTTTTAGTTTTTTCCCCAGAGCGATTATCTCAGACCACTTCCCCATTAAGTTTGGTATTGAGTGGCTAATACATCAACCCAATAATTCCAAATATCATTTTTATCTCAACACTGCTCACCTCTTACATGAATGGATTCGAGCCCATATAATTAGAATTTGGAACCTTGCTCCACATCCTAGGGGAAAGACTAGTTGGATTAATTAGTGGGAGGCTACCATTTCTCCAACTGCAAAGTTCTTCTATATTTACGGTAATCAGGCAACCAGATTTTGACGTAAAGTGTACGATGTTTCATAGTGTGAATACTTGTTTTCTTCACATGAACTTAATATGTCTCTTCTCAACTAGGACCTATAAAAGGAAGCTACTAAATTGAGACACAAGCTCAAGGTATAGTAGACTTATTGAGCATGTAACACCCAAATTTGTGCACATATGCACCAGTTAAAAATTGGAGACAAATATTTTGAAGATTTTTTGGCTCGTATTTGCTCTAGACAAGTGGTGGAGAGATTCAAGGCTATATGAGAGACTAATCAACTTTTGATGCAACTTCTTGATATATTGAGAACCTTTGTCTCTCATTATCTTGGAGATATTGCATCTCAACCATCCACCCCACTACATGAGGAGGCCCTCATTAGGTGTCTACAAGTTGTTCCTTGTAAGCTATCTAAGGATCAACAATTATCCTATGACCATTTATTATCATTAGATGATATTTATGAGGCTGTTCAACACATGGTTGTTAACAAAACTACTAGAATTGATGGTTTACCTTGTGAATCTACCAGTTTTTGTAGGATATTGTTTGTCCAAACTTACACAAAATTTATCTAGAGGTTGTTCAAACCAAATTCCTTGGAAAATTCATCAATCAAGGTAAAATTAAGTTCATCCAAAGATTGGGGGTCCATAGGTCATTTCCAACTAGTGTTTGATTATTATTTTAAATGTATCTTACAAGATAGTTGCTAAGGCCCTTACTCTTAGGGTGAGATACATGTTGCCTCTCATTATCTGTCCAAAGCAAACTTGATTCATAAAAAATTACTTCAAGAATGTGTATAACATAATTGAATGGTCCTTTATCTTAGCCATGCTTGGGGTTTAAGGTTTGGGGAAAGATTTTTGTAAATGTTAGTATGTTTTTTTAGAATGTTGGTGTATGTATCACCATTAATGGAGTTCAATCTAAACAATTTAGACTAGGTAGATCCATTAGGCAATATTTCCCCCTAGCTCCCTCCCTTTGTGTCGGTAGTTGAGGGCTTCCGTTACCTCCTTGTTGGCTACACTTCTATAGGTTTGATTAAAGGTATTTCTCTCCCTTAGTCTCAAAATTATATGGTCAATGGACACTTTGTTGATGATCCTTTCTCACTCTTATTGAAGAGGAGACCTCTGCCAACAATGCCATGGAATGTTTGGACATCTTTTGCTTAGCCTATAGTTCTTCTATTAAATGGAATAAAATCTAGTGTTCAAGAGAATTGGACACTCCCCTCCTAGCTTGGTTACATAAGTTTAAATGATTCTAGATACAACCTAGAGAATAATTCAAATTCCTAGGCATCCTTTTTGAATTTTAGGTATACAATTATGACCTATGGAACTATGTGGTGTAGAGGATTGAGAAGAAAATTTCCTTTTGGATTACTAAACCTCTATCCTTGGATAGTAAGTTTTAGGTATTCTCTAAGGTTGTCACAACCACTCATGTTTATTACTCTTCCTATTGGGCACCATCCAAGTTTGCATATGCTAAGCTTGAACATCTTCTTAGAGACTTTCTTTGGGCCAATATTGAAGGATCTAAGGGAGTTTACAGAGTTGCATGGGATGTTTGTTGCTGACATAAAGAGATGGTAATCCATGGCCTTTTGGATGTCAAACTCAAGGCATCACCCTCTATGTCAATCAGATCATATGTTCCCTTAAAGGAGAGGAGGCTTGGAAGATTTGATTTCCTGATTGCCTTACTCAAGGCAGCCCTTTGGCAAAAAGACATGGAAAGATTGTGGCATTCAATCATTTTTTCTCACTCAAGTTCTTATCATGATTGTAGGGTATTTTGAGGTTCAAAGTATTTGTAAATCATGGGAATTTATCAAACCTCACTTAGTTTGGGATGGATATTGTTTAAGAACATGAATTTATTTAAACTTTCCTCCTCTTGGTGGTCTCCAATTCTCTCTTACTATAGTGTTTTGTTTGTCATGGTCTTGTGGGTTAAAAGTATTTGACTATTCAAGAAAGAGATTAAGGTGATTTATGATTTGTTTACAAACAATCATATGATTGGATACCTCAATTTATCCTCCATGATAAGTTTCAACTTACTCACACTGATATTTCCTCAATTTTTAGGGTGTATAAAGCTATTTTAGATGAATACCTTTTTAAAACTGAGGTTCAAACATCATCAGATGGTGGACTGACTAGAAATAGTTGGTTGAAACCCCCTTGCACCAGTACAAACCCTGACTTGGTTACCAATTTCTTTCCCCTCAGCACATCCAAGCGGATGCTTTGAATAGATGTTGGAAAGTTAATTCTTGTGCATAGACTTGGGGAAAAGGTTTGCCAAATTATGGAAATCAATCATTAATCCCAAACAAATCCATTTCCTTTGGTGCATTTTGCATAAGGCTCATCTTGATAGCAACCAACTTATCCACCCTGATTCACCCAATCATCATTTTTGGTTTCACAAGCATGCTCAGTCAAATTAGAAGTGAATTCATATCATTTTTTAATCATTTCATCTAGTGTTATTATCCTTGAAAATGGTGTTCTTACAAGATTCAATAATGTTCCCTGCATAATACAATCAAATATGACATTTTTCATTCTAAAATTATATTTCATCTATGGAAAGAAAGGAATAATGCAGTTTTTAATCAGTTATCTTTGGATGGTTATTTTCCATTACTAAAAAAGTGCAAGTGATCTAAAATGTCATGCTACTAATTCGAATTCAAGTGAAGAAGGTCCATCTATAGGTGGAGCACCTCTAGACTCTATTGGACCATTGGAGAAGTTTTCCTTATGTAATCAATCAGGTCCCTCCAAACTCTCTCTCCTACTGGTCTCCTTCTCAGGGTCATGTTTTTGGAGCTTATGGTAGGCAAAAATCATTTAGTAGGCACCAAGGTAGTTATCTATGTTTATGACATTTCATGTTGGTGCATAAATATCATGGTGGTGGGTATGCATTTCTAGATACTAGTGGGTGAAGGGCTTAGTAGTAAGGAAAATTTCCTCAAATGGCCTTAGCCATTTCCCATCTTAGTCAAGTTACAACAAATAAAGAAAAGCAAGACAACATTAATGATTGGTGAGAGCATGTAACTAATACGACAGACTTACTCACTAATAGTGGCTGGGTAGGGGTGACAAGCCAAATGATCCTCCACCTTTGCTAGCTTCGTTGATTGCTCTTTTTTCTTTGTTATTATGCCTTGGTATCTTCTTGACCTTGGGGTTATTTATCAAGATTTATTTGGATTTGTTCAAAAAAAATTGATTGAAAAGTTGTTTAGATATTCTTTTTTTAACTTTATAAGTTAAATTAATAGATTTATCAATCCTCGAGATTGATGTGATACAATGGAGTGTGATGGCATTCCACTCATTTTTTGTACGAAAAATGACGTATAATCTGTATTAATAATTAAATGCACATTTAAATCTTTTTTTAGGTCTATGCTGAAATTTGATAGTTCTACATAAATGTTATAATATAAATTTCTCACAACTGACTATGTAGTTAAGTAGTGGGTTCCTTGGTCGAGCATCATAGCTTATTATTGTCCCAAGACATAGAGATGTTTGGTTGTGAGGGCTTTGGCTTTGAATCATACAATCATATGATTTTTTTTCCAAATGCTCTTTAATCAATTTCCATACAAAATATTTTTCTATTTTTTTTTAATTTTTTATGTTGTTGAGATCCAAGCTTTAGAGGTATTGTTATGAAAAATTAAGTGCCTTGATATGGGATTCAAAATTTCGAATGTTACAATTGGTCTTTTGACATTCACGAGTTGGGTGTTTCCAACTCAAATAAATATGTTTTCATCAATACTAGGGATAAATAAGTGTCTTTCCATTGTCTTCAATTATTGCTTGAACAATAATTGCTAGTGTTTAAAACCCTTGGGTTTTCTACCTTCAGACTCACTTAGTGAATTTAAGCATTAGAGACAACACATTTGTGTCGGAGGTACAATCATTGGGGGGTGAATCAATGATGCAAGATATTTCAAACTTCAATTTTAATCCTTTCAAACTCTTAATCAATGACCACAAACATTCATAAAGCATACAAGTTGTTCATAACAATGAATAAGCAAGATGATGCAAAATCGTACACATAACACAAGATCTATGTGGGAAACCCTCTTGGGAAATAAAACCCCTCAATCCTGCAAACACATGGACTACTTGTCCTATAAGATTAGTACAAACATGAGACCTTTTAGTGAAGCACCCACTTCACAAGGAGCATCCACCCTAAAATATGAACAAGCACCCACTTGTTCTAGATGTTGAGCACCCACACAACACCTATGAAATCAACTACTCCAGAGCTCTGATTACATTCCAATCTGATTGGAGAAATAATGAATAACACCTCTCATTCAACTCATCACACACACTCAAACTTGTTCATACAAGTAATACATCCAAACATCCCTTTTGGATCTTTTTAGTCTTCTTCGTTGATCCTCAATTTGTTATGTACTTCAGTCCATCCACTGAGATCACTCCCTTTGATATTTTTCCTTCATCTCTATATTCTACTCTCTCTATTCATTCACATCCAAGTCTAGAAACCATTGCCTTGGTCTCCACTATTTATAGTCTTCATGAATATCAACTTCTTGGTAGGCCATAATACTTGCCTTAACCCTTAAAACATCTATCATGCTAACACAAATCTCAATACAATCCTCACAGGTTAACCATATCATCCATGGGTCACACTTAAGCAACTACACCTTTCAATTAGGACTTAGTAACCCTTATAGGTCTCATGGAGACCTATTCACCCATTTAGCACTTTATCGAGCAAATAAATAACATATGCTCACTTTAAATTACATGGGTCCACTCCATATGATGTCTAAGATATCTTTCGGTAATTGTTTTTGCCAAAACACTCTTCTACTAAAGCACAAGTTGCTCAAACATTGTTATGTACACAGTAACACCATGAACAAACAAATAGTCAACTTTGAAGCTCCATAACTTTGATTGTACAAACATTCAGACCTTCTAACTAGATTATCAAGGATGCGCCTTGAAGTCCTCTACAACTTTGGTTTTTACACCACCATGAAATTCATCTTGGATCAAAAGATATAGCTCAAAAATTGCACATTAGTTTTCCCTCGTTAATTTGAATATTTAAATTCCAACGATCACCGTTCAAATACTAAACATCAAGCACTTTAACCTCATCTCGTGCTCCTCGGTAACATTAGACAAATACGCACCATCAATCTCCTTAGAATAGCCTGTACTTTACCTTACACACTCATCATTGATCTTAGATCATAGCTCCCAAAATTGTGCCCCTTGGTAGCTCTGTGTGCCTTCTACACTTTTGATTCTTTGACTTAACCCACACCATCGATCTCTATCTGTATGAACACTCGTGAACCATTGATCTTCTGTTAACTCAATGAGATAGAGACACTTTTCACTAGCTCGTGTAATCTTAGAACCTTTGAAAATTTGACTTCACGTGCACCATTGGATCACAATCTGAATGATGAATGCTCATCATTAGATCTACTAACTAGTGACCTCAGACTTCAACGTAGTTAAACTTGACGGTCTCTGGCCCATCACAATCTACAAGAGCAACTTTGAAGGTTTATAACTTGAGCTAGAAAACACTTCAAGAGTCCAAATTTTTAGGGTACCTTCTTGGTAATATAGACAACATCTCTATGAAAATATTTGACCTCAGTTGACTTTCTAAGTACTTGAAATAAATACACAAACTTGTTGGTTCATTCATATCTGCATGACGTGCAATGATGGTCTAGCTTCTCTTAAGCTAGAATATGCATGTTTCTCTTTCCAAATGATCAAGTGACACACCAAAACTTCAACAAAACATCTATGGATGCCTCACAACTTATTCTTTGTCCTTATAGACCTACAAATGTGTCATATCTCTCCAAACTATCAAACTGATCACTTTTTTATTAATGCATAAGTACCACATGCTCTCTTTGACATCAATGACAACCAAACATCAATGACTATGCTCAACAATATCCTCATTTATCATTGATGGCAAATCACCCTCAGAATTACTTCTTACTCATTTGAACTTCTTCATTCTGATCTTTGTCCCTCTTTGACATTAATGACAAAGGGTCTCTTCCTTAACATGCCAACAATCATTCCTCAACATTATGTATGCATTCAAAGACTATTAAGATTCTCAAGATAATTATAAAATTTCAAGCATATAAATCAATTTCTCCCCCTTTGACATGCACCAATCTGAACTTAGACTTATTTGATCTTTGGACCTGACAAACTGCTCATAGAGCTTTGAAAGCTCCTCATAATATCAAGCTCCATCTCATGTAATTTGTTCTTTGACATACACCAACATAAACTTGGGATTTTCTTATCCTTGGACTTGTCTATCTAAGGAACTCATAAGATCTCTTCCCTCATGCATGAAGATTCAATACCTTGTCAAACTACATGACTTGGTTTGATCAAGTCATCATATCAATCTTCTTGAATTCAAAATTGTAGCAGACATCTTCACACTTCTATCATGACTGAAGCATCTTCACATATGCTCCCCCTTACATCATGCACATCTTTTTCAAGACACTCAAGCTAATTGAGTTATCTCCCCCTTAGCCAAACATACCTTGCTTATAATCAAATTGAATAGAACATACCTTTATATTGATTGGCATTTTTATTATTACCTAGATCACACACACTTACTTCCACCCAAGAAAGATGTCTCCTAAGAAACATAGGTAGAGACACCCACTTGTCATAGAGGGACTAAAGATCCTAAAACTCAAGATATTTTCATTTATCCATGCCCTCACTTGACTTGTAGTCCTTTCTCATCTTTAGATTGTCTTTGAATGAGTTCTCAACCTTATTGTTTTCTTTTATCTCAAGATCCTGCTTGATTTCCTTGTCCATTTGGGTAGATAAGGCTTGTTCCTTGATACTTGAACCTATTCCCTATTCTGTCATGGCAAATAATCTACTTTGAGTCTGTTTTTCATTTACCTACTTAGGCCTCCATTCACTATGACTCCTCTTCAAGTTAGGATTGATACTCTTTGAAGTAGAATACTGATCATTCTTGCAAAACCTTTCTATGTGACCTCTCCCATGACATTTGAAACAAATGAGGATTCTCAGATTGTACATGCCTTATGATTGAGACATATTATGATTCCTTGGAGTATCATGAATTTGTTCTTGTACCTAATTATTTGCTCTCTTGATGAAGATATTCAAGATTCATTTTAGTGGGTCATATAAAAAAATATGTAGAGGTCTCGAGGTAAATCATATTTATAATGGTGGCAAATCAGTTTAGAAGATATATCATTGCATAGACAAATCATGCAATGCCATGTGGTGAATTGCACAAAGCTTTTCGACATCTGACTGCAGCCTATTGGGACCCAACGATAACCTGTGGGTGATTGACTACAGCCTATGGGTAGAGGCCTGTAGCTTGCAAGTGGATGCCAACAACCTACAAGCATGCCAATAGCTTGTGAGCATATGCCTACAACCTATGGGCAAACGCTAACAGCCTATGGGCATCTAAGCTATAGGCAGATGCCCACAAGCTGCAAGCATATACTTACAACCCACAGGTGGATGCCTATAGTTTATAAGCATCTACTTGCAACCTATGGGCAAATACTTGTAGCCTATGGACATCGGCTCATAGGCTACTGTGATCTAGGAATATGATTCAAGATAGGATGGTTAGTATGGTGTTTATTCCAAAATAAGAACAAAATGAAACAAACACACTAATAACATAACATCTCTAGGCCTAGACACTATGGAGAGCTTAGTTAACAAACACAAATGAAAAACACAACTAAAAATCAAGGAATCAAATATAAGAATTCTTTCACCTTCCTTGAATGCTCCAAATGCCTTTGTAGTAGTGGCTTATTCGGCTTGTGCTCATAAAGTCCTTGGCAATGGAAGATTGGCTACCTCCATCTCTCTTTGACACCTTTGGCTTGCGGCTTGGATTGGCTTGGCATCAATTTTGCATGGTAACACTAGTTTATTGAAGCTTTTGAAACCAATTCTACATTATAACTTTATACTAATTAAGCTTAGAAATGATGTTGTGAGGCCTCCTATTTATAGATTTTTGGATTTGATTAGAATCAACCTGAATCGTCCATCTCATGATTGAGATATGTGGCTAAGGATTAATCTAATTATGTAATTAAAATTGATAAATAGGCTCATCAATATTTGAGATAGAAGAGCAATTAAGAGGCATGGAGGGAAGACTTTGACGAGGCATGGGAAGCATGAATCCTGATATTTATGGCATTTATGACCTAGAGATGTCTTTCCAAGAAATGAGGTCACCTAATGATGCATATATTCAATATTCATTTTCAAAAATAAGTATTCAACAAGTTTCTATAGAATTCTTAATTAGGCTCTAATTTGGTTTAACTAGCTCTTAAGCATGATTAAGTACTTTGTGCACATTACTCAAATTGATCAGAATACCTTGTTATTGGTCTAAAATTCAATTGGATTACAATTGAAAGTCGATGACATATGTGTTGGATATGTTATCCCATTTAGGATGTTACCAATAACAAATAACAAAAGCACATGTCTCATGCAAGAGATTTGATAGGAAAGAATAATTCAAAGCACCCAGGGGCAAAATTGGTATTTTGACTCAAAATGATATGATCAAAGTTAGCTAGTCCATAAATTATATTGCTCTATTTAGGGATACCTTGGCCAAAATCAACACTTGAATATGTCAGGTTCACATCATTTAGCATGTTTTAGTGTTTCTAGGCCAAATTATGTATTTTGAGTGGAAATTGGTCAAAAATTTGATTGGAGGTTATTGGTGGCCAGATTTAGGTGTCTACAGTTTGCCCCTATTTGAGAAGATGTTGCAAGCTATAAGTACAATAACATATTCTCAAAGAATGAAAATATCCTGTATGCCTACAACTACAATGATGATAAACTAACTGTATGATGCCCCCTCAAGGGAATGGTTGGCATAAGCAAGGTCGACAAACGGTCCCTTGATAAGAAGCAAAATGAGGGGACCAAAGAAAGGAAAGATGATGGGGTGAAAACATAATGATATTGAAAAAGTATTCAAAATCATTGAGAATGTAGTTATAAGCATTGTACCTCGATAGTGGCAACATGGTATGATAACACAATGATTTGCCCAAAGGCGGTTATAATCATTGAGAAGATGGAGTTGCCCCAGTTTAGGATAGACAAATAAGATAACAACATGCCCCTGTATAGACAAAAAAAGTAAAGTGGTGACAACATAATGATTTGCCTAAAGGCAGTTATAATCATTGAGAAATGTAGGTGGGATGGTGTGTAATGATTTGCCCATAGGCGGTTATAATCATTGGACCTTGATTATGGTAAACATGATAAACTTGGTCCAGGATGATGATAACTTAACACAGAGGTTAATGATGAATTGGAACAACCTACTAGTAGGGAGATGCTTGTCCAAACTAATAAAGGTTAAAATTATTTCGTAGTTAATTACTCTGCTTGAGATATGATTGGGAGTGAATCGGGATGTTAGTGTTGAAGATATGTCACCATTGTTGAATAGATTTATTGAAGCTTAGGTTTGTTGTAGCATGTGATGGTAGGATTCATGATAGAACACCATAAAGACTTGGCCAAAATATGCATGACGATTGACTACCGTAATCCAATTCTCAACAGAAAATAATGCACCAATGATAGAAACCATGATGACAATGTAAACATATGAATATGGATGGATTCAAGTGTAAGTGTGGACAAGGAATCACCCAATGAACACACATAAACTGAATCAAGGTAGTAGTGCTGAAAGTAAAGAAACAAGTAGACAAACAAACAAAAGCAAAAATAAACAAATAAATAATGCAATAAAAACCCTTTGAACATTTCTCCTAGAAAATAGGTGATAACTTAACAAACGAACAAAATAGGGGAATAGAAGAAAAGGATGGCCGAGTTGTCTCCATATGCACTAAGCAAGTGGACACTACCTACATGGTTCCATGGAAGTAATATCCAATAAAAACTTCAAGCCAAATGTAGTTCTCCTAAGGAATGGGAAGAATGTGATAACTGAGGAAAACAAACAGAATGGATGTGATAGAAGAATACGAATGGTCTTGCAAAATGGCAAGTACGTGAGAGAAAAAGGCCAAAAAAGATGGGGAAACTAAATGACAATTTATTTTCTTGTAACTTAGTAAGGGTTCCCAGAATCTTTAAGGCAAAGAAGTGGTCAATATTTTTTTTCTTTTTTAACGATTTTGCAAATGTTTTTGGAAGTGTTTTTGGAGTGTCTCAACTCAATCGAGAATAACAAGACACTAAATGGTTCAAGATCATAAAACGGTGAGAGCATTTAAACTAAAGCTGCTCACAAAATGGTGAGAATGTGGCTTAGGTTGCTCGTAAAATGGTGAAAGCATGGTTTAGGTTGCTTTTAAAATGGCAAGAGCGTGACTTAAGTTGCTTGCAAAATGGTGAGAGTGTGGCTTAAGTTGCTCATAAAATGGAAAGAGCATGGGTAAAAGGGTGACTAAGTTGACCTCAAAAATTATTGAGCACTACCTACATAGTCCCAGAGTAGGACATCAAGTCACTGTAGTTCTACCCTTACAGTGGAAGAATTCAACTAGTGCAGCAGTCAATTCAAACAAAATAGACACATTTAGTAGAAAGGCATAATACAACATAGGAAGTGGCAAGTTGGTACGTCAAGGTTTAATGTTGACCCTAGTTTGCCCATAGGTGGTTATAACCAAGACACAATGACATATATCAATGGTAGTAATTTTCTCAAAGGTGGTTATAATTAGCAGCAAGACTGGTGGTAAGAAAGAATAACAATTAAAGGATGCAACTGCCGAAACTTCGGTCACACTGTCCCAAAATATGATCTTTGTTTGAATTTCTTGAACCAACTGATGAAACTAATCAGATACCTTGATGCTAAAAATGCAGAATAGATGACAAAAACTAAGATCAAATGGGCTAGGCTATAGAACACATAGGGTTGGTAGGTCGAAAATAGAGAGTGGATATGATAAAGAGGATGGATAAGGATGGTATTTGTACAAAAAAGAATAGTGACAAAAAGGCATAACTAAAACAGTCGTTACAGACAATACACCTTAGCGCTCAAGTATAGTACTACTTGGAATAAATAATATTCATTAGCTTCAGAAGTTCCTCTCTGTCTAGTGTGGCAAGCCTATATGCTCCTAATTTATAATTTGCAGTGATGATGAAAGGCCCTATCCAGTTTGGTTTGAATTTCCCTTTATGCTTCTTCTCAGCTATGGTATTCTTTTGGTTTTCTTTAAGAACAAGATCACCAAGTTCAAATGTTCTATACTTGGCATGCCGATTATAGTGGCTTTTAAGTCAGTTCTGATATACTTGAAGATTATTGAGCGTGGCTATGCATTTCTCATCGAGTAGGTCTAGCTCTTGCAGGTGAGCTACTCGATAGTCATTATCATCAAGGACATGCTTGAAAGAGATGTGTGGTAAAGGCAATTTGACCTCAATGGGAAGGATGGCTTCGATACCATGAATAAGTGAGTATGGAGTGGCAACTATGGGGGTACAATGATTGGTATGATATGCCCAAAGGGTAGGGAATATTTGAAGGTGCCAATCATGATCGGCATCATTAACAATCTTTTTGAGAATATTGACAATGGTTTTGTTGGATGCCTCTGCCTGGCCATTACCTTGAGGGTAATATGCTGTAAAAAAATGTTGTATGATGTTTAGTACATAGTTGGTCTACATATTTGTTCTTGAATGATCCTCCATTATCAAATATAATGTTAGAGGGAATACCATAGCGGAAGATGAGATGGTTGAAGATGAATTTGTAAATTTTCTTTCCAGCCACGTAAGTAAGGGGTATAACTTCAACCCACTTAGTGAAATATTTGATGGCGGTAAGGATATATTTATGGCTGTCAGATGAAGTAGGGTTAATCTTCCCAATGAGGTCAAGTCCTCATGTAGAAAATGGCCATGGTGTCAACATCAGTTTCAAAATTTTTATTAGGGCATGAATCAGATTAGCATGCCATTGACATTTGTCACACTTCTTTACATATGCAGTGGCATCTACATCCATTGTGGGTCAATAATAACGAGTATACAAGAGATTTTTGGATAAGACTACCCCGTTAGAATGGGCTCTACATACTCCTTCATGTACTTCTCTTAACGCTAATGTAGACTCTGCCAAAGGTAAATAATGAAGCAGAGTTATATCAAAACTATGATGGTAAATGGTGGGTCCAAGTAGATTATAATGAGCATAATGATGAATGAAGGCTTTGGTTTATTTTTGGGATATTTTAAGTGGTATAACTTGGTCATAAAGATAGTTGTAAAGGTCCTAGTACCAAATAGAATTAGGACCAAAAATATCATAAATCATAGCAATGGTTGAAGGTTCATGAGCCAGTGCTGACAAATTCTTGATGAGAAACTTATACTCTCTAGCTTTATCTGTTTGTCAGATCAGAGAGCCAATAGTAGCCATGGCATCAACAATTTTGTTACTAGCCCTTGGTATATGATCAAAATAAATGTTGGCAATTTGTTGTTTAAGAGTGTCGACCATGTCTTTATATGGAACTAACTTGTCATCTTTGGTCTAAAAATGATCTGTGGCATGATTGATGATTAACTGAGAATCACCATAAACTTGGAGACAAGATACATTCCACTGCACTACTTGTTGAAAACCTGCAATAAGTGCTTCATACTCTACCATGTTGTTTGTCCAAAGAAAGTTGATTTTGAATGATTTAGGGATTAGATCCTCCTGTGGTGTGATAAACAATAGGCCTGGCCCTGATCCATGTGCAGTGAATGAACCATAAAAATATAGATTCAAGGGCTACTCCTCAAGGGGTGTATCAATGACGGTCATGATAGATTCATCAAGAAATTGAAACCTGAGTGGCTAGGTGTCCATGATAGGTGCTTCAGCAAGTTGATCTGCAAGAACTTGTCCCTTGATTGCTTTATGATTGACATACTCTATGTCAAAATAATTGAGAAGCATGATCCATTTAGCCATTCTACCTTGTAAAGTTGTTTTGGATAGTAGATACTTGAGCGGGTCTCCCTTTGAAATTGCCATGGTTTTATTATTTAACATGTAATGGCATAGTTTTTGAGCTGTGAAAACCATGGATAGACAAGCTTTTTCAATAGGTGCATAGTTATGTTCATATGTAACCAAGGTACGACTTAAGTAGTATACATCATGCTCTTTTCCATCGTCATCATGTTGAGCTAAGAGTGCCCCCAGGGCATGATCAGTAGCTGATAGGTATAACAAAAATGACTTTTCTGGCATAGGAGGTAATAAAATAGGTGAATTGACAAGATAGTCTTTGAGTTGTCAAAAAGTTGTTTGGTAGTGATCATCCCAGTGAAAAGCAACTCCTTTATTCAAAAGGTGTGTAAATGGATGGCACTTGTCTGCTAACTTAGAGATGAAATGTCAGATTGACTGGATCTTACCTTGTAAACTATAGAGTTACTTTAAATTGGTTGGTGGTGGCATCTTAGTTATAGCATAGACTTTAGCTGGATCGACTTCAATACCTCTACGAGACACAATGAAGCCAATTAATTTTATTGAAGTTACACCAAACACACATTTCTTTGGATTGAGTTTGACTTTGTACTCTCGTAGTCTTTCAAATATCTTACACAGCATTGTTGGATGGTTAGCCCTAGTTTTGGATTTTCCCAATATGTCATCGACATAGTCCTCAACAATATCATGCATCATATCATGGAATATGACAATCATGGCTCTTTGATATGTGGCTCCAACATTCTAAAGGCCAAATGGAATCACTTGATAGAAAAATTTTCTCCATGGAGTGGTGAACGTGGTTTTATGTTGATCTTTTGCTATGATTTTGATCTGGTTATATCCCGAAAAGCTATCCATGAGTGAAAGCATTTCATAACTTGTCATGGATTCAACGATCATGTCAATATTAGGCAATGGAAAATCATCTTTAGGATAAGCTTTATTGTTGTCTCATAAATTAGTACAAATTCTAATTTTTTCAAGTTTATTGCTAACATGTACTACATTAGAGATCCATTCTGTGTAATCAATGGATCAAATACATCTTACTTCTAAGAGTTTTTCTAACTCTATCTTTACCAATATAGCAATGTGAGGATGTATCTTACGTAGCTTTTGTTTTAATGATTTGGCATCAAGATTAACCACAAGGTGGTGCATAACCAAGGTGGGATCTAAATCTGGCATGTCAGAATAAGTCCATGAAAAGATATCTACAAATTCTTTCAATAGAGCTGTAAAGACATCACGTTCCTCCTCAATGAGGGATGTGCCTAATTTTATCCATTTCAAGTCTGATGAAGTCCTGATGTTTACCTCTACTATATCTTTGACTAGAAGGGTTGAACCATCTTTTAGGATAGTAGGCAATGACTTGAACTATTGAACTATGTTAGGGTCCTCTGTTAGGACTTGCTCTTCAACTTCTCCTAGGCATGATGAATCTAAGTCCCTTAATGGGAGATCTCGCCATGTGACAAAAATAGTTGGAAATTCTTGAAGCATTTGATCAAATACTTGTTATTGCTCAAAATTGAACTCAGATCTGCAAGCAAGTCCATCATTGGTGGTCTCCTAATCTAAATTTAAAGAAGAATGAACACCCCCATCTAATAGCACCTAAAATAGGCTTTCACCACTAGATTGGCTTTTATCTTTACTTTTTCCCTGGTTAAAAAGCACCTCAAAGAGGTTTTCACTTTGGGACCTCAATATTTTACTTATTTATTTTTGGCTAAGGGTGTTCACTCACTCTCCAAAATAGGTTGTAGGATCCAATGTGATTGAGAATCTTGATTTGTGATCACCCAATGGAACGTTATCTCTAAGGCCTAGGAAATCATATAATGCCTCATCATTCTAGAAGTCATCAATCGGTAGACTAGATTCTTGTTGGTCCCAATCTATCAGTTGGGGATAATATAATGACAAAGGGTTGCGATGAATGACTAGGATAAGGGTATAAATGGCATTGTTATCAAATAAGTTGGTCTCAGCTAGGTCATCAAAAGTGATGTTATGATCAGAGTCTGCTTCACTGTCGCAAGCATCATCACTAGTCGCTGGTGATGGAGTTTGAATAAGGTATGTGGGGTCACCCCCAGATGATTTAAATCCAAGTCCATAAGGTATTTCATACTTAATCATGGAAATTGGCTCGATGGTTCCTTGTTAATTCGATATGAGGCCTCTTCCTTCATATTTGTGACGCTCCATGATCCTATTGAGAATAGGATACTTTACACTTTTATAACAATCAACCTAGTTGTCATTGTATAACCATGATTCATCTCCTTCAAGAGGGTCAGGTTCTAGGCCAGATGCTGGTACAAATGTGATAGGTCCCGTATCTTTGTTATTTTATTGCCAATGCCTATGTGGAATGACTTTAGATCACCCAAAGGTTTTTGAATTCTAAGGAAGATCAACAATGTGAAATGTATCATGGGTCACATACTCTCTCGATTCATTATCTGAAATAGTGAAATGATTAGAAGCTTCAAGCGGCGACATGTTAGAAAGGGAATCCAAGGTATTAGGATCTATACAATTATCTGGTGAAGGATCAATAAGTATAGCCTTTTCTTTATCCTACTTAGAACTTGGATTCATGTTGTACTGATAATTATAGCTTTGAAATTCGGCCTCAAGATGCTTGCAATGTTCATATGGGTGTAAATCTCCCAGAATATTCACTTCTATCCTTGAGTGGGAAAAATTGATACATTAGTGCAGTGTTGACGGGACTTCATGAATCTCATGTAACCAAGGCCTGCCTAGAAGTATGTCATATGATAATTCAAGATCAAGCACATGGCAAAGTGTATCATGGGTCAAAGGCCTAATGATAATTGGCAAACTGATGGCACGTTGTGATTCTCTTTCCTGATTATCATAGGCTTTGATAGTTATTGTTTATGGCTGGAGATCTGTCATTATGTACCCAAGAAGCTTGATGAGCCTTAGAGACACTATATTGAGGCTAGATCCATTGTCTATAAGAACACGTTTCACTTTATGCCATCTTATATAAACTTATATGTATAATGGATTGTTATGGAGTGGGCCAAGGGAAGACATATCGCTTTAGTTGAATGTGACTTGTTGGGCTGGAGCTAGGTGTCAAACTAAAGCTTGAAATTTATCAGGAGATATGTCACTAGCAACAGTGGATTGGGTCAATAACTCATTCAAGATGTTCTTGTGGATTATTGACATTCATAAAAAATCTAAAATAGAAATTTGTGCTGGTGTCTTCTATAATTATTCCACTATATCAAACTTTTTTTCTTGGTTAGTATGAATGGTTTATTTTGAGGTTGAATGGTTGGTTGGATGATAGGCAAAGTGGCAGATGGTTGTGGGCTGGGGATAGTAATATTCGACCTGTAAGTTATGATTGCACAATCAGGATTAAATATTGGACCATTATTGCTAACTGATGTTATAAATGGTATGGGACCAGATAGGATAAGTCTTGGTTACCAGTGCACTTGCATGTGGTATGTGACAAGAATGAGTTGTTGCTATAAGATCTAAAACTGGAAGTCTTAGTTTTCTAGTTTGCTTGTATGCACTCCCAGGTCAAAGAAGGATTATCCATGTAATTTGGCTAAATATTGTTGTTTAGCAATGGTCTATGCTAGTTAGTGCTTGGTCTAGGATTAATGGAGATGGTATTAATGATACCTCCTACAATATGACCTACAACCATGTTGTAGTCATGCGTAACTACTTGGTAGGTTTGTTGGTTGTTATCCTTCTAACCTTGGTTTTGTCTATTATTCTGTCATTGTGGGTTATGTTGTTGATTTTATCGATTTTGCTAGTTTGGCCTTTGATTTTGATATTGCACTGGCCGTTGTTATTGTTGGTGCTGATTATTGTGTTGTTGATTGTTATATCAAAGAAAGGGGTTTTGATAAATCCCTAGAGTTTGATTAAAAGTGTAAGCATTATTATCCAATGTTATCTCCCCATTATCCAAAATATTTTCAATTAAATGCTTGATTTGGACACACCTTCGTAGATTATGCCCGTTAACCTGATGATAGTCATAAAATTCAATTTCACGGTACCGATCAGGATAAGGAATGTCTTTCAGATAATGCTTTGGTATAGGTCAACTAATCAAATTAGCGGTAACAAGCTTGTGAAATATAGATTCAATAGACTCTCCTAGGTCACGAAAGACATGACATACAGGGATGATTCTCTTAGGAGGAAGGGATTATAATGGTAAGGGTTATTGTACAGGTTTTGGTTGTTGTGCTTGTGGCATTGGTTGGAGAGATTGCTAGGTAGGAGTAAGCTAAAAAGGCGATGCCGATGAGGTTTGCACATTTTGCATATGACAGGATTCGGTTACTCCATTTCCCACAACATTCTAATTTTGGTTGAATTACTTCAGTCTTTCTTAGTTATTGGCATGTGTTAGTTGTGATGATTGTGCTTGATCAGGATGTTTTTGTTGGCTATTTCCCTAATTGGTATAATTAAGTTTGATGACTCCTTTATTGATGAGCACTCGCTTGATCAACAAACCTTTATCAATGATCTCTTTGAACGTATGTGCACATTATAACTCCTGATGGTAAGCTATCTCACTATGCAATTTTTTTATAAACACAATGAATAATTGTTTATCTAGTAAACTATAGGTGAAATGGCTTGCAAGGGCTCTCCATTTCTGTAAATAACTTGCAAAACTCTCTCCAATTTTTTTCTTTTCTTGTGTCAGGTCCACCAATGAAATCTCATGCTCAAGATTATAGATAAAGTGTTCCACAAATTTATCAAAAAGATCATCAAAGTCTGTTACTGAATTCGTGGGCAACTTTAAAATCCACTCCAAGGCTTGTCCAACTAAGCTCCTTGGAAATAATAGCAAAGGGTATATGTCACTATATGCCACTGGTTGACATGTGACAAAGAATTCGGTCAAATGAGCCTCAGGGTCACCTTTTCCTTTGTATTTATCAAATTTGGGTGGTTCATATCCTGGAGGAAATGGTATATGCAAATACTCCATGTTGAATGGATAAGAACACACATCTTCCAATTTGAACTTTTTAGTTTGTTTATCCACCTGAATGGCAACAATTGCATCCTTCATCTGTTGCAATTCTTAGGATAGGAAATTTGAAGGGATATTGGTTTGAGGGAGAATAGTGGTTTGGGTAAATGGCTAGGAGGTCACAAGCGGGACACTTTGACCAAGGTATGATGGAAACACTTGTTGAGGTATATTGGCTTGGTTGGGGAATGGACCAAGAATACGCATACGTAGATTAGGATGTCCTTGAAATTATACATTTGGCTGCACGATATTCTGGTTTAGGTTGGTAATAAAGGTTTGACTTAGAGGATTTTGTGGTTGGGATGGAGGGATATAACTATACTGTGCCTACTATGGTTGAAAAGGAACATGTTACCGACTAATTGAACCATGTTGTTGAGTGGGAACTTATGGACCAAGGCCCTGTCTCTGAATTTATGGCACATTCTAAACCATCAATTATATAATAGGCACTTGAGAAACATGGGGAGCTCCTTGTTTCATGAATCCTTGTGAAGAAGTAAAAGTAGGTTGTGGATTCAACATCTATCACTGACCAATATTTGCACACTGTTGACTAGTCATTGCATGGTTTTGAATTGTCATATTAGTCTGTGACTATAGTGATATGTTCATCGTTACCTGGTGAGGTGGTACATTAGTTGCCCCTGATTGAGTTGGAAATGTATTTGTCCTTTGTTGTGTTGATACACTAGACTGTGTCTGTTGTTGTGGAATACTACTCACTACTTGTTGAGGAGTAAGATTCGTCACATTTTGTCATTGAGGCATGACATTAACCATTGTTTGATTACCCAATCTCATAGGTTGTATACTTGAGGAAGCAACTGGTTGAGGTTGGGGTGTAAAAACTCCTATTCCTTGTTATGATGATCTGCTTATGGGATTAACTATAGACACATGTTGGCTAGTTGTTTGTGTGTTAGTGCTACTTTGATCAAGATTGGACGTTGTTTGCACATTTTCCACTACGTTTGGCTCACTATTCAGTGTAGAGGTTGAAGACACTTCTTTAATAACAGGCATATGCATCAAGTTATCTATCAGAATAGTTTATACAAATGGGTCGTAACTCAGATTCTCTTGTCTAGTTAATTCTATCAACATTCTTGTTGAAGGTACTAGGTCAATGAGAGGCTTACTTACCATATTCATTTGATTGAAATCACATGCTAAATTCAGGTAGGTTTGGTATGCTATTTGCATTTAGTTAAAGTGATATTCCATGATGTTTTTGCTTCAATTGGATATATTGGGGTCTTGATACATTGTTTGGACTAGAGGCATAAGATTACTAGAAGAAGCCTGTTGATCGTAAATGATATTGTGGGGCACTCTTACTAGACTTGGTAAATTTTCATGGGAGAAGTCTGCTGGAAACTTGTCCCCTACCTCTATGGCTCTAACCAAAATCTCATCTTTGTTCTCTAACAAATTTCGCTAAAAAATTGGATCATACATGGAAGCCGTATTGGTAGAATATGACTGTTGAAGAACTAGATTGTCCATTGCAGGTATTATAGTTAGGTATTGTGCGATTTATTTTTGGCCCTGTTTTGAAAAAGGTAGTGTGTTAACCAGATATTTAGCTAACAGATCTTGGCTTTGTGGCCCTGATTCAGTATTATAAGAGGGATAAGAATCTATCTCATAAGCAATGTTATCCGTATAGGGGTCTTTCACCATTTATTCCTGTGCAACTACATTACTAATCACTGGATTGTACATGAGTCCACTATGAGTGTAGGAATACATGTTGGGATCCATACTCAATACTTTACAATAAAAGGTCAAAGAATTATACAAACCCTAGAAAGGATAGAGTCTAAAATAATTGATGCCTTCAACTTGGTCTAGATTTGTCAAAAGGATAATTGGTCTTGTAGCAAAATTGTTAGCATATCCTTTAGCTTTGAAGCTCTTTTGAGTTTGAAACAACAAACTTTGGAAACATAGCTCTTGGATATGTGTTTTTGGAAAAACATAGTGACCAACATCGATTATTACTATCGACATCGGTTATGGCTAACCAAGATCTAACCGATGTCAATTTCACTGACCGACATTGATTAGGTTAGGGAACTGATGTCAGTATTTTTATCGACATCGATTACTATGTAAAAATTGTGGCAACCTAAAATGGTAAAATAAAGTTATAAAATCAATTTACAAGAGTTTTAAAGGCTGAAATAAATATTTTAGAGTTGAAAAATGATCTCCTTCAAGTGTGATATGCATTTTGTCCCACCGGGCATGCCATTATGTGATTTAGGAATTTGACTCAAGAGAGGATGGTTAGTATGGTGTTTGTTCTAAAATGAGAACAAAATGAAACAAATACACTAATAGCATAACATCTCTAGGCCTAGACACTAAGGAGAGCTTAGTTAACAAACACAAATGAAAAATACAACTAAAAAGCAAAGAATCAAAGACATAAATTCTTTCACCTTCCTTGGATGCTCTAAATACCTTTGTAGTAGTGGCTTGCTTAGCTTGTGCTCATGAAGTCCTTGGCAATGGAATCTTGGCTACCTCCATCTCTCCTTGACACCTTTGACTTGTGGCTTGGCTTGGCTTGGCATCAATTTGCCAGGGTAACACTAGTTTATTGAAGCTTTTAGAACCAATTTTGAATTATAACTTTACACTAATTAAGCTTAGAAATGATGTTGTGAGGCCTCCTATTTATAGATTTTTGGATTTGATTAGAATCAACCTGAATCATCCATCTCAAGATTGAGATGTGTGGTTGAGGATTAACTTAATTTTTTGAATTAAGTTTATAATTATCCTCATCATGACATTGGAAGAAGGGGAAATTAAGAGGCATGGAGGGCATCATAGAAGGCATTGATGAGGCATGAACCCTGATATTTGTGACGTTTATGGCTTAGAGATGTCTTCCCAAGAAATGAGGTCACCTAATGATGAAAATATTCCATATTCATTTCTAAAAACAAGTATTCAACAAGTTTCCATCGAATTATTAATTAGGCCTTGATTTGGGTTAATTAGTTCTTAAGCATGATTAAGCACTTTGTGCACAAATTACTCAAATTGATCAGAATGCCTTGTTATTGGTCCAAATTTTGACTAAATTAGAATTGAAAGGTGTTATTAGATGCATTGAAACTGTATTCTCATTTAAGATGTTTCCAAAAATAAATAATAAAGGCATGCATCTTGTGTAAAAGATTTGATAGGGAAGAGCAATCCAGACCACTAAGGTGCAAATTTGACATTTTGACTTGAAATGATTTGATAAAAGTTAGATGGCCCATAAATTGCATTACCCTATTTAGGGATGCCCTGGCCAAAATTGGCACTTAAATATGTCATTTTCATATCATTTAGTATGTTTTAGTGTTTTTAGGCCAAATTGTGTGTTTTGGGTGGAAATTGGTCAAAATCTTGATTAGAGGTTATTGATGGCCAGATTTAAGTGTCTACATCTACAAGCATCCACCTATAGGATATAGGCAAACATTTACAGCCTACAGGCATATGCCTGCAACCTATAGGCAGATGCTAACAACATATGGTTAAATGCTTATAGGCTATAGGCATATGCATGAGGGCTACAAGCATCTATCTATAGCTTGTGCATAGACGCCTATAGCCTATGGGCATGTACTTGTACCCTGTGGGCAGATTCATGTAACCTACAAGCGTCTACCCATAGGTTTATAGGTAGACACCCATAGGCTGCAGGCATCCACTCATAAGTTGCTAGTGTCTACCTGGACGTAGCCTATCATCATTTACCTGTGGCCTATTATCATCTGCCCACAACCTGACGTTATCCACCTACATGCTATCATTGAACACCAATAAATTGCATTCAAGTGTCCATAAGCTACCGTCGGGTGTTCACACTCATAAAACGCCATCAGGTGCTCACAGACTATCATCAGACGCCTTCATGTTTAATTATCATGATGGTACTTAAAGAACAATAAATGGAATTGTAGTTAAATATACTAAGAAATTATATTGTAATTTTTTTTTGCATACCTTGCTAGAAGCTGTTGAGTCTTGAATCCCTCCTTGGACCTGAAATTCAAACCCCTAAAAATTTTCCTAAAGTCATCTGACAGTTAATGGTGATTTCCTCTAGATTGGCTTTTGAGGTACCGATGAACTACATTTATATGAGTAAATTTATATTCAAATGTAGGCGAACCTCTCCTCAAAATTAACTTGAACCTCAAAAGTTTAGGTGATCCCACCCTGTCAACCACTCCACAAAAATTGCCAAATGTAAACTTTGAAAAATAGAATATTCATAGATTAATGAAGATTCACCACTAAAAAAATCTTAAAGATATTACAAAACTTTACAATATGACCAAATCCTTGACACTTGTAGCAAAAAATGTCATTCTTTCCTTGTGAACCTATTGGTTGTCTTGAGTGATGATGTTTTTCATGCTTGCCATTCTCTTGCTCATAATTCCATGCAAATTCATTCCTTGAGGATCTTTTACAATCTTTTGACCTATGACCAAATTGATTGTAAGAGTAACAATGACCATTGAATTTTTTATACCTCATAGCATCTGGTTGTTCGATCTGATTTGTCTTCATTCCACCAATACCTTTATTCCTTGATTGATAATTGATCTTCAAAGTCTAAGTGTTCATGTTCACATTAGTGTTCATCTTGTCTTGAGTTACATGATTTTATTCTTCTTTATATCCAAGACCAGATCTATCACTTGCATGCTTTTGACTACTCAGAATATTGTCAAGATCATTTGAGCTCTTTTCAACTTCACAAATGACTTCATCTTACAAGATGTCTTGTCTAGCTTAGCTTTTAATGACTCAATTTCAATCACATACCTTAAGATCTCATCTTCTTTGTTTTTTAGGCTTGCAGACATAGTTTCTAATTCACTGTTGAGATGCTTGATAGTATCTTCATGTTCCCTGGTGTCATCATTCATTCTTGCTTCAAACATATTGAATTGCTCTTCATTGTCCTTGATTTATGACATCATCTTCTTGTTATTTTTATTCTCAATCTTCAGATGATCTTTGAGAGCATTAATCAATTCATCCTTATTATCTAGATCATCAATTGTATCTTTACTAATATCTTGATTTAGTTTCATCTGCAAAGACTCTATCTATGTTTGATATATGATACACTCTTCATCCTTACTCTTTACTTCTTCATTAAGAGTACAAACCTGAGTTTCAAGCTATTATGTGATCTCATCATGCTCCTTGACTTCAATACTTAGCCTTCATTTAAAAATTCAAATTTTGTCCTCATAGGATTCGATCAAGGAATCTTATTTTTTGTTCTTTCTTTGTAGTAATTTAATTTCTTCTACATTATCTAGATATTTATCTTCAAGAGTGACTTTCTCATCTTCTTCCTCTGATCTATCTCCACCAAAGAAATCTCTGCTTAAAGAACATTCACTTTCATCATTATTAAGAGCCATGAATAATGTCTCCATATCCTCATTATGAAAAGAATTATCACTATCAGATGTGTTTACTTCTTCTTTTGTAGATGAGTTATTGTCTTCTTCATGGTAAAGGCTCTTACTATCTTTTGTATGATTCATTCTTTCCATTTTTCTTACTAAATAACTTTCTGTACTTGCTAAGACCCTAAGATTTCTTGTGTCCATCCTCATGAGATTTGTTATGAGATTCTTTGTGTTCAAACTTGTCTCTATTAGGACATCTAGCTACAAAATGAACAACTTTACCACGTGAAAAACATTGAAAAGAATTTTTCATTCATACTTACCTGATCCTACATTCAATTTTCTTGTAATCATGGATTCAACTTGATCTTCATGAAGATCAAAATCTTTAAGACTTAGCTTATTCTTTTTGGCTTTTGTCTCCTTGATCACTTTGAAGGTTGCTTCCTTATTTGGAGGTTTATCCCCATTAACTCTCATATCATAGGCAGTAAGGATGCCATGCAGTTCATCCATCTTTATCTGAGTGAGATCATGACTTTCTTCTACAACAAAAACCTTTGAATCAAACTTGAGTGTAAGAGTCCTCAATACCTTTTGTACTATAGTAGCTTTGTCAATCACTTCTCCAAGACCTCTGATCATGTTTACTACCTCATTAAACCTTAGAAGATAAGATGCCATAGTATCTTCTTCATTCATTTTGAGACCTTCAAATTACCTTTGATAGGTCTTCAATTTAGCTAATTTTACCTTAGAGTCTCCTTCATAAATAGTCTGTAATTTGACCCAATTTTTTTTGGCAAAATTACAATGGATTACTTTGGTGAAATCAGCCTCGGATAGACCACAAATGATAAAATTTATAGCTTTAGAATTATTCCCACTCAACTTCTTGTTAGCAACACTAGTTGGAGGAGTTATTGGTGTAGAGTAACCATCCATGATAAATTTCCAAATGTTAAACCCTAGAGACATGATGTATGTTCTCATCCTTGTACTCTAGAAAGCATAATTTGACCCATTGAACAAGGGTGTTTGATTTGTAGAGAAACCCTGCATCTATTGATATGTCATATTATACCTTGGATCACCTTCAAGTGGTTAGACTTGCAATGAAGGATCTGCTCTGATACCAATTATTAGAAGTACAATCACTAAGAGGGGGGGTGAATTAGTGATGCAAGATATTTCAAACTTCAACTTTAATCCTTTTAAACTCTTAATCAATGACCATAAGCATTCATAAAGCATACAAGATGTTCATAACAATGAATAAACAAGATGATGCAAGATCATACACATAACACAAGATCTACGTGGAAAACTCTCTTAGAGAATAAAACCCCCTCTCAAACTTGAAAACACATGGACAACTTGTCTTATAATATTATTACAAACATGAAACATTTTAGTGAAGCACCCACTTCACAAGGAGCACCCACCCATAAGTATGAATAAACACCCACTTGTTCTATATGTTGAATACCCACACAACACCTATGAAATCAATAAATTTAGAACTTTGATTGCATTCCAATCTGATTGGAGAAATAATGAATAAAACCTCTCTTTTAACTCATCACACACACTCAAACTTGCTCATACAAGCAATGCATCCAAACACCCCTTTTGGATTTTTCTAATCTTCTTCTCTCGTCCTCAATCTATTTTGTACTTTAGTCTATCCATTGAACACTCTCTCTCTCTGATCTCTTTCCTTCGTCTCTATATTCTACTCTCTCTATTAATTCACATCCAAGTCTAGAAACCATTGCTTTGATCTCCACTATTTATAAAGTCTTCATGAATATAAACTTCTTGGTTAGTCATAATACTTGCCTTAACCCTTAAGACATTTATTGCTAGGAATAAATCAAAAATTGATGTAGAACAATTTCACAGAATCACAATAATAATAGATATTTCTCAATAAACCCTCCTGAATTTGCAACTGAATTCACACACTTTGTTTTTCCTTCTCAAACCCTTGTTCTCATGATATACTACCTACTGAATATCCACATATACATAATACATCAACATAGTGGTTTTAGAAGACAATGGGTACCAAAACTATGGACAAAGTCAATCCAAAATGTTTCCCCATTAAGGGGGTCTATAAAATTTTTTTGGGGCTACCACCCCCGAATCCCTACTCAAGGCCCAGCCCAGCCTCGAACATTGATGAGAATACATATAGAGTGTACAGTACATTTCAAATGTACAGTATTTGAAATACATTGTAATTTAGAAATAGGCTACACAACACATCTATCATGCTAACACAAAGCTCAATACCATCCTCATAGGTCAACCATAGCATCCATGGGTCACACTTAAGTAGCAATGCCTTTTAATTAGACCTTAGTATCTCTTATAGGTCTCATGAAGACCTATTCACCCATTTAGTACTTCATCGAGCAAATTAAGAACATATGGTCACTTTCAATTACATGGGTCCACTCCATATGATCTCTAAGACATCTTTAGGTGATTACTCTCACCAAAACACTCTTCTGCTAAAACATAAATTAATCAAACATTATTCTATACATAATAACACAATGAAGGAGTAAACAATAAATTTTGAATCTCCACAACTTTAACTATACAAACATTCAGACCTTCTAACTAAATTCTCTAGATGCGCCTTGAAGTCTTCTACAAATTTGCTTTTTACACCACCATGAAATTCATCCAGGATCAAAAGATATAGCTCAAAATTGTGCATTAGTTTTCTTTCATTAATTTGAATATTTTAAATACAATGGTCACTATTCAAACACTAAACATCAAGCACTTTAACCTCATCTCATGGTCCATGGCAACATTGGATAAATATGCACCATCGATCTACTCAGAGTAGCTTAGACTTTACCTTGCAATGCTCATCATTGATCTTAGATCAAAGTTATCACGATTGTGCCACTTGGCAGCTATGCGTGCCTTATGCACATTTGAATCTTTGACTTGACCCACACCATCGATCTTTATCTGTATGAACACCTGCAAACCATTGATCTTCTGTCAACTTAATGAGATAGACACAATTATCACTAGTGCATTTAATCTTAGGACCTTTGAAAATTTGACTTCACATGCACCATTGGATCAGAATTTAGATGATGAATGCTCACCATTAGATATATGAACTAGTGACCTCATATTTTAATGTGGTTAAACTTAACGGTTTCTAACCCATCATAGTCTGCAAGAACAACTTTGAAGGTTTATAACTTGAGCTAGAAAACATTTCAAGAGTCCAAATTTTTAGGGTACCTTCTTGGCACTATAGACAACATCTCCATGAAAACCTTTGACCTCATTTGACTTTTTGAGTACCTAAAATAAATGCACAAACTTTCTAGTTTATTTATATCTACATGCATGTACTGATGGTATGACTTTTCTTAAGCTAGAATATGCATGTTTCTCTTTCTAAATGATCAAGTGACACACCAGAACTTCACCAAGACATCTATTGATGCCTCACAACTTCTTATTTTTCCTTACAAACTTGAAAACGTGCCATATCTCTCCAAGTTATCAAACTGATCACTTTGTCATTAATGCATTAGTACCACATGATCTCTTTGACATCAATGACAACCAAACATCAATGACTATGCTCAAAAACTTGGTGTTTGGTCTTGTTTGGAATTTTGTTGGAGTTGATTTTCTCAAGAGGAAATTACAATTCAACAAATTTTGTGCTTCAAAGGAAATTTTTAGTGGCAAATATCAAATCTCATAGATATTTGGAGGTACAGAGTGCTTGGTCAAAAAGAAAAACCCTCATTTTGGTCTTATGGCAGAATGGTTTTTTTGTATAGAATAATTAAGATCTCTACTAGTTAGATTAGTAAATTTATAGATCTAATCACATTTAATGACTCACAAAATTTTATTGGGGCCTATTCTTTGTTTATTGAAAAATTATCCAGTTGAGCCACTCAAAACCCTATTGAAGGTTTCACAAGTGGAATGGCCCATTGAGTAATTAGGTGAATAATTTGATAAGTCATGCACAATGTAAGGGAGTGGAAATAATAATATTTTGACCAGATGACTGGTAAAATCTAAACATGGCATCTAGTGGTTATATGACAACTTGCAAAAATTAAAAGCTCGATCAAGCAACATAGGTGCAAGATTCACTGAGAAGGCATATTGAGGATGTTGAGTTAGGTAGATGGGAGTAAGGAGCTCCTATTGGTTGGATCCTAATGGTTTATTGACTCTTGTATAATAGGGGACTTTAATGCAATGAAAACAAACAAACAAGCCAACATCTTATAAAATAATGTGGATCTAGATATGAATCCTCTTTTGAGGTAGAATAATAAAATAAACAATGGAACATAACTTTTAGATGATAGGAACGAGGCTATCACACACTTTGGATAACATCTACAAGGTTTATGTAGCATACATATCTTGATTATTTTAAATGGAATGATAAATGGAAAAAATCAAGAAAGAATATATGAAAAACACACAAAGGGCATAGTGTAATAGACTACATTATATTATCATAAAATTCCATGCCTAGAATTGAAGATCTAGAAGTATAATACTTTCCCATATATGTTAAGTTAGATCAAAAACCAATTTTTATTGAACTCTTGATTAAAAAGAGGATCAACATGATGAGCGCATCAAAGTCAACCAAAGTAAGTTGCCACCTAAAAGAAACATCCTCTTGATAGAGGAAGATCAACAGGCCTTCAAGGTAGCATTATATAGCAAGATGCAGTAAATGGAAAATAAGAGAGTGCATGCCAATGGTATGAAGTGCTCTAAAAGAGAAAGGTTAATAAACACCATTCAAGAGGCTTTAAAAAAATTCAAGAGAGCTAAAAATAAAAGGAAAGCAATAAATAGCTCCCTGTCAAATCCATGGTATGATGAAAAAGGCAAGGCAATGCGGAGATTGCTAAAAGAACCATGTAGAACAAAGGAAAATAAGAAAATTTATGAGTAGATGGTAAGGATAAAAAAAGACGAATATATAAGAACATGGAGGAAAGAGTTGACTTAGATAAACATGAACTAAAATGATTCTAGAGGGAGCTTCACAAGGAAAATAATAATACTAAGAACATCATAACAACACAATGGTTGGAGTACTCAAAACAATTTTAAGAGTGTGAAAGTGAAAAATATGCACCTCCCATAATTAGTGTCAAGGAAGAGATTTTTAGGATTAAAGACATCATGCACATGATTAAAAATCTAACAACGGGTTAAGCCCGAGATATAAAAAAATTTATAGGCAAAACATCTAATATGGAGAGTAGATATCATGGCACCATAAATCAAATAAATTTTCAATGAAGTCATCCAAAATGGCTTCCCGATAGAGTGGACAACTAGCCTAACCATACATTTATTTAAAAGTGGAGGTGTAAATAACCCCTCAAATTACTGAACTATCATGGTCAATACAATTTTTGTAAATCTATTTGGGAGTATGATAAAATGCAAAATTAGTAGTTGGGTGGAGGAAAAAGGAAAGAGGTCAAAGGGGGTAAGTAGTTTTTAGGCAAAAACACTCCACTATTGATCATTATGTCATGCTTTGACACTTAGTTGAAAAGGTTTGGGATAAAAAAGGGAATGCATATTGTTGTTTTGTAGACTTCAAAAAGGATTTTGACATAGTACCAAGGACAAAAATATGGATCAAAATGGAAGAGATAGAGGTCCCAACACACTAAATGGTAGCAGTTCATATATTGTATGAGCAAGTGAAGGTTAAAATCAAAATGTAGGAAGAGATATTTGAATGTTTCAAGAGTAATAAAAGCATCAAACAAGGATATACATTGATAAGATAGAATATTAGTAAACAAATTCAGGCGAGGGAAAAGGAGGGGAAGGTAAATCCACTTGGACAAATATGTGGTGAGACTTCTACTTTATGCTGATGACCTAATTCTAATCGAAAAGACAATTCAAGATTTAAGAGACCATCTCTAGGCTCTAGAGCTCTTTGTTTAAGGAGTAGGGATGTAAATGAAGATTAAAAAAACCAAAATTATGATTTTCTTAGTGAAAAGTATGGAACAAGACCCTAAGCTTTAGTTTATATAAGGGTCTCTTGAAATAGTGTTGGAATACAAGTATCTTGACCTCTAATTTCACAACAAGCTCAACTGGGATACTTTCAAGATGAAAAGAATACAAGGTGGCTGGAGAGCTCTTTATGCACTTCAAAATAGATATAGGAATGCTGAGTTATGGGACTAAAAGACCACCATGGTCTTATTTAGTTACTTGTCACACTAATGGTAATGTATGGCTGTGAGGTGTGGGCTAATGGAACAAGTAGTTTGAAGTGGAGGCAAATAAAAAATATCCAAAAGCACCTTATCACAAACAATTTTTAGACTTGAGGATTTGATTCCCTATGAAATCATCCTTGATAAAAGAGGTACTTTCCCTTTAGAGGCAACCACTATGACTAGGTTATTATGTTACTTGAAAAAAATAGAAAATATTAAGAACAACAAGTGACCTATGACTGCAAAAGATGAAGAGTTGCACATGAGGATGAACACTTAGATGAAGCATAACCACAAGTAGATGAGTACATGTGATATCATCTTAAATGAATGCCCATACCATAATAAAGACATAAAAAAATATGTGAATGAAAAGTTTATAATTTTAATTTGGAGGAAGGAAACAATCAAGAAAAGATAACACTATATTTCACTATTCAAACCAAATTATGAACATAGTGAAAAATCAAATATAAGGGCTAGAAATAAATGGAGGGAAAATATCCTCATTGATCAACCGAGGACTAGTTCTCATAGGCTTAGATATGATACTAAAAGATAGATTATTGCTAAGGAATAATGGGAAAAGAGGTTTGTGTTTTTTTCTACATAGGGGCAATTGAAACAGAGGTCCACTTCATCTTTTAATGTCCTCAATACACATACATATGAGCCAAGTATGTGGAAACTTTAAGAATTACCTCCATGGTAAAAATATTTTAAGAAAAAATAATAAAAGGGTTAGGGGAGACGTTAAATCAAATCATCAAAAGATGAAATAACCTTCTAAAAGATACCATGGGTCCGAAGAATCTTTAAGTGGTTGAAGCAATCGGTGGTCCCATAGACCATTTAGTTTTGTGGATGTAATCAAAACCATTTCATTCATTCATTCATTCATAAGAGTGAGATGCCCTATTAATGGGCATAGAAAAAGTAATATCCCATCTAGTCAAGGCGCTTGCCTTGTTTGACAGAGGTCCCAAGTTGAAACTTTAAGCTCATCAGTGTGTGTGTGGCATGAGGATTTTTGGGTCCCTTGAGGAGCATGTGTAATTATATGGTTTTTTGTGATGAGGCGAGTCTCATAACCGTCATGCAGTATTCATTCATTAGTATAGTTTTGATTTCGTACACTCCAATGACATGGCATGGGCATATGGATTGTTTTTTTTAAATCCCTTCGTTAACAATGTACGAGTGTTATCAAACCAATTTATTTTATATTTAAAGGGTTTATATTAAAATGGTCAAATAATTTGTGTAAATTCACCCCCTAATTATACAACATAGGGGAGAGCTCTACTGAGATGGAGTATTGGTGTGATGAATTTGGGCAGAAAGGAGGAAGGAACTCCTACCCTTTAGATCCCAATGGTTCATCAAATATTATATAAGAGAAAGACACCATATTAAGGGGTATAGGTAAATTCCTGGTCAAGTTGTTCTCCTTCTTAGATAGAGGTACCAGGTTCTAACCCTAGGCTCATCAACTTGAAAATATGGACCCAATTTGGGGTGTCCCAATGATGACAAGGCACAACTATAGGGTTTGGGCATATGCCATTGAGACAAGTTTGATGGCCAAAGGGTTGTGAAATATTTTATAAGGGACAAACAATTATAATAACCATGGAGAATAAAGAGGCATACAATAATAATAAAGATCATAAAATGGTGATTCTGAAGGTGTACATTATTCTTGAGCTTTATTTTCACCTTAAGGAGAATAAAACTCTAAAAGAGAAGTGGGTTGGTTTGAAGGGTTTTTTCAACTGTCTAGATAAGACACAAGTTTTCAAGTTGGATCGAGAAATAATTCTCCTTGCTCTAGAGGATTTTGAGTGGATTGAGGATTACTTGGTATGTGTCAAGGATATTTGACACCAACTACATGAGTGTGGATCATAATATAAGAATAAGGGTACTTAGTGGAGATCATGATATAAAATATGAAGCCACCATATGATATCTTATTGTCCACATTCATTTCCAAAAGAGTCTTGATGAATGCTAAAGACAAGGCAAAAATTGATGATTGTGTTCATTATTGGTTTTGGAACAAGAGAAGATCATTGAGATGGGAAAATTTGATTCAATGTTAGTGGAGGTTCCTGGAAAGCCCATTATAACATGTTAATATGTGTTTTTGTGTGAAGTAATCTACAAGTTCAAAACATTGACAAAATTACAAAAAGAACTAATATTCATTCAGTTAGAAATTAGATGTTTATTCAGAAATGCATACTTGAATTATACAAAGTGGTAGCTCATGTTATGCAATTAAACAGATGCAAGAAAAAAGAGAGTAAATAATGCACATGAACCAATTACAAAAAAAAATACATTTAGAAAATGCATCAGATATCTATACTAATCTCTATAGTTGGAAACTCTTTTCCCTTACAATCAATCACTATATATAGAACTTCCAAAGCTTTGTCACTTCACATTTTATCTTTGCCTTTCTATCTCAATGGAGTATATGTATATTCTATAATCTTTTGGGATACATACATACGCTGAATACATACAAAAATATATACATTAGACAGATTGATATGTCACACACTTATCATACATCTACACTTTGCTATTTTAAAAAATAAAGTTTACTACCAACATTTTTATAGATTTAAATAATTGTCTCATCCCGAGACAAAGTCGCAAGAAGTGTGCATTGTGTTGAAACTGAATTAATTTCTTATGCTGAGAGGTTGGTTCAAAACTATTGCTTGTGGTAATCGTTCAAGGTGTCATTTACTAGTTTTCACCTCTTGTGAACTACTTAGCCTCCCTTGCAGGGTTTCAACTAAGAAACATACCAATTTACCACCCTTGTAGGTTTTCAATAGATTGTCATAACTAGGAGGCCACCTTTTACGGGTTTTCAACCATCCTAGCTCTAATCCTAATGCTTACAGCCTTTATTACAAAACAAATTTAAAAATATTCAAAATCTATAAAATTTTAACCTCATAGTATCTATAGAGAAGTTGGAGGCATAGCTTTTGTTGATAAAATTGAAAGAGGTTGCAAAGATGGTGTTATTGTTGATGAAGTCACACTAGCAGAATCTATCGACAAAGGCATTTGTTGTGAATGGATAATTGGGTGCGTGACTTTAACAAATTTCTTTTGTTGGAACTGTTACTAAAGTTGGATCGATGGAATTAATTTAGGCTCCTTGATGATTTATGTGTTAGAACTATCCAGATGGGATGCTGGCTGAAAAATTTGTTAGGGGGACAAATTAGTGACTTTGAGTCAATAGTGTGGGAATTAAGTCCCTACGCCAGTCAACAATGTAGGGACCAAGTCCCTCTCCTATTTGTAGGTAGAGCTACCTTTATTGAAATCTAAAAAGAAAAAAAGAGGGAAAAACTTATTTATAGCTATTTACAGTAAAAATGTTTTCTACTGGGGTTTTGGTACTTTTAACTAGAAAGCACAAAAAAGATATAGAAAGGAAATCGAGTGAAGGGGGCGATGGGAAATAAATAAAAGAAAGGAATAAGAGGCGAATGAGATTATTATAGCTACTTAAACAAAGAAGCTACCATAATAATCTTAGGAAAAATGAAGGAAAACAATAAATTACCAAACACAAAGATTACTAGAATAACTCCAGAAGGAGAAACACTGTGCTCATGGAAATCTCTCTCATTCAATGGCTGATAAAGACATAATTATACCTTTAGGAGTGCAAAACATACACTGAGACGATTATCTGATACTTATAGTAGATCAAAGATAACCATCTCATATTTACCCATTAAAGACAATTAAAATATTTCTTAAAACCCCACTGAGATTTCATATTTATAGAAATAACACAAAAAGATTCTAAAATAAATACTTAATGTGAAATTCTCATTTTTTGACAATTTGGTAGTGATTACGAAGATAAATTGAAAGTAAAGATAGAAACAAGGGAATCATATGCAAAGATACAACTCACGAAGAAAAATTGAATACAAAACTTGCAAAATCTCCCAATCTCAATCTTTAATGAGTTGAAAACAAAGTTTAGCTCTTCAGACAAAATCTTTACAGAGTCTCACTATTGAAAGGTTACCCTATAATTAACTTAACACTCATTTATAACTCGAGAAGGTGGTTATAGTGTGTAACCACCTTTTATGTGTTTTAGAAGATGCAAAAGTGATTTTACAAAAATGCACCACTTAAGTGGTGTAAAAGTGTGTTGGTGCAATTGCATTGTGTACGAAAGTGAGATTACAAAATTGCACTACCTAAACGGTGCAAAAATGTTTTGGTGCTTTTACACCACTTGAAATGTGCAAATCAAAATTGCACAATTCGAGATTTATAAAATGGACATAGTGCATTTTCACAAATTGCATTTCCAAGGTTAGAATTACACAAAATTTACAACTGAGATTTGCAAAACAAAATTTAACATTACATGAAAACACCAAAATCATTTGACAAAGCCTATTTATCTGCACTTTGGTTGAGGACAATTTCAAATTTTGCTTTGCACTTATCATGAAACTTCACCTCGCTTCTGCAACTGTAGTTCTTTTCTTGTATCAAATCTCATGCTCGTCACTAGCCAATGTCTTGCTCTTTAATATAAGAGCCATTTATCTGTTGGAGAACTATTCTTCAATTTCAACAGAAGTTTCCAATATCCTCCATCGTGCCTGGGGAATTTTGGTTGTTTCAAGTACCAACGCCTTCTATGGGATCTTTTGGAAGTCTTTATAAGGTTCTTGTTCAGATTCTTCACGACTTTCATACTTTCACCAAACATTACAGATGGCACTGAATCTTTTATATGCTTATGCTAATCCTCCTTTGCGCCTGTCAATTACAATTTTCTTTGATGAGACCACGACACACTATAAAAAGGCGAAAGAACTGTTTGACGAAAAGCCTTGATGATATTATGTGGCTAGGACATTTGCTAGAATCCTCTCATGTCACCTGTAGGAAACATGTAAACTGTTTGACTTGTCAATTTCAATTTCCTTGGATTTGCAGGCGGCCCATGAACTATTTGACAAAATATCTAATGGAAATTTTGCACCCAATTTGCTAGCCGTCGCCCTATTTTGATTTTCACTTGTCAATTGCATTGATTTTCATACCAAAAATTGAGCCTTTTGACATCGATTCTTTTGAGTGGATTAAGTCTTTTGATTTGTAAATTGCATCCAATTACCTTTGTTCGACATCTAGATTTTCATGCAAATGTTCCAGCTAACTGAGTGACATCAGTGTTTGATGTAACACCTTTTAACAAGTCCATCCATGTTTAAGGCTTGACATGAAGCTAATGCAACATTAACTTGTAGAGTTGTACTTATCTGGTCTTTTGTTCTGCCTTGTAGATCATATCCACCTTGATTACAGTAAGTCATAAGTATATCATTTGTGACTTTTAGTGTCTTCTGAGTGAACGGAGCTTCAATGCCACCAACAAATCTAAGAAGAGTACTCTTAGAGTTATGTGACTTAATTGCAACATGCAAATCCCAAATCACATTATGGTCATCTGGACTCACTCCGATGGCTGGATACTCCTCAATGTCAAGTCTTTCCACTAACAGGTGAAATATGTATCAATGGTTTCCCTTCCATTAAAGGAAATGAATGGCCAAATGCATGTGCATCAGATGGGTTTGTAGTAGGAGTTACACCATCAAACTCTACCTTCACAAAACCAAGATTCAGCTCAGGGAACCAACCTTTTCATGTTAGATGTGTTGAAACATTTATCACCTCCATGGCTAAATCAAGCTTAAAACCTTGTTTAGAATTGATGGTATTTGAGAATTTGAATATCATTTAACACCGTATTTGGGCCACCAAAGCTGTAGGTAAGCTGAAGGACACTTAATATCTTTGTAGATTTAACCAGATTTGAAAATGTTTATTATAATTCATTTTGACGAAGTACAACCAATCCATGTTTATTTATCGTATGTATTTTGTGAAAAGCAATATTACAAACTCGACATTTGACTTGAACGAAATACTTGACCATTTTTGAATTGGACTAATAAAATAACCGATTGCGGTCATAATGACATACTTCATTGATTTATGACTCAAGTTAAAAAATGGGGACAACAATTGGGTTCGATTAGGGACTCTGAATTGTAAGGGATAAAGAAGAACTTAGACTTTGGTTTCGTAGGCAATCAGACTTTGGTTTCACAAGTAATTATTTTATTCATTGGGAAATATAGTCTTAAATTTTGCTGAAATTTTGATCAACTGAGAGTGGACAGTGTGCGCGAGAGCATCAAGTATTCAACTTGATAGGTGTTATCACATATCCCAAAATAATAGTGTATACGAGTGCATCAGGTAGTCACCCTGATAGATGTTATCACATATCCCAAAAGATAGTATATGCGAGGACATTTTTTGTTATGTGATTTCACACAAACTAAAATGCAAAGAGAGAATCCCCTCTTAAACTTTTTATGATTGACTATACATGTGGTAACAACTTGTTGGGCTTGACCTCCTAATCATACTCTTAAACCTTAGTTGTCTAGTTTTCTCTTTTAAACCCAGATTATTGAAAAAAATTCTATAGTTCACATTTGCATGCTCTGATTCGACCAACTGACAACCAGTTTACCTATCTCAATTGTATGAGAAATGAACACACGTTATCTGGCTAGATCCCCTGTTCCTGAAATTCTACTTATTCACCACCTATTCACTTGAAGAGATCTATGATAAACCTATTTATTTTGTTACTTGAGATACGATCCTCCATATCACCATTTTCATAACTGCAACAACTATTTTTTGGATAAACTATCAAATGCTTGTTTTAGAAACTCATTTTACCAAAATACTTTATATCCCATTTATGCATGTCATCTAGGAACTGAAGAAGCTTTACGCTAAAGAACTCACATGAGGATATAAGATGTCCGACTGATTGGGATTCAATGTAGGTATAGATCGTGGCTACGAACATGTGCAAGGACCAAAACCAGGGGAACAACAAACAACCTATTGTATTTATTGAAAAATAACACATGCACAACAAAATAGAAACGGGAAAAAAAACAAGCCAAAATAGGGACAACAGAACTATCTATAGGGAGCAGAGGAAAAATAAAAGACTATACAAAATCATTCATCGACTGGGAGAAGTACCTACTATTTAAAAACAATGGATTTGACTTATGAACTTCAAACACATTTAACAACAGTGATCAAGCAGGTAGGAAGAGGAACTTACAGTTATCATTCACATAGGGATGATCATGAATAAACAAACCATTATTGTTTTCATATAATGGAATGGAAACATTGTGAACTCTTTGATCTTTTGTGATCATTCTTGAGTAGCATTGGGTTTCACCAATGTTTTCCTGAATAGCTTTAAATGCATCTTTCCCAGATATAGGATTTGAATAAGAGAAAATTGTGTCGCATATATGTTCTTGAACTAGAATCACAATATGATTATCTTGTAAAATGAATTGAATGTAGATATTCTTTGCCAAATTGCTTTCCACAGTAGAAATGAATTCATCATTGAATGAGTCATCATCATCATCATCTTCGTCAATTTTCTCTACCTTTACAATTTTCATTTCACTTGTAATGAATAGTGGGCACCATTCATTTTACTCAATATTCATTTCAACCTTCGAATGGTTATAATATTCAATTTGTTCAGGTTTGACTGCTTTGGATTTAGATCTTTTAGAGAAATCTACTACAAGGGGACATGAAAAGGAAGTGCCAGAAGAATATTTACTTTTGAGCACTAAATCTTCTATCTTGATACAAGAGGGATCTTCTACTTTACTGAAAACTTGTTCTATATTATCTTCTCCTTTAAAAAGTGGAACATCACACTCTGCATTAATGTTCATTTCTATTTGTAGTTCAACTAGTTGTTTTTCAGATAACCCATTTTCTTCTAGGACCATGGGGTTTAAGAAATCTGATGAAATAGGCAAATCTTTCTCTTCTTTGTCAAAGGAGAAACCAATATATATATATATATATATATATATATATATATATATATATATATATTTAAATTATCAATCATTAGTTCTTCCAACTATTCATCTTCTTCCACAATTATGAAACTAAAACAATCATATGTGATAGGAAGATCAAGATCTCTTCTTCTAAGGAGTAGGGATGCAAGTGAACATCGAAAAAACTAAAATTATGATTTTCTTACTGAAAAGTATGGAACAAGACCTTGAGCTTCAATTTATAGAAGGGTCTCTTAAAATGGTGTCAGAATACAAGTATCTCGACCTCGAATTTTACAACAAGTTCAACTAGGATGCTTGCAAGATGAAAATAATACAAGGTGGCTAGAGAGCTCTTTATGCACTTCAAAATAGATGCAGGAATGTTGAGTTATGGGACTAGAAGGCCACCAGAGTCTTATTTAGTTATTTGTTGCACAAATGGTAATGTATGGCTATGACATGTGGGCTGATAGAAAAACTCGTTTGAAGTGGAGTAAAATAGAAAATATCCAAAAGCACCTTATCACAAATAATTTTAGACTTAAGGATTCGATTCCCCATGAAATCATCCTTGATAAATGAGATACTTTCCCTTTAGAGGCAACCACTATGACTAGGTTATTATGTTAATTTAAAAAAATAGAAAACATGAAGAACAATAGGTGGGCTATGGCCGCAAAAGATGAAGAGCTGCACATGAGGAAGAACACTTGGATGAAGTAGAACCACAAGTGGATGAGTAGATGTGATATCATCTTAACTGAATGCCCAAACCATAACAGAGACATACAAAATTATGTGAATGAAAAGTTTAGAATTGTAATTTGGAGGAAGGAAACAAGAAAGAAAAGATAACACTATATTTCACTGTTCAATGACTTATGAGCATAGTGAAAAATCAAATATAAGGGCTAGAAATACATGGAGGGAAAATATCCTCATTGATCAACCGAGGACTAGTTATCATAGGCTCAGTTACAATACTGGTAGATGGATGATTCCTAAAGAACAGTGGGAAGAGAGGGTTTGTGGTTTTTGCTACATAGGGGCAATTGAAACGGAGGTCCACTTCATCCTTTAATGTCCTAAATACATAGATATATGAGCCAAGTATGTAGAAACTTTAAGAGTTATCTCCATGGTAGAAATATGTGAGGAAAAAATAATAAAGGGGTTGGGGGAGATGTTACATCAAATCAACAAAAGATGAAGTAATCTTGTAAAAGATAGCATGGGTCCCTAGAATCTCTAAGTGGTTGAAGCAATCGGTGTAATCAGTGGTCCCATAGACCGTCCAGTTTTGTGGATGTAATCAAACCATTTCATTCATTCATAAGAGTGAGATTCCCTATTAATGGGCATAAAAAAAATCTTATCCCAACTAGTCAAGGCATTTGCCTTGTTTGACAAAGGTTCCAAGTTGAAACCCTAGGCTCATCAATGTGTGTGTGGCATGAGGGTTTTTGGGTCCCTTGAGGACCATATGGAATTCTATGGTTTTTGGTGATGAGGCAAGTCTCATAGTTTTCATATGGTGTTCATTCATTGGTCTAGTTTTTATTTTGTACACTCTAGTGACATGGCAAGGGCATATGGATTTTTTTTTTAAATTCCCTTGGTCAACAGTGTATGAGTGTTATCAGACCAATTTGTTTTATATTTAAAGGGGTTATATTGTAATGGTCAAACAATTTGTGGAAATTCACCCCCTAATTATATAACACAAGGCAAGCTCTATCGAGAGGGAATATTAGTGTTATGAAATTGGGCAAAAACGAGGAAGGAGCCCCTTCCCTTTATATCCCAATGGTTCATCGAATATTATATAAGAAAAAGACACCATATTAAGGGGTATAAATAAATTCTTGGTCAAGGTGTTCTCCTAATTAGATAGAAGTATCAGGTTTTAACCCTGAGCTCATCAACTTGAAAACATGGACCCAATTTGGGGTGTCCCAATGATGTCAAATAACAACTATAGGGTTTCGGTATATGTGATTGAGACAAGTTTGATGGCGAAAGGATTGTGTCGGATTACATATGGGACTAAAACAATTATAATATCCATGGAGAATAAAGAGGCCTACAAAAATAAGAAAGATCATAAAATGGTGATTATGAATGTGTACATTGTTCTTGAGCTTCATGTTCACCTTAAGGAGAATAAAACTCTAAAAGAGATGTGGGTTGGTTTGGAGGGTTTTTTCAATTGTCTAGATAAGACACAAGTTTTCAAGTTGGACTGAGAGTTAATTCTCCTTGCTCTAGAGGATTTTGAGTGGATTACGGATTACTTGGTCTGTGTAAAGGATATTTGACATCAACTGTAGGAATGTGGATCATAATATAAGAATAAGGGTACTTAGTGGAGATCATGGTAGAAAATATGAAGCTGCCATATGATGTCTTCTCATCCACATTCATTTTCAACCGGGTCATGATTAATGCTAATGACAAGGTAAAAATTGATGATTGTGTTCGTTATTGGTTTTGGAACAAGAGAAGATCATTGAGATGGGAAACTTTTCTTCAATGTTACTCGAGGTTCTTGGAAAACCCATTATAACATTTTAATGTGTTTTTGTGTGAAGTAATCTACAAGTTCAAAATGCTGACAAAATTACAGAAAGAACTAGTATTCATTCAATTAGAAATTAAATGTTTATTTAGAAAATCTAGACTTGAATTATACAAAGTGTAGTTCATGCTATGCAATTAAACATGCATAACAAAAAAAGAGTATACAATGTGCATGAACCAAGTTTTTAAAAAATACATCTAGAAAACCCATCAGATCTCTATACTAATCTCTATAGTTTGGAACTCTCTTCCCTTACAATCGATCACTATATATATAAATTCTAAAGATTTGTCACTTCACATTTTGTCTTTCCCTTTCTATCTCAAAGGAGTCTATCTATATTCCATAATATTTTGGGATGTATATGTAGGTTGAATACATACAAAAAATATATACATTATATAGATTGATATATCACACACTTGTCATGCATCTACACTTTACTATTTCACAAAATAAAGTTTACTACCAACATTTTCTCAGACGTAAACAATTGTCTCATCCCGAGACAAAGTCACAAGAAGTGTGTCTTATGTTGGACTTGGGATAATTTCCTATGCTGAGAGGTTGGTCCAAAACTATTGTTTGTGGTAATCGCTCAAGGTGTCATTTAATAGTTTTCACCTCTTGTGCACTACTTAGCCTCCTTTGTAGGTTTTCAACTAAGCAACACACAAATTTACTACCTTTGTGGGTTTTCAATAGATTGACATAATCAGGGGGCCACTTTTTACGTGTTTCCAACCATCATAGCCCCAATCCTAATGCTTAAGTCCTTTATTAAAAAACAAATTCAAAATTATTCAAAATATTAAAAAAATTAACCTCGTAGTACCTAGAGAGAAGTTAGAGGCATAACTTTCATTTTTAAATTGCTACGAAGATTGTGTTATTAGAGATATTGTTGATAAAGTCATACTATCATAATCTATCAACAAAGGTATTTGTTGTGAATGGATGGTTGACTGCATGACTTTAACAACTTTCCTTTGTTGGATCTCTTATTGGAGTTGTATTAGTGGGATGAATTTATGCTCCTTCATGATTATGTGATAGAACTGTCTAGATGAGATGTTGGCTCAAAAATTTGTCAGGGGGACAAATTGGTGATTTTGAGTCAACAGTGTGGGAACTGAGTCTTTATGTTAATCAACAATGTAGGGGCAAAGTCCCTCTTCTATTCATAGGTGAAGCTACCTTTATTAAAAGATAAAAAGGGAAAAATAGGGGAAAAACTATTCACAACTATTTACAGTAAAAATGTTTTCTATTGGAGGTTTCGTATTTTTAACCAAAAAGTACATAAAGGATATACAAAGGAAATTGAGTGAATGAAGTGAACAATGGGAAATAAATAAAATAAAGGAATAATAGGAGAACATGATTATTATAGTTAGTTAAACACAAAAGCTACCATGATAATCTTGGAAAAAATGAAGGGCAACTTTAGGTAACCAGATACAAAGATTTACTAGAATACCCCAAGAAGGAGAAACATTGTGCTCATGAAAATATCTCTCATTAAATGGGTGTTAAAGACATAATTACACCCTTATAAGTGCAAAACATACACTGAGATAATTATTTGATACACATAGCACACCAAAGATAACCATCCCATATTTACCCATTAAAGATAATTAAAATATTACTTAAAACCCCATCGAGATTTCACATTTGTAGAAATAACACAAAAAGGTTCTAAAATAAATACTTAATGTGAAAATTTGATTTTCTAAAAATTTGGTAGTGATTACGAAGATAAATTGAAAGTAAAGATAGAAATAGGTGAATCATATACAAAGATACAATTCACAAAGAAATATTAAATACAAAACTTGCAAAATCTCCCAGTCTCAATCT
The DNA here is from genome assembly GCA_037957365.1 of Torreya grandis. NCBI lineage: Eukaryota > Viridiplantae > Streptophyta > Pinopsida > Cupressales > Taxaceae > Torreya > Torreya grandis. Next base: position 6,483,668 of record JARHVA010000020.1, read on the forward strand.
TTATTGAGTTGGTAACAAAGTTCAACTCTTCAGACAAAATCTTTGTAGAGTTTCACTGCCAAAACATTCCCCTTTAATGATACTAATGCTCATATTTATAACACGAGAAGGTGGTTATGGTGCGTAACCACATTTTCTGACTTATAGTGTCATAAGTATATCATTTGTGACTTTTAGTGTCTTCTGAGTGAACAGAGCTTTAGTGTCACCAACAAATCTAAAAAGAGTACTCTTAGAGTTATGTGACTTAATTGCAACATGAAAATCCTAAATCACATTATGGTCATCTAGACTCACTCTAATGGCTGGATACTCCTCAATGTCAAGTCTTTGCACTAACAGGTGAAATATGTATCAATGGTTTCCCTTGCGTTAAAGGAAGTGAACAGCCAATTGCATTTGCATCAGATGGGTCAACACTAGGGGTTACATCATCAAACTCTACCTTCACAAAACTAAGATTCAGCTCATGTATCCAACCTTTTCATTTTAGATGTGTTGAAACATTTATCACCTCCACGACTAAATCAAGCTTAAAAGCTTGTTTAGAACTAATGGTAGTTGAGCATTTGAATATCATTTAACACTATATTTGGGCCACCAAAGCTGTAGAGTAAGTTTAAGGACACTTAATATCCTTTTAGACTTAGCCAGATTTTAAAATGTTAATTATAATTCAATTTGACAAAGCACAAACCAATCCATGTTTATTTCTTGTATGTATTTTGTCCCATTTGACCAAACTTGATCCCTTCGAAAACCAATTTCACAAACTTGAGATTTGACTTGAACAAAATACTAAACCATTTTTGACTTGCACTAATAAAATTGATTGATTGCAGTCATAATGACATACTTTATTGATTTATGACTCAAGTTCAAAAATGGGGACAACATGGGACAAGTCCTTGAACATCCTCCATTTAATGAGAGCTTATAACACCAAATTGATCACAGTGCACAAGGGAGCTTGGATACCATTATATTTTGGATGTCTTCATTCTTTATTATCATATGGGTGGCCATATTGTGTGACACTTTATGTTGAATTTCTAATACCAACTCCTCTAGTCTATAGGCATGCCTTTGTGTCTGAATGCCAACAAATGTATTGCATAGCATCTCATTTTTTGATGTTTATAGATTCTCCATCACATTATATCTTAAATCAAGAGATGCTTTTAGAGCAATATCTAGCTACTCAGATGCCGTTGAATGGTCCTTCATTACTTCTTTGGCCTGATCGACATTAGAGAACTTTGGGTTAGCTTCACTCCATGTATTGCTCAATTGATGCTTTTAGTCAAACATGCTTCTGGCTATATGTTGATTTTGGAGCGCAATAAATTCCAAGACTTACTTATATTCCTCAAGGAGATCAAAGATAGCCTTTATTTATACCTTCAGATTATGATTTTCCATTTGAAGTTGTTGTAACTTTTGCGTAACGAGATAGTGTTTTGTAATCGGGGACAAAAGAGAATTGAGTTTCTTATCCTCATACATGAATTGGTCATCCAAGACTTGAATGACTAGTGCATGGAATATTTCATAAATTATTTACCTAGCATTACTGAGGTGGTGATGGAGTTCTGCATTTTCCTGTTTAAGTCAGGTTATGTCATGTTCTAATGAAAATTCCTTTTGTGTAATTGATTCGTGGAATGTCATGAATCCCACAATATTATTTTCTAGGGAAAACTATGCTTCTTATGATATCAATGCCACAATGAGTGAAGAAGTTACAACCATTTCCATTTTTGGATGGTGTCTAATATACGCCATAGGGAGTGTGAATGTTGTCCTTCATATTGATGGTGCTAGAAAATCCCTTATCCACTCACTATATATCAACCTATGTTGCGAGGCTAATTATTGTGCACCTCCTTGGGTTGATTTCATGCCTTTCAATGTGCTAGATGGTTATTATGCTTCAAGTGTATGTACCTGCTTAGTTGGCTCTATTTTTGGTTGGGCTATGACTTCATCCTTATTATTTCAGTTTTGCTCTTCCTTGGATGTGGTAGTTGCCTTTGCCTATGCCTTAGCTACTTCCTTTGCGTTTTGGACAAAATCCTTAACAACTTGTTCCTCAACCCTTTGTTTATATTCTTCTTCCTACTTTTAGAGGGCCTATTTTTTTTTCTTCCTCTACCTTGGTTGTTGCATCAACCTTAGCCTTTTTTTGCCACACCTCTTGTACTTCCTTCTTTGCTCGTTCCTTATTCTTTTTCACAGTTTCTTCTTCTTGGTTCTTCTGCGTAACTTTTTCAACTTGTGTCTTATGTTTCTCTTCTTCTTCCTCCTTTTGTTGCGCAACAACTTTTTCTTTCTTCTTCCTTTTTTCCTCCTTCCTGTTCTTCTTTTCTTCTTCTTTCTACATCTTCTCTTGTACTATTTTGGCTTGTGCAACTTCTTGTTTTGTTGTTGTGACTTCCCTCATCTTTGGCTACTATTGTTTTTAGAGCTCTCTTGCTTAAGCTTAATGTGCATTAGTAAGGGAATCTATAGATGGATATGGATGAATAGGTGAATCATGAGGGGAAGGAGAGGGAGAATATGCCACCACTATGCACATGCTGACTAATGCCTTAGTGTGAGTAAGTGGAACAATAACCTTCTTATATACTTTTAGGTGCAAACTGTTATAATAGGATGTTACTCCACAACTTGTTCTTCCCCAAACTTAATTTCCTCTAGCACTTGTGGTGAGACAAATGGGCCCTTGTGTTTTTCAATGGAGGGAGAGGTCCTCAACATTGTGTGATCTAGGTCTGTGCATAAGCGGCTGTTGAGGATTTGCTTGTCATTTTGTGCCTTGTGATGTCTTTAGTTGTGGCTACACATATTGTATTATAAATTATCCTTCACCCATTGTTCCATGGAATATAGATGCCATTATGTGTTTTCTCTCTTCTTCCTCTGCGATATTGTAGATTATAGCTAAAGTTAGAGGTTTGGGGATGTCAACCATTAGAATACTTGAGATGTTTTGGCCCACTTCACAAGTGTGCACTATTTTCCAAAATAAAAATTATTTTTCCTCTTCTTCCTCATATAACTCTGTGTCTATCTTCCAACATAGACTTGTAAACTTATTTGTCAGTGAATCCAAGTTGTGTGAGGTCATAATTTGCAACAATCTTAAGCACATTTGGTTCATTGAGCCAAGGTTTGGTTCCTGTAATTCTTCCTCTTTGGTGGAAGAGGTGGTGTTTTCCTTTACATTTGTGCCTTTATCTTCCCCTTGGCAATATCTGATGGGGTTGATGTTGCTATGGAGATACATGTGCTTCAGCTTGTGGCTACATGAGAGACTGTTGGAGTAATGGTTGTTGTGTGCTCGATGGAATAGATCATATTATTTGAATGGTTACAATAGCTAGGGATTTATATCATATGACTTTTTCCTATGCATCCAACATGATGTTGAAAAATGGAAATGAAGTGATTGTTGCCTTGGGGAACTCATGGACTCTAATTTGAATGCCATCATGTAGATTTGTAATAGCTTCATGTTTGTCCAAGCATTGCTAGACGTATTTAGGCACTCGAGGGTGTAAAATGACAAGACCTCACACCTCCACCTAGTAGGCATTAAACCGGCTCAATTGCTCATATTATTGACCTATCTTCATCTAAGCAATGTTGGTGAAGGTGGGCTTAGGATAGAAATCAACCTCAGGGGCCATAAGACCATCAGGAGACTTCCATTTTGTGAAATAGAGGAGTAATACTAGGAAATAGTATTAGAAATCATAATCCATGCCAATGATGACCTTATTAGTGTTAGTGAGGAGTTTAGAGACTAAAAACTTTGGCTTGTTGAAGTTCTCATTCTTTCATACCATTTGATACATATATTGATGACCCCCTCAGTATCCTACCTCACGCTTTTGGTAGTCTACCAAAAATGATTAGTAATACATTCAAACAATACTTGCACACAACATCATCGATTGAGTCAATAGGGACCCATCTATATGCCCTAACATACTTCCATCTAGTATCTGAGTGAATGGGAGGGGACTTTGATTTGTATAATATGAGGGATTTGCCTCATGCTATAATTTATGTTGCCCTTTCCATTGTTGTTGGTTGATGAATACAATCACATCTTTGGATAAATGAAATACACCTTAATTGTAGCAACCCAACAATGTCATCGTTACTTTGTCCAATTGTAAAAATGTGGGGAGCTTAATGAGTCACTCAACATCTAATCCTCATAGAGGGTGTTGAAGAGATAAGGCCCTTGGTTGTGTTGCTTCAGTTGGGTTTGAGGTAAAAATATTTTCTTCTCCCACATCAATAAAGTCAAACAGATCCAGATCATGGCATCGAGATTGCCTTAGTGTGAGGCCAATCCCTAATTCTTCTTTCTATGCATTTGTTAATAGAATCATGAATTGTGAATGATACATCATTGTTAATTGGTAGATTTTCAAGAAATGGATGCAACTCAAAATTGTGTTGAAAATTTTACACTTTAGTGAATGAATGAGGTTCAAATCATAGATGGATCTTGTTCACAAAGGATTATAGTTGTGGTATGCTATGTATGCCCTTGCTTATATAATTTTTCTTCACTCCACTTATCTACCACTTCACATTAAATAGTGTTGAGCTATCTTCACATCGTTATACTATTGATTTGAATATTATCAGTTGTTGTTAGATTAAGTTTGATGTTTTAGCTCCTGACATTCTTTGATGTGATGTACCACCTTTCTTGTTCTAAAATTTCCCTTCATTGTACATAACCTAAGTCTGACATTTTGATCTACTTTGGGAAGGATGAATCTTTGACGTGCTTCGTCATTAATCACTTTTTGAATGGCCATTGGTTACCTATCCTCCATAACCCTTTGTCACTGCTTTGTTCATGGACTTAATTGATTGATCCCATGTTGACCTTGTGTTGGATTATCTTTGTATTATTCCTTCATTATTGCGGTGCATTCCTTTGATACTTTATGACATTGAATTTTAAAACTATGTATCAATAGCCTACAATATAAATATTTCACTAAACACAACCACACTACAAACCTAAACAGACAAGAAAATAGTAAATGAAACAAAACCCTAACTACATGGTGCTACTCGACACCCACTCAAATTTTTAGCCTGAGATTAACAAATATCATATATGGTAAGGCTTAAGCCTACAACCATTTACATGACTTAGAGAATGGTTCCTTGAAGGTCCATTATTACTATTGTTCATTGCTATGATACTTCATTGATGATTTATGGTCCTTTCCATCAAATGTGCAATTTACCTGATTGTGCTTAAAATCTGTTATCATACAATAACATTATCTGCTCTAGATAAAACTATTTAGATCATAGATCGTGATCATTCCATGATTTTTGACTCTATTTATTTATTTATTTATTGTGTCCAAATTGCTCTCTATATAGTTTATTCCATGCAATTTAAATCTAACAACCTTGCCTAAAGTGAATCCTGATCTCCTAGTCACATTATCAATTCAATTCATAGACTTGGAACTTTATATTTAGTAGGCATAACTAATTATATCACATATACTATATGTAAAGGATTGAACCCTATCACATATTTATATTATTCATGTATGCCCATAAAATCATAGGAACTCGATCCTCCCAATTGCCGCTCTACACATTACATATTTTTGTAAGCACCATCTCAAGTACTTTGTTGGATGCTTCTACCTAACCATTGGCTTGAGGATGATATGATGTGATTTTTTGGTGAGATATCATAAATTCTTATATTAGGGTCTTGATTGTACTATTTACGAAGTGTGTTCTTGTATCGCTAACCAACTTCACTAGACATACCAAACTAGTAATGGTCTTCTCATACAAAAACTTGACTACATCTCTTATAATACATTTAGGTGTCACAACTTTTATTCATTTAGTGAATTAATCCATTGTATTAATTATATACCTCGCATGACTACATTTTATTGGTGGATTAATGGGTCCTAAAAAGTCAGTACCCCATTGCTCAATATGTTGCATTTCCAACAATGGATTCAAAGGTGTTTCATCCCTTTGATTTATTCTTCCTATTATTTGACAGACATCACAATGATTTATGAATCTATGTGCATCTAATGATAAGGTAGGCCACCATATTCCAATCTTTAAGAACTTAGTCTCAATTGATTCACCTATGAAGTGTCCTCCTACAATTCCATGATATAATTTTTCTAGCAATTTTGATCTCTCGTGCTCCAACGCTACTATACACAACACATCACACTTAACCATTTTGTAGAGAAATGCATTGATAATATTCAAAGGTATGGTTCAATGGATTATCTAATTTTTAATCTTTTTCAATATAATGTCTAGGAAATACTCCTTGTTCTAGGAAATTAGCTATGTCATCCAGATTTTCTAAAGTCAAAGTGCATATGAATAAGTCTATGTTTTCGGACTCATCTTAAATTCCTTTGGATCCTTACCATTAATTATTTGGATAAGATGATTTTGCTACACATTTTGCCTTCTAGGGTTCACATTGATCTAAAATTAAAATTCTAAGAATAATATCAACCACATGGATATTCTTTTGCCTAACTATTTAACCCTAAATCTAGATAGTATGTGGTATCTAGGGTTAAGGGGATTATATTAGATTTTACACAAAGGTGGTGAACTAAATTAATGAGCAAGTCAATTAATAAAAAACTTAGACAGATAATATTCTAAATTTATACAATTGAGATTGATAAAAATAGTAAAGTGCAACTATTGATAGATATTGCAATGAATTGAAAACAAATCATACTTAGCTAGTTTACTATGCACATGTAGGTTTGATCTGAAATAAGCTAGAAGTGGATTGAAAGGTGATCTTGAAAAAAATATCAGATCTTAGAAATATTGTCTCTATGGCTATTGATACTTGCATTGGATCTAGACAGTTACGTCGATGTAGGTGTCTAACCCTACTACAAGTGTCATGTACAAAATATTGACTGGATCTAGATGCAACCAACTAGAGCCTTATGGGTTTCTATTACCTTTTTTATGATGTATTTAGGTTGTGCACATAGGTTATCACTTTTTTTCAAATGATCAAACCCTAGCTCTTCACCCTTGGAGTGACTGTGGAAAAAATGGATTAGTGGGCTCATGGTGTCAAACTTCCCAAAGGATCCCTTTGTTAATGGGCATTGCCTACATAGACAATACTCTGAAGAGTTCCTCATAATTATGTATTTATCCCCTATCTGTTGGTTTATGTTTACACAAGGATGCCATGTTTGATAATTAAAGATATGGAGAGACCTATCTTGCAACTTGACAAATATAGCTCACGGGATGCTCATTGAATGCCTTAAACATGCGGAAATATTGCTCCTATGACTAATATAGAAATAGAGATAAATAGGAAAAGTTTTCTCACTTGAGTGCTTCTTGGTTTATTACCTTGTGAGTTATATGTTATTTCCAGGTATGAAGTGAATGACGGTTGATCTTGTATATATATCAATCCATTTTAGAAATATCTCACATTAAAGCACTTAAGCCAACCTTTTGGATATGTTATTTTTAAAATTTGGATGAATTTTTAGCATTAAACACTTTTTAGTAAATGTGGACACTTGCATCGACATAGGTGTCTATTTAAGATGTAAGTGTTCAAAGAGATATAAAATATGTACATGTCCAAAACTGAAAATGGAGAATAATAATCAGGTTTAGAGATTTTTGCATAGTATAGAATGCTTGGTCATCAAAATAATAATGGTTGGACTAAGAGATAAATAATTTAGGCATAAATAGATAGTGAATATGAGCCTTTCAACAAATAGCATGTCTATAACTAAAAGATACAACCATGATAATTATTTTTCAAGTGTACAAGACTAGGGTACTATATAAATCATATATTTTCCCCTCTTTAATTTAGTAATAAAATTTATAGTTTAAAGGTAAAAAAAGTCTACATGGGTGTGTATAGCACACCTTGATTTTGCATGTGCCCAACTTGAGTGCTTTGCAAGTGACTAACCTACAAACAAGAGCATAGTATAATATATACTTAGTGTATGCAATTTGAAATTGAAAGAATATGAAATGCTTGAAAGTATAAGGAGCAAGGTTAGGAGTACACCTATGTGTCAATGTAACCATCTTGTCTTTTGATAATTTGATTTGAAAAGATGACTCATTATGAAGTTTTGAAGCTGAGATTAAGACAATTATGAACCTGCAAGTGCACGTGCGCACGCGCGCACACACACACACATGCATGCATGCATGTATTTGAGGACACATATCCCCAACCTTGGTGTAAAATTTGAGTTGAAACATAACCATTGAGCTTGTTTCATTTCAATTGTGCAACCCAAATATGTGTATAATATAGTGAGTGTGAATGGTTTAATCAACTCACACTATATATCTGGTGAGGGTGGATGATTTCATCAAATCCAACTTATAAGTCTTGTAAAGTTAGATGATTTAGTCAAATTTAACTTATAAGTTTAGCAATATTGAGTGATTTAATCAAATCAACCTTCCAAAGGTGAACCAAATACTATAGTAGATTGGTTCGATAACAATCCATCTTAGGAATGATAACAATCCATAGTAGTATTTCAAATCTGGTAATTGATTTGATTTTGAAAATTTAGTTACCCTTTGCATGGCAATTGCACCTCATATATGTCTCAATCTAAAATTTGGGTATAATAACAATACCAATGTATATAATGCCACCACAAATATATATCCAAACCATATAACTGTGAAATATGGTGAATTTTAAAATGGTGCAAGTGTGGAGGACATGTTTCTATGGCATGCCCCCACTAAATTTGGAAAATTTGAGAATTGGTGTAAATATGGAGAACATGTTTCCATAACATGCCCCCATTTTAATATGGAGATGTTGAGCAATGAATAAGTTTGGAGGTCATGCCTCTATGACATGCCTCCACTGTAATATGGAACTATGCAAATGTGGAAGTCATACATTATGACATTCCTTCACTGATATGACCCCTTTTTGAGGTGAGGGGAAAGAGAATATGGTAGTTACCTTAGCTCAAAAGGTTAAGATAAAGGTATAACTTGTGTATGCATCGTTTAGCATATATGAGTAGTATGTCTAGGTAGATATAGCATCGAGGCACGCAATATGTCATCACATCAAGTCATAAGATGCATGATGCAGATCATGGCAATGTCTGGAGAGCAACAATACAATCTCAACAATCAATCAAGCAAACATATAATAGCACTCAAAATCAAAGCAAAAGGAAATGGTCAAAGGAGATCTCATACAAGGAGCATGTGCAAATGTTGCACAATTAAAGGGACATGACTTAGTCAAATGTCAAAAAAACATATAAATGACATAATCAAATGTACACATACAACATAGATTGATATATTTAAATATACAAATAGAAATAAAATGCATGGGGATGCAATCAGTAGAGTATATTCAAATGCTCACATAGACAATACAATGCAAGACAATATAAAGCAAGTAACACATTCAAGTAAGCAAATAAATTAAAACATAGAATATAAAAATCCAACATGAACATAACATACTAGTTCCTAAACATTTGTGTTTGCAAAATTTTAAGTACATAGCATATCAAGTATATTATGTAAGGTATAAGCATGGATATATTCATGTGTAAGTATATAAGCTCAAACATGATAATGTAACTGATCATAGAATAATATAACCTGGGTGTATCATGATCAAATAATCCCAACATCTATATATGCAGGGAAGGACCAACATTTGTATAACCTAGGTGTACTTATGATGTGAATAGAGGGAAGGCCCAACATCTGTATAACTTGGGTGTAATTATGATGCGAGTGGAGGGAAGGCCCAACATCTGTATGTGCATATATCATATATATGCGTATGCATGTGTCACACTCAAATAAAATGTGAAACATGTGTATATAGGATAATAATTATATGCTATTTACTAACATGGAGAAAATAACATATGCATTAGAAATAATACAATTAGGAACATGTTGAATTTTGTTTTGGTATTTTTTATTTTTTTAATGTTTTGATATTTTTAAATATTTGATTTTTTAATTTTTTGTGGAAAAGGTAAAGTCTAATCAATTATCCCATTTAAGAGATGCTCATCTGGAAGTGCTATGAACATTATATATATATATTATATCAAATTGGTGGTATTTTTTAGGAGCATGTATAGGTGTAAAATATGGCGATGTAGGCTCTGTGATGCTCTGTGTATGTATCATAGGACTCTATGATCTTGAAGAGGTAATAGAATAAGTAGGGGTTCATGGAACCCATAGTTTTGTGCTCTATAGTGTATTTGAAGTAGTAATAATATGAACATATTTCGTTGTTCCTAATAACCAAGTATGTTGCATAGTACTAGATGAGGATTCTGTGGAATCCTCTGTAAATCTCCAATGCAATGGTCTCTCAAGTATGGGACACTTAGAAAAGTGGATTTCCTATTACTTACACTTTCATGGAGGATTGACCTTAGTAAGTTTGATAATTAGCTATCTTGGAATAAAATTCTCTTTTTTAAGTGGATGTTCATATGAAATTCCATGAACTATGACTACTCTGTTGTTATGAATAGTTTTAATCCACCCATGCACTGTGGAAGGTATTGTGTGGTCTTTATGTATCCAATGTCATCCTAATAACATATAAAACACTCCTAATTATGGTATGTCTAAGAAGGTAGTGACCACATGTATTGCGCCAACTTGTAAAGGTAAATAAATCTCACAAAGAACATGTTGTGAGGCCTTATTGAATGCTCTGTTGACTTTGGTCGAAGGGTACAAATTATCATGTGTATATCCCAAATGTGCAAATAATGTCATATTGCAAATGTTTTCACTAGCACCATTATCAATAATAATAATGCGAATAGGCTAGTGATCAAGGTATGCATGACTAAACAATGAATGAAGATGTGAGTCATCATCCACAATCTCACTGTCATCAAAAGTAATATATGGTCTCTGAACCATAAGAGGTATATGTCATTTATAAGTACTAATCATTTCATCTAATGGGTGCCCATAATGTGGTGGAGGATGTGAATTATATGCCATTTAAACTTCCAGATTATTCTAAGAATGATCTTGTAATGGAAACTACACATCTTTTGGTTCTAATGGTCACCGAGTTATGACCCTGAATCTTTGAGAGAATCATCAAATGCAAGTTGTTGGTTATTGATAAGGTCTTGTATATTATGCTTCAAGTATGACATCGATTAGTAGAATGCCCAGGGCCCTAATGATAGTCACAATAAACATTGGCATCATATCCATGAGGTAGAGGTCTACTCAGATCAACCTCTATGAGAGGAGGGAGAGATATGAGATGATAATCTACAAGCTTCTTAAGTAGAGAAGTTGGAGACTTAGGTAATCATGTAAATTGTTGCCTTGGCGTATTGGATATAACAAACTGATTATGTTTCTGTGACATTGCATTAACAATTGTAGTTATTTCTTTTTTTGGTTCTGTAGCTTGGAGCTTGTAGTTTTGTTGATATGAAACTTGGTATATGATGTAGTTGGTGTGTTTGCTACATAATTAATCTTGTTCAATAAAATAAGTTTCATTTCATGATCTCTAACAATATGACATAAGTCATTAAAAGATTTGAAATTTTGAAAACAATGGATTCATATAATGGTATAATCAAACTTTGCTTGAAGATGTCTTGAAGCTCTTTATCTACCATTTGAATCTTTATTTTGGCCAACATTATTTTGTACCTCAAGACATATTAATTGATAGGTTCATTTTTTTCTTGTTTGATATTTGTAATTTAGGCATATGACAAATTTTTGGTAATGTTGATATAGAATTGTGTCAAAAACTGACTCGTAAGAGGTTTGAATTCTTTTATTAATTAGATTACTAAATCATAGAACCACCATAGAGCATAGTCCTTGGGGCTCTTTAGAAATAATCAAAAGTTTATTAGTGAAGAAATAATCAAGGCATGCCACATAGAAAGATCAAAGATGTTGTTCAGGATCACCCTTGCCATCATAAAATATGAACTTAGATGCAAAAAACCCAGTTGGCAAGGGGTGTAAATATATCTTAGGTGCAAGAGAGTTATGCAATACCTCTTGTGAATCAATAACATAGGATGTATTCATAAAATTTTGCTCAATATTTGTAACCTTAGCTTGAAAAAGATTTATAGTTTGGACAAGATATTGCACATTTTTCTCACTAAGGTTTGAAGTTTGAGAAGTCACCAAAGGAGGTATACCCCATGGTTTGAGTTGATATAGGCATTGAAACTAGTAATTGGGCTAAAGTGTCAATGTTTCACATATATGATGTAGCAATAGTAGGATTTGTTTCGGGGATCAATGGTGTAAACACATAAATCGTGCCGCCATTAGATGTATGAAATGATGATGTGCTCAAGGGGGGTGGTTGATATGGAATCAATTGTAATAACACAAATATTCACTATCATTAGGGGAGGATGGCTTAGCCTTGGCATGTTTACTGATTTCATCTCTTGTAACATACGAAAATGCATCCATTAAGTCATTGTTATAGAGATGAGTGACTAATGCTTCTTTATCTTCTTTTTTAAAACACTTTTTTAATTAAATTTTTTATTTGTTTATAAATAAAAAATTGTAATTTTGAAGCAATAATTTTACAGCAATAAGAAACCAAAAGAAGAGAAAACCCTAGGTTAATTTAGGGTTTTAAGGCTAAAGGTCAGGTTTACCAAATGTTTAACCCTAAATTTAGATATATTTGTGGCATCTAAGGTTAAGAGGATTAGATTAGATTTTACACAAAGGTGGTGAACTAAAATAATGAGTAGGACAATTAATAGAAAACTCAAATAAATAGTATTTTGAATTTATACAACTGATATTTATAAAAATAGTAAGGTATAACAATTGATAAATATTGAAATGAATTAGAAACAAATGATACTTAGTTTATTTAATAAGCAAATATAGGCCTGATATGGAACAAACTTGAAGTGGACTACAAGGTGATCTTAGAACACTCATCAAATTCTATAAATATTCTCTTTATGGTTGCAAATGCTTGCATCAAATTTAGATAGTTATGTCGATATAGTTGTCTAACACTACCATAGGTATCCTATACGTAATACTGACTAGATATGGATGTGACCAACTATATCCTTCTAGGTTTTCTATTAATTTTCTTTTAATGTCTTCAACTCATACATATAGGCTTCAAATTGTGTGCATAGGCTATCTCTTTTTGTCAAATGATCAAATCCTAGCTCTTCACCATTGGGGTGACTATGGGAAAAATGGGTTAGTGGTCTCATGATGTCGTGCTTTTACAAGGACACTTTTTTCAATGGACGATGCCTACATATTTGAGACTCTCAAGAGGGCATTATTCTTATGTTTGGATTGTGTGTGAAAAAGGATGAAATGTGTGATAAAAAAAGACATGCAGTGACCCAGCTTGTAACTTGGCAAATATGGCTCATGCACTACTCCTTGAATGTTTCATACCAATGTAAATATTGATCCTATGACTGATATAAAAATATGGACAAATAGGGTAGGTTTACTCATTTGAATGCTTGATTGAGTTCTTATTGGTATATTACCTTGTGGATTGTATGTGATTTCTAGGTGTTTCCAGATATGGAATGCATGAGGGTTGATCTTGTATATATACCAATCCTTTTTCAAAATATCTCACATTAAATCACTTAGGACAAACTTTTGGATACATTTATTTTGAAAATTTGGATGACTTTTGGGTACTAGACACTTTGTAGTAAAGGTGGACACTTGCATTGACACAAGTGTCCAGAGAGCTAGAAAATAAGTACATGTCTAAAAATGACAGTGAAGGATAATAATCAAGTTTATAGATTTTTTCATGGTATAGAAGTTCTAGTCATTAGAATAAAAATGGTCAGACTAAGAGATAATAAATTTAGGCATGAAGAAATAGTGAACACGAGATTTTTGACAGTGGATAAGTCTAGAACTAAAAGGTATAGCCATGATAGGTATTTTATAAGTGTACAAGACTAAAGTAATATATAAATATATTTTAGTATCTACACTAGCATAGACTTATTCACCAAGTATCTTAGATTTTGGTGGTTCATAAAGAATTAAAATAGTGTTTCAAAGAGATAATGTTTGAATTTCTAAAGTGAAAACACCATAATCAAGGCCTCTTGCTCTGTTGTAGTGTAATTCTTCTCTGTTGTTGGCAATTTTATGCTTGTGAAGTGAATGGGGTGATCCAAACCCCCATCCCCTAACTGATCCAAAATGACTCCAATTGTAGTTCCTGAAGCATCTACGTGAAGATGAGATGGCTTACTCCAATCAGGGACACTAATACGGGAGTCATTACCAAATTCTATTTTAAATCCACAAAATATGCCTGGCATTTATTAGTCCAATCAAACTTTGTATCTTTGTAAAATAACCTCTCCATTGACATAGATATAGCTATGTACCCTTTTGTGAACTTGCAATAATAACATGTATGTCCAAAGAATAATCTCATTTTAATAGAGATTGTAGGAGGTGACATACCCATAATGACTATGATTTTAGCTTGATCAACTAAAATCCCATCGTTACACACTATGTAGTCAAAGAGAACACTAAATGATGTAAAAAACAAATATTTTTCAAATTCAATGCAAATGTATTGATTTTGACATTGTTCTAACATGAATCACATCTTGGATAAGTTTTCTTTGAATAGAGACAACACAATCCAATCATCAAGATAAACTTCTAAAATCACGGATGAATCTTTGAACGTAATGAGGAAATAACTAGAGCACTAGTGAGACTAAAAGACATTACCCTATATGCAAAGGAGCCCCATTCTATTGAAAATGTGGTTTTGGCATGATCATGGATGCGATAGGTATCTAATAATAGCCATCGAAGCCATCTATAAAGGACTAAACTTAGTACCCTATGATTGACTCTAAAAATTCATCTATAAAGGGAATCATAAATGGGTCATTAATATAGGAATTACTCAATGCCCAATAGTCCCCATATACTTTGATCTCTCTTAACATTTTAGGTTGTACCACTATTAGAATTACCCATTCTATAGAATAGACTTTGTGCCCTGCGACCGACTCTAAAAATTCATCTATAAAGGGAATTATAAATGGTTCATTAATATAGGCATCACTCAATGCCCTTTAGTCCCCATATACTCTGATTTCTCCTAACATTAATTCTTACTTCTTGCATGCGATCAATTTCAACCTTCACTTTAAGCTTCATATTGGGATTTAACCTACAAAGGAATTTTTTTATAGACCATGCACACTCATCGAGTTTTATATGCATTTATTCTAATGAAGGGTCTTCACCCTTGACTTCTAAAGATTTTTGGGAACACCTTTTGATAGTCAAGTAATAATTGCAAGCCTTCTGATAGCTCTTGTTGTGTCCAAAAGTCATCCAAATTTGTAAGGTTGGTGCATCTTCATTACCAATGTTTCATATCGATTTATTTAATGGTTATTAATATATTTTATTGGACACACTTGGCATAGAGTCTCAGAATGTCCTTTGCCCTTCTTATTCTTGAATGTTTAAATTTCATAGTCATGCATTTTCAGTCTGCATTGTGATTTTATATTTTGGTTCTAATTCCCGTTTAACTACGAATAAACCCTTCAGCTCTAGGTCGTCATTGATATCACTGGACTCTTTTTATTCTTTGTCATCCATGATTCTATTATAGGGTTGCATTGGAAATTACTATTTCTACTTATTGGCCTTGTAATTTTAGATAGTTGTATTCAAATCTCTAGCTACTTCTACTTGTGAAGAGGAGTTCATCACAATGCTTAAATCCTCTTCTCAGCCATGACATAATAAAATTATTAACTTCTGAAGAGCATTCTGTACTGGGGGATTCTCATCCTAAAAAAAGGTTGGAATAAAATATTGTTGAACTTGTGGCCAATTTTTACTTTCACGCATGTGTTCTTGGTGTATATACCATGTTGTTAGAATAAGCACTAAAGTATGCTTGGATACATGCAACTCGTATATGGGTTATACACCCTTTGAAGTGCACACATATACACATTTATGAATATGCATTTCAAGACAATTTCCTTACAATAAAAATGGCCATTGATTTGTGATTGCATATGCTATTTAAAATTGATCTCACAAGCATATACCAATGTACTTGATTTGACATATGTACTACCCACCATGTCACATCAGTTCCATTTGTAGCATGATTTAGCACACTGAATTGCTAATATGTATTTGGAACATGTTGCTCTAATTTGGAAATAGATTGGCCCAAATCATCAATTATAAAATATTGAGTTAATTATCACTCTATCGAGAAAACCATTATCATTGGTCTCACCTCATAGTATCCTCTTGCTCTATTTAGCATATGATTATATGAATCCAAACTCATTAAAGATCTAACTTCCCATGGTAGAAAACCTTCCTGAGTGGGTTTGGTGCAATCCATGTTTATCGCATCAACTTGATATATAAAATCTAATTCAGACCTTGTTGGGATTACACAGATGGAGACTTGCTTTCCCATATCCAAAATTGTAGAACTTGCTCTTTTGGTATCATATTTTTAGATGAAGGTTGCTTTATTTTTTACAATGGCCAAAATGGTTCTATCTATGGATGGAAAAATTTGAACTCTACAGCTCGTAGTGCGTCATGCTTAGACTTTGTATTAACTTTAAACCAATTGTTTTCCCCATAGCCATAGGGTGAATCAAGTCCTTTAGAAATGATATAAGGATTGATTTTAGCTTTATTCAAAGGTATGATAATATTTATATCCCCGTGGTGTCCTTCCAATGATTGTGCATTGTGTTGATGGTGATTTACATATCATATGCCCCATTTTTACTGATCAACATAGGGTAGTACATTTCATCAGTCTTCATATCTATGACTTCAAAATTGCCTTGTATACTTAGATCAACCAATTTGATTTCTACATATTTTAGTCACCCAATAGTTTATATTCTTCTGTAGTCTGTGAGACTCAACATAACTATTAGCAGAGGTTCTTGGAAAACCCTTAAGAACATGTTAGTTCAGGGATAGATTGCACATGAAGCAATAAAAGTGAACAACATATGAAAATTCATATTGAATATATTCATTAATAGGAAAATTAGACATGTTTATGCATAAAATCATAGACTAAAAGAATTAGAACAATTGGCATAAAGTATAGGATTGACAGAGTATTCATTACGCACAAAACAATGATAAAAGATACAAAGAAAAACCATCTCAGAATGATATATATTAATCTCTATCACATCAAAACCATATCCAAATGCAATTGAGCACTATACATATTTTTAAAAAGCGTTGTCTCTTCATAATCTAGCCTTCATTATGTCCAAAAAGGACTCTTTGCATTCTGAAATCTATTGTTATGCTTACAAAGATCGAACACATACAAAAATATTATGTAAAAGATAAAATAGTGCAAGTCACACACGTGTCCATCAAATATACTCTATGATTTTGGTAAACCTATTCTACATCCAACACTTTCCTAGATTTTAAAAACAATTATCTCATCCTAAGATAAAATCGTGGTAAGGGATCCTGATCTTAAACTTGAGATGAGGAATTGAACTAGAAACAAGAGTTATGTTTATCACTCAAGGTGTCATTTACCGATTTTCACCCTTTTCACACTACTTAACCACTCTTTAAAGTTTTCAACTAAGTATTATACCATCCTACCATCTTTTCATGTTTCAATAGACTAGATTAACTAGGTGAACACCTTTTATGGGTTTTCAACCAACCTGGTCTGACTCTTAATGCTTAAGACCATCCTATAAAATTATGCAAAAACTTGTGAAAACTAAAATATCAAAAGTGTGCAGTACCTAACAGGTAGGTGGTGGCATTCATTGGGTGGGCTACACAACAATTTTCTAAGATGATGGTTCTACTAGAGCTGCAGATGAAGCACATGGTTTTGCAGAATCTATTGATGGAGGGAGTGTTTGTTGTTGGATGGTTGGATGCAAGCTTGTGACAATATTCTTCTGATGAAGCATTTATTATAGCTATTGTGGAGGAATAAATTGAGGCTCCTCAATAAGTTTTGCAATGGAGGCGTCAAGTTGAGATAAATCTTGCTTTAGCATTTTCCAGTTAATCATCACTTTTTGCACAATAGTGAGTAATGTGCACAATGAGACTTGAATCACCATCAAGTTCTAAATATCTTCATATTTTGTAATGGTGATGAGTGCCCTAGAATTTGACACTTTGATCTAGATGTCTTGAGAGATCTCCCCTAATCAGTCTGCATGCTTTTACGTGTAGATGCCAATAAATGAATTGCATAGAATCTCATTGTGCTAGGTTTGTAGTTTTTGCATGGCATTATCCCTTGAATCAAGCAACTATTTGAGTGAATTATTCATTGATTCTAGGGTAGCTAAATAATCTTTCATCACAGCTTTGGATTTGTCCATCCTATTGAACTCTAACTTAGCTACAGATAATGAATTAGTAATATGTTTCCAATTTAGCATACCTTACGGTATTTATTTGGCTTGGAGTGAAACTATATCTAAATTTGTTTGTATTCCTCCAAAATTTCATAGATTGCCTATGTTTCTACTTTGATGTTCTTCCCTTGAGCTTGTAATGATTGCAACTTGTGTGTAACCAAATAGTCTTTAATCAATTATGCCAATAGAGCTGAGAACTACTTTTCTTCAGACATGATCTAGTAGCCTAGGACTTGGGTAACTAGTGTGGGGCAGTTACTGTCAATTAGTTGGCATGCATTGGTGAACTAAAGGCTCATATTTGAATTATCCTCTCATATTTATATGACTTTCTACTCCAAGGATAAAGCCTCTGTGCTATGGATTTTTAGAAAGAAGTTATTGTATGCAATCTGAAATGCATCAAGTCTATAAATCAATCTTGGCTCGAAAAAGATAGAGCATACCTACACTTCCAATTGGGAATACATTTTTCAAGTGGGAGCATGACCAATATGGGGATCCACTAGACCCGATTAGGGGATCAATTGTCACAATACACCATGTTAGTAAAGGTTCTACAAAGGGTTATAAATCCTAAAGTCTAACACAATCACGCAACAACCCTAAAAGAGTCCTGGGTTTAATGTTCACTCTATTCTAATAAACAAGAAATTAAATCTAATTTAGTGCACACCAAAGCTTATGGCACAATATGATGGGTTAGTAAAGTAATCAAAACATGTATAAGAGAATCTCAATTAAGCTAAGTATGATTAAGACCCTAATACATGAAATATGAAGAGTAATATTATTCGAGCTGATACTTATGCTACTTACCTAAATGTGAACCCATCGAGATTCAATCTCTCCCTTAGCCAAAGGGGCTTCACAAGAGGTTGTTTTGGTTTGTAAGGATAACTAAGAGAGGCCAAAGCATCCAAGACTTATCCACAAGACTAGATTCTCCAAGTAAAACCCCTAAACTAAGACTCCTCAAGTAGAATGGTGTAAGAGTAGATTATAAATAAGCACGAGTGAATAATAATTATTGATTACATATTGAAATAATGATGAAATTATCTTATATTTATATGTGGATCTCACTCTAAATTCTTCTAAATATGTCAGATGTACAAGGTCGTCTTAGTCGACCTTATATGTTTTCAAGAGATAAATCACTAGGTCTCAAGCTAGGTCGATTGAAGCGCTGACAAAATTCTAAGTGAAAAATACCGTAAATAGTATAGGGTCAACCTAGTTAACCCTATACAATAATCAGAGGATGAAAACTATATAGAGTCAATCTAATTGACCTAGTATAGTCAACTGGCAAAAGGGGATCAAATTGAGGAAAAGAGGGATGGAAAGAGGAAAAAGACCAGAGAGTGTGCAAGGGTGGAGTAATAGATTAGGGAATAGTTTTAAGAGATGGTTGGATTGCTAATAATGTGACAATAAGGGAAAATAATCTTACGAAGCACCAAAGGTCTGCCCACCCCTTTCTCAGGGCACCCCTTAAGGCATGCACTTAGAGAGATTGAGTCTCTATGGGTTCCTACAAGATGTAAAGCATAAGTATTTGATAAAATTTGAAAATATTATGTGTATACATATGCTCCACTTGAATATTATCATGTGTCACTAAGGTTAAAAAGGGGATGGTGCTTCGAGAAAGAACATAATGACACATAATGTTGATACTAAAAAAAGTTGCAGTATTTTAAAAAAAATAACTAAAAGTAAATGATTGAAAAGTAAATAACTAAAAACTAAATGTAATGCATACCTTGATTTACCTTTATCGTTGAATGGTTGTCTGATGTGTTGTTAGTTTTGATTGTGTAGGGTACAGAGACTACTTTTGACAAACTCAAGAATACAAAACTGAAGAGCAAAAACAAACAAATACAAGAAATCCAAGATAGTTGATGTTATGAGGATGGGATGTACTTGGAAAATTTGGCAAGCTGGAGTGACAAGTGCTATGTTAAACTAAATGACCAAGTCAAAATAAGAGTAAATCAGGTAACCAAAAATCCAAGGCTACTAAAGACCAAAAAACTCAAATAAGTTATCCTTAAGTAAGAAAGACAAACTCACCAAGTCAAACCAAGGATACATGTCAAACAGGATGGTAATACAACATCAATGGTAAAAGAAGAAACAAAAATGGTAAAAAAATATTGATGAGTGAGTAGTATCAATCCTTATCTCACTCAATAATGGAAAAAGGTGTATAAAAGGGAAAACAACATTGATGAGTGAGAAGTAACAAACCAACCTCACTCAGGTTCTGTAAAAATAAGAAAGTAAAAAAAAATGATAAATGTTCAAAGGAAAGTAAGAAAAGTCTAGGAATGTAAATCATAGTGAAAAAGAAAGGAGTAATCAATAGTGGCTCAAACATGTTGTTTCACTCTAAGGATAGATAAAACTAAAACAAAGTAGTGATAGCATGTTTTTAAGAAATGAAGAAGAAGGAATTAAAGAAGGGAAAACAGATTTGGAATCACAATTTGCTTGTCAAGAGGGGAATGAAATGGGTAAAGGGGAGAATGAAGGAAAAACCAAGGTAGAGTAACTCTTTATCGAAGTCAAGACATTCAAATTAGGTTTGTCAAAATAAGAGAAATTTCAACCTTAAGGACTCCGAAGAACTTATCTTAGCCACACAAGTCTTAGGTCAATAAATAAAGTATATAAATCATCCCATGAAGGTTATATGCATGAAAATTAAAATGGACCTACCTTCCCACAATGTTTTCCCCGTTCCTTAGGACCCCTTACATATCGTTCGGTCTACTGCAAAGATTGGGTACTTACATGAGAAAGTAGATAGCACCATAAAGTTTGTTGAATTCCCCTATTCCAATCTACTGGCCTACCACACCCCCAAGGACCTTGGCTCTATGTGAGGGCAACTATGGAATTTGAGCTTCGATTAGAGATATGAGATGTGCTTATAATTACATTTTTTAGTGTGATGTTGATTTTTGAGATTTGTATGTTGCCTTTTAGATATCATTACCTTTTAATTCAAATGATTTGGCTTTTAACTTTATTGATGGCTTTTTTTATTACTCCTCCATACATATTTGGAAAACCAAACATGGGTGCTAAAGATGACTTTCATTTGAATAGTTGGGACTTGATTGTTAAGAGAGAGAACTTTAAAGAGCATGGGGTCCAAGAGTCTCATAAATCTAGGTGAAATAATTGTGATATCTTGACTTCGACCTTATTTTATTCAATGTGGAGTGAAAAAAAATGGAAATCAAGAGGAAAGACACATGGAACAATTTAAATTACAAAAAATGTGACAAATGATAAAATGCGATATAATGATAGTAAAGTGTGATTCCTTATCATAAGAATGAGGGAAATGGAGGAAAACATGCTAACATAAATTATTGTGCAAATTCCATCTACCAAAAGAAGCAAAAAGCTAAATTTTGAAAATAAGGATCAAATAACATTTTCTTATAAAAGGATTGATATGATGGTAATTTTATAAGGAGGTTCGTGTCTTATTTGTGGTCTTACACTATAACCTCATAAAAGAGAAACCCACGAGGGTACCAATAAGCAAGTGAAATATAAAGTAAGGTAAACAAAAAGATGGTAGTTTTGTGAGGAATGTCAGTTCTTATCCACAGTCTTACAAAGCAACTCACAAAATAAAAACCCAAGGGGTGTCAAAAGAGAAAATTCAAGAAGATAAAGAAGACTATGGTATATCAAGAAACCAAAAGACCAAAAGGGAGGACTAAAGGTTTATGAAAGGAAGGAACTAACTGCAGAGGGAAATACCCATGTAAGTAACCTGTAAAAAGTGTTATATAGATGTACATAGAAAGCATGTAAATAAGGAAATGATCCTACACTAACATCCATATCAAGGATGAACATGTGAGAGACAAGCTTGTGTGTCTCAGTAGGTTTCTTAGAGTTGAATTAGTTTGGTAGCATGTAATGAATAATAAGAGTGGGCATCGTAAGATAACCCAAAGGGTAGTTGGATGTAGGGATGGGCATCTCAAGATGCCCCAAAGGTTAGAATAAAATGTGGATGTGCGTCGCAAGGTACCCCACAAGCTGAAAAGAGGAAAAAAAAAGATAGGAAATGATAATAAGTAAAGAGAACCCCATATAGTGTCTAAATGGATTCATGTTGTCCAAGAAGATTTTGATAGGGAACATAATGCTTGAGAGAAATTAACAAAATGATAAGAAATAAAAATAGAGAACTGGATCGACAAATAGAGAAAACAAAAAAAAGTACAGAGTCGACTGGGTTGACCTAGTACAAAAACATGGTTTGCAAACAATATAGGGTCAACTAGGTTGACCTAGTATAGTGAACAGAGGCTGGAAAAATGTACAAGGTCGATTGGATTGACTCAGTATAGCAGACAAGGAAAATTAGTAAGCCTATAATAGATTGTGAATTAAAACAAGATAATTTTTACAAGTAGTTTGAAAATTAATTTGAAATGTAAGAAAAGTATGGAAAATATATGATAAAAAGAATGAAATAAGTGAACAAATCCTATAAGGGTTAGTTCACATCGGGTTCACTAGGATGTATGCAATTATAAATGCATCATGTCTATAAATCAATCTTGGCTCAGAAAAGATAGAGCATACCCACACTTCCGATTGGCGATACATTTGTTAAGTGTGAGCATGACCAATATGGGGATCCGCTAGAACCGATTAAGGGATCACTTGTCACAATACACCATGCTAGGAAGGGTTTTAAATCCTATAGTATAACACAATCATGCAATAACCCTAAAAGAGTCATAGGTTTAATGTTCACTCTATTCTAATAACAAGAAAATAAATCTAATCTAGTGCACACCAAAACTTGTGGCATAACATGAGGGGTTAGTAAAGCAATCAAAACATGTATAAGAGAATATCAATTAAGTTAAGTATGAGTAAGACCCTAATACATGAAATATGAAGAGTAATATTATTTGAGCCAATAATTATGTTACTTCTATGTACTAAAAGAGAGGAGAAAAAAGTTAGAATATACTTACCTAAATGTGAACCCGTCAAGATTCAATCTCTCCCTTGGAAAAAGGGGATTCACAAGAGGTTGTTGTGGTTTGTAAGGATAACTAAAAAATGCCAAAACATCCAAGACTTATCCACATGATTATATTCTCCAAGTAAAAACCCTAAGTGAAGACTCCTCAATTAGAATGGTGGAAGAGCAGATTGTAAAGAAGCACAAGCAAATAATAACTCTTGATTGCATATTGAAATAATGATAAAATGATCTTGTATTTATAGATGGATCTCACCCTAAATCCTTTGAAATATGTTAGCTATATGGGGTCAACCCTGTTGACCCTATATGTTTTTGGGAGATAAATCACTAGGTCTCAAGCTAGGTAGGCCGAAGGGCTAACGAAACTCCAAATGAAAAATACCCTAAATAGTACAAGGTCAACCCAATCGACCCTGTATAGTAATCAGAGGCTGAAAAATATACAGGGTTGACCCAGTCAACCTAGTACAATCAACTAGCAAAAGGGGATCAAAGTGAAGAAAAGAGGGATGAAAAGAGGAAAAAGATTGGAGTGTGCAAGGGAGGAGTAATAATTTAGGGAATGGTTTTAGGAGCTAGTTGGATTGATAATAATGTGTCAATAAGGGACAACAATCCTATGAAGCACCAAAGGCCTACCCACCCCTTTCTTGGTGTACCCCTTAAGGCATGCACTCAGAGAGGTTGAGTCTCGATGGGTTCTTGAAAGATGTAAAGCATTAGTACTTGATAAAATTTGAAAATATTATGTGTATATAGTTGCGATTTCAATTTTTTTGGTAAGTGGCAACTGGGAATCATCCAAAGATGTTTCATGTGTAGTTGTATCTTGAGACATGGATGACATCGTAATCAGTGCAGGGGCTGATGTAAACTATTCCAAAGAAAGGAAATAATTTGTTCATATAGTGGATGACGTGAGAACATCCTATATCCATTGGATAGTGATTTTAGGTCTTAAATGAGAAGCCTCCTCCTGTGCACCTCCTTATGTCATAAGTTCCTATTGCACTGCACCTTCTACTTCTTCCTTAACTTTTAACTCTGTATCAGCTCTAGCTTTAGCTTTGAATTTAATCTTAGCTTTGGCTTCCACTTCAGCCTTATCCTTAGATTCTACCTCAGCCTTGGCTTTAACATCTACATCAGCCTTCGCCTATTCTTGTTTGTCTGACTTAGCTTTGGCTCTAGATGTAGCCTTGGCTTCCTTCTCCTTGACTACTCATTTAGCTTGCTCCTCTTGTATGTGCAGAGTTTATCTAGCCTTTTTCTCCTCGTGAGCCTTTGTTAGTGCCACTACTTCCTCTTTCTTTTGTTGCACAACCTATGCTTCTTAGCTTTTCTTGTATCTTTTACTTCATCTCTGCTTATTTGAGTCTTTTATTTTTAGCCTTTGCTTCTTCAACTCTTTTCTTTTGAGCCACTAATTCCTTGACTCTTTTATTTTGAGCCTCTACTTCTTCATCATTTTACCTGCGTTCTTCCTCCGTAGCATGTTGTTTGCACTACTCCTTATTATCCTTGTGCTTTGCCTCTTCTTTCTTTTTCTTCTTCTCTTCCTTTTCCATCCACTCAACCTCCTTTTGTGATTTTTTTGGATCTTATTGTTCCTATGTAGCTTATTATTATGGCTTCAGCTATGGCCAATTACTCTCTTCAGGCTCTTCCATGGGACTCAAGGAGTCCAACATCGCAACTGATTCTGAGTCTTCCAAAGAGGATGATTCCAAAATTTTACCTCTTCAAATAGCCATATTATTTATGGAAGTAGGCATTAGAATGAGGTGCTTCTTTGACCTCTTCACAATCTAGACCTGTGACTGTTGATGGGACACTTTAGCTTGATTTTCTCCACTCTTATCTGTTGGGTCTATAAAAGACACCATCATGTCTTTGATTATTGGAGACATTCGATTTGTAACATGAGTCCTTGGTCTATGAAGTAGGGTTTAAGGTGAATTTGCTTGTGTCAATGGGTCTTCTTCCTACACAATATAATATCTTGTAACTAGATCTACCTATAAAAGTTCTGCCTAAACTATTGTCAAGATGATTCCTGACCTATAGTGTTAACTATAATAGAAAGAGTTGGTTGAGTGATGTCAACCCATAAATCTTGTCTTATAAGATTTTGTACTTAGTAAGTGCACACTACTTTCTATAAATAATATTTCTCATCTTGTTACTCATAAACATCATTGTCGATGCTACGAGTATGGACTACAAAACTTATTGTTCTCCAACTTCCAGCTCTACCAAGTCACACTTAGCTTCTATATTTTAAACAAGTTTATTATAAATCCAGGACTTTGTATGGTTTGTCCTCTTTTTAGGTGGTGGTGGTGAAGCTCACCACATTGGTGCCTTCCTATTTCCTTTATCAATGTGTGATGGAGCCATTTTTAATTGTGGTGGTCCTTGTGGTTGAGTTTGTGGTTGGGGTTAAGTTTGTTCCTGAGTAGGCATGGGTTGTTACACATTTGGAGGTATGGAATGTAGAGGTTACACCGATCGAGCTACTAGGGATTTCTACCTCAAAACATTTGCTTGCACATTCAACATATTGATGAAAAAGGGTAATAGAGTTTCAATTGCTTTGATAAATTCATGCACTTTGATTTGGATACCATTGTGTAATTTTATTACTGACACATACTATTAAGATATTGCATCACATCCTAAGGTACCCCAACGTGTAAAATAATCATGGATTAGATCTCCAACCACCACACATTAAATCTCCCTAACTGTTCATCATAATACCCTATTTTAGTCCAAGAAATGTTGGTGAATGCAATAACATGCCAAAAATATCTAGTAGAGTTGACTAGTCCTTTAGATGATTTCCATTGTGTGAAACAAAGGAGTAAGACCAATAATTGGTACTAGAATGCCTATGATGTGCTAACGAGAGTATTCTTAATGTTTTTTATGAGTTATAAGGCTAAAAACTTGAGCCAATTAAAATCCTTGTGCAAATGTATCATGCAATACGTAATGTCCAAAATTCCTTTGGTTACCTACTTTGCATGCTTGGTTATTTTACAAAACCATTTGGTGATGCATTCAAACATGATGTGCATCGAAGCATCTTCCAAAGAATTGATGGGGACTCCTTTGCCTGCCCTTGTGTATTTTTCTTTGGTATCTAAGTGGATAGGTGGAGCTATGGATTTGTAAGGCAAAAGAGACTTTCCCCAAGATAAAATCCATGTTGCTCTTGACATGGTTGTAGGGTTCATGGATATGGTAACATCTTGAGACAAATGAATGGCACCTTCATTATATCGACTGAGAAAAGTATTCATGCCACATTTTTTGACTCGACTTGTTAATCTACTATGTACATATACTTGTTGCCTATTTTTATCCATCTTGACCAAATCCATGAACCTATCTTTCAATGAGTCCTAATCACCCAACCTCATAATCATTACAATTTGCAGATTGGGAACAATGTATTCCATAAGCATAACTACCTCAAGACCATAAACCAATTGAAAAGGAGTGAAACTTGTCACACATTTATAATTTGTTTTGTATGCCTAAAGAATCATAGGAATGCAATCCTACCAATCATCCCTTTAAACATTGCATATATTCATCAACATTTTACCCAATAGTTTGTTTGAAGCCTTAGCTTACCCATTCAATTGAAGATGATAGGCTGTGATTTTGTGGTGCAATATCATTAAATCCTCAATAAGAGTCTTGATTATAGTATTGAAGAAGTGATTACCTCTATTGCTAATCAATTTATTTAGGCATCCAAACCTTGTTATGATGTTTTCATACAAACATTTAGCAGCATCCTTTGTACTGCAGCTTGGTGTTGTAGTAGCTTCCACTCATTTCATGAAATAGTTTGTTGTAATAATGATATATCTCGCATGATTTCACTTACTTGGCGACGTTATGGGCCCTAAAAAATCAATGCCCCATTGTTTAAAAGGTTGCTATATTAGCATTGGAACCAAATGAATCTCATCTCAATGATTTAGTTTTCCCATTCTTTGACAAACATCACAGTGTTTTGCCACTTTATGAGTATCTTGAATCAAATTCAGCCACCAAAGACCACTTTGCAATATCTTCTTCGTAGTGGATTCTCTTATGAAATGATCTCTTGTAACTCCTTAATATGCTTCCTAAAAAATATACATCACTCATGTTCTAAGACTACTTAGTGTATCACATCATCCTTCTCGACCCTATACAGGAATCCATTGATGGGGCTATAAAGAATGGCTCGTGTAACCATTTTATTCTTATCCCTTTCAACATAGTGTGTAGGAAAAGTTCATTGTTATAGGAAATTCTCAATGTCCTCCATATTGTCAAGGACCATAGAGACTCTGAACAAGTGTGCATCTAGGGATTCATCCTGCATTTCTTCTAATTCTTCTCCATTCAAGAGCCTGCTCAAATGATCAGATCCCACATTCTCTCATCTTGACTTGACATTGATTCTGAATTGTAATTATTAAAATAGTATCAGTCAGCTGGAGATTCTTCCACTCAACATAGGCTTGTTAACTAGGTATCACAAGGCCTACTGATATATGAAAATGTCAAATGGTGTGGCCAAAAGATAATGCCTAAATTTCTATAAAGCAAACACCATTGTTAGGGTTTCTCTTTCTATGTTGTATAATTTTTATCTATGGTCGATAGTTTTCTACTTGCGAAGTGTATAGGATGATCTAACCCACCATCCCCCAGCTATGTTAGGACAACTCCTATTGCGATACTTGAAACATCCCCATGTACATGAAATGACTTCTTCCAATGAGGTAAAACTGAGATAGGAGATATCAATAGCCTTTATTTGAGTTTAATAAGTGTTATTTGACATTCTGGTGTCCATTCAAAATTTGTATTTTTGTGTAATAACTTTTCCAATAGCACAGAGATGGTTGTGTATCCTTTGATGATTTTTATATAATATCTTGTGTGACCAAGAAAGGTTTGCAACTCTTTGGAACTATTTGGAGGTGGCATCCCCACCATTACTACAATATTATCCTGGTCAACCAAGATTCCATCACTACATATGATGTGACCCAGCAAAACACTAAAAGGTGTGAAAAATAAGCACTTATTCAGATTCAATGCAATGCATAGGTTTCGACATTGTTCTATTATTAGACACAAATTAGAAATAATATTTTTAAATAAAGATAATACATACCAATCATCCAAATATACTTCCAAAAATTCATGAATAAAATATTTAAATGCAGTCACCACATCCCTAAAGAAAATTGTTGGAGCATTCTTAAGACCAAAGGGCATTACCTTATATGCGAATGAACCCCATTCTGTTGCAAATTTTATTTTAGCCTAGTCTTTTTCTGTGATAGGAATTTGATAGTATTCACTGAATCAGTCTATGAATGAGCATACCTCATGGCTTGTAACTAATTCAAGAACCTCATTTGTGAATGGTATGAGAAATGTATCATTAATGCAAGCATCATTCAATGCACAATAATCCCCACATACCTAAATCTCACTGGTATTTGTTAGCTGAAAAACCATGGGACTAACCCAATCTACCTTTTCTACTGGATAGATGATCCCTACTTCTTTTATGCGATCCAACTCAACCTTCACTTTCATCTTCATATTAAGATTCAATCTGTAAGTGAATTTTTTAATAGGTCTAACGCACTCTTTAAATTCAATGTGCATCTCCCCCAACGATGGATCTACACCTTTAACTTCTATGAACTTAGTCATAAAGATATCTTGATAATCTCTTAATAGTTGCAATACCTCTAAAATACCATTCTGAGCCCAATAGTCTCCCAAATTCATAATCTTTGGTACAAACTTCGTTCCAATATTTTATTCAATCTTTTTCAGTGGTTCTTCATATACTTTGTTAGATCCACTAGCTAGTGTCTCTTGTAGAGTTTGTTCTCCTTCTTATTTTGGAATTTTTATATTGCATAGTCTTTCTTCTTGTTGTTGTTATATGCTTTGAACACTTGTGGGATTTGCTTCCAGCTTTGGTTTAAAGAAGCCTTCTAAATCTAGATCCCCATTACTATCACTAGATTATATTAGCTCATATGTAATTCTATTACAAGGTTTAAGAAGAGACTGCTCCTGTTTACTAACCTTGTCATTATGAATCATTAGATTCAAATCTTGACCTACTTCTTGTTGTGATGATGAGTCTATCATAGATCCCAAATATTCTACCCAGTCATAACAAAGAAAAGTTTTGAATTTTTGCAATGCATTATGTGCTATTGGATTTTCATCTTCAAAAAGAAAAGTTTGAATAAAATCTTGTTGTACCTATGCTCAATGTTTAGTCTACCTCCTATGCTCTTGATGCATATATTATACATTTGGAAGTGGTGTTAGCGTGTCACTAGAAAATATGCACCCAATATCTTAGATCAACACCTTACGTAGACTATATATCTACACATTTATGAATATGTAGCTTTGAACATTGACCTTATTGAAATAATGGCCACTATGTTCTAACAGTGAGTGGTAATTGAAATTATGCTTGTAAAAATTCACATGATTTGTCCCATTGTAATTCTTATTTTCTATGCACTTCCCACCATGTCACAGTAGTTCCCTTCAAGGCATAAATGAGTGCGCTAACTCTTTTCTCTATATCTAGTACATGGTACTCCAACCTCAAGATAAAATAATTGATATCCTTTATTTCAAAATATTGTTGCAATTTGAATTTTGTGGTGACAACCATTTGAAAAGGTCATACCTCATGATCTCCCATGGCCCAATTCAACATATGTGTATCTAAATTTCCATTTATTGAAGATGTTGCTTCCCAAGGTAAGACAACTTATGGAGTAGGCTCTATATAATCCATTACTATTTCAATTGTATTATATAATAAATATACTTCTAACTTAGTTGGAGATCACACAAATAGAGAGGTATATCCTTCAATTCAAAACTAAAGAGCTAGAGTTTTTGTTAAAACTGGCTTGTAAACTGGTTGCTTTATGGTACATGGTTGTATGTGTTGTTTAAGTTGTGGTTTAAATAACTAATATTCTGTAGCTCGTAGAGCATTTTACTTTGTATCTGCATTGAATTTGAACCAATTATTATCACCATATGCATAAAGTGACTTTGGTTATTTTGGGATAACATAGGGATTATGTTGTAATTTATTCAATGGTATAACAACTATGTTATCTCCATGGTGTGCCTCTAATTGATTGTGCACTGTATTGATAGTCATTTGGCCATCATAGGCCCATTTATTATAAATTAATGTAGAATAATGGGTCTTGTCTATTTTCATGTCAATGACCTCAAAATATCCTCATAGACTCAATAAATTTAATTTCCATATCTTCTAAGCGACCAACTGGCTCTACTCTCCCATAATCTTTAAGACTAAGAGTAATAGGATTGTAGCTTAAGGTGAGCTTACCAATAGCCTCCCAAGTATATCTAGGAAACATGTTGATAATACTTCCAAAATTAACTACTACATTAGGGATATTATATCCCTATGAGCTCAATGTCCATACGTGAGTCAAAATCCCAAGGTTTCTTAGTTTTGACATACCAGAACATCTTGTTAGTACATTGTTGTCCTCACACTGCACACTCTAGAAGATTATGTAAAATATTGGTAATGTTCTACGAAATGTCTTCATTGTGTAGAGTATTGATCAGTTTAAACGAATATGTCAAAGCAGTCATAACACATTCATGTCTCATAATCCACATAATTTTCTCATACATTTGTGCATCAATGGTTGTGTCATCTCCTTCTGACACACTCTACTATTATATGTCCTGAAGGACCTTATTTATATTCAAACATCAAGATATTTGCTATAGTAGGATCATGATATTTATCCCATCTCACCTTCTTGATTCCATGATCTTGTGGCATTTCTAATTGAGGCATCACCTTACTCTACACATTATTTTCTAGTGATTGCTTGCATGAATACATTTTCTTTAGGTTACATATTTATCATTTTCATATTACGCATGGGCTTGAATTTCCTATATTTTTCTCATATTGGATAATCTTTAGTTTGATGTTGTCCTTCAACTCTACAATAAATTCAGCACTTCAATCTTTGAGGATTAGTGGAGAAATTTTATGCAAAATAATTATATTCACCACACAAATAACATTGGATGGGTTGGCGAGCTTATTGATTATCATTGTTGTGACCTCCATGATATCCATCTCAATACCCTCCTTTGTATCCTCCTCTATTTTATTATAAGCCCCAACCATGTGACTATTTCTTAGAAATCCTCCTTGCTATGTTTATTGCACATTATGTCCACCATTTTGTTGTCAAAGTGATTTTGGAGCTCAATTTGATTGTTGATGTTAATGACTCACATTGTTCCATGAAGATTGATATTGATATTGTGGTGATGATGGTGTCTAGTCATCCAGAACCTAGGGTTGATATTTAAATTGAGGTGATGAAGGCATCCACTTAGGACCACCTCATGTCATACTAGTCATTTCCACCTTCAGGCCTAGAATACTCTACTTCATAGTAAGTAATTGTTGCACTGTGACTATGAAGACATTTTTGGTGATATATTCCTTCAATTACTATAAAGATCGATAAATATTCTCGCCATGATTAGGCTATTTACAAAATTTATAGTACAAACTTTGAGATTTTTGAATGCACTATTGTAATAGATGACACTTTGAGGTTGCATGCCCTACTACTCTACTTAGTTTGTAAAATTTTGCTTTGAGTTTAGGATAATCATTCTTATGATACCCTTCTTGACCACACTCTATACACCATAAGCCTAATTTAGGTCTGTCACTTTCATGCATCTCATCCATTCTCTTGAGAAAAGTATCAATTCTCACCTCAACCTTGGAGCCAACTGCTGGAGTGGCTATATAGTCCTCAATTTTGTCAACTCATAGGGCAGTTGATTGAGCATCAACCTTAGTCAAGAATTGAGAATGTGTAATGACCAATCTAATTCTGGAACATGACCCTTCTAAAAACCAGGCGTCCTTATCGTTTCCCAACATGATAAAATCAATCTTATCCATCACATTTAAAAATCTACGATCATAATCCCATATAGATTCTCTGTTCCACTGCCAAATCTCCTTCATATCTTGAATAGTCTGACTCAGGAACTTATTCATCTTAAATTTTATAATTAAGTACTCTTCATCTTGTTGAAGATCTAGGGCATTAACATCCATTTTAAAAATTAACTCCAAAGCTTGACCTTGTTAAAGCTCATATGAGCTCACACTTCTTTACATCTTCAGATGTTATTCCCTTAACATGTCACTTTATGTCATAGGTTAACAAATATTGTTTAGGGTCCATAAACCCATCATATTGCGTCAAAACAATAAACATGTCTAGATTCAATGCCATATTTTGTGCACTTTCAATTGCTACCATTGGATTCTACACACTAGTAACTGTGAATACAAGTTGATGCGCACTATTAACTACAATTACAGGCTTATACACAACAATTTTATAGGGGTCTTAAAACTAGTCTCGGATGTGAATCCAATCTCTTCTAGCCTTTTCTTATCTACTAATTTCTTAGTCTCTACACTAAGTTTAGAAAATTTATCTATAAACAATTCAAACTAGCTTCTACCCATCCCTTTCTTTGCACTTTGCGGTCTTCTAACTAATGATAAATTGGGATCGATGGATACGTACTCAAAAAATGAATGATCTCTATCTTAAACTTCTTCTATCTATGATCTTGAACCTTTGACACTTCTATGATTGAGCATAATTTCCTCTCAAAAATATTCTTTTCCTACGCCAAATAATATATTTCCTCTTAATTGTGATCTAATCCTATCCTTTAATTGTTCTACTATTATCCTACTTTCCTCTTCCTCTTTACTCTGCTCCATATCCTCATTTATATCTTTTTCTTTCTCAGGCCCTTCTCTTCCCTACTCTACATACTCTAGATTATCCAATTTGTTCCATCTTCTTTGTTGTCATAGTTGTCTTTCTAATCCCAAAATTTTCTTCTCACTCTGGCTCTTTTCATCCTCCATATTCTGGGTTTAGGTTCAAGTTTGTTTACTCATCTCTACATCATTCACTCCATAATGCCTGAAGTGACTGCTCTATGTTGGTAGGAGTAGGCACCATGGCGTTTTCCACATCCAACATTTTAATTAGAGTAGGTAGTCACGAAAGAAACTTTCATCATACTCTTCTAAAAAATAGGTCATGCATAGTTTCAAAAGTCAAATAGCCTTATACAGTAAATTTTTTGATATACCCATCAATGGTAGTCTTGGTCCAATAGTCTACTACACGAGTCTAATCATTATCTATATTTCACAGGCTTTCTAGATTTTCTTCTGACCAAGCTATGAATTCCATCATTCTTGGATAAAAATAATAATACTCCAATCTAGATAACCATGCAGTTAATAACCTAGGTAATTCACACTAGAAGATTTCATAAATTCTCCATAGATATGATCCTAAATAATTTCTTTTACAATCTTCCTTAGTCTTTTCTCTTCCTCTTCTGCAAAATTTTGGATTTGTTCATCTAGCCATCTATTATATTTATTTTACCTGGTAGTCATCTCAACATGTTTCAACAAAAAGTTATACGTTCACTACACCATTGTTAGTATAGGTTCCTGAAAAACTCTTTAGAACATGCTAGTTCAAGGATAGCTTACGCAAGAAGCTATTAAACACAAAATATACTAAGAGGGAGGGGGTTAATCAATATTTTATATATCTTTTTACTTAATCTGATTTCTTTTCTTCAACCACTTAATCACATATTCAAGATATGCAATAAAACTAAAACAATAATTTGCACCACATAAGAGAGAGACACCAAATTTTTATGTGAAAATTCAAAGTAGAAAAAACCACGGAGAACAATCTCAAGTATATAAATGAGCACCAACTCAAAATACAAAACTCATAATCACCAATTTGAAGGAGCACCAACCCCTTTGCTGAGCACCAACACAATAACTATTTGCGAGCACCATCTCACAGGAGCACCAACCTCTTGCAAATATTTGTGAGCACCAACCCACATGAGCACCAAACCCTCTTGTGTATAAAACACAACTATCTCTCAATGTTTCTTACTCAACAAATGATAGAACTCTACAATTTTTTTGAATTTTCTCTCTTCGAAAACAAATACAAACCATGCACTCTCTTGCATATTACAAATGGCTTCTCAAGCCTTTATTTATAGCTTTCTAAATGACCTTTGGCATTCACCCTTTGTGACCCTTCAATCCTCATAGGAAATGGTGCCAAACTTGTATGACCCTTCGTATCCTTACATTTGAAAAGTCATATAGTGACTCTTCATAAGCAAAAGCATCATTTCCTCTTTTATCTTTATCTTGGTGACTTTTCGTATTCCTCAAAGTGTCCCTTCATGGAAAAATGTGTCATATCTCTTTTGTCTTCACATGGTGACTCTTGAAATTTCTCAAGATGACTCTTCATGAGAAAATGCATCCCATTCCTCTTTCGTCTTTTACCTCGTGACTCTTTGACTTCTCCATGGGCCCTCTTTTGACTTATATGCAACCAAAAATATATTCATTAATATTAAATAAATATTAACACACATTAGCCAAGATATGAATATTAAAAACACCATTAAATGTAATGGAGCCTTTATCACCAATAATGCTAGACCTTTGACATCAATGACAATATTTCCAACATAAGCTACAAAAGTGAACAACAGATAGAAACTTAGACCGAATATATCCATTAACAAAAAAATTAGAGATGCTTATGAAATAAAACATAGACTTAAGGAATCATAACAATTTACATAAACTATATGATTAATAGATTAAATCAAACAAAGTATTCATTATTAACAAAACAATGATAAAAGATACATATAAAAATAATTTTAGAATGATATATATTAATTTATATCACATCAGAAGCATATCTAAATATAATTGAGCATTGTTCATAGAGTTTTAAAAAGCATTGTCTCTTCATATTCTTGCCTTTTGTTATGCCCAAAAGGAAGGACTCTTTGCATTTTGAAGTCTATTGATATACTTACAAAGGTCGAATGCATACAAAAAGATTATGCAAAACACAAAATAGTGCAAGTCATATATGTTTCCATCAAATATACTCTATGATTTTGGTACACCTATTATACACCCAACAGTAACTGGATTGTAATTGAGATCAACTCATCTAATAGATTCTCATGTTGATCGAGGGATTATATTTATTGTACTTCCAAAGTCGAATACAACATTTAGAACCTCATATCCTGCCAATTCGATATCAATTTGAGAGTCGAGACCCCTTTGTTTATTGGTTTGTACATATGATACCACCTTATAAATGTATTGTTGCCCTCTTTGTGAGCAATCTAACAAATTATGTAGAATATTTGTGATGTTATATGAGATATCCTCATTTTTTAGAGTGCTTACCAACGTGAGTAGATATATCAAAGCAGTAACTACTCCTTCATGTCTCATAATGCACACGAATTGACCATACATTATGCATCTATTATTTTAGCATCACTCTCATATATAGTATGGTGTTGTATATTAGACAATATATGGGGGTTGAATTATACATCAAACCCTTTTCTCTTGTAGGGTTAGGGTTTTATCCTACTTCACCTTTCTAATTTTTTAATTGTGTTGCATTTTCAAGTGTGGTAGTCATTGTTCTACATGTTGGCATGCTTATATGTACATAATATCCCTTGGGTGTGAATTCACCATGTTTACATTTCCCACCGGTTTCTCTTTTCTCTACTTTTCTAACACTAGACAATCTTCAGTATGATGTTTCCCGGAAATTACATAACCTATTGATCTTATGTATCTTTGGTATGATGTTTTCTCTACTTTTATAACACAAGACAATCTTTAGTATGAGCTTTTATTTATATTATCTATAACCTATTGCTAGAGAATATTGTCAATTAAGTAAATAATTTGATCTTATGTTATTTAAACAAATGATTAAGTTGCAGACATCTCCACAAAACCATTGTTTGAGGCCAAATTTGTTTAGCTCAAACAACTTTTGGGAGTGAAGGAATGTGTCATCAAGGAGGGATAATTCAATGATTCCTTTGTCCTTCCCTTCATCAAAGTAATTATTAAGGGGGGTGTAAGTGTAAATAATTATTCATATATTATTGTGTAGTTTTAAGATGCACTTGTATTATTTATTTGTAATTTGTGAATAAACAATAATTGGTGCATACTTATCTACAACCTATTATTAGTGAAAATTATCAATTAAGTAAATACTTACTTTATTTTTGCAAATAATATTTTTGTCTTATTCTATTTAGAACTAATCACCAAAACCCTAACCCTAAACTCGTCTCTTATTTATATAAGAACATAGAGGGTTAGTGGATGAGACGTATTATGGATGACAATTATTATTATATTGACAAAATTAGACCAATGTTCTTAATGAAAAAAGGTGTCTATACTATTTGGATGAATCTATGTTTTTTTTTTTTCAAGTTTTCATAGATTTATTATGCAGGTATTATAAGTGTTTGTCTTATGGTAGCTAACATGATTTTAAACCCTATCTAGATAATTTAATATGATATCAGAGCTATTAAAGATTCACCTCATTCTGCATGCAGGTTTAAATATTTGATCTATTGTTTTTTATTTTTTCCTACGTATTTGATATTTTTTTAGTTTTTAGATATATAATTTTTTATTTTTTATTACATTTCAGGTTTTAAGCCCAAATTTAGTGACTGTAAATAATCAATATTATGCTCTCACCCCACCTTTCTAGGATCTTGGTTGATAAAAAGTTGATGAACATAGTGGGGTACTAAGGGTTAAAGCAAAATTTATTTCATAGAAATCTCCTACATTGAACTATGTTCTAACAATTGTAAAACTTAGAAGGGTTGTCATTCTGGACAAAGTTGTAGTCAATTTTCTTTGATCCATTGTGTGAGGGGTACTTCCCCAATACTCAATCCATTAAAAAATATCATATGCAGATCTTGGTTTATGCTTACCTCATGGTATATAAGAAGTGCCTAGGAGGTTTTTTTGTTGCCAATAGGAAGCCTCTTGACCATTTGATTATATGGTGTGCTAGTAAGTGGTTAGCTGATGTAGGAGCATCACTACCTTATTGTAATTATTAGTCTATTTCCCATCTTTGAGTCTTCTTAGAGTCATCGTAGGTCATGTTAGGTCTATAAGGATCATTTATAGGTGTTAAAGGATTGTCAAATTTGAATTTGACCAACTTGGGCATTTTTCTGCCTAAAGGGCCAATTCAAATATTTGAATAATTTTGTATTGTTTTTTAAGTGTTTTGATGTGGTTAAAGGTTAAGATAATATGACCTTGTGTCTTAGGAGTCTTCAAGAGTGTTTTAGGTTATTTTGTACTTGCTAGGTGGTTAAGGTAGTTTAAAGACTCTCCTCCCAACATTTAAGAGGGAGTAGATAGGTAGTTACATCAATTTTTTACAATAAAAAGGAGTTGTAATTTTTTTGTTGGGAGAGTCATTCAAGATAGGATAATCAAAAGAGTGTGAAGGGGTTGGAATTATAAGGAATATTTTAGAACCCCCAAAAGGAGAATAAAGATAAGTTTTTATTCATTGGAAGATAAGCAAACCCTGTGTATTTCTAAACTGTGCAATGAAATGTTGACTGTATAAACCAGTCATGAAGAAAGTATAATGAAGTAAGAACTTTGACACCTATTGAGAAGTTATTAAATATGATTTATATATATTTTAAGATTGTTTTAGTGTTTTTTTTGTTAAATAAATAGTTCTTTATGTGAAAACCAAGTTATAGACCCTATGTTGTTCATCCTCTATATATGATAGATGTGAATGCATTTGAACAAAGAAATATTGTTTTGTTATTTATAAAGCCACCAGTAAGATGTATCTCTTCTTATTTAAGAAGTGTAATAGGTGTTAACTCTAAGAATAAGAGTGAAGATTTCTTAGCTGAGTCAAATGCTGCCTATACCTTTGTTCATGTGCTCCAAAGGAACGTTGTATGTGAACATTACACAAGAAACTTTGTATTGTAAGTTATTTTTTTATCTTCTACATTGATAGACATTTTTCCCATGTGCTTAATCAATTCAAAGTGATTTTAGACACCTTTGTTACATGTTTCAAGAACAAGTATATTAAACCTATAGAGTTCTAAGTGCCCATGCACAGTCAATCTATGAAAAATGAACATAATAAAACAAAGTTTGTTATAGAGTCTTCAAAGGTTTTAGAAAGACATAAGGAGATAGGACAAGGTGTATAAAGATTTCATAGAGGTTTTAAACCTTTATATAAACTTAAAACAACTTTCTATTTCCCCTTAGACATGAACAATTCTATTATAACCACTTAGTCAAACACAATATGTTGAAAAAAATTGAATAATTGCATCAAGAGTTGATTCCACAAGTTCGAATATGAGCCTTGTAGTTATATAAATCTTGAAAAAAATTCATAGGAGTTTGAAAGGACATTAGGAGCTTCTTATATCAATATATACCCTCTCAGGTTTCCCACAGATAGTTCAACCCTAACCTAGGGTTTCAACCAAGAAATTGGATTTCTAAGAGCTTAAGCAAGTGGATTATCCTCAAATTTGGTGGGAAGCTTGTATCTAATGAGATTAAATATAATTTAGGTTTTTTTAATTGTTTTTGTACGGTTTTGTATGTGTATAAGTGACTGTGTATTGAAAAGATAGACAAAGGCCTAATTTGAGAACAAAAAGAAGCTTAAAAGAGGACAAAAGATGGTATATATCCAAGAAACATTGAGGGAAGAAATTTAAGCATAAAGGGTATCCTATAATGAATTTGGTTTGTTGACGTGATTCCATACATTTCCGTACTAAAGGAAAAGCCTTAAAAAAAGACTACAAGGAGAGACAACAACATTGGTGGAGTAGCATATGCAATATGGGTTGTTGGAGAGTTTTGTAGATGGAATGGGAGAATAAATAGGGACTTTTGGGTATGTTGAGATTGAAGAGAACCTACATAGAGACTGAGGAAACCTAGAGTGAGCTTTAAGCCTAGTTGTTAAGTCATTATAACAAAGAAGGGGGATATAAAGACTGAATATATGAAAAATCAAGTAGAATGAGTAAATATGCATGGATTCAGGTGAAGGTCTATTTTAAAGGATACTTGAATGCTTGGAAAAGGATAGATAAGATATAAGGAAGACATAGATACTTGAATCCAAAGAAGGAAAAACAAAGAGTTAGATCTAGGAGAGCATAACAGAGGTAAGAGTTGTAGTGAGATTGTTTTCTTATTTTCATTATTGATGAAGAATTGAATAAGCCCTATGCATCATTTGGTATCAAAGCAGATTCTTGGAAAGGTATGTTTTGAGTTTTGAGATTATTGTTTATATATACAAGAAGATTTTTTTGAGTACATGTTGAATGTTATTATGAGTTATTGTGAGATGACTCATGAGATTGTAGGAATGAAGTGAATAAGCTGTAGGTAAAAGTGAAATAAAAAAGAGGTGGTAGTAATCCCTGAGCCAAGTGTGGCTTGTTGAGAAGAGCGAGTTGTTGAGAAATCTCAAGAGAAAGAGCTCATAGGTGAGCTTGAGAAGAGAGAGAAGAAGATAGACCCAAAAGAGATGTCATAATGTGCCAAGTAAGAGAAGGCTTGTCAGAAAGAAGAATAGGTCCAGATGAGACAAAAGAGTTGATAGACATCTTGGTTGAGATGAGGAGAGAGAGAGGAGAGAGAAAATAGGGCAAGGTTGAGAGAATCCACCACAACAAGAAGAGGGTGCATGAAGACACCAATAGAATAGAGATGGAGAAAGAGATAAGTGAGATGAGGCAGTAGTTGGATGAGATGTTGACATTTAGGTGGACAATAAGGAAACAAAGGAAAAATAGAAGGATGCAAGTCATGAGAGAGGAGAGAAGGCAAAAAAAGTTACTATGTAAGCAACTTAGAGAGAGATGATGAGGTATAGGATGAGTGGGTAGAAAAGTGAACAAGAAGATGAAGGTGAACAACACCTTTAGGTGGATGAGATGAGTTTGGGTGAAGAGAAAGAAGGAGAAGCACATGATGAAGTGCTTGTAAAATCTGAGTCGTAGTAGCTAGAGGTGATTTTTTTGTCACCAATGGGAGAGAAAGGTGATGTGGATGAGCATACAACAGAGGAAAAATAGTTATGGCAGAAAATAATGGAAGGATCAGATGATTTGAGTCTCATAGGAGATAAGAATAACATTATGGTAGATGAATTTGCATTGGAGGCAATTTTGAGGCAAGAGGAAGGAGAGTTGGTAGCCAAAGGGCAAGCAATTGAAGGAGAACAATGTAAACTCCAACAGAGAAAGTAGGAGGTGGTTTTGTTTGACATGTTTGCTTCATGTGCAGGTTCATGGAGGAAAGAGAATGAACAACAACTAACCATGCTTAGATTGAAGAATCAAAGTAAGAGGACGAGTAAGTGAAAAAACAACAAAGGAGGAGCCATCATGAGCAAGCATACAAAAGGTCTACATGTTTCACATAGGCCTTGGGATCTAGGTGGAAGGACGCTACAAAGAACCATCAAAGCCAAAATCATTTTATAACTTTCAAGGGAAAATTTCTTCTTGATCCTTGGTAGTATGATTTAGGAGCATCACTAACTTATTGTAAATATTAGTCTATTTATCATGTTTGAGTCTTTTAAGAGTCATCATAGGTCTGTAGGGATCATTTTTAGGTGTTAAAGGATTGTCAATTTTAAATTTGACAATTTTTGGGCATTTTCTCGCCTAAAGGGCTAATTCAAATATTTGAATAACGTGTATTATTTTTCAAGTGTTTTGATGTGGTGAAAGGTCAAGATAATATGACCTTGTGTCTTAGGAGTCTTCAAGAGTGTTTTATGTTGTTTTTTACTTGCTATATGGTTAAGGTAGTTTAAAGACTCTCCTCTCAACGTACAAGAGGGAGTAGATAAGTAGTTGCATCAGTTTTTGACAATAAAAGAGAGTTGTAATTATTTTGTTAGGAGAGTCATTCAAGATAGGAGAATCAAAAGAGTGTGGAGGGGTTGGAATTGAAAGGAAGATTGTAGAATAACCCCCAAAAGGAGAGAGTAAAGATAATTTTTTGCTCATTGGAAGATAAGCAAACCCTGTGTATTTGTAAACTGTGCAAAGAAATGTTGATTGTATAAACCAGTCATGAAGAAAGTATAATGAAGTAAGGCCTTTGACACCCATTGAGAAGTTAGTAAATGTGATTTATATATATTTGAATATTGTTTCAGTGGTTGTTTGGTTAACTAAATATTTCTTTATGTGAAAACCAAGTTGCAGACCCTATGTTGCTCATCTTCTGTATATGATAGATGTGAATGCATTTGGACAAAGAAATCTTGTTTTTTTATTTGTAAAGACACCAAGAAGATGTCTATATGCTTATTTAAAAAGTGTAATAGGTGTTAACTCCAAGAGGAAGAGTGAGGATTTCTCAGTTGAGTCAAATGTTGCCTGTACCTATGATCAAGTGCTCAAAAGGAGGGCTTTATGTGAACATTACACAAGAAACTTTGTATTGCAAGTTATTTGTTTATCTTCTATATTGATAGACACTATTCCCATGTTCTTAATTTTCAAAGTGATTGTAGACACCTTTTTTACATGTTTCAAGAACATGTATACTAAACATGTAGAGTTCTAAGTGCCCATGCATAGTCAATCTATGAACAATGAACATAGTAAAACAAAGTTTGTTATAGAGCCTTCAAAGGTTTTGGAAAGACATAAGGAGATGGGACAAAGTGTATAAATATTTCATATTGGTTTTAAACCTTTCTAGAAACTTAAACCAACTTTATGTTTCCCCTTAGACATGTACAGTTATATTGTGACCACTCAGTCAAAAACAATATGTTGAAAATAGCATGAATAGTTGCATCAAGAGTTGATTCCATGGGTTGGAATATGAACCTTGTAGTTATATAAACCTTGAACAACTTTCACAAGAGGTTGAAACTACATTAAGAGCTTTTGATATCAATATATACCCTCTTGGGTTCCCCATAGACAGTTCAACCTTGACTTAGG
Organism: Torreya grandis; assembly: GCA_037957365.1. Lineage (NCBI taxonomy): Eukaryota > Viridiplantae > Streptophyta > Pinopsida > Cupressales > Taxaceae > Torreya > Torreya grandis. Next base: position 6,526,409 of record JARHVA010000020.1, read on the forward strand.
GTTTCAACTAAGAAATTGGATTTATGAGAGTTAAGCCAGTGGATGTCCTCAAATTTGGTGGGAAACTTGTATCCAATGTTGCTAAAGACAATTTCAGGTTTTTAAATTGTTTCCATATGGTTATGTATGTGTATAAGTGACTTTGTATTGAAAAGGTAGACAAAGGCCTAATAAGCCTAATCTAAGAGCAAAAAGAAGCTTAAAAGAGGTCAAACGATGGAATAAAGCCAAGAAATATTGAGGGAATAAAGGTAAGCATAAAGGGTATCCTATAATGAATTTGGTTTGTTGATGTGATTCTGTACATTTTCGTACTAAAGGAAAAGCCTTTAAAAAGACTACAAGGAGAGACAACAACAGTGGTGAAGGAGTAGGATATGTAATAGGGGTTGTTTGAGAGGTTTGTAGATGGAATGGGATAATAAATAGGGACTGTTGAACATGTTGAGATTGAATATAACCTATATAGAGACTGAAGAAACCTAGAGTGAGATTTAAGCCTAGTTGCTAAGTTATTGTAACAAAGAAGGGGGATATAAAGACTAAATATATGAAAACACAAGTAGAATGAGTAAATAAGCATGGATTGAAGTGAAGGTCTGTTGTCAAGGATACTTAAATTCTTGGAAAAAGATAGAGAATATCTAAGGAAGACATAGAGACTTAAAGCCTATTGGCTAACAGATTTGTCCTTATAAAAAAATGTTTTGTTTTGACTCAATACCCTTCTTCTTTCAAGAAAAAATAAGTTAAACAACAAATGGGTGAACTATCAAGAATAGTTCCCCCCTAAATTAAGGTAGAACTCCCTTTAAGATTTTCAATGAATTCAAATTATTCTAATCATGATGATACACTTTTAACCAGAAAGTGCTTTAAATGCTAACTAAAATCCATACATAATCATGTTATGAATGCGATATCCTTTTCTATAACAGTAGTGGGTAATAGAATACATAGATTATATCTTCAATAACAATCAAATAGATAAACATATATATTGTTGAACCAATAAATGATAAAACATATACAATGAATTATCTAATAAAAAAGTAATTGCTATATGAAAGAAGATTTCACATAGAAAACCTAATTTCAAATACTCAAATGCATAGATTTAAGTATGCAATAATTGATTCTCCTTTTCATTCACAGATGAAAAAATGTTTCAAGCAAACATCATATATATTGTAAACAACAACAGTTCAGTTCTGAAAAATCTTATCTCCTTCTCTATTCTCTCTATATCTATTTTTAACAATTGAAAATATATACAAAGTTGCCCTAATTAACCAATCTTTCAAACTAAACCAGAGTTAAAGTAACTCTGACACATATGGGATTTAGTTTTTTACAAATTCATTTAAAGATTAAGTTTTAAACAAAAAACCAACTGAATAACTGAATGAAAAAAATTGTGTAAGTAAGATCATGGCTAAAGTGATGGATTAGAATCTCTAGATTTATTGTGTTCGGTTGGGTAGGCACGTTGAGCTTTCCACTCTTGAAATGTTGTAACAAACTCTTCAATTTTCAAGAGACTTAGAATATTGATGTGCTTTACCCTTGCCTTCTAGATATTTTCTTCCCTCTGAATTTTTCCATCTTCTCCGCGTGCTCCACGAGTGTGTCAATGCAGTAACAAAGAAGTGACTCTACCTTTGAAATCTGAGAAATTTTTTGGTTAATAAGTTATCATTTTATTTAATGATGCTGATCTTTTTCCTAAAGGATTGAATCATAGTATTGATATCCTTTTTTTGGTTTTCCAGCATCCTTTATGTATTTTACATCAATACATTATAGATCATGTTGTAATGATTGAGTGAATTCAGTTAGTTTTTTGATCATTTTTATGAGTTCAATCAGTTAGATGATAAAACTATTATGCTGCAATATCGGTTAGAGTTTGCACGAAAAGCCTTATAGCTACATCTTGATGTTGCACGCCTAACACACCACATGCTGCTGCAAAGGCACTCAAATGCTCCTCTAGTGATTGTCTTCCATCTCCATTAAATTTGGGTAAATTTTCCCTTGTATTTTTAGGCAAAGGATTCATGTTGGCCCCTAAATTTAGAGGTCCTATGGCTGCTCCCCAAGGTTGGGCCATTGAAAGAAAACTTATGGCAGAAGGAAAGATAGTACCAGAAAGAGTTAAGGCTTGACATACAAAGGATGTAGAGAGTTTAGGAGGGCTAGGAGGTCTACTTCTAGCTTTTCTAACGTGGGTAGGAATATTAAAAAAAAATTAGGCTTTGAAATATTTGAAAAGTAGAATCCTCAATTCCCTCTTTTCTCAAAGACCTTGTGTATCTTCTGGAATCCAACTTATGATAGTATAACTATTAACTTCTATGTTGTTCTTAATCTCTTCGCATTTCAGGGGGTTTGATTCCTTGATACGTTTTTTGCTTGCCTTCTTTGCCTGAGTAACATCAATCTCATATCATTAGCGAATTCTTCTTCTTTTTTTAATACTCTACTTGCCCTCCTATAATCATCAATATTCCGACGAGTACGCCAAGCAAGAGTATTTAACTGACCAATTATATCTTCCTGCTCATCTTGAAAACCAAGGTTAGGTTGTAAAACATGAATTATATTTTTATGTAGAAGCACCATTGTTGATTCATATTAAGGCGACTAATGTTTCAGTAAAGATTTCAATTTCATTCCCCAGTAGAGTCGCTAAAAACTGTTGGCTAACATATTTGTCCTTATTTAAAAATGTTTTGTTTTGACTCAATATCCTTCTTTCAAGAACAAATAAGTTAAACAATAAATGGGTGAACTATCAAGAATAGTTCCCCTTTGAATTAAGGTACAACTCCCTTTAAAATTTTCAATGAATTCAAATTATTCTAATCATCATGATACACTTTTAACCAGAAAGTGCTTTAAAGGCTAACTAACATCCATACATAATCATGTTATGAATGTGATATACTTTTCTATAACAGTAGTGGGTAATCAAATACACAGATTCTATCTTCAATAATAATCAAATAGATAAACACACACACACACACACACACACACACACACACACACACACACACACACACACACATATTTTTGAACTAATAAATGATAAAACACATACAATGAATTGTCTAATGAAAGAGTAATTACTATATGAAAGAAGATTTCACACATAAAACTTAATTTCAAATACTCAAACACACAGATCTAAGTATGCAGTAATTGATTCTCCTTTTCATTCACAGATGAAAATGTTTCAGACAAACATCATATATATTGTAAACAATAGCTGTTCAGTTCTAAAAAATCTTATCTCCTTCTCCTCTATTCTCTCTATATCTATTTTTAACAACTGAAAATATATATATATATATATATATATATATATATATATATATATATATATATATATATATATATATATATATATATATATATATAGTTGCCCTAATTAACCAATCTTTCAAACTAAATCAGAGTTAAAGTAACTCTAACCCATACATGATTTAGTTTTTTACAAATTCATTTAAAGATCAAGTTTTAAATATAAAACCAACTGAATAAAAGAAACTATGTAAGTAAGATCATGGCTGAAATGATAGATTCGAATCTCTAGATTTATCATGTTGGGTTGGGTAGACATGTTGAGCTTTCCACTCCTGAAATGTTGTAACAAACTCCTGGGTTTTCGAGAGATTTGGAATACTAATGTGTTGTACCCTTGCCTTCCAGATGTTTTCTTCCCTTCAAATTTTCCCATCTTGTTCGCGTGCTCTGGGAGTGTGTCGATGCAGTGACAAAGAAGTGACTCTACCATTGAAATCCGAGAGAAATTTTTGGTTAATAAGTTATCCCTTTATTTAATGATGTTGATCTTTTCCCTGAAGGATTGAATCATAGTATCGATGTCCTTTTCTGGTTTTCCATCATCATTTATATATTTTACATCAATACACTATAGATCATGCTGTAATAATTGAGTGAATTCAGTTATTTCTTTGATCATTTTTATGAGTTCAATTCGCCTTTGTCAAGATACTGAATTCCTCCATTCAATGTTTTTTTTAATTTACATACAGTACATCTTCATTCAGACTTGTCAAATTCTTTTCTGATAAAACCTTTGCTATCCCATACTTTTGTACCTCATCAATTTGGTTCATCACACTCATCCATTTACCTTCATCTTTTATCCACAAAGCATTTTATGTATTCAAGTCTTCAATAGTAATTATGGTTAGATCATATACATTCTTCAATTTATAAATGTATTATGTACCTTTTTGGATGATGCCATCCAACCAATCATCAAATACCCTGACAACCATTTTGTTTCCATGTATTTGGTCCAACATCTTTTGATTGATAGGTGATTTTAGATTGAAAGATAGGGGCAATTGGGCAATAGGTTGTGGATCTAGATTATGAATGGCATTGATGTACTCTACCATTGACCGCAAGGTCTGTTTCAACTCCCTTTTATCTTTCTCATCTTTTCAGGTTCTGTTGACTATTCTTTTGGTGGATGCTTCAAGGTGATGCACATCCACAGCACGTGATGCAATTCCAAGATCTATTTTTTCAACTATAAAATCCTGAACTATAAGATCTTGAACTTCCTCATTAGTTCTTGGCTGGGCTATTTCTGCACTCCAGTTCACTGTGTTAGGGTCGATGTCTACCCTGGATGTTGTTTTTAGTTTGTTAGATTTATGAGTTTTTTGTAAACACTTACTCACGATGTCCTCCAAAGGCAAAGAAAATGGTACTATTTTCTTTTTATTGTTGATTGAGCTTTTTAGCCATTTGGGTGCAGAGGTCGATACTTTTTTACCAAAATTTGATTGATCAGAAGGCATATTTGAAATAATCATTAGATCGATAGAATCAGAAGCAATCTCTATTTATTGATTTGCACTAAACTCCTCCGCCATTGGTGAATCATATTCTTTATCACCTATTACTTCTCTTGAATCCTCTTCAAAATTTAAATCTACAATTATTTTTTCAGAAATCTGACTCTTTCTCTTGCTTTTAGTCCTTGATCTAGTGGCATGAGGAGGCAGAGTAGTTGTAAGGGCCTTCTTAGATTCTTTGACGACATGATCACTGTCAGTTTTTGTTCTTTCAACCATTTCTCAGTTCTTCTTATCACTGGAAGGGTCTTAACCTCGATCCTATCTTCTTCATTTTTATCCCAGTCAATTTCTGGAATAGGTGATTGTTTTATCTGTTCAAAGTGTGGATCAGTAACCTGTTCTTCATTATCAAAAATTCTAGAAATGTCTATATTTAAATTAAGGGTAATTATTTATCCTAGGGAGAACCTAGACCATAGTCTTCTTCTGACCTCAAATTCAACTAAACAATCCTCCCAATAATCCTCTAATTAAGGAATATGTGAAAACCATGTTTCAGGATCCAAGTTATCTCTGGCAAATCCTTTGCTGTCAAATTAGGATCTGACCATAAAGTACTAAAAATTGAATTTTTTAAGATCCAATTCTAAATTCAAAGCATCAAATACTAACTGGTATGAATAACGTCCAAGTTCGATAGGAAAAGATATACCGGATTTATTTTTCATTGGGAATTTTTTATCCACATGTGCTAATTGTCTGCAGACTTCTATCAACACAAAATGGTCTAAAACATACTTGGGTAACCTCAAAGGTTCACCGTCAAAACCCCCAACTTTGATATAAGTGAACTTGGAAAACTAAATCAAGAAACTACCATAAATGTTGATTAGCTACATAGCCTCATCAGACAACCTCTTATTGATGTTATTTGCTAATTCATAAATCATTCTCCCGGTAAAAACATCATTATCCCTCCTGTAATTCTCATAGCAATTATGTATTTGTAATTGTGAGTAATAGTCATAAATTTTGTTGTCATCAACCAAGAGTGCATGAGGTAGCCCTACCCATTATCTTGTAGATGCCAGGCAATAGAAGAGGTATGAAGACATATAAAAATCCTTATTCCCCAAGCAATTACTTAGACCTAGATGCAAACATTCAGCTGTAATTTCCACCCAATCCATATATTGTTCTTCTTGGAGGATCACCTGTATGAAAAAGTACATCTATTATTCCCAATAATATGCCTGAGCATTGCCTTTTAGCCTGTGTAGTAATACTACAATATCTTTTACTTACGAAATCATGTGATTTCTTGTTAATGGTCTGGGCAGTCTTGAACGCCCTTTTTGGAATTTCAATAACCAATTCCTTGTGATCACGCTCTTATAAATTGCTTTCTTTAGTGAAAAATAACCATAGGAAGAAGTAATATTGAGGTTAGAATATGGTTCCTTGGACGTAATTCTCATCACATACATTAGGGTTTGTTTATTGATATGAAGTAAAACATTACCATTTGCAGTTTTGGTGCACCTGTTTTGAGGTTCATATCTATTCATGCATTTTATAACTAATTTGAGGCATTGTACAACCATGGGAAAGGCCACAGCTTCAACCAAGCCATTTTCTACTATCTTCTACATCATAGGATTTGACACAAGGTTTCTAGCCCTTTCCTTAAAATCTTCTAAGTCATATTGAACTAGAGAGGTGTCCCCAATTTCAAGAAAAGAATAGATGAGATCATGACCATGCTTGTAACCAAGACATGTAGATTTCATGGCTACAGGTTGGAGGATATAATAAAAAAAATGTTTTGAACTTCTTAAACAATGCCGTAAACTCAAAAGGATTCTTCTTTCTAGCCAAGTAATGGAAACAACTTATAGTAAGAGTAAAACTCACTTTAAATGTATCTGAAATCATTGCGAATTTGAGCAATAAAAATCTTATACCACCTTTGTTATTCTCCTTTGCATCACCCATTATGTTTGTTTGCTAAATTTGACTTGTTCTCTCTCGATACAGACACTAATCAGGTTGAATAATTAAATAGAAACAATACGTGCTAAAAATGCTTGATAAGACATGAACTCTGACATATGCATTAATGGCAAGCATATTTTACGCATGATTTTTATGAGTAATGATTATCTATAACCTCGTGAAAATTTAAAACTTTCCACTTTATAATGAGTTTCGGATAAATTCTCCTCTAAATCTTCCACTAATTTTGACTTAGAGAAAGCCTTAGAGCGAGATGAGAGTATAGTCACTGAACCATTGAACCATTGAACTTTTGGAAATGTGGTTCAATTTTGAACTTCAAAGATATGAGATGAACTACACAAACCGACCAATAGTCACATGACTTTTCAAGAAACTTGAACTTTGAAACAATGAACCGTTGAACTATTACAATCCGATATGAGGTTCAAGTGGTAGGTTCAATGATACATTAATTTATACAAGAGAACTGAGTGAACATGACTCTTTACAAAACATCAAGTATTGAATTATTGAACCGTTGAACTCTTGAACCTCAAAAAAGGGTTCAAGTTCAATCGGAAGGTTCAAAGTCATAATTGAAATACACAAAGGGACAAAAAGTTTGCTTTGAGAAAAATTGAATCATTGAACCTATTGAACCATTGAACTCGTGAACTCTGAGAATGGTTCAAGTTCAAAGGTTCAATTCTTTAGAAATTTCACACACAAAAGATGATAGGCAGGTGAACTTTTTGTAAAAATAAAGAGCCGATTTAATAAACAAATGTATGACCAATAAGGGGAAAAAATGATAAGTTGACTCTTTCCTAAGGAAAATTCACGAAAAAAATAATAAGGGTGACTCAAAAGGTAATAAAGCCAAAGAAAGACAATCAAAGAGTCAGAGCTAGGAGAGCATAATAGAGGTAAGAGTTGGTGTGAGATTGTTTTCTTGTTTTCATTATTGATGAAGAATTGAATAAGCCCTCTGAATCATTTGGTATCATAGTACAAAGATTATTGGCAAGGTATGTTTTGAGTTTTGAGATTTATGTTTATATATACAAGAAGATTTTGAGTACATGTTGAATATTTTGATGAGTTGTTGTTGTGAGATGACTCATGATATTGCAGGAATGAAGTGAAGAAGCTGTAGGTAAAAGTGAAATAAAAGAGAGGTGGGAGTAATCCTTGAGCCAAGTATGGCTTGTTGAGAAGAGAGAGCTATTGAGAAATCTCAAGAGGAAGAGCTCATAGGTGAGCTTGAGAAGGGAGAGAAGAAGACAGACCCAAGAGAGAGGTCATAATGTGGCAAGCAAGAGAAGGTTTGTCAAAAAGAAGAATAGGTCCAGATGAGACCAAAGAGTTGATATATATCTTGGTTGAGATGAGGAGAGAGAGAGAGAGAGAGAGAGAGAGAGAGAGAGAGAGAGAGAGAGAGAGAGAGAGAGAGAACATGGCAAGGTTGAGATAATCCACCTCAAGAAGAAGAGGGTGCATGAAGACACCAAGAGAATAGAGATTGAGAAAGAGATAAGTGAGATAAGGCAATAGTTGGTTGAGATGTTGACCAATATAGAGAAAATAAGAGAGAGTGAGAGCCCATACTGTGGATGGGTAATAAGGAAGAAGACATTTAGGCAGCCAATAAGGCAACAAATGAAGGAAAGAAGGATGCAAGTCATGAGAGAGGAGAGAAGGTAGAAAAAATTGTTATGTAAACAACTTAGGAGAGAGATGATGAGGTATAGGATGAGTGGGCAGCAAAGTGAACAAGAAGATGAAGGTGAACAACAACTTGAAGTGGATGACATGATAAAGTGCTTATACAATATGAGTTACAATAGGTAGAGGTGATTTGTTTGTCACCAGTGGGAAAGCAAAGATGATGTGGATGAGTATACAATAGAGGAGAAGCAATTATGGCAGCAAATAATGAAAACATCAGATGATTTGAGTCTCAAAGGAGACAAGAATAACATCATGGCAACTGAATTTGCATTGGAGGCAATTTTGAGGAAAGAGGAAGAAGAGTTGGTAGCCAAAGAGCAAGCAATTAAAGGAGAACAATGTGAACTCCAAAATAACAAACAATAGGTGGTTTTGTTTGACATGTTTGCTTCATGCGCAGGTTCATGGAGGAAAGAGAATGAACATCAATTGCACAAGATTAGATTGAAGAAGAAAATCAAGAGGAAGAGTAAGTGAAAGAACAACAAAAGAGGATCCATCATGAGAAAGCATCCAAAAGGTCTACATATTTCACATAGGCCTTGGGATCTAAGTGGAAGAAGGATGTTGCAAAGAACCATCAAAGCCAAAATCATTTTATAACTTTCATGCAAAAGTTTCTTCTTGCTCCTTGGTAGTATGATGCAGGAACATCACTACCTTATTGTAAATATTAGTCTATTTCTCATGTTTGATTCTTTTGAGAGTCATCATAGGTTATGTTAGGTCTGTAGGGATCATTTATAGGTGTTAAGGATTGTCAAATTTGAATTTGACCAACTTGGGCATTTTTTTTCTTAAAGGGCCAATTCAAATATTTGAATAATTTTATATTGTTTTTCAAGTGTTTTGATGTGGTGAAATGTCAATTTAATATGACCTTGTGTCTTAAGAGTCTTCAAGAGTGTTTTAGGTTGTTTTTTACTTGCTAGGTGGTTAAGGTAATTTAAAGACTCTCCTCTCAACATACAAAAGGGAGTAAATAGGTAGTTACATTAGTTTTTGACAATAAAAATGAGTTGTAATTGTTTTTTTAGGAGAGTCATTCAAGATAGGAGAATCAGAAGAGTGTGGAGGGGTTGGAATTTGAAGGAATATTATAGAATAACCCCCAAAAGGAGAGAATAAAGATAAGTTTTTATTCATTGGAAGATAAGTAAACCCTGTATATTTCTAAACTGTGAAATGAAATGTTGACTGTATAAACCAGTCATGAAGAAAGTATAATGAAGTAAGGCCTTTGACACCTATTGAGAAGTTAGTAAATGTGATTTATATATATTTGAAGATTGTTTTAGTGGTTTTTTGGTTAACTAAATAGTTATTTATGTGAAAACCAAGTTGCAGACCATGTGTTGCTCATCCTTTGTATATGATAGATGTGAATGCATTTGGACAAATAAATCTTGTTTTTTAATTTGTAAAGACACCAAGAATATGTCTCTCTACTTATTTAAGAAGTGTAATATGTGTTAACTCCAAAAATAAGAGAGAATATTTCTCAGTTGAGTCAAATGCTACCTGTACCTATGTTCAAGTGCTCCAAAGGAAGGTTGTATGTGAACATTACACAAGAAACTTTGTCTTGTAAGTTGTTTTTTTATCTTATACATTGATAGACATTGTTCTCATGTGCTTAATCGATTTAAAGTGATTGTAGACACCAATGTTACATGTTTCAAGAACATGTATACTAAACATGTAGAGTTCTAAGTGCCCATGCATAGTCAATTTGTGAACAATGAACATAGTAAAACAAAGTTTGTTATAGTCTTTTAAAGGTTTCGGAAATACATAAAGACATGGGACAAGGTGTATAAATCTTTCATAGTGGTTTAAAACCTTTCTAGAAACTTAAAACAACTTTTTGTTTCCCCTCCGACATGTATAGTTCTGTTGTGACCACTCAGTCAAACATAGTATGTTGAGAAAAACATGAACAATTGCATCAAGAGTTGATTCCATGAGTTGGAATATGAGCCTTGTAGTTATATAAACCTTGAAAAACTTTCACAGGAGGTTCAAGGACATTAGGATATTCTAATATCAATATATAATACCCTATCGGGTTCCCCATAGACAGTTCAACCCTGACCTAGGGTTTCAATCAAGAAATTGGAATTCTAAGATCTTTAAGCTGGTGGATTGTCCTCAAATTTGTTGGGAAGCTTGTATCCAATGAACTTAAAGAGAATTTAGGGTTTGTAAATTGTTTCCATACGGTTTTGTACATGTAGAAGTGACTGTGTTATGAAAAGGTAGACATAGGCCTAATAAGCCTAATCTAAGAGCAAAAAGAAGCTTAAAAAGAGCTCAAACGATGGAATAAAGCCAAGAAACATTGAGAGAAAAAAGGTAAGCATAGAGGGTATCCTATAATGAATTTGGTTTGTTGATGTGATTCCATACTAAAGGAAAAGCCTTAAAAAACACTACAAGGATAGACTACAATAGTGGTGAAGGAGTAGGATATGCAATAGGGGTTGTTGGAGAGGTTTGCAGATGGAATGGGAGAATAAATAGGCACTGTTGAGCATGTTGAGATTGAAGAGAACCCGTATAGAGACTGAAGAAACCTAGAGTGAGCTTTAATCCTAGTTGTTAAGTCATTGTAACAAAGAAGGGGGATATAAAGACTTAATATATGAAAAATCAAGAAGAATGAGTAAATAAGCATGGATTGAGGTAAAGGTCTGTTGTCAAGGATACTTGAATGCTTGGAAAAGGACAGAGAAGATCTAAGGAAGACACAGAGACTTGAATCTAAAGAAGGACAAACAAAGAGTCAAAGTCAGGAGAGCATAGTGAGGTAAGAGTTGGTGTGAGATTGTTTTCTTGTTTTCATTATTGATGAAGAATTGAATAAACCCTCTGCATCATTAGCCCTGAGAAGTTACTCTATGTACCTCAGAGATGGGATAATAAAAATTTCAGATGGTGGAAACCTTCGTAGTCAGTGCCGTTCGAACTTGTTCAATATTTATGAATGTGAATTCATATATTATAAATTCTACACATCAAATACACTCAACTTAGTATTTCCAAAAACAATTTTGATCACATTTGGTAGAGTTGCACTATTGTAGTATTCTTTGTTCAGCTTCAGTTGTAGTATTCCCTATCTAAATTTAGTTTAAGTATCCCTATTTAGGGTTCTATTTTTCAGGAAAGAACAATGAAAGGGCAAGGTAAAAGGTTTTTTTTGGTAGAAAAAAATTCTTAGAATTTTTTTATTCATGTGGGAAGGCAACAAACAATTTTTTCTGTGGGTCATGGGGACTACACCATTGTTATTTTGAGATCGAGATGATCATTTCAACTAGTATTTCAATTTCTTTTTTAAATTACATACAAAATTAGTTCAGTGATTCCTCTATCCTTCCCTTTGTCAAATTACATCTTAAAATGAGATGTTAATATATTTAATTACTCATACACTATTGTATGATTTTAAGATGCACTTGTATTATTTATTTGTAATTCGTGGATAGACAATAATTTGTTATAATATCCACAACCTATTATTATAGAATAATATCAAATGAGTAAAAACTTAATTGGCTTTTGTTTATAATGACTTTGTCTTATTTTATTTGTAACTACTCACCAAATCTTAACCCTAACTCTATCTTTCTCTCTTATCTTATATTATAACATAAAGGACTAATGGATGAGGCATAGTTTGGACAAGGGATATTGTTATACTAACAAAATTAGACTAGTGCTCTTACTCAAAAATAGGTAGCTATGATACTTAGCTGAATATGTGTTATTTGATTTTCAGGGTTTCATAGATTTATTATGCAAATATTGTGAGTGTTTGTATTATGGTAGCTAACATAATTTTAGACGCTATCCAGATAATTTAATAACTGATATTGATTGAATCATTGAAGGTATGATATTGTATTTATTTTATACTACATTTCATTTTTTATTTCATATTTTTTTTAATGATTGAATTTGATGTAATATTCATATCAATGAATTGTTTAATGTTATGTGCATTGTTTGTTGATGCAGATTTTGTTGATGTTTTTTTACTATTAGGTCTATTGGAAGGTGGGGTATAACCAATTAGATTAGGAAAACATTCTCTCCTTTTTTTCTACCATTGATGGAAATCACACAATTTTCTAACTTCTTGTAATGAAAGGTGATGATGACGTTGTCACTACTAAACTAGTTGTTTCTACAAAATACAATATACATAATGCATTACCTTCATACCTCTAAGTATTTTAACCACATCAAGTGCATACTCACAAAATTTGTCTTTTATCAAATAAAGTTTTCAACCATCTCAGTTGTCACAACACGATTCGTAGTGAAACTTTTGTGGAAATACTTTATTCAGATAAAATATTATGGTTATCTATGAACTTATTGTTATGTATTTTGTGCCACTTGGTATTCTTAAGTGTAATAAATCATTGAAGTTAACTTTAGAAGGTTATAAAAAATTTAAGGAAGCATTTTTTCATACATGGCCAACATACCTTGATAGATTTCATGTAGCCTCATGTTCCACTTATCAAACTCAACCTCCTAGAAAGTGGCATCTGGGACCCACACTCTAATTTTGATATCTTCATAAGAGTATACAACCTCTTGTTATTGTGTAATTTTCTTAAAATGTGCATCAATGAGAACCAGTGTATAATAATTATGGTCTAAAGGCAAGGACTTATGCCCCCATCTAGAGTTGTAATGAAATCTTTTAATACCATACGAATTCATACATAATTTTTTGTTATGAACTTTTTTAGGAAATAAATGAAGCTCATAATTTAACATATTCAATTGTTAAGTTATTTAATTTTTTACAATATTTTCTAGATTGTGGAGATGTCAGACTGTATATCTAAAGCAATCTTGAAAACTTCGTTCTATGAAATATAATTCTTTGTATTGAAGATTTGTTGACTAAAGTTTTATTTAAATTTGTTTTAATTTTCAAATATTATTGATTTTGCAAATACATTTTTGATGTCGATTATGCAAGTATGTTTTGTTAACATTGCAAAAACTACAATTGCTTTCAAATAGAAGGTTATTACAATTGCAAACAGCTATATATCAACATTGCTAAATACTTAAATTAACCTTATATCAACATTGTTACAATGATGACCAACAACTTGAGAATATATATGTATATACATATTTACACAAAATAAAAAGATTAGAATAACAAATATCTATCATTCAATATTCAATAGAACTGACTCAATCTCAAGATGAATCATAGCAGTCATATGATTATTTCTTTTAAATATTATAACAATCAAGATAACATTAATAAATTTGAAGATCCCCCAAAATGTCTATATATAATAGGATTAGAAGAACCATGTATTAACATTGTCATAATGATGACCAACGACATGAGAATATATATGGATTACATATTTACACAAAATACACGATATAGAATAAAAATGTCGATCATTCAATATTAAATAGAACTGACTCAGTATCAAAATGAATGTTAGTAGTAATAGGATTATTTATTTTACAAAGCATAACAATCAATATAACATTAATATATTTGAAGATCCCTCATAAGTATGTGAATGATGCCCCTAATTTTGTACTTTATGGACCTTACATTCTATTGGTCGCTTTGCTACATTGTACATCCCCCATTGCATGTCTCTCGGGATTATTTTCCACTAGTTCCATTTTTTGAAACTTTTCTAGACTATTTGTTTCTTTCGCTATTAAATTTTCAATTTTTGTATTTAAATGTTTCACTTCATAAACACATCTATCAATTTTAATAAATGAATCCTCTAAAGTATTCACCAAATGTTTTCTTAGTACATCACTTTATTTCCTTTATTGTTATAACTCTACCATATTTTTGTTTTTTTGAATAATAGGTATTTGTAATCCATCTATTTTTTGGTATTTTTTTCTAAGTAGTGCATACCTATATGCCATTGAATCATTAAAATTAAATTCCAAGTCTGATAATGTTTATTCTAATATATAATACTTGCTTTCATATGCCTTACTATATTCAATATCATTAGTCATATAAGTTACACTTTCCTCCAACTCAATTTTTCTCATGTTTTTATCTTGTATGATTTTTTAAGAAGTGCAATAAGTTTTTCTTTTTGAATCTTTAAACTATTTGTTTCAATGAGATTACGTTCCAATGCCTTCATGTTTTGTTGCAACTCATCTTGTGTACTGTCGTGTCCAGCTTTCAGCCTTTCAATATGAATTTCCTTTTGTTCTAAACAATTTTTAAGAGAATATATTTCTTCTCCTTGTAATTTAACTTGTGGTTGCAATTTGAGACTATTTTCTTCATATTCAATCATTTTTTCTTGTATGTTTCCTATCATAGTGTCTTTTTATTCTATACATTTTTTAAGAGACAAATTTTCTCTTTCAATTCCTTATTTACCCTAAGACCACTCAATATGTTAATTGCATATTCAATATTTTCACTTGACCCTTGTCTCATTATTTTTCATGATCTATTAAAATCAATATGACACAAGGGTGTATTATATCCTCATAGTCACCATTTTTACATTCCCTCACAATTCGTTTTATATCCCACGAAAAGTAGTTTGCATAATTTACTTTCCAATTGTTTTTTTAATAGTACTTAGTACCAAAAGAACATTTTTATAAAATACACAAATATGTTTGTTTTGAAAAACATATATTTTTACCATATCAAAAGTCTCATATTATGGAGGGGGTAACAATCGACCAAAACAAGTTTGAGCCATTATTAATCCCTCTTCTTACTCCTTTGTATCAAATATCTTAGAAAGTCCCCGAGTGAATTGATTCTTCCTAGTCCTCTTAAAATTTATGTACAAATTATCCCTGCACTTGAATAATTTTTCAGCGTCAGCAAATGTTGTCTGTAGACATTGTAATGTTGTCCCCTGTCATCTCTATCTTTCCATCTACAAAGTCTTCCTTTCCAATGGAGATGTATATTTATAAAAATTAGTGCACCTCACATTCATTTGCATCCACAACCATCATGTTGAAGTCATATAAGCTGGCCCTAATTAACACATTCTTCAATTCTTTGAAACTATGAATTAGTTCCCTAGCATCTTCTTCCTTTTTGATTGGTGGTAACCCTCGTTTTATTTTACTAGCTCTTATTTCAATCATCAGTGACACTAGGGTGCTTTTCTCCACCTATATGGTTTAAAGATGTATGGTTTTGGATATTGTCATGATGAATTTTCCTTTTTTAATTTTCCAAAGGGTGTGAATGTTTCTATCCAAACAATGCACACAAAGCAAAGACAAGAGTATTTACTCGAAAAAGTGTCATGTAATTTAATCTATAGGGAAACATGACATTGATTTGGGGACTAATGAATGACACAATTTACAAGAACTTAACACTCTTTTTTTTGAAAATGCACATGCTAGTGAGATAAAACTACCTTTCATTAAGTCAAATGCGCATTCAAATTCAAATATTGATATTGACCCTAGCCTAGATTTATCATAAAAGTATGCAGAAGATGTGGATAATAGTGCCTTGATGTGGAAACTTGTCATTCATCAGAGCATTGATAAACATGGGCAGAGAAAGCATTTCAATTTTTTTGTTGATTTTATCCACCTTGATAGTGAAGGAAGTTCCATAATATTTCAAGCTTTACAACATAGATGTGAGAGGCCAAAAATAAGGGAAAAAAGTGTTTGCAATATGTGCTCTATGATGGAGTGACCAGATCATGCCCACTGAAAAAGTATTGAATGACTCAATCATGTCTATCAAAAATTTGTGTATCGAAGCCCAAACATACAACAATTATGTTTTGTTTCTTCATGAGAACCTTAGAACAATTGAGAAAGAGAAACATGATTTGAAGATAAATAATGATCAATTGAAGATAAATATTAAGGATTTGAGAAAAATAATGCATTGAATAAGAAGGTTAAATAATATGTTTCGTTATTAAACAAAGTTAATGTCAGTGTCACATTTTGCAAGGCTTTGGTAGACAAGTTGTTAGTTTCACTTCAGAAGTTCATAAACACCCTAAAATTACAAGAAGAAGGCATGAAAACAATGAGGGATGAAATTGCATGGTTGAAGGGAAACAATAATATTTATGATACTACATTTTATATTTCACCAATTGGAATGAAAATTTTCATAATGTGATGTATTTATGAAATGTGGGAATGAGCATTCAATTGTTACCCATTCCAACACGTTCATAGTTTTGAATGATGTCCGTTCAAGAGCTAAGCAAGGTTAGACATCTAAAGCAATAGAAGAAGGATCAAGACAATCACTACTTCAAGTTCATGAACAAGCACATAGTGCCATGGGAGTTGAGAACGAAACATAGCAACAATAGTTGGTGCACAGTAATGCGGAGCCGCATAAGGATAATTGTGATGTTTCTAATGATGTTGCTTGCAAGAATGATCCAATGAATCAAGTATAATAGTTGGAAATTATCGGACATTTCTAGTTGTTGTGATGTTTCAAATGATGTTAATTTTCATCTAATCAAAGTTGATGGCTTATAAATTTTCATGTTGTCAACTTATGATGTTACTAGTTGTGAGTAGGATTTAGTCTACTCATAATCATGCTTGTTAATTGTTAGACATTTGATGTTTAACTTTTATATGTTTCCTTTCAATCAATGTTTTATTTCAATGAACTTTTGCATCAAATTTATGTTATGCTTTATCATGATTTTTTTTATTGTATTATTATTTCATTAATTCAGTTAAAATTGTATTGTTTAATCTATTATACTTCATTATGATTATGTTTATTGTATTAGTGTTTCATGATTTCAGGTAGAATTGTATTATTTATTCTGTTATGATTCATCATGCTTCATTATGTGGTTGCATGCATATTATTGATTTCAGTTTTATTTGACTATTGGATTGCATTCTAGTTTTTTGAATTAAGATATGTTTGATCTTATTGAAATCTCATGACTTAAGTGAGAAAAAGGTTTGCACGGTGTTGTTAGTAAGCACTTAATCTTTTAATTTTTGCTTCGAAATATATGTCTTATACAAACTTAGTCACGTGAAGATACAAATAGTATTTAATTTTCAATCAATAAATAATTCTTGCATATTGAAATCAAAACTTTTTACTCATGCATAATTTAATAAATTATATCACCATTTAGCATACAATGATTCATTCTTAGCATTGGATGCATATTTTTTCCTTTGTCAATTGGGAGAGTCTTTCTATGATTTCCCTTACCATACTCTTTAAAACATGTGTATGTTTCATTTCAAGCATGCTCATTGTTGGCCAACTAGTTCTCTCAATCACATTCTCCGTTATCATAACAGTAGTTACAAAAACAATTTTGACTCCCTCATGATTGTATTTTGTTTTACCAATCTCCCTCATATCATTTTTTGAAGATGATAACAATGTGATTAACTATATGAATAATTAATTAAAATAAATAATAATTAAATTGTTCAAATTGTTACTTTAAATACTAAACATCATTACTAGCTTACCAGTTGATTGAACATTTTGGTGAAATGGTATCTTTCAATATTCCTTTTCCTCCTTGATTTTTCACTTCTTTCCAAAATGGCGTGCTTCAAGATGGGCCTCTTCATAAATTTTGTTTATGGGCCTTGCTCTTGAAAGATAGTTATCAAATTTTTTTGATGCACTACTCAATGTTTTACTAAACTATTTTTCGCATCAGTCAAAGACATTTTTTACTACTTTAGCTTCAACACTAGGGAAACATGATGCCAACTTCATTGCCTTATTGATTGTAAATTTTCCTAGGAACTTCTCGTATTCAACCCTGAGTTGGGTTTTTATGTTTGAAGGTAATAATTTTCTTTGCCCCATCATTTGAAACATGTTTTCTGATATAATGACCATATTGAAGAATTGTGCTCTCATCTTGTTAACTAAACACATTTCATCATGCTCAAATGTGTTTATATACTCAAGAGGAGTGTCTCTTGCTCTACCAAAATTAGTATTCAAAATTTTCATCTCCTTGTGTTTATGCACTATAACCTCATTTGTTAATCGATAAAATGTAAGCGAGCGAATTGACTTAGTAATTTGTAAAACATGATCTCCTTGGACATGCATATGAGGGGCCATCTCCTCTCCTAGACACAAATAACAAAACTAGAGCCACTCAATGGCTAAATTTCCAATTTTTCAAATTAATACTGAATTCAATTTTATGTAGTCTAAAAAAGGTCATTAAAAAAAACAATTTACACTTCTTTCCCCATATTCAATTAGTGTGGTATCATCGCATATAGACAATTGCAATTGTGACATGTGGAAATATGTGTAATACTCCTACATTCTCACACATTTTCTATGTTTTTGTTCATCTAGAAGGTCTTTGGATACAAAGTTAAAAACAAGGGATGAGTTTCCAAATAAAGTCACTAATACACAAAAAAATCATTCCTAACAAAATTAAAAGAAATTTTACAAACCTTTAAAATGCTTTCATGTTGAATGAGAATCCTGGCAAAAATCGAACCATTTGTTTGTCTGTAGTTAAGATCTTTGTATTCTCGATATTTCTAATGATACAATTGCCCCAACCTATATAAAATCCCCATTTTTTTATTTCATTCCAAATCATTAGAAATTTATCTTTCTTGTGATTCTCTAATGGATGTTTTGTAATCTTGTATTATCTTTTAAACTTCACAAAGCATCCTCACAAGAGTTCGACCTCTAGCATTGGGAGCACAATAAACAAGGTTGGCCATCATCCCAGGTTTAAGTTTAAATGATAGTTCCCAACAAACAATTCCAAGCTAGGTTGTGTATTAGATATATATTTTCATGTAAAATTAAAAATAGTGTGACTTGCAACGTACCTTTTCAGCATTAATTTTATTAATATTATAGTTATTCATAATTGTTAATTCATAACCATCTAATGATGGGTGGACATATGTAATACACTCAAACTAATCTTCCCATAGTTTTCCTGGATTCAACTCAGGGTTTATTTCTCTGTAGCTATTTAATGCATAGTCAAGAAAACAAGATATAACAATAACAAAACTTAGCAAAGTAAATTCAATTTAAAAAATTACTACTATTCAGGAACTTGTCTAGAACAAGTTTGGTGTCATTGAGTACAACTTGAAAATAGTTTAGAAAGTATCACCATCAAGTATAACATGCTTATTTGTAACCATGTGCATGTATTTATTTAGGACCATGCACCATAGACAAAATTCATTTGCTATCACTGAAACTTTATTATTGCATACTATAGTTTTTATGGTCATGCAATTATGGCATTCATTTAATATCATCATATTAAAGACCTTATCATCAAGTATCTTAATACTATTTCGGTAGAGCAATTTTAATTGATTCATTATATTATTTGCATTTTCATGGTCAACAACATGGAATAAATCATGTTTATACTCCTCTTTACCCTCAATTTTTTTAGGCCTATACAAGACATCAAATCATAATCTTGCAGTAGCTCAAGTAATACCTCACACACTTGGTTGCATCTATCATTAAAGACATGAGTATAAATACCAATTTTGAGAGCAACTTCATCAACTCTTGATCCAACTCTTTCCTCACATCAATCAACGATAAAAGATGCATACGCATTTACTGTGTTTCAAACGCAATTACTGTGTTTCAAGCGCATTAGTTTCCATAAACAACTCATCGTCTTCTTCCAGAGGGTCATCAACAACTAAGGACGCAAAACAATTTTCAAAAGGGGAATGCCCAACTTTAGAGGGAAGGAGAAAAATTAGTCTTTTCAGGGAAAGCAAAAGAGATATCCTACGCATTCAACCATATTTCAACATGACATGCATCTCATGGAACATCGGAGGTCTTAAAAGTAGCCCCTCTAAATGCAGTGAAATTATTAGAATGTTAAAATCTCATAGTCCTCATTTTTTTTAATAGGAAACCAAAGTATATAGTGATAACATGAATACTTTGGTTAAGGAGATCTGACCAACTGCTAATATTTTGTCCAATGAATCTGAGGGAGTTCATGGGGCATTGCTTATTTTTGGAATCCCAAGGAAATTGTGATGATTGACTGTGGTTGTGCAACAAAACATAGTTATCCTTGATCAAATCAGACACTCTAATTAACAAGTGTTGTATATCAACACTTACCTTTCTCTGGGTTTGGAGGAAAAGAAAAAGAAATGGAAGAATATCAACAGCATCATTCATCTCTTTCTTGGAGCTTGGGTCATGATTGTGTTGGAATCAAAATCACTGAGAGGGGGTGGGGGTGAATTAGTCTTCAAAATATTTCTTATCAATTATACTTAACCAATCATAAAACATTCAAACAAGCATATAGATCTAGCAAGCATAAACACCTATCCACATAAGCATGAAACATGAGAACATATCACATATGTGGGAAACCCTCAAGGGAAAGAAAACCCACTGATATATGTGAATGGACTATAGTCCTATAAGACAAAAACCAAATTTAGTGAAGCACCAACTCCAACTAACCAAGCACCCACTTGACTAGGCTTTAATAAGCATCCACTTTCAAGGAGGCACCAACCCCTCTAGATGAATCGGCACCAACTCAGCCACTTGATTGATTTGATCACCTTTAGAACACCTTTTTGCTCAACCAATAGATGATGACCACCTCTTCACACTCTTATCCCTCTCAAACCGCCTTCTAGGCCTCTTCGCTCAATTAGGTCTCTTCAAGATTGATTAAGTCATATGACCTTGATATTCATATGTAGACACACTTTTATAGATTCATTAAAAATCTTCTACACTCATATGATGGTCTACAAGACCTCCTTCTGCTCACAATGTGAAATTCCATTCGCTTATCTTCTACTCACACAAATAGGTCTAAAACTGCCTTGTATATGTACAAGCCTCTTGCTCATACACCCCTTGGTCGGCCACACACTTACAAACTTAAATTTGCTACAAAATAGGCCTTAGGACATGTTACAATTAAGAATCAACCATTACATTAGGTCGGCCATAACTCAAATAGACCAAATCCTACTTTTAGACTTAAGGAGACCTAATTCAATTAGGTCTTCATTAGTACATGTTAACCACTGATCTCCTTGGAACACTTTAAAACTCCACACATGACAGGAACGCTTCATATACCACTCAAATAGACCCCCACTGATGTCTTCTACTCTCAACAAGACATTTTACAACAAATCACTACTTGAAACCCCTCATTAGTACTCAGTCCTATTAGGCCTGTGGACACCAAAAATTTACCTTTCAATACTGAAGCTCAAACTCACTTAAGATACTCAAACATGATCAATAAAGTGCATAGACAATGTTTGTATGACTTCAGGGTCATAACCATATGCTTGAAACACTTCAACTTAGGGAAAAAAGGCTTAAACTCATCTCTTCAATATGCTCACTCAAAACTGTCGAGACTGTCAAAAGCCAGTCATGAAACTACTTGACATCAAACACCTAAAAAGACACTTTCAATGATTCTAAATACATTCAAAAGCTTCTATAACATCTTCAGAATAACCTCAATCACAAAAATCATAAGCTCTAATATCAAACATTGGTCTTGCATACCAATCTCTTGACCTTATCTCACAAAGTCTTATTTGAACTAGACAAGCCATTTACATTGACTTCCAAGCTTTTCAAAAGCATGAATAGAAATTTTAAGTCACAAACAACATCACCATATGCATTAGACACTTCAACTCAGGGTATAGAGCCTCAAACTCATCACTGCAACTTGCTTACTTGGAACTGTCAGTTTACCTTAAAACACAGTCATGGTGACATTGACCTTCAACATCTAATGACCACTTTCAAAGACTTATTATGAAAGTAGATGATCCTCTAACATATCCAAACCATATTCAAATACAAATATCATATGGTCTAGTGGCAACTATTGGTCTTACAGACCAATTTATTGACCTCACTACACACAGTCCTCATTGAGTTAGACAAGCCATTTCGTTTTCATCATTTTCACCACTATACCTGAATTCCAAACTTTCTACCAAGCATGAATAGGACATAACAGTCCCAAAAAACATCTCCATGCACTTGGTTTCATCACTCTATTATGATAATACATTCCTATTCATCTTCTCATTGTTGCCTAGGTTTTTCACTGTTTACACCATTAGGCATGTTAGCGACTGGCTAACTTGGATGACTAGTTTAGCACACTTGAGTATTAGATCTTGTCAAGAAACCTTCATGGTAATAAAAGATGAGTCTCTATCTTCTTCCTCCATCCATTTGATTGCTATGTCTAATGCAACTTTTCACTTCTATAGTAACTTCTTCAAAAACAAGCCTGTAAATCAATATTTTCTTTGTCCTCTCTCTAACCAATACCACTTAGAGGTATCTGAGAGAGTCCACTACAAGCTCCAATAGCTTGCGTGAGAATACCAATCCATTCTCGGCACTTTTGAACAACATATTCAACATCGGGTCTATATTAGAATTATAAGAGGGGTTAAACATGTTTCCCCTCTTAACAATCGTTCATAAAGCATAGCCCCTATATCTAAAAAATAATGTCTGGAATTTTGAGCTAGGACTTTTCCCAATATACCATGAACAAATCAAGTTCCCATGCAAAGGTTTGACGAGCTAATGAGCACAAGAAATTCCTTCTCAGGTTGAGAACCCTTCATTATTAGCACTTAAGAGACCTCAAAACAACTTTTCATGCCTTGTCCTTCAAACTATGACCTCAAACTGCATGAACAAACTTTAAACAACATACCTCATCTCTAACAATGCTTACATAAGCTAAAACACTTTGAAATCTAATCATGACCCCTCATTAGGCCACACTCTCTCTCTTTGCTCTCTTAGATCTTGACCTACAAACCACATTAGGCCTTAAAACTGACTTCATGCCTCTTTACAGGCACTCTCCACATTACTCACATAATCAAGCAACCTCTCTCATGCTTAATCACTTCCATACATCCTTCATATGTCTTGACAATAGATCATGATACCTCATTAGCCCAAGTAGGGTCTAGAAGTGGTCTAGGTGCAGACTTGGTCTGAAGGTCCTACCCCTGTAGACTCACCCTGATACTCTCATGAGTGTTCCAATGTCTCTCATACATGTTCAAGCAACCTCATACAACCACTCATACATGTGTGCACTCATCTCACCAAGCCACCAAGCTCATACTTTCTCATAAGGACTTTACATGCCATGACTAGGCTTCTTACGCACTTGAAACTTGACAATTGACCTTGAAACACTTCTGAAAGCATCTACACTTTACTTACATAATCACACAATGACAAAAAATCTCTCACAATCTTGTGCTCACTTCACCAAACTTCATATGCACACCTTCTCACAAGGTCTAAACTAGGCTTCTCAAGACACCTTCTACTCAAGAACTAGTACTGAAACATGCTTACCTCAATGATATCAAACAATAACACTCTTCAAACAACACTCTCACACCACTGCAACAATCTCTTTCTGATCAACATTCTTTCATGATGTCATACAGGCCTAGAGCCTCATAACCATGCTTTAATGCTCACTTGACCATCATACCTCTTTGTGACAACACTAACAACTTCAAGCTGACCTGAACCTTGACATCAACCAATAGAAGAGACATTAGTTTCCTTCAAATTCTCTCTTGCCTTCAAATTCTCTCTTTTCACATGGATTCCTTGTCACATCAAGCACCCAAGCTCATACCTCAAAGACCACTCACTATGCATCTTTATCAGATGCACCTTGACATCAATGACATCAACCTTGACATCAATGACAACACTTATCAACAGATTGGAGGGAATTTCAATTCCATCATTTATTTAGATGAAAAGGTTGGGGGTAACATGAAGCTTGATGCTAACGCAAGCCTTATGAAGGAACATATTTTTGCTCTTAGTCTCATTGACATTAAGCCAGACAATGGGTTCCTAGCATGGTCCAATCTAAGATCAAGGAATGATTGTATTACAAAAATATTGGTTAGATTTTTATTAATGAAATATTTTCTTGTCTCTGGGCAAGTCCCCAAGTCTACCATTCTCAACAATGTTGGGTCAGGTCATTGGCCAGTTATGATAGAAATATGGAATTCTCAGCACTCGAAATCTCCTTTTCATTTCCAACTAATGTGGATTCAACATGATGATCTTCGGAAAAAAATTCAAGGTTGGTGGAAAAAGGGTAAGCTTCTTCATGGCACTAAAATGTATACATTTCTGTAAAAAATCAGATTTGTCAAATCCCAACTTATGAAGTGGAATTGGAATGAATTTGGGTATATCAAATTTAAAAAGCAAGAGATTTCTGATAGGCTGGAAAAAGTCATTGAAACTATCCTTTCGGGCAACATAATTGAAGATCTCAAACAAAAGGAGCTTGATTTAATTAATCAAATGGACGAATGGAATCTAAAAGATGAAATCATGAGGAACCAAGAATCCAAGATTAAGTGGCTTAAAGAGTGAGAGACAAACTCTGCATTTTTTCACAAATCCATGCTTATGAGAAGATCTTTTAACTATATTTCTTCTTTGGAATCAAATGATGAAACTCTTGAATTATCTTCGCATGGTATCTTGAGCATAACCCTCAACTTCTTTGCTCAATTCTTTTATGTTATTCCTTTGGATGTGAATGACCAGGAGTAGATTCTTCAGGAGATTCCTAATATTATTTCAAAAAATGATAACAAAATGCTTATGAATAGCAATTCCATGAAGGAATTAAGAAGTGTTATCTTTATTATGAGTAAAGGAAAATCCCCTAGGCCAGATGGATTTCCTATTGAGTTTTATCAATAATTTTGGGACATCATTCACAAGGACCTGTTGGAGGTAGTGGAAGAAGCTAGGTCAGCCAAAGTCATCCTTAAGCCAGATCAATCAAACATTTATTATGTTGGTTCCTAAGGCGTCGAATGTAAATAATATCTCTGGGTTTCGTCCCATTGCTCTTTGCAATTTCTTATACAAAATCATTTAAAAAATCATAGCCAATAGATTGAAACCACTCCACAAAATTATTTCCCCTAAGCAAAGAGGATATGTAGAGGGTAGACAAATACTTGACGAAATTGTGTAGCTCAAAAATCTGTTCATTCCATGCAACTCCAAAAATATCTGGTTATGTTTATTAGATTAGATCTTTCTAAAGCATATGATAGAGTTGATTGGTCTTTTATCTTAATAATGTTTAAGTGTTTTGGCTTTTAGGAGGAGGGGATTAGTTGGGTGAGAGGATACATTTCTTCAATCTCTTTATTGGCCCTGGTTAATGGTATGCCTACTAGGTTGTTTGGGGCTTCCATAAGTATTAGGTAAGGATACCCTCTTTCTCCTTATTTGTTTATCTTGCTTACAGAGAGTTTGTGTAGAATTATTGCTAGAGGCAGATAAAATAGAGGTATTGAAGGTATTACTCTTTCACATGGTCTTAACCCAATGACGCATTTGCAGTTTGTGGATGATTCTTCTTTGATGGGAAGGGCTTTGATTCAAAAAGCTTCAAATTTTAATAAGAAGTTGCACCTCTTCAATGTTGCAATGGGGCAAATCATTAGTGAAGATAAATCATTTTTCTTTTTCTTTCATATGTCTCCAAGACAAGAAGCTATGATTCTGGATAAGCTTCATTTTCGAAGGGCTTCATTGTCTATGACCTACTTGGGCATTCCCCTTAAAGAGAGCAAGCTTTCTGACTGGAGTTGGTTGGTTGACAGGTTGAGAGCCAAAATTTCCAAGTGGACTCATAAATGGCTATCTATGGGATGTTGCATTACCTTGATTAAAGGAGTTCTACAAGCTATCCCCATTTATTTTTCTTCGATATTGCATGTCCTAAGGCCATATTCAAACAAATTGATCAAATATGCCACAAATTTTTATGGGAAGGGCCTATGTGCATAAAAAATGGTCTTTGGTGAAATGGACTAAGCTTTGCCTCCATAAGCATGACATTGGTTTAGGTTTCCGCTCAGCCCATCTAAATGGTTACGCTTTAGAAACAAAAATTTATTGGTGTCTTCTTCAATCTCCTCAGTGTTGGGCGCAAATCTTGAGGGCCAAATATGCAGGTAATAAAACTTTGAATCAAATTGTCCGATTTTCTCTTCCCTCTATAGGCTCTCCTATTTTAGTTGTCCTCAAAGTTGGTGAGGCTATGATCAAGAAGAATTGTTTTGGATCATTCATAATGGCACAAAATCCCACTTATGGACTAATTCTTGGGATGGGTATCCCCCTCTAGTTGAAAAATATCCCCATTTCCATGGGATTATGGAATAACTTCATCAAGACAATTGGACTACAGTTTTGAATTATTTAGAAGGTCCAACAAAAAGTGGATGATTGACAGGGAATGGATTCCCATTGAAACTTGGTCGATTCAGGCTCCGATAGATCATAAAAACCAACCACTTCATATTCTCAAGGAGAGAGATATTTCTTGCCTTGATGATGTTGACATATTGGCTTGGGCAAGTAATCGTAATGGAGATTATACTGTAGCTGATAGTTATCGCTCACTATGTCCTCCTTCTTATCAGTCTCTCAAGATGATCTTTAAACAATTATGAAATCATAATATTTGGCCTAAAGTTAAGTTTTTTATCTAGTTAGTCCTTCATGGTAGAGTTCTTTGTAGAGATCAACTTATGAAAAATGGCTTCAATGGTCCCTTCAGATGTGAGTTGTGCCAAAATCATGAGGAAATTATGTCTCATTTATTCTTCTTGTGTCCTTTCATCATTGAGTTGTGATAGTGTTTGGTAAAACTCTTGGGTATTCCTTGGAAAAAAAATTGTCTCTAATTCAACTACTTCAGGGTTTGAACCGCATTTTTCCATTTAATGTTTTTTCCAATCAGATCTTATGGACTAAAGTTAGTTTATTATTGTCGAACACGTGGAAGGAATGAAATTCTAGGATCTTCAAATAGGAAATTATTGATAGTGGTTGGATTTATCAACGAACCTTTGACAATATTAGAGAATAAGTGATGCACATGTTGAAACACCCTGGGGTTCCCTCCAAGTGATGCACGTTTATTCTTCAAGAGCTACACATTGTTTACTTTCCTCCCCGCACCCAGGTTGATCTCTCTCATTAAAATCATTCTTTTACTCACATTCTTGGTTTCAATCGGATTCATATAGATGAAGCTTCAAGGGGGAATCCTAGTTATGCTAGCATTGGAGGTATTGGTTGGAATTGTAATAATTCCATTGCCTACTTTTTCTAAATCAGAATTGGTGTTTCTACTAATAATTTAGATGAGGGATAGGCTATTGTGGAGGGTCTTACAGTAGCTTGTAAAGTGGGGAGGAAAACCTTCAGTTGGTTGTTGATTCAGAGTCATGGGTCCAATTGCTTTCGGAACCTAACCTTAGTACTTCTAAGGATTGGAGAATTCGAATAATTTTTGACAAAATTCAATGTCTTCAACAAAATTTTGACATGGTTATCTATTTGTATACTCTTTGGTAGAACAAAAAAGTAATGGGTGCACTTGTTAATTGGGCTCTTGATCAATCCAATGTGAAGGGATATGGTCCCCCTCCTTTCTAGTGGTCGTCTAGGCTGAGAGATGAGGTTTTACGACTACTTGCCCTAGATAATCACAATATTGATCACTCATAGCTCAATTAGTCTTTATTTATCTGGCTTCTGTAGGATGTTGTCATTGTTTGATTCTCTTTAGTCGGTTGTTACTTTCTCTCCTACGGGATTAGTCCATAGATACATATATCTACGCGACTCCTATCTATATATATGGCCATATAGATAAGTTTCCTCCCATCCCGAAGACTATTCTAACTCAAACTCTATGCAATCCCTATCTATTTGACAAGAGTTGGCGAAGACCCTAAGTGTAGTGAATATTATCCAATCCCCACCCCCTGTCTATATATGAAATTCTATCTATATGTGTTTAATCCCATAGTTACCAGCACCAACTATTGGCAATCCCAAACCCATAGTGACCTTGAGTGTAGCGAATACTATCCAATCACCACCCCTTGTCTATATACTGATGGGGTTGGCTTCCATTTCTTGTCTTGTTAGGAATCTTGTTGCTTTTTTTGTTTTGACTATGGTTTTATGCATGAGCCTTAAGTTATTAATATTGTTGGTATCCTTGGCCATTGCATGCACGGCCCAGTAATTGATTTTCTTATGGCTAGGCGTGGTCAATCTTATTGGTATTCTTTGAGCATACCGAAGGGGACGGGCCACGTTGAATCTCTAGGCGATTTTGACAGAAGAGATACCCCTACCTTCTTGAGTCTCACCCAAATGTGGCATCTCGCCTGAGATGTTTTCCAAAAAACGAAAAACAAAAAAAAAAAAAAAAAAAAAAAAAAAAAAAATGGGAGACATGCCCCTACTATGATGATAGAATCGACCTACATTTTTTATTGTTATTGTTATAAGAATTCTATGGGAGTTGCATCATATATATGTGAAATATGCCTTCCTTAATGTAGATCTTCAAGAGGACATATAAATGGAGCATCCACCAAGGTTAGATAATCACAGAGATACTACGCTTGTGTATAGGATTAAGAAGTCATTATATAGGTTGAAGCAAGCCCCTAGGGCATGGTATGAATATATAAATAATTTATTTCTATCTTGTGGCTTCACCAAATGTGATTCTAACCATAATGTGTTTGCAAAACATGTTGATGGTCATACAATTATTGTGGTACTTTATGTCGATATTATTATTACTAAAGACAATGCTTCATTGATACAAAATATTAAAGATAAATTGAAGATGACATTTTAGATCAATAGTACTTCCATAGTCCATACAGAATGTGAGAGAGTGCTTTCAGATACAACTATGTGTATATGTTTGGATCTTGATGTTTTGGATCACACTGGGTGATCCATCATTAGGAAGAGAAAAGAATAATAGAAGATTTTAGAATTAGAATTTATATAGATATGGAAGATGTCGGGATGAGGTAAGCTCTTAATTTTTAAGTATAAAATAATATAATAGAAACTTATAATAAGAAGGAAAATGCAATAAAATAAATAACATTAAATATGAAATTACGATAAGTAATCTATTAATTTTGAATATTGAGAAGAAGAAAAATTGATATTAAAAATAAATAATCATAATGACAACAAAAGTCAAGTTCTTAAAATCCCCTTATTTAATTGATGTTAAGTATAATTAATTTTGGTACAGTTGTATCCAAAAGTATGCACACAATTGTATCCAAAAGCACTCTTTGACATTTTAGATGTCATACTTAAGTTTGTTGCATTACTTTTTGGGTCACTACAACATTTGCCCTGAATTTTGACATTGATTTTGACATGCAAACATTGAAATCAGGGTTTTCATGAGTTGAAAATGTGCAAATCCATGTCAAAACTCTTGGGTCAAAATTTCAACATTCAAAATTATATTGAAATTTTGACGTGAATATGTACTTAAATATTTCAACTACTATTTTTGCTCTCTTGCATGTCAATTTCCATGTGGTCTCATTCATTTTGACATGCACTCGTACATCAAAATTTCAACGTGTATGACATATTATAAAATATTAGCATAGCTAACATGGCTATATTGTAATAATAGTTGTCATTCTTACTATAGCCATGCTTTGCATATCTTGTAATCATTGCATTCAATGCAGCGAAAAATGAATGTTGTAGTTTTTCAGAGAATTCCTACATGGTTGGGGGTTGTTTCCAGAGTGTTTTATCAGTACAAATGCTTTATGAAAAGTTTGACCTATATAAGACAACAAATCTTCTACAACACAAAACCTTAATATAACTCTCAAGTGTGCCTCCACAAAAGTATCAACCACACATGTTGACATTGTGTTCTGAGCTTTCAACTATGCAATGTTCTCAAGTGTCCATACAACCTCTTTGTTATAAATGCTAGATCTCCTCTTTTTCCAAAATGTGATCCATTGAAACAATTGATTAGGAAATTCACAGAAAAATATTTCATACGAGTCGTACAAATTATAATCAATCCCCACCTATGGGAATTATCCAACATGCATCTCATTTCACATAAAACCCAAATTCCTACAATCTATCCAATCATCAAATTTATAAGAGGGTGACATGCCATAAACATCATGCAATTATATAACCCATTTCATTGGAGATCCTATAAATGGAACCAAAATGTCAACTAGTTTATGTTGCACATATTCAGACCATAGCCAATACTTAATTACCTCTTCGTGTTGGCATTTTAGCCCCTACAATCTGATCACTCGACACACTTAATTGGTTACCATTGAAGTAACTCACATCACGCATGCAAGAAAGGATAATAAAATTACAAAATTAATATAAGCATCCATCACAATCATCTTAACACAACACAAAATTGCATAACATATCTTCATCATTATACCTTGTCAAATACATTAGATAACATATGCTTAATCTCCCTTATCTATGTCTCTTGTGGCTTGTTTATATAGACATTGGCTTAGTACATCAAAGGTAATTAGTTGTACCTATTGTTATATATAATTCTTGATACCTATGAATAAACCATAAGTTGGACCACAACAAACCACCTACAAACATGGTGCACTACCCTACATACATGGAACAAATACTAAAATGGGTCACTTCTCATTTTACAATGACTTATATAGGTGCACCATCACCTTATAGAAGAGATACATCATATGGTTTACCAACATTATCGTATGGCACAAAAAAACATGACAAATTTGTCACCCTATGATTGGACAAATATGATACATTTGACATGTTATCAATACATCTAAATGGATATAAAGTGGCCATGTAATGACCATCTAGTTAAATTTTCAAACCAACTTTCCCCTCGAGCAAGCCATGTAAACATGTGATGAATTTGGCAATTGTTTAATTCACCATGAAAAAGTGTATGGGACTAACTGAATCCAAATGTGATAGAAAAATATAAATACTACCTAAAACCCAACAAGTTCACTATCTTAATTGTTGAATCTCATTATCCTAGGGGTGTCCACAATAGTATTTTATCCAACTGTGAGCATATATATGCAATATTTTGGGTTTGAAAATTTCATTAACAATTACAAAAATCATTGTAGGGAGTGTGTATCCCAAGAAATATAATGGATGTCATTATAAGAGAAATGTTCCAATTTAATAGAGGAGTGTTCTAATTTAATAGTGGTCCATAAGTCTCTATAGTTGAGCCATTTTATTATCATTTTCTATTGGTGTTTTGAAGAGTAGGCACAACCCATCTTATGTTGAGTTTTTTATTCAAAGTTGTTTCTCTAATGTAACCTTTGGTAAGATAGTGTTTTTCTTCTTCTATATTTCCATCTCTCCAAGTTACTTGGTCATTCTATATGTTCTATATAAATTTCCAAAACAATGATAATCAATGGATATTCTATGTTAAGTTGATTTCATAAGTAGAGTACTTAGAAACAACATACATTTCATTTGATATGTTATAAAAATTCTAATTTTCAAAAAAGTCATTAGAATCTCGAAGACAATTATGGATCATATTGGTATCAAAATGATCTCGTGTTTCTTGGATAGTGTGGGTTCATTATTTCATATTTTTGCCCATGACCTTATGTGCACCCTGTGGGATATTGATACAATTATGATTAGGGGGTCCATTGAACGGAAACCTTATACCATGCAGCGTATGATTCAACACCCAAAAATGGCCCAGTCTAAAAATGCACAAAAATTGTGATTTTTATTGAATTCAAGAGGAAATATTATAACTTGCACATGTCACACACCTACAATATGATTACAAACTTACAATCTATTTGTGGTCTTACAACAATCTCATATGAGATGCATTACAACCGGTCCCTCAACTCAGACTTATAGCTTGCCACAAATCTCAGCTTCAACCAGGTTTGGTTATTTCGCCTGGCCACACTTCTTGTAGATCTTGCTAACTCATAGATTTTCCA
This sequence comes from Torreya grandis, assembly GCA_037957365.1. Lineage (NCBI taxonomy): Eukaryota > Viridiplantae > Streptophyta > Pinopsida > Cupressales > Taxaceae > Torreya > Torreya grandis. The sequence continues at coordinate 6,558,973 of JARHVA010000020.1, forward strand.
ATGTTCTTTATCTACATATTTAACCAACTAACCAACCAATTGCTTGACAATAACCAACCTTTAGCCTTCTTGATCAAACGGGAAACCCCTTGACCAATTATGCTTGCATCTTATATAGGCATTCAAATAAGAATTCGTTGTGTAAGTTGGAACAATTGCGCTTACATCTGTTAGATAACTGTCATCTTCTTTTGTGGATCTTTAGATTCAGTTACAATCTATAGGCTATCAAAAACGTTACTTGCTCATCTTATATTGACATTGACACTAGAACCCAACACAGATCAAGTGGGAAATTGTCCATGGCAAATGGAATCACTTCGAAAATGACTATCTTTCCACTCCCCTTCCACATAATGCCATATTAAGGATTCACTAGTTGCAAAGAAGGATCTTCATATAGATGTGCAAGATCAACATGCGTACACATGAGTTCACAGGGACTTTGTCCTCAATACTTGATGCACAGTTCTCATAACTCGCAAGCTCAAGTCACAAAAATCCTAGATGGAGTCTATGCGTAGAAGACAGTTACAAGTTTATGCAAGACCTTCCCAATCATAAAGCTACACGCAAGTATTCAAACCTCATAAGCCATTACCAAGTTCGTAGAGCAAAATTTTTGCACAAAACAACATTAGAGTTCACCTTTAACACATTTGCGTGGAACTTGCAAAGACCTCCAAACAAACTTGCAAAAAACTTTGCAGGTTGTGCAAAGCATATCTTTGTTCGTTTGACTCTTCAAATTGCGCACACCAAAAGGGTTGCATGAAAGTAACTTTGCACATGTGTGAGTCTATGCAAAACAATTTCAAGGTTTGTGCACAAACTCAAGGTTGCGCAAAATTGCTTATTACAAACTTTGTAGATGCAAGATTGCTTGTGAACCCGGATAATCTTGCACAACACAACCCCAATAAGTGAAAAGAACCATGAGTTCCTCAAGAGGTACTCAATTATTATTTTTTTATGCACTCATCCAAGTCGCATCTTCAACTTCTTGACATTTCAACTTCATCAAATATTCTTTATATTCCTTCCCTCACATCTGGTTTCCGATTATAAAATCAATCACCTTTCAATTTCTTCTTGCACCATCTCAAGCATATGATATCTCCAATCTACTTATCTAGAATCCATGCTTGTGCTTTCATCACTATTGTGTCCCTCGTGGCAAGGGTACAAATCTGCCACACTGAAATGGGATAATTATCTAACCCATTAGGTAATTCAATAGCATGTGCATTGGATGCAAACTTCCTCAACACTCTCTATGGTCCAATTTTCTTCCACTTCAACTTGTATGTTCTTTTTGGGAACCTCTCTTTCCTCAAGTCTGCTAACACCATGTCACCCATTTGAAATTTATGTTTTCTCCTCTTTAAATCTATGTGTTATTTTCACTGCACAATACTCCTCTCAATTTGTTTGTGTAATTTTTGATGTATGTCTCACATATATTCAACTAAGTCTTATGCTTCAACTCTCTTCCTTCCTTCATCTCGAATGTCGCACAATTTTATGACTCTTGGACTACTCTCATAAACAATCTAGAATGGTCTCCTTTTAATGCTTCTATTTATTGAATTTTTATAGGCTATTCCAACTATGCCAACATTGAATCCCACATTCCTAGCATCCCAATTAAACATCGCAACAGGTTACCAAGACTTGTGTTGAATACCTTTGGCCTTACCATCTATACGAGGATAATATGTTGAACTGAACTGTAGATTAGTATTCAACTTCTTCCACAATGTCCTCTAGAAATTTCCAACAAATTTTATATCTTTATCAGATATTATGTTGTGTGGCAATCAATGCAATCTTACAACTTCCTTACAAAACAAGTTATATATATGTGTACCATTATTAGTTTTCTTGCATGCAAACAAAAGAGCCATTTTTTTGTAATCTATCTACAATCATAAAAATATAGTCATGATATTTTGTGTTGTAGGCAATCTTAAGACAAAGTACATGCCAATATATCCCTATGGTCTCTCTAGAATAGGCAATAGTTGATACAACCCTATGTTTTGGGTTCTTCCTTTTGCCAACTGGCAAATCCTGCATCCCTACAAAAACTTCTTCACATCCATACCCATCTTAGGCTAAAATTAATTTTTACCTAACTACATAAATGTTTTTTCAATACTAAAATGAGCAACTAGTCCCCCAATATGCTTCTCCTTGATAAATTATTTACGCATAGAACCATAGGTATACACAATTGTTTTCCTTTAAACAACAATTATTCTTGTGGGAAATAGTCTAACCATGGTGTTTAGTCCACACTCAATGTTTTTGTGCATGTTTTCCATGTGTCCCTGAAATCCTCATCTTACAAACTCCTCCACAAAATCAAATCCCATGACTTTCACTTGCATCTCATCCAACAAGAGACACCTTCTACCCAAGGCATCTACACCTCTATTAGACTTTCCACTCCCATGCTTCAACACAAATGAGTAACTTTGCATAAACCCAACCCATTTCATATGTCTTTGGTTTAGCTTACCTTAACTATTGATGAATTGCAATGCTCAAAGGTATGTGTACAACACAAACATATTAGGAAATAATTAATGCCTCCATTTCTTGGGTGATTGCACCATAACATAGAACTCCTAATTAGAAACTAAATATTTTTCTTCACATCATTTAGTTCCTCGTTGAAGAAATCAATATGCTTACCTTCTTGACTCAACTCAACACATATTATTGTGCCACTTGCATCACAGTCAACTTGAAATACCTTTTTTGAAATCACACAAAGCCAATACTAGTTGTTTAGCCACCTTCCTTTTCAAACTATAGAAGTTATGCTCTATTTTTGTTGTTTAGAAAAACTTTATTTTATCACCTCATATTTCATTTATGATAGGTCTGTACGTCTCACTGAAGTTACAAATGAACTTCCTATAAAATATTCCCAAGCCATGAAAGTTGCAAGAAATGTGCTCCTAGGTGATGGCCATGCAATGATAACTCTCACCTTTCATGAATCCATCTTCGATCCTTCTTTAGGAAATCACAAAACCTAAGTACACCCACTTCTCATTCAAGACGCTTCACTTCTTTATATTAACTAGCAACTTCTCTTCTCACAAGGTCACTGCACAACCTGTCTCCGGTGTGTCAAGTGCTCTTCCTCTAAACTGTTGAAAATTAGTATTTCATCCAAATACAAAATGAAAAACTTGACAAGAAAATATTCCAGCGCTTCATTCATGAGTCTCATGAATCCACTTTGTGCATTAATCAATGCAAATGGCATGACCAACCATTGATATAATCCCTCATGCATTTTGAGCGCAGTCTTCCACTCGTCACCTTCCCTTATGCGAATTTATTGATATCCATTCTTCAATACAATATTTGTGAAATACTAATTCACTCCACTTGAACATTCCATCAAGTCATCCATGTGGCAATGGAAATCTATACTTGTTGGTTATCTTATTAATGGCTCTAGAGTCTTTGCACATTCACCATTCTCCACCTTTCCTTGGTGCCAACAGTACTAGAACTACACATGGGCTCAAACTTTCTCTTATCAATCTTTATATAAGAGCTCATTTACTTTCATTTACACTCTACATTCTCCTTAAGCATTAGTCTATGTGTCACTTTGTTTAATAAACTAGATCTTGGAATCAAATCCATGTGATGACTTATGTTGCTTATGTGCAATAACCAATCTAGTTGATCATTGGAAATAATCTCTTCAAACTCTCCCAAAAAATCTTTCACTTTGCATGGCAATGCTTCTTCTTCTCCTACTTTCCCAATTTGTGTGGGCTTGGGAATGAAAGCATAGTATTCCTTCTCCATCTTCACTTCTTTCATGAATTGTTTTCCTAAAACCAACAAAATATTTAGACCATTATCCACCTCTTCACCCTTGTCCTTTAAAAGATTCAAAGTGTAAGTCTTGCCATCCTTCACTAAATTGTACATATTTGTGCGGCCATCATGGTGTGGCTTCCTATCAAACTGGTAAGGTCTTCCTCGTAACACATGACATACATCCATGGGAATTGTGTCACATCACTTCATCCTTCTTTGTGCCACTCTGGAAGCTTACCAAACATTGTTTATTCACTAGAATTTGATGTCCCTTTTGACACCAAGATATCTTATATGGATTTGGATGCACAATCCTCTTCAAACCAAGCTTATCTACCATCTTCTTGCAAACAAGATTATCGGTGCTACCACTATCAACAATAACTTAACAACACTTACTTTCAGATTTGTAAATGGCTCTGAAAAAATTCTTCCTTTGCACTGGTGCTTTCTTCTCTTTCATTGGTTTCAACGACACTCTCTTCATCATTTGAGCTTCCCCGCATTTTGGCTCCTTTGTCTGATTGATTAATGCAACACTCTCCTCATTTGTGTGTGTAATATGGTTATTTGCTTCATTTATTATGCTTATATCATTATGCACATGTGGACACTCAAATAATTTATGCCCTATCTCACCACATTTTAAACATGTACCCATGAAACCTCTACATCTTCCTCACCCATATGATCCTCTATCTCTGGCAGGATATCCTCTGCCTCTTTGGGCATCATTATTGCTTTGAGAAGTAGTCGCTTCTCCTTGTTGTGCATAATGTCCTATGTCACTATTTCCTTATCCTCATCCATGCAAGAACTTTTTCTCCCTTTTGTTGCACCTTATCATCTTCGAGACAGTTTCCCTCTAGCCTTCATCACAAACTGATATGCTTCTTCAACTGAATGCAATCATATCATCCTAAACTTATCTTGTATTGAAAAGCACAATCCATTCACATAACTCAAGATCTTATCAGTGTCATATTCAACATGAGTTACTTTGACGACAAGTCTATAAAACTCCTCACTATAATCCTTTACATTCATTTCCTTTTGTCTCAAGTTCTGAAATTTATTGAATAAAATTAACTGGTAATCAGAGGCCAAAAGCTTACATTGTAGTTTTGCAACCAATCTATCCCAAGTTTTGATTTTTTCTTTACCTCTTCTCAATCTCTCTATTTGCACATGCTTCCACGATAAGGATGTGTGTTCCTTCAACTTCGTAAAGGAAAAAAACACTCTCTTGGGATCTTCCATCTTCTCATACTCAAAATATTTCTCCAACTTAGTGATCCAATCAATGAGTTCTTCAAGTTACAAGCTAGCAAAATAGCTAGGGGTGTCTAACCATGGCTTACGATTCATTCTCACAACTGCACACAATAATATATCTTATTGTTCATCTATTAGTTCTTCTACCTGGATCTCAAGCAATTCTTAATCTACTTCATTGTCACTTTCATCATCCCCTGCCACTCATCTCCATTGTGCAATCTGCATAGCCTCCAGACGGGGTCGCATTCTTCTCATCATCTCAACAAATTCTGCAATTCTTAGTGTTCTGGGTGTTTTGCCAATGGGACCTTTGTGTGCTATCTTTTCCTCATAATAAAAAACAACCCCAACACCTTCTACCCAACACTCTTCTTGTTGGAATATTTATTCATTGCTTTCTACCCATGCTCACAAATGTAGAAAATGAACTTTTCTTTGTAAGATACAACCTGATACTTCACTCAACAAGAGTCTCACGCACTCACTCCGTAAGGAACAAAATTGCTCTAATACCAATTGATGCAGTCACGATTAGAGGGTCCAATGAAGGGAATACTTAAACCATGCAACCTATGATCTAACGCCCGACAATGAACTGGCTTGCAGTCTACATGTAAAACAAATTGCAACAAAATATGATGGTTATTGAATTCGATAGGAAAAATCACAACTTCTCACATCACACACTTATAGTTTGATTAGAGACTTATAATCTAGTTGTAGTGTTACAAAAATCTCATATGAGGTGTGTTACAACTGATCATTCTTCTCAGACTTATTTTTTGCTACAAATCTTTGCTTTACCCAAGCTTGGTTCTCTTGTTTGACCATACTTCTTGCAGATCTTGCTAACTTGTAATCTTTACAAATTTATTATTTATCTACACATTCTAACCAACTAGCCAACTAAATGACTAACAGTAGCCAACCTTTAGCCTTCTTTCTCAAATGACCAACCCCTTGATAATGACACTCACACCTTATAGAGGCATGTAAACAAAAATCCATTGGAAGTTGGAATGATTCCCCTTCCATTTTTTAGATAACTATCATCTTCTTTTGTGGCTCTTCGACTTCCATTCAATTTTAATCTACAAGCTGTCAAAAATTTTACTTTGTCATCTTATATTGACACTTGGCACTAAAACCTAACTCAAACCAAGGCAGTGCATGTCCATGACTGATGAAGTCACTTCACAGAATGACTACCTTTCCATTCCCCTTGCACACAATGCGAGATCAGGGATTCACTAATTGTGTAGAAGGATCTTCATACAGTTGGGCAAGATCAACATGCATACGTAGAAGTTTACAGGAACGTTGAACTCAATAGTTGATGTGTGGTTATTAGAACTCCCAACCCCAAGCCACAATAATTGCAAACAATGTATGTGTGTAGAAGACAGTTGAGCAAGGTTTGCATAAGACCTTCCAAGTCATAAAGTTACACACGTCTTCAAAATTCCAAAGCCATTACCAAAGTCATGGAGCAAAACTGTTTCACAAAACATTCACGAAACTTCACTTTCAGGGCATTTGTGTAGAACTCGTAGAGACCTCCAAACGAACTTGCGTAAAACTTCATAGGTTCCACAAAACATAATTATTTGCTCATTTGACTCTTCAAACTATGCACACCAAAAGGGTTGTGTGGAAGTAACTATGTGCATGCACAAGGCTATGCAAAACAACATCAAGGGTTGCACACAAACTCAAGGTTGTGCAAAACCACTTATTACAAACTAAATGTTTTTGTGTATGTAAGATACTTGTGAACTCGGGTGCTCCTGCATTAGATACAAAGCTCATAATTGCACACTTCTAATGTGCAAAAGTTTGAAGCAAACTCTAAGGAATTGTTTTTACAAGGGTGAAGGATACATGTGCTAATGAATTTTTGAAGCAACTCGTTTGTATGGAGTAATGTGTGTTTTGTTTGTCAGATGACTATTTTCTTTAGAGGGTAAATTGCAATACAAAACAAGAAAGTAAGGTGGATGAACTTAAATGCAATGAGAGCTTATGGACCCACCCCAATGCAATCGAGGCAGATGCAATGAAGGTTGTATTCATCTAACAAGTAGAATTTATGTAGGATACGAGGATTAATAACCCAAACCATTGCGCTTTGAAATGTCTCTACACCACATATCAAACCCCTTGAATGGATTCTATTAGGGAAATCACTAATCATTGTATCTTGAACTTTGATACATGACCTGGGGAAATTCAACTCAAGATGCATTGATGCATAATAAATACAACACACGAACAACCAACCCTTATTGATACGAGGATGGATGGTTCTATATGTTTATTTTATGTTCTTTTTATTCCAAAGGAAACTAGATAAAACTCAAATGAAAACAAAAGGTTATACATGATGATGGATCACTGAGTTTGTAATCAACAAACATTATATTCTCTTACTAATGATGGATCACTGAGTGTGATCTAAATCGCCAATCCAAAAACGTTCACACAGTTGTATGCATAATCACTCTCTTCATTCTACATGTACTGTGGAAATACTATTACTCTTAGGTTATACACATCGCACACAATTTTGAATAAGTTTAAGGAAAGCAATGGACCTATTTGCTTTTTAGTGCTTCACTAGGAACTTGTAAGATGTGAGTGGAAATACCAAGCAGACATATCATGCAACCCAAATGGTATTATAAGCTAGCAAGAAACAAGCTAAACCTTCTAATTTGTGTGAATATGAACCTAGTTGAATTGCATCATTTGGAATGGAACTATGCAATATTTTTTAATTTTTTCATGTATTTTGAGATGCAAATTCTTATGCAAGATGTTTAAATCTGAAACTAATGCATTTCAATGCAAATAAGAGCGAAGAGCAATGATAAATCAGATTTGTAATTACTCTCAAATGATCGGGAAATTGCAATCTTTTAACTTTGCAAGACTAGTTATGTTGTTGGTGTTTTTAGTTGGATGAATGCAAGTGAAAACGTAAGCTAAAAAATAGAAGACTTAAATGACTGAGTTAACCAACCATTTTCAGTTGTAATGAAGGATATCACAACTTCTTACCACTTTCAATTCTTTAAGATGTCTAAGGATGCAAAACTAGTTTCTAGAATGGCCTAGTTTCATGAATTTTGGTGAGTTAATGCATGTAAATGATAGAAGAACTATAGTTTGGACACATATAAGAGAGATCCCAGAGATGGACCTTATGGTTCAATCGATTACTATTATAACTAAGGGAGATGGGGAAAATCTCTAATTGGATGAACCATAACTCACTAAGGGATATGGAAAAACTCTCTTTTGTGCCTGCAAAACAACTTGCCAGTTCACTAAATCCAAGGGAAAAATGAGGGCAGTGATGGAGACTCCAAAGGAAATTCTAGGTTTGTTGGGCTTGGGGGATTCCTTCAAAATAATAAAGACGATCTTATTTCTCACCATCGCTAGTGAATAAGAGAGTAAACAAACATTTATGCAAAGATCAGGGCTTTATTCCAAGGTGTGGTTCTCGCTGCCAAAAAATGATAACTAGAGGATTAATTTTTGTGGGATTTTACTTGTGTGTGTTTAAGTCATCTCAAGATGGCCTCATGAATACACAAATACCCTAACAACATTTTTCCTTGCATATATTTTGTAATAATCACAAGGCGAGTCGCTCATCACACAAGCATTGTCTTCACATACATATATGTAGACTCTCACACTCTTTCAGTTTGTTTTCCCTATTCACACATGACATTCAAAAGTTTGGTTACCTTAAGCTGACAGTCAACATTGTACTTCCCAATTTATTCAAGCTTCAGTATGACAACTATAATGGTCTACATTCAATGTGACAGACCAGTTTGTTATTTCTCCAAGGGAGCTCAAATACTTCCCATTCCACGCTTCCCAGTTCCACGCTTCTTCCCTTGTTCTATCTCCTCATAATCCAGTATCCAAACATTTTATGCATGTCCAATTATGAACGAGAAACATAAGCCCAAAGCCAGGCATTAAAAAGCCAACTTCAATATAGTTGTAGGATCTCTTCCAAATTGGAAATTCTTAAAATATGCTCGAATCTTGATCAGTTTTTGTAGGATTTTCCCTGTGGGTGTTTCTCGCACTGGGATTTTACTTGTGTGTGTTTAAGTAATCTCAAGATGGCCTCGTGAATATACAAATATCCTAACAGCATTTTTCCTTGCATATATTTTGTAACAATCACAAGGCGAGTCGCTCATTACACAAGCATTGTCTTCACATACTTATATGTAGACTCACACACTCTTTCAGTTTGTTTTCCTTATTCACACGACATTCAAAAGTTTGGTTACCTTTATCTGACAGTCAACACAGTATTTCTCAATTTATTCAAGCTTCAGTATGACATCTATGATGGTCAATTACATTCAAACGTGGTACAATGTGACAGACCAGTTTGTTATTTCGCCAAGGGAGCTCAAATACTTCCAGTTCCAGGCTTCTTCCCTTGTTCTATCTCCTCATAATCCAGTATCCAAACATTTTATGTATGTCCAAATATGAACGAGAAGCATAAGCCCAAAGCCATGCATTAAAAAGCCAACTTCAATATAGTTGTAGAATCTCTTCCAAATTGGAAATTCTTAAAATATGCTCAAATCTTGATCAGTTTTTGTAGGGTTTTACCTGTGGGTGTTTATTGCAAGATGGTCTTCATGAGTAGTCATTACCCTAATGGCAGTTTTCCTCAGTGTATTTTTGGTAATACTGATCATCCTTGTTCATGAAAATACAAAGAAAAATTGTTCTTTAAGAAAAAGAAAAGAATATATAATTTTGAACGTAAATGGGTATTTATCTTTTACTATAGGACTGCAAATATGAGTAAAAGGCAAATCTATGCTTGTTTAGCAGCATCAGTAAGTAAGCCAAGGTAATAAAAAAATATTAGTATAAATTGAAACATCCATGCAAGTTGATGGGATGAGCTCAAGTGGTAAATCATTGGGCTTTCATCATGGGGACCCGTGTTTAAATCCTCAAAAGACATGTTATATGATAAAATGTACAAATATTAAGTGTTGAAGGCCCTCCTGCTAACATAATAGATGAGTATGTTTGCTCGCTCAGCATTCCCCTCTCCTCTGTGACTTCATAATCCCAAAAAAAATCCATTCAAATGCCTCTAAATACATGCCTTACTACCCCAAGTCGGATATGCCTCCAGATCATCTTGGAGTTGCTTCTATGACTCTAAAATTCTCATCCATACCACTTCCAATTCTGGGTGTGGCATACCCAACGGACAAGGAGAGGTGCAAGTCCTAAGCAGGAGGACAACCCGTAAGGGGAATTTACCAAATCAAAAAAGGAAAAAAATCATGAAAGGAAATGCAAGAGAGAGACATCCTCCCAAACAAAGGCTATTCACTGTAATCTACTATATTTGCTTGTTCTAATTCAGTATTTCTTTTTTGATGCCTCAAAAAGGCTTTGAACTAGATTGATGAACTGTCACCAAACAAAGAATCCACTTCTCTGTCCAAATTTAAGACAGTAAAAAAACAATATAGAATTACAGTGATTTCCATCTCAGAGGACAAGGAAACAGCATATGGCAAATGCAGCAATGCCACCTAGAGCACAAAGTGTATCAATCAAGCCTTCATTCCTATTCTTCTCATCTTGTAGTTTACTCTGCACTTTCAAATATTGATGATAAGATTCGAAGACATTAGCATAGTTCATAGTTCTGCAGCAGCTCACAGCTCTTTTCAGGATGAGCAGACTGTTGCCTCCATTCACATGGGCACCCCCTATGTCTTCCAACTGCATGCCAAGCTCAGTCAGCTTCAGAGTAGTATAAGAACCAGAACTGCCTCCGACTCCATCAAGTAAAACTCTAAACTTCATCACAAGGATGCACAGAACAACCCTGGATGGCAAAATCCTTTGAGCAGGAAGTATGGAACCAAACCGTAAAACGAAATCATTATCAGTAGGCCAATGCTTTTGTCCTCCAAGAGGACTCCAACTTGAAACATTGACAGCTTGCTTTTCCCTTTTGTTTATAAGAATCCAACTAAGTCTTATGTCCTTGCACAACTCTCTCCATAGTTTCCCATCTTTCCTCTCATTCTCAATAGAGGAAATCGGCTTGAGGCCATCTGCTAAAGAGAGATTAGCTAGGTCCCCATCACCCTCCTCTATGTCAGAAGAACCCACATTGATACTGAAAGGGCAGTTAAAGAACCAACCATGAAAATCATCTGCACCAGGGATGCCCCAGAGGATTTTGGAATAGATTGCCCTGTTTTTGTAATGCACATCTACAAGTGAAACAAAATCAGAGGCTGAAACAGTATGCAGCTCTCCACCATCATTGTCATTATATTCAGGGCACCCCTCTTCCTGGTCAGAGAATACTGAATTGCACTTAACAGCAGAAACCATCTCTTTGCTTATAATCATAGGATAGCAGTCCGCATAAAACTTCTGAAACCCACCCAATGAAGAAATCAGAGTTTTTACTTCTTCATTTCTTGTAGAAGGCCATTGTGACCAGCATAGTTCCTCCCAAATGTGTTCTTCCCTCGTCACAGACCAAAAAACAGAAGATGCACATCCTAACTTTGCAAGAGTTGCACCATCCACCCTCTTCAATATTTCATAGATAAGGTCGACATTCAAAGACATAATCTTCCTACAGAACCAGCTCTAGGATTTAACTCAAAACAGGCCCAATTGGAGAAATTGGTCAAATACACACACAGTTTTTACCATTCATCCATGCTTCTTCAAAGAAAAAATGAAACACCCAAGTTTTAAATCCAGTTAGGCAGTCCATGGTCCATCGATGAAGTTGTTGAGCTCACAATGAGTCTGCCAGAGATTAAATTTTACTGAGTGCAAAGGCCGGACGCTATAACCATTAGCAATGATGCAGAACCAGGGAGACTGGATACCCCTCAAACATTAGTGCACAACTTTAGCAGAATAGATGCCCCTCGATCCTTGGCACTAAGCTGAAGAAGGTCGAAATTATCCATGCACCTAAATTGGGATGCTTATCCTTCAATTAGGAAAAAAAAGTTATAAATCCGATCTAGCCACCAACAAGCACATTACCCACTCATCAATTTTTTTAAAAGACACTTAAACAGACGCCCCAATCTGGTCCAAACTCGAGCAAAGAAATGAGAAATTATAGCATCAGCAACACGTTGAAACTACCATTAGGCCCAGATAAAACCCATAATGAATTCCAAAACCCCACATTCTACAAACCTTGAAACTAGAGCCCTTGAGGCCTATAGCTCATAAATTTTACACAGTAAATTCATCTTCATAAACTACCCAACACCTTGAATAGCTCAAAACAGAACACCCGGAATAGCTCAAAACAGAACACACGGATACTCCAATCCTGGCGATACCTTACCTAGCTAACTAAGCATTATTACGCTCAAACTTTTGCAAGTTTGGGGCCTTAAAGGCCGATACCTCGTCAATTTTAAGCAGAAAATTCATCTTCATAACTACCCAACACATCAAATAGCTCAAAACAGAACACCCAGATACTCTATTCTTTACATTACCTTACTAAGAATATGGATTCAATAAACCAAACATTATTACCCTCAAATTTATGCGGTTGGGTATTGATACAAACACATTTCCTAACTTCACATTTTAAAGAGGAAATTTACAGAAATATTTTACTGTTTTGAGCACCCACACAGAAATCTTAAAATACTAATAAACACAATGCATACCTTGGATTCCAAACACGGTATACTATCTCCTCATCAAAGACATTAATAGCATCTACCATTGGACTCTGCATTTCCATATTGATCCATTTGACCCCTCTATATAGCCTCGTTTGATTCCCTTTTTGTCTAATCAACCCTAAGAATCTGTACTGTACCCTCGTCTGTAGTGCCCTAATATATGGAACAAGCCTAGACAAGGAAGGCTCCATAAAGTGCGGGGCAAATGCCTTCATAATGATTAAAGTTATTCAAATTTAGAGAAATGATTGAATACTGTCCACTATACTTCCCTCAAAGAAATGTATTAGAATAGAAACCTGTATATCTGATGCTAGAAGGCTGGGAATTTTCTGGATTACCTTTTGGATGAGGCAGGCTTGAATTTACTATACATTTAGTCATATTTAGGTTGAGGAGGGGCAGAGTTTTAGGGGTGAGTGATAGGTGAAGGTAGGGGAGATGGAATAGTAGTTGTACATTTTAATTTTAGGAGAGTTTTAGGGGTGAGTGATAGGTGAAGGTAGGGGAGATGGAATAGTAGTTGTACATTTTAATTTTAGAAGTGCGTAGAATTATGGAGAAGGTCTTTTTGGTATATATAATTTATTCAATTATATAATATATGATTTAACAATATCATCATTTTTATTTGGTGTGTTTAATTGGAGAGAAAATCTAATTTTGAATTGATTTATTATTTAAAAAAGATTGTTAGTTGTGAATATGTGAACAACTTTTAGACATCTTATGTGGTATGTTGTGATTGGATCTTACAAATTATTATTGGGTACAAATTGTAATTTCATGTACATGTCCTTTTACAATTATTGGTTCCCATCTAATCATTGGTTTTCATTTAGAAAGTTTTTATGCACTCCAACAAAAATAGATTTGATTGAGAAGTTGAAAGTCTTAAAGCTTTGATTGATAAGTTGAAGGTCTTAAAGACAAGGGTATATATAATTTTGAATTGATTTATTATTTAAAAAATATTGTTAGTTGTGAATATGTGAACAACTTTTAGACATCTTATGTGGTATGTTGTGATTGAATCTTACAAACTATTATTGGGTACAAGTTGTAATACAATGTATTGATTCTATAATATATGCTATTCCCTTTTTATTTTTAAAATTTGGAATTTTATGTACATGTCCTTTTACAATTATTGGATCCCATCTAATAATTAGTCGTTTTCATTTATAAAGTTTTTACGCACTCCTCCAACAAAATAGATTTGATTGACAAGTTGAAGGTTTTAAAGCTTTGATTGATAAGTTGAAGGTCTTAAAGACAAGGGTATAAATATTTATATTGACTTGTAGGTAGATGAGTTTTGGTGTATTTTTCAATAAACTAAATGTGATTGATAAGTTAAAAGCTTTGGAGATTATGATTTTTATGATGACTTTTAGGTTCAAGAATTCGACCATGCTTATGAGCATTGTCAAAAAGTATAGATAGAGACTAGAATTAAATGGAAGGAGAAGATATTTATAATTCAAATAAGAATAAGTTTTCATAAGCTTAGATGTGAAACCAAGTATACGGATGACTTCTAAGCAAGAATAAAAGCAAAAGATACGTTCCTTCTACACCACATGAGTAATAAAAACAAATAAACATTTAATCCTAAAACTCAACGCTCAAAAATATTGAGAAAAAAATTGATGGTGGAATTATTTGAAGCGACAGGTATTGAGGAAGCTCTTGATCTAAATCCATAAAAGAAATATTTACTTTCATAAAGAAATAACTCGTCCAAGTTAGATTTCACCCCTTCAGGGAGTTGAGATCGTTGTAACAATTTGTAGTCCCACAGACCTTTAGGTCTCATAAACATTAAAAGAACATTTTTTTTCATTTAAATTAGAGTTTTTAAGTACTCCTCAACAACATAGATTCAATCGATAAATTGAAAGCCTTTAAAAATAAAATGCTTATCTTTTATGCTCTTAACTTCTACGTTAAGGGCGTTTTCATGCACTCTCCAACAAAGTACATGTCACTGATAAGTTGAAGGCCTTGAAGAATTGATGTTTCTATTAAATTAGCTTAAAGAATTCACCTTGATCTATTAGTATCACCAAAAAGTATACATAGGAGTTGAAATCATATGGAATGAGAAGATACTCATAAGTCAAATAAGAACTAGTTTTAAGAGGTTTAGATGTGAGTCAAGTAAATGGGTGACCTCTAAGGAAGAATGGGAGCAAAAATATGTTTCTCCTGCACCATAGAAATAATAGAAACAAAGAATCATTTCCTCTTAGAATGCTTAGCATATAAGGTTATTTGAGTCAAGTATTCAAAAAAAATTGAGAGTAGACTTCATGGTATAATTATTTGAAGAGATGATGATAAAATCTTTTGGGGGAATTATTGATCCAAATCAATAGAAGAAAGAACAACTTTTTAAAGAAACAATTTGTTCTTCAACTTCTGCATCTTTGAGTGGTTGAGGCAATTATAACAATTTGTGGTCTCATAAGCCTTTGGGTCCCTTAAACATAATTAAAATTATTTCATTTTACTTATGTTGATAGTTTTTAAGTACTCCCCAATAACGTAGATTTGATCTATAAATCGAAAGCCTTTAAAATAAGAATTAAGGCACTTTCCAATGAAGTAGATTTAATTGATAAGTTGAAGACCTTGAAGATAAGGATGTTTATGTTTACTTTTAGATTAAAGAAGTCACCCTAACTTATGATTATCATCAAAAAATATACATAGGGTTTGAAATTAAATAGAAGGAGAAGATACTCATAACTTAAATAAGAGTTTGTTCTAAGAGACTCATTATGTGACTCAAGTAGATGGGTGACCTCTAAAGAAGAATGGGAGTAGAAAATATATTTTCCCTGCACCACAAAAGTGATAGAAATAAAAAAGCATTCATCTTAGAATGTTCAAGCGTATAAGGATATTTGAATAAAGTACTTGGAAATATTAAAAGTAGACTTTACAATATAATTATTTGAAGAGACGAATAATAAAAGTTTTGAGGAGTTATTGATCCAAATCAGTAGGAAAAATAAAAACTTTTGAAAGGAATAAATCATTCTTTAATTTTGTTTTTTTGAGTGGTTGAGACAACTATAAAAACTTTAAGGGAGTTGATTTAAATCAATAGGAGAAAGAACATTTTTTTAAAGAAACAAATCATTCTTTCATTTTGTGTCTTTGAATGGTTGAGACTACTTTAATAATTTGCAGTCTCATAAACTCTTAGATTTTGAAAACATAATTAAAATTATTTCATTTCTTTTAAATTTATCAAGGAAAATGACTTTTTGCATTATCATTTTAAAGTTTTTGATATATAAATTAATTTATTTAAGCATTAAAAATAATAAATTAATAAAATTATTTATAATAATAAGATAAATATAAATAAAATAATTAATTTAAAAATTATAATATAATGGTTAATCCATCTCCCAACCATATAATATATAAAATTTGAATTATAATTAAATTAAATTAGATTAAAATTTTTAAATATTATATAAAAATAATTTTGATTAATTTTTCTTACAAATAAATACAATTTAATAGTTATCAAAAATTATATATCAAAATTAATAAATATGATTCGCTTAAAAAAATTCCAAAAAATTATATATCAACATTAATAAATATGATTCTCTTAAAAAAATATTCCAATAAATCAAATTTCAACTTTAACTAATAATTTAAGCCACAACAATTCAAAATCATATTATATTTATAATTAAAAAATGAAAACTTGTGAAATTTTCTTCTATTTTAATAAAATATTTGGTATATAAAATATTTTAAATAAAATGGAGCAATTAAGTAACACTCACATAAATCAAAGTATCAAACTATGATTAATCAACCTTACATGTGATGTGCAAAATTTGAACCAATATTAAATTAGATTAGATTAAATTTTTTCATTGATGTATAAAGGTGAAATTAGTTGCTTCTCTTTATATATAAATATATAAATTTATGTTAAAGATGTTAACAGTTATTATTTTCAAAATATTTATATTTTATTATATTTATGATATAAGTGAAATAGATATATTTACACTCATATTTTATTATATTTATAACATAAATTAAAAAAATTTACTAAAAATAATATATATCAACATTTTTTATATAAATTAAATAATTATATATCTTTATTTTTCAAATTAAGATTAACCACATAATATTAATTTATTAAAAAAGTTGGGACAACGAAAAAAAAGGTTGATTTATGCTATAGCTAAAAAGTTGCCTATATTCTAAAAGGTTGATTTATGGAGGCTCACGCTATTCTAACGGCTGTGGAGCGTGGAAGTCAATTGCGCTGGGGAAGGATCATATGTGAGTCTGATTCCCAAGTTGTGGTGAATTTTTTGAATAGGCGGCATTTAGATGATGTCAACTGGCATTTGGCTTTGATTGTTGCTCAGATTCTTAACCTATGTGCTTCTTTAGATTTTGTTATTTTTACTCATATTCCTAGAGAGTGGAATGGTGTTGCTGATTGTTTGGCTAAATGGGCTTCTGAGCATATTCATGATTGAAATTTGATGGACCGAGGTCATTTACCCCCGGATCTGTTTCAACAGTTGAATCATTTGATGGAGCTTGATAGGGCTATGTAATTCCCTTACTTTGTACTTCTTGATTTAATAAGTTTTTATCCCTCCTTTTTATTAGAAAAAAGTTGCCCATATTCTACTCTTCATAATTACTTTACATGGAAGTATGTTGTAACCTCTTTTTCTATGGGGGTTATGGAGAAAGGGCTTGTAAAGAATTGCTAACATGGTAGAGGCAAATCCTACTAGAAACGTTGAAAACTTAAAATGGCATAACCACTTTGATAAAGCATTTGGCTTAGCAGGACTTGAAATTTTACCATAATTTTTTTGGTTACATATTGATAGAATGATCACTATTTAAGGAGTATGGAAGAAATTTAGAAGAATTTGTTGGTAAAACAAATGTAAATAGAGGTCATCAATTTGAAAATGAAAAATCGGTCTTAATTTATATGATTTTGATATAATTTAAGATTTTGTTTTCAAGTTCAAATTTTTTCGATTTTAATTGAAAGATTATAATATTAAAAAATTAAGAAAAAAATATTTTGAAAGTTTTATCTAAATTGAGTGATCTTTAATATTTTTTCTATATTTTTTCAACCAAGAATGTTTTAGATGAAGCTTTTGTAATACTTAGCTTTGATTAATTTTTTTGACGACTTTTTCAAGAGCAAAATAAACTCATTTATATAAGTGTTTTTACTTTGAAAAGCTCTATGTATCATACTCTTTTGGTTAATAAATCAACAATTCTAAATGTTAGTTCAGTGTTTCACTACTTTGTTTAATGCCACTTTGTAGCGACAACAAGTCAAAATCCTCATCTAATTGACTCACAATTGATTTGATATCTCTTTTGTATTTGGTTTGGTTTCTTGTTTCATGCAAGAGCCTCATGAGTTTCATTGGAAAGTTTCAAAGTGTACTCTTTATTACATTAGGGCACACATACATATAGCATCTAATATTCAATAGGTGGTAATGTTGATTTAATGGGTATATTGGATTTGATTGAATTGACGAAATTGATGATTGTTAGTCTTGCTTTGGTTATGTCTTCCATCTTAGTTCAAGCCCTGTATTTTAATCAAGCAAGAAGCATGAAACTATTTCCTTATCATTTATTTAATTCCACTACATATTCCATTTTGATTCAATAACTCTTATTAGAGTTTAGCATTATATAGGAGTAACCCACGACTCTTTGATGTAAAAATAAGAGAACCATCCATCTTTACAGGAATCCGGTGTAGTATTAATACACCAAACATATTGGAGTTCACATGTAATACATCATGTAGTTAATTCATAACCAAATCATTGACTTGTAGTATTATCGTATAGAGTTGCACATGGCATATATTTTCATTATTAAAGTCTTCGATAATACCATATATGTAAAACTTTGTGCACTATTAGGGATGAAGGAATTATTATTATTATTATTATTATTATTATTATTATTATTATTATTATAAGGGAATCAGTTACATCTCCTTCATTATTTCGTCATAGTTATAAGTTCAATTATGGAAGCACCCACTATACCCTTATCTTTCCTAAGTAAACTTAACCCAAAATAAGGGAAACCATCGGACATACATGTTTTGAACAATCAACCTCTAATTGAAAAAGCACTCAACAAATGTCAATCATATACTAACCACACTCTTTAGAATGAAAAAAATTATCCTTAAAAAATGTAATTAGATTTTTCCTTCCTTTATTCTTCTTTATCATTTTATCTTATGTGAAGTTTATTTCAACATATTGTATACATATTTAAAATGGTCTAATTCTCAAAACTTGTATTAGAAGTTGAATCTCTCTATTCACACTTCCTTGAGTAAGAAGAGTGTCACTGTACATACGTCCTTAGATATTAAGTTTACTATTATTTTCATAATTTCTACATTAAATTAGTATACATATGCACACCCATGTAAGGAAATACATTTATGCATGCATACAATAAATTCAATATTATAAGATAAGAGTTGAAATCCATTTAATGATGGTCCCATCCCAAATTGATATATACATAAGGGTGTTTACAATTATTTTTTATAGCAGACATAATAATAATATCATTTTAATTCAATTAATTTTATTTGATGTTGGTTTCAATGTAATGTTTGGTTTTTTTCCTTTTTTATATAAAATATTAAGATTGTTTTATCGTGTTCAAAATATTTAATAATTAAAAAATTCTCATTTTTTTTAATAAACTTTTTTAAAATAGTAAAAATGTTTTTTTATTAAGATTATAAATAATTTTATATATATTGAATTATCGATTACAAAATATATGCATTAAAGATGTAAAAATAATTGTGAAAGTCTCAATACATTATATAGTATTAAATAAAGAGGCATTCCTTCATAAGTTCATACATAACAATCGATAAAGTAATATAAAAACTGGTCTCATAAGTCTATATGAATATATTATATAGTACCAAATAAAGAGGCATTCTCTCATAAGTCCATATATAACAATCGATAAAGTAATAAAAAAATCTGGTCTCATGTAGGCGGCCCAGTAAGCAAAAACAAAACCAGCACACATATACCACCACCCATAAAAGAAGTAGCCCCAATAACTATCAACTATATAGATTTATCTTCAGGGACCTTCCAAGGAGCAACGCAATCCATTTTTATGTCCTCATCCAAACCCACACACACGGGTCTCTAAATAGAGCTTATCTTCAGTTCAGGTCCTCTTTGATCCAGACCTACAATCGATAATGAAGTGCATTTATCAACCTTATTAAACAAGGATTTCATATTATTAGACTTGATATATTCATCACCTCATCCACATTAGCGAAACCACCCCTTTCAATGGCTTCTCCAATTTCCCAGTAAAAACATTAACATTATCGTCATTTAATTTCCAAACTTCACTTTGCTCATTAACATCTTATACCATGAAAATGATATTCAAGAAGCAGAAGAGAAATAGGAAATTGATCTTATATTTTATAAATTACCTTATAAATATACATACAAAATATCAAACATAATCAATTTATATCCATAAAATACCAAACATAATAAATCTAAAAAATATTTTTTTATCTTTTCTTTTTATTTATAAATGAATTTATATTTATTATTATTCGTTTATCTTCCCCATTCTAATCTCAATTTTTCTCAAAATAAAAATAAAAAATTGAATATATATCTTACATACAGCAATCTCCATCTATTTAAAAACTCACACACATTGTCTTAATGTCTCATAGTCAAAAACAAAATATCCCAGATATTATGGTTATGATTAACCCATTAACATATCCATAATAATAATTAGTAGAGTTAAAACTATACATGCATAATGCATTTTGACAAGGATGCCTAACCACAAGATCTTTAGATTTCATGCACTTCTATTTATAACAAAAGCTATTTATAACCATCATTATCATGCAAATTGGTTTTTAAAGCCATAGAAGACTTTAAAGTGCCTATCTTGGTGAATCATGTTGTTCATGTGAGTTCACATGAACAATGAATGAATATTGAAAAAATTGCATTCATGTCGATGTGATGTTTTTGTATGAAAATTGGTGGGATTTGTTGTATTCTAGTCAACTCTTGGCTCCTCTCTTCTAATGAACATGCCAAATTTTTTGGTGTATTAGTAAAAGGTACTTTTTTTTGAAAATATTTTTAAATAATTTGTTTTATATGTTTTATAATTTGTTTAATATTTAAATGAGGTTTTGGATTTTATGTAGAGAGTTCGATATGTTTATGTTAGTATTAATTATCATTTAAGTCTTCAATAATGGAGTGTGTTAAATATTATTCAATGTGAATGTATTATTTATATAAGATATATTAAATTTTGTAGCGAAGGATTCGATTAATAAGAAATGGTTTTGAAAGAGAGGATATAATTTCAATCTTATTAGTTTTAACAATTATTACATATACAACTTAGTGACTACTTATCTTTTGATTAAGCGTGTTCTTTGAATATATTGGAGGAGACAGATTAAATGTAAATCCTATACATTTTTTAGTAGATAAGATACCCCTACATCTTTTAAATCTTTCTTGATTATGACATTTTCTACAAAATTTTAAAAAAAAATGATTAATAAAAAAATAATAATAAAAAAGAGACTTAACTAATTAAAAAAAAAAATCATAATAAGAGAAGGGAGTTGACTAATAATAAAAAAATCAGGGACTTGACTAATTAAAAAAGGGCCTAACTTTTCCAATACAAAAAGGACAAAACTTAATCAACAATAAAAGACTTCATTCTTTCAATAAAAAAGACAAGAGACTCAACCAATAAAGACCTAACTTTTCTAAAAGAAAAAAAATGAAAAAAGTCCTTATCAATCCTCCCAGCTATATATATATATATATATATATATATATATATATATATATATATATGTTTATCCTTAAAGAAATATCAATTAAATAATGTTCCATATAATACTCTTTATAATATGTCAAATTTATTAAAGTATTTATTAAAAAAAAAATTATAAATATTTTTAATAATTTATTTTATATATTTTATAAATTTCATAATATTTAAATGAGGATTTTGTATCTAAGTAAAGTCCCAGTACAATATTTATGGTGTTCATGTTAATTATTATTGAATGCACACGGTTTAACACTAATTAATATGTAAAAATATTAAATATTTTGGTATGTAATTTCATTTAATGTGATTGCACTTTTTATGTACCATTCATTAAATTTTGAGGGAGAGGGCTCAACCAACTCTTTACATGATTAAAAGAGATTTTAATGAGAAAAGGGACACGATCAATGAGAGATGGTGTAATTATCTCAATAAAGAAAGGAAAAGACTAGACCAATTTAAAAGGGCCTCAATTTTCGGATAAAAAAGAAGACCACCAATGAAAGAAGGCTTCACATTGAAAGGGTTGTACTCTGATTGGTGAGGATGATGGTTGCTTATATCCATCTACTAGGGTACAAATTTTTTCAAGTCCCTCATATGAAGAGTCAAATGGTTAAAATCAAGATCGTGCCCTGAATAATTTTGACGGCATGAATTTTCCTTACTCATAACTGCTTAATTGAAAAAGCTCATTAATTTAAATATGTACTTACTCATCATTATAACTTACTTTATATTTATTTTTAAAATATAAACTAAAATATCGACATTCTATATAATTCAATGATTCCATGTCAAAAAAACCAACATCTAACATTATTTTAACTAAATATAATTCATGTTAATGTTAGCCTTATGGAATGAATTGTGATTCTCTCTTTAAAATTAATTATTTTGACACTAACATTATTTTCCCATGTGAATTTAATAACAACAAACAAAATTTTGTAGCAGTTATAACAACCGTGATGCTACCATAACTTTCCTATGTCAATTATAAGATTATCAAGTTCCCAACAAAATGGGCCAAATAGTGAAGTCAATGGTCCATCATTAATATTATATATTTTATATTCAATTTGTAGTTTTTTGAAAGAACTATGGTTATTTTAAATTTAATGTTTGGATTAATATTTATTCTTCATTATTAGTAAGAGATATATGTTTTTATTTTGATAATAGATTATAAGTGTTGATTTGAAATATCGAATTGAAAAATTTTAAATTGAATTTTTATAAGTTTTGAAAATATCAAATCTCTTATATGTTTTGTAGTTTCGAGGTGATAAATGAGATTAAATTGTCGGTATGTTCTAAAATAAAATTAATAAAATTTTAACCCATAACTTATTTGTTAATATGTTTATACCTTACCAACTGCTATAAACCACATATAGTGATATTAAATATAAAGATTATTTATTTAAATAGAGTCATGTTGAAATCCAAATGTTCTGACAAGATTAGCACTTCCAAATTTAATGGTCGTATAGTCGTGTGTGTGTGTGTGTGTGTGTGTATTAAAAATTAAAAAGGGGTAAAAATAATATTAATAAGAAAAGAGCATTACAAGAAGAACGGGGGGCAGAAACCCCCAGAAGAAAACAACAAAAACAGAAAAACTAGGCAGTCGCCCAACTAGACAATATTATGAACCTCCCTATCAGCGTCCAGAATTTTGTCCAAATTAGAACGCAACGGCAGGGGAAGAGACCCCCAGTCCTCAATGTTACCACCATCCAAATGGTCAGACACCCATTTAGCCAAAAGATCCACTGCCCTATTCCATTCTCGCGGAATATGAGCAAAAGTAACGCTATCCATAAGCGAGCAAATCTGCAAAATCTGTTGCACAATTAGAGATAGTTGCCAACTGACGTCCACCACTTTCCTTTTGATGAGAAGGTTAATCAAGACTTGAGAGTCTGATTCGTAGATAATCCTACACCAGCCTAACGCTTGGGCCTTCTCAAGGGCATAAAGAATGGCCTGGCCTTCCATCATGTTAATGGTTTGCAGCCCCTCAGGAACCGCAAAAAGAAAAATCACTGTACCTTCAGAATCCCTTCCTATCCCTCCAGTACCAGGGGGACCCAGATTACCTCTAGAGGAACCATCCGTATTGATCTTAAGAATCCCACTAGGGGGCGCTGCCACTGACCAGTCCTGATAATCTGCTCCTTGACCTGCTTGCTCCTCTTGACACACGCAGACTTCCCAGATAACTGCTGGAATCCAAGTTGCGCCACCACATGAGCGTCCTGTTTGGTCAAAGGAAGGCAGATCGCGCACTTAGCTTGGACGATTTCCTGGATCATCCCCAACACTTTTTGCCAAACTTGCTGCACCATGACTCTCACACCCCAAAAAATTTGCCTATTTTGCTCAAGCCAGATCTGCCAAAACAGAAAAATGGGGTCGCCCAGCCATATCTCCTGCAGGAAGGGCGTCCTTGAGGGGGGATCTCCCAAGCCATTCCAAAAATCGACCACAAATTGAGCATGAAGACATGGGCGCTGCCAAACATCCCACCAATAATGCCAGAGTTGCAAGGCAAAGGGGCAACGCAAAAAAAGGTGAGCAAAATCCTCCTCGGCCGCACCGCACATAACACATATAGAAGGGCCTTGAAAACCTCTCTTTCGGAGATTGTCCCAGGTCAAGCACCTGTTCCAGGCCAGCTTCCAAGCAAAACAGTTGCATTTAGGCCAAGTGAAGTTATCCCAGACCTGTTTCCACCACTGCACTTCCCCCTGCCCAATCTCTGAAAAAGTAAAGCCTGATAACCAGAAGAAACTGTGTACACTCCCTTGGGATTGGGAGTATTTATATATTTTTTACTATAAGATATAATCAAGTTTTTTGGTAGATTGTATCAAATGCAAGGCGAAATTTTGGATAGACAATAATTTTTTTTGTAAAATATTATAATAAACACATATTATCTTTAATGTTTCTTTCTTTTACTATAATTTATATTAGTATTTGAAGAGAATTGTTGATTGAATAATTGTCATCAATTATTTTATGATAAGTAGGGTCAACTATCAAATTTAATTATTGGGTGGAGAATCTCATTTTTACAATATATTTATGACTTTTAAAATTTTAATACATTCTAAAATAATAGCATAATTTTATCAAAAACTTTAAATTGAATTTTTATATACTCTGAAAACATCAAATCTCTTATATATTTTATAGTTTCTAGGTGATAGATGAGATTAAATTGTCGATATATTCCAAAATGAAATTAATAAGATTTTAACCCATAACTTACTTGTTAATATGTTTATACCTTACCAACTACTATAAACCACATATAGTGATATTAAATATAAAGATGATTTATTTAAACAGACTCACGTCGAAATCTAAATGCTCTAACAAAATTAGCACTTTCAAATTTAATGGTCGTATAATTGTATTTATATGTATTTTTAATGTAAAATATAATCAAGTTTTTTAGTAGATTGTATCAAATTCAAGGCAAAAGTTTGGACAGATAGTCAAAAAGTTGGGTAAAGGGATTACGACCCCCAAATGTAAGGAGTTTGTCTGGGAAAAATGTGAAAATAATTTATACTAGTGATCAGTGTAAAATGACTATTGATTTGGATAGGGAGGAGAAGGATGTAGAGGGTTCAAAAAATGTTGTGGATGGATGGGATAATATAGGGAATTTTGATATGGTAGTTAAGGAGCCTTAGATAGGTGGTGTGGGTGGCAATGTAACGGTAGTGGAAGAAAATAAATTGTAGGAGGTGGCATAAGGTTTGCAACAACTCAGGTAAGGTTGTATGGAAAAGGGGATTAGTGATGTTAGGCCTGAGGTAAATGAGAAACAAGGAAAGGACAAGGAGTTTTATGAACTCATGACATCACTTAAAGATCAAAATAAAATTTAGGAAATGGAAGATGAGATTGGTCTGCATAAGGCATTCTTAAGTTGTTTCATGAGGGATCATGTAAGACTTAAAGAAACAATGAGTAATTTGAGTAAGAATGATGGGATTATCTACACTAGGGATGAGTTACTTGAGCAGGTGGAAAGAATTAATGATAAAATTAATAAGATGGAGTGTGAGAATGAACTTATTAAGGATAACATCAGAATTTTTATTGATTTCATCATAGCTTGTATGCAAAATTATCTTCAGAGAATGGAAGGACTCTGAATGATGACAAAAAGGAAGAATGATATGCTTGAATAGGGCAAAGCTGAGAAGAAGAAGGGAGATACGAAGGGGATTCAATATCCTCAAACTCTTCAAATGATGGATACTATGTTTACTAATATCAAGAATAATTGGAATAGTGTTATATAAGGCTGGAAAAGCCTTAGCTATTAGGGTTTGTTTTACTCTTGTTTTGATATTTGTATACCACGTTGTGGTTATTTGTTGTTTCTTAAATCATTGGCACTATTTTAGTTAGTTTAATATAAATTTTGGATATCAATCCTAGCTTGCTAGTTTATATGTACCAGGGTGGGTCCCTATTAATAACCCACCTTAACCTTTAATAAAAATAATTACAAACCATAAACAATAATGGAGACAAGGAAATTTGGTCTTGAAAACATCAAGGTTGGGAAATACAGTTGGATGTGCTAATTTCCTAGTTCCACGATTATTTTTATGGCCAAATATGCCTTACAAAAAGATCAATAGAATAAGTTTAATGAGTATCATGTTAACTTTTTCACTTATCACCTCTATGCTTCTCACTCCTCCTACAACCAACACCAACTCTATCCTTCACACTCATGTCTTTAATTATCTTCGTGCCTCTTACTTATACTACTTAGGAGTTTCCTTTTAAGCACTAAAGGACTCCCAACCTTATGGAAACTAAAGTGGCATCACTTTTATATTTTTACTTAAGCCATACAATCAAAACAAGCAAAATAGATGGTTAATGCAGACCTATAGTTTCAAAACTACAACTTTCAAAACTGATGGCTAGATAACCACCCTAATAATTCTGTAATTATCACTCAACATTAAATAATAATATCATCATAGAATAAATATTATGTTTAAAACATTATTACTAACTAAAACAAGTTTTGTTGTGGTTGAATGATAAAAGGATTGATTGAGCCCTAATATGGATCATCTATCAACATTAAAAAATTGATATAACATCTTACACTTATAATACATATTGGATAAATATTTTATCTGTCTACAAGAAATTTTGGATATGAATTATCACATGCTCTATTTGGAAATTATAATTGGGAATTATTATGATGGTAAATAGTAATAGGTCGTTGTAAATGTTAGCTAATAATATGTTGTGCAGGGATTTTTGTACCTCATGGGCTTGTGTTGTTAGTTTGAGTGTTGAATGGACTGACATTTAGTTTCTTCATGATATAACCTAGTTAGATTTTGAAGCACTCTCTTCCATGCACCTAAATGATCTTGAAAAACAATTACATGTTCTTCAATAATTTTCTAATATGTTAGATTTATAGGTAAATGGGGGTAAATACTTCCAAAAAGACAATTTATTCTACAACTCCTTATCATTTATTTCCATAATTATCTTCTCAAGATGATTTATTCTTATAAATATTTAGGTAATTATTAAAAAAATAATTTATATCAAAAGAGTTGTAGTCCGATTGGTGAGGATGATGGTTGTTTATATCTATCTATCAAAGAATAAATCTTTCTAGATAACTTGATATAGAGAGTCAAGCAATTAAGACCAGGATCATGTCTTAGGTGATTTTTAGGCGTGGATGTCCCTTACTCGTGGATGCTTAGCCAAAGAAACTCACTAATTTAGATATATGCTTACTCAACATTGTAAATATGTTATATGTTTATTTCTAAAATATGGGCAGAGATGCCGACACTCTATATAATTTAATGATTCCATGTAATGCCTTTAGGCATATCAAATAATAATAATAATAATAATGGATTTATTGCAGATAGGCGAGAGAGGATGGACGTGAGCAAGGGTTCTGGCAACCTACGGAGGGTAGATCCGTCCGCAGCTGGACAGTCGACTCCTGGAGGCAGCTCGCAGGAGACAAGAAAAGGGGCGGTCTATGTTGGTGAGCGAGCCAAGATCAGTAAGGTTAATGGCTGCTTTTCGTGCAGCCAAGATAGACCTGTATTAGTTATCCTGCCAAATGCTATCAAAGACGATGTTGAATACTTGGCTTCTCACACGTTAATCTACAAGTTTCTCAAAATTCACATTTCACAAGTGGCTCTGGAAGCCTGGATTCGCCGGTCATGGCAGATCAAAGGAGATTTTGATATCATGTTGGCTGGGAACAACTACTTCATGGTTAATTTCACTTGCATTGCTGATAGAAATAGGATTTTTGAGGGTGGCCCATACTTTTACGACCGCATTGGCCTTTTTTTAAAACCTTGGCATCAAGGTTTCAACTCGACTGAGGATCTCCCTTCACGAGTTTCAGTCTGGGTCCGCCTTCCAAGGCTGCCTCTGGAATTTTGGCATGAGGAATCCTGTGCCAGATTGGTGCCATGATTGGAACACCTACTGCAATCGCTCACCAATCCCTGGACAAGAAGGTAATCTCATATGCACGCATTTGTGTGGATATTGATATTAACAACCCGCTGCCATATTCCATTGAAATATGCCTGGGTTCATCCTCCTGGATTCAGCAAATCGATTATGAATCCATCCCCTTTCGGTGTCATTTTTGTCATGAGTATGGACATCTTAAGTGGCAATGTCCTCATGCACCCAAAGGTTCAAGAAACTCTGAGGGTCCAGCTGGTCCACAAGTGGCCAATGCAGGTATGAAGAATGGACAACACCAGAAATGGACAGCCAGATAGCGCAGCAAAGGGAAAAGCCCCCTGAATACTCCCAGCTCAGAGTTAGGCCAATCTGACGCTATGGGACTTGAAAGGGATGGTTTTACCCTAGTCTGATGCCGTACAAGAGGGAGAGGTCAAAAGCAATCTCATCTGGACCGACAAGGAGAAGCAGGTTTCAATCGCTTTGAAGTTTTGGACAATATGATTATAGAGGAGGGCACTTCGATAATGGAACAATGTGAGACGCTGGAGCTGGAAGAAAGGACTTAAATAACCAATGATCCCCAAGTCATAGTTACTCAGCAAGCATCAGAAGCTACTCTTGCCATGGAGAGCAAAGCCCTTGTGGTGGCATCCACACAGGACAAAGACTTACACTGGGCAGATTTGGTAAGAGATGTAGAAGTTCCTAGCAAGGAAAAAGGACCTTCTTCCACTCTTGGTTTAATGCAGAGACCTTTCAAGAAGGTATCCTCTTCCACACCCTCCCGAGCAGGATGCAAAAAGGATCAAGAGAGGATTAAACTTACAGGAGATCTTTTGGCAGAGTCAGGGGTGGTGAAGACCATGGACGAACACTTCCCTCACTCCACTCAATGATTATTCTGTCATGGAATGTGAGGGGGTTGAATAGCATCCCCAGACAAAAGGCTATTCAAAAATTGGTGAGAGATTATACCCCTGACATCCTCTGCATTTAGGAGACAAAACTTTTCATTGACTCTTTGTTTACTTGTTGCCCCAATATTTGGTTCCGTAGCCAATGCCAGGGTATTGGCACCTTGGGAACCTCTGGTGGTCTTGCTATGTGCTGGAATCTAAGGAATGTCATGCCACACCTTTGGCTGTCTTGTATTTCGGCCCTCTCTATGGTGGCCTCCTCCTTGGAGACTGGTGAGATGATTCTGGTCACTAATGTTTATGCCCCGATTGAGCTTCTAGGTCAGCTTAAGCTTTGGGACCATATCGATTATGTACGAAGCTGCCACCCCTTCTTGCCCTAGGTCATAGCTGGAGATTTTAATTCTATACTCAGCCTAGAAGAGAAGAGAGGGGGACTAGCTCGAATGGGACCTTCTACAGAGCTATTTCGGCAAAATATTGACTGGTTACATCTTTCAGATGCGAAACCCCTCAATGGCCTTTTCACATGGAACAACTGCAGGATGGGAGAGGCAGCCATCTCGAAATGTTTGGATAGATTTTTAGTTTCATGCTATTGGCGCTCCAGTGCATTCTCCCTCTCCTCTGAAATCCTTGATTGGTGGGGGTCTGACCATTGGCCTATCATGCTCTCTCCGGGACATATTGCTGCTCCTAAGAAGCCACCTTTCAAATTTTAGCTGATGTGGCTCCATGATGCTTCCCTCCAGGATCTAATGATAGGTTGGTGGCAGCAAGGAACACCAAATTATGGCATGGCCATGTTTGTGTTCGCTAAGAAGCTACAATATGTGAAAAAGAAATTGAAGTATTGGAACCTACACTGTTTCGGTAATTTCCATACTAGGAAGAGGAAAGCGCAAGACCAGCTAGATGCCATCACCAGGCAAAACCATGATCTTGGATTGTTAGAAGCCCTGCGTTCGGCTGAGATTCTAGCTTCTACGAAACTGGCAGAATGGGAGCTTCGCGAAGAGATTTATTAGAAACAAAAGGCTCGTGTCGACTGGCTTCAGGAGGGTGACAGGAAAACGACTTTCTTCCATAACTCTGTTCAGGATCACCAAAACAAAAGCTTCATCTCGTCCTTGATTACTTCAGATGGTAGAAGCTTGACTTCCTCCCAAGACATATCCAGGGAAGCTATTCAGTTCTATTCTGCTCTCTTCACAAATGATACTCCTCCTGACGAGCTCGCTAAAGGTACGATTTTGTCTTGCATTCCTCCTCTTGTGTCTCCTGATATGAATGACTCCCTTATGCACCCCATTAGTATGTCAGAATTGGAGGGTGTAGTTTTTGGTATGAAGAAAGGTAAGGCCCCAGGACTAGATGGATTCCCTGTGGAATTTTTTTAGGAATTTTGGGATATCATCAATCAGGACCTCTTAGGGGTGATTCAGGAGTCTTACTCCAATAAAGAAATGCTCTGGGCCCTGAATGCTACTTTTCTGGTACTCATTTCGAAGCGCGAACAAGCTAATCAGTTGGATTACTTCAGACCTATTGCCCTTTGCAATGTTGTCTACAAGATTATCACTAAACTTATTGCAGAGAGGCTTAAATTCTGCCTTCCCAAGCTTATCTCTGAGGAGCAAGGGGGATTTGTGGTTGGTAAGCAGATTCTGGATGGAGTAGTTATAGCGGCTGAAGTTATTCATTCTATGAGTACTTCCCAAGACCATGTTATGCTTGTCAAACTTGACATGGCTAAGGCGTATGACAGAGTTAGTTGGGGCTTCTTGGATAAAGTTCTGTAGGCTTTTGGCTTTAATCAGGACTGGATCAGTTGGGTGCTTAGCTGTGTTACGACCCCCTCTTTCTCGATCCTTATTAATGGTGCTCCCTCTGAGCTTTTTGGTGCCTCCAGAGGACTTCGTCAGGGAGACCCTCTTTCTCCATATTTGTTTATTATTCTGGTAGAAGGCTTTGGGCGTCTCATCAAGCTTTGGGTTTCTCAGCATGTGTTACAAGGTTGGTGGTGGGGACATGGATTACCCACTTTATCCCACCTCCAGTTTGTTGATGACACTTCTCTGGTGGGGAAAGCCCGCATCAGGGAAGCAGAGGTTTTTTGGCTTATTTTGGACACTTATATGGCGGCATTTAGACAAATGATTAATGACCACAAATCCTCCATTGTGTTTTTTAACACCCCTGAGTCTATTCAGCGGAGGATCATGGCCATCCTGAGGTTTCAGTCACAATCCCTTCCTCTTACCTACCTTGGGGTCCCTATTGTGGTAGGAAGATAGCCAAGGCTCTTTTGGCAGGGAGTGCTAGACAAGCTTAGATAGAAAGTTAATCATTGGACGTATAGATGGCTTTCCACTGCTGGCAGAGTAACACTCTTACAATCGGTGATTCAAGCCCTCCCCATTTATCGCAGCATGGTGTAGGCTGCCCCTGTGTACTTCCTGAAGGAATTTGATGCTCTTTCTCGATAATTTTTGTGGAGTGGCAATCTGCTTAACACCAAATGGAGCCTTCTCAACTGGGACACCATTTGTCAGGCCAAAAAAGAAGGCAGCCTTGGGCTACGCTTCGCAATTTTGAGCAGTCAAGCTCTTGCTGCCAAACTCTATTGGTGCTGGTGCTCCAGTCCGGCCCAACTCTGGGTTCGTATTTTGGCCTTGAAATACTACCCTGGGGAGTGGCCTGAAGATATTCCAAGAATCCCCCTTAAGGGGAGAGGGTCGATGGTTTGGAACACTCTCAAGAGGGGAGCTCAGCTGGTGAAGAACAACCTTTTTTGGATCAGCAACAAGGGAACAAACACTATTTTCTGGAGTGACTCCTGGGATGGGCACCCCCTCTCTTATCCTCTCATCCACATTTGTAGTTGCTCTGTGATGTTATGCTGGATGCTGGGTGGAACATGTTGGATCATTATAAGGAGGCCATCAGGTTAGGTATGACAGTGGGATACAGATGGAAGAATTCCTTGGACTAGCCTCCGAGAGGCTCTATTGAGGATCGGTTGGAGCTCTCCTCATTATTGGCATCCAGGGAATGCAATTCTCTACAGGGGCGTGATGTTCTGGCTTGGGGGGAGACCCTTCAGGGAAGTATTCTGTTTCTGCTGGATACCTTACTTTGACTAAGCATCTCTTGGGAGAGATGATGGTCCCTTGGGGGACCAAAGTTTGGAATAGCTACTCTTGGCCCAAATGTAACTTCTTTCTTTGGGTGTTGGTTCACAATAGATGTCTTACCTGGGAGAACATCTGCAAGCGGGGTTTCTAGGGGCCCTCCATGTGCGTCCTTTGTCGCATCTGTGCGGAGACTATTTTCCATCTTTTCTTTAAGTGTCCTATTGCCAAACAAATCTGGCACCTATGGTGGGATGTCTAGGATCACCCCTGCTGGCACGTGTCTTCTTTAGCTGAATTCTGGGACCGCTTGGGTCATCCCCCCTCTTAGGCCTCTTTACTCCAGGTTGCTTGGCGCATTGGCCCAACATTCATCCTGTGGCAACTGTGGCTGGAGAGAAACAGGCAGATTTTCCAAGGTACCAGTACTGAGATTAGTGTCTTATGGGGAAGAATTCTGAGCTCTCTTCTTGAAATGCTCTATGCTAAGTGTGACCTGGTGGAGGACTTGTGTATAGCTGACACCAAAGTGTTTGAGCGGCTTGTCCCTGTCGCCCCTAGGGGGTCCTCCCCTCGTTCCTCTCTCTGCTGCGCGCGCCCGTGGTCCATCCAAGCGGCCTGTTGATAGGACGGGTCGGTGGTCCCCCTGAGGCTGGCTGGCTAAAAATCAACACTGACGGATCATCTCATAGGAATCCTGGTCTAGCTGGGATTGGTGGGGTGGGGCGTGACAGATCAGGTCAGGTGATTTTTTTCTTCTCTATTCACAAAGGTTGGTATTCTAACAACTTCATGGAAGCTCTTGCAATTCTTGTTGCTGTCCAACAGTGTTGCTCTCTCGGCTGGAATAGAATCATTTGCGAATCTGATTCGCAGGTTGTAATTAATATGTTGAATGATCAAAATTTTGAAACTAATGACTGGCATTTTGCTAGAGTGGCGCTTCAGCTCCTCCAGCGCTTTACCTCTTTAGAGTCTGTTTCCTTTCGATATATTCCTCGTGAATGGAATGGGGTGGCTGACTGCCTGGTCAAATGGGCCTCCGAACATGGGCCTCCGTGGAACATTTTGAAACATAGGATGCTACCTTCGAATTTATCCCAGAAGTTTGATCAGCTAGTTGACCAGGATAAAACTTTGTAATTTTGTTCTTTCTCCGTTTTCAATAATATTTTTACCCCGTTTTAGTTTAACAATAATAGTAATAATAATAATAATAATAATAATAATAATAATAATAATAATAATAATAATTTATGTGAGATGGAATACTTAGAATGGTTTGGAAAATCATTACAATTCAAAGATGAAATTTGACTTATGAGGGAAAAAGAAACACTATTCTTTAGCCTTGTAACTCTTGTGATCCTATATGGTTGTGAAGTTTGGAGTGGAAGCATATCTTTCAAGACTTTAAAAAATAAACAAATATAAAAATAAATCAATTTTATAACTTGAAAACAATAATGTACGATATCTAATCCTCCTCATAGAAGCTAATATCTTTCTCATTAAAATTGAAGCCTTAAAGTGATATATGTTATATGAATGTACAAACTAACAAAGCTTGAACAAGGTAGGATACCTAACATTTTTCAACAATCTTGCTTGACACATTTTCGTTTAAAAGAATTTGGAAGAAAATACTTTGATAAATAGTTAAAATTTTGAGGCATCCAAAATGATATACCCCTCCCATGTAATGTTGAACTAAAATTTAAAACTACAAAACAAAGTTTATGAAAATCTTTAGAATGATAAAAAGATAAAATATAAAGAAAACTATTTTAATATCGAAATATCATTAATCTCAAACTCGAATATCTGTCATATCCATATAAAAAAGTTAAGAAAAGTTAAGAGCAAACTCAAATGAGCTACATAACAAAATCGGTAGATGGGCACTCCTAAAACATATTGGAAAAAATTGTAAGTTATGTAACTTAAATAAAATAGAAGATAAAGTTCATTTTCTCCTAATATAACCACTATATAATAATATTGGACATATTTATATAATCATTTACAATCACATCTCAGTTTATAAAATTTTAACGATTCAATAATCAAAACAAATAAATATAAAATATTTAAAAAAAATATATTTTTCTCTTATTTTAAAAGTTTATATTTAATTATATAAATTATTTTAATTTATATCTAACACATTACTTCTTTTACTAAACTTTTCAATTAAATAAAATACATATCAATAAAATATCAATAAAAACAATTTGAAATTTATAAAATTTTCAATTAAATGTACTAAAGATTAGGAGTGTCAACAAATAAAATCACATTTTACACATATGCCTTAAACAAATCACATACCACAATTTATATAAACAATTTCAAAAAAAAATCATCATAACATAAAAAGATTTTAATAGTAGCAGTATAAACTAACCTAAGGCTACTAAGTTTTTCCAAAACAAAAACTATTTTTAAAGCCTTTCCAACTATTAAAATACTATGGGAAATGGCAAGACATATAATTTTTTAAAATATTAATGCTATATTTTGTAATGTAATATTTATGTTCATTTATTATATAACTTTTAAACTCGGATAGCATAGAGGAAAAATTGACCTTGATGTATTTATATTCAAAATAAAGGTGACCAAGTTGAAGTGGAAGCATTAATTTCCCTTTTGGCTTTTAATGTATGATAAAGTATCATGCTTTTTATACAAGTTTATTTGTTGTTTGTCTGAATTTTTATCTTTTTTTTTTCCAAATAAAAGGTTGGCATGAGGATTGTGATATTTAGGAAACAATGTCTGTATGAGATTATTATTTTTTTTGAATTTTAATTTTACTTGATAAGGGTATTCATTTCTATATTATTATTCAAAATAAGTATGTCTATTAGAATGATTTTTAACATTTATTTTATATCTTCTAACTTTAAGTTTTTATGGGTTTTACATTCACTCTTTATTACAGATTTTGAAGGTATTTTTTAAAATCTCTCTTTTTTTTTTTGCCTTTTTTTTTAATCTTTACTTTTCATTTTTAGAATTAAAGTTTTGTGTATTTCTGAGATCTCTCTTCTTTCCTCAATATTTCTAATATCGACTTTCTCTTATGTTTTGTCGACTCCCAGACTTCTAATGCCAACCTTTGATATTTATTTTTCTATTATGTCGATTAGGTAGGGTTTCTTAGGTTCACAACTAATTCACCTTCCAATGTACACCACTATCTCAGTTGCATCTAGGTTACATGCAACTCTGATGATCATGAGATTTTATTAATACATGAGAAGTTTGTCTACTCCACAACTCTACTTCCATCTGTACCGAGTAAAGTTGAGATTTGGTCACCTCTACATACTCAATAAGAAGGTTTTCTATACCCGACTAGACATTGGCTCAAATATTTCACACAAAAGAATTTTCCTCTAGATAAGTTGAGTTAATATCCACTCATTACAATAAATATGGCTAAAAAAGGGTTAACGATATCTTCTTGTTTTTTATTTAAAAATAAACATTTTGATTTGAGTGTATTTATAATCAATTTTCTTAGTTTAATATTAAGGATGTTTGGCTATGTATTTAGCCAAATTCGTTTTGAGCTCAAATCTAATTTCATATTTTTTTATTTTAAATATCTTTAAAGAGATTTATACATTAATAAATAACATTATAATTATGATATATCATATTTTCGCCAATTAAACTACAACTTTTCTAATGTTTTTCTTTTTTACTTATTAAAAAATATTTGAAAAACTATACATAATATTATTCACTAAGGTGGGGAAAACTAGTTGGAAGTCGTAATTTCTTAGCTCCTTGATTATTCTTTTGGAAAAAGATGACTTATAAAAAGATCAATAAAATAAGTACAATAAGTATCATGTTATCTTTTTTACTCAACTCGTCTATGTTTTTTACTCTTACAACCAACACACACTAATTGCATCCTTCACACTCAAGTCTTTAATTATCTTCATGCCTCTTGCTTATATTGCTAAGGTGTTTCCTTTAAATAACTAACAGACTCTCAACATCCCAAAAACTAAAGTGACATTATTTTTATATTTTTACTTCAGTCGTACATTCAAATCAAGTGAAATTGATGGTTAATGTAAACCCATTATTTTGAAACTACTGCTTTAAAAATTGACAGTTAACCAAATTGATAATTTCATAACTGTTACTCTGCATTAAGTAGCAGTTTCATCATCATACAATAAATAATATATTTAAAACCTTATTGCTAACTAGAACTAATTTTATTCTAATTGAATGATGAAGAGAACTAATTTACATGGTCCCTATGGATCATCTATCAACATAAAAAAATGATGTAATATCTTACACTTAGAATACGGATTGGATAAATATTTTGTCTAGTAACATAGAAAATTTGGATATGAATTATTACATGCTCTATTTGGAAATTCTAATGGGGAAATGTTAAAATGGTAATTAGTAATATGTCGTTGTAAAGGTTAACTAAGTATGTCGGAGGCATTTTTATTAGAGTAGGAGTTTTCTTTTTTCTCATATTTATTTATTATGGGTTTTTTCCCCTCACTTGGAGTTTTCCTACTTTCATGGATAATTTTCCTTAGGTGTACTTGGAGTTACATGTTGATCAGATGAATAGGAAGTAATTTCCTTGATCGGTTATTTCAGGTATGGGAGTTACTCTTCTATTATTAGCTCTCTGACTGTCTTTCTTGAGAAAGTTACTCATGCATTTCTATTTATACATCTCTCTTGGTGAGCTATTATTGTATAGAAGATTTGTTTTAGATCTTATCTTGTTTATGCAATATTATCGTATATGTGATTTCATTTTCTTGCAATTATTGTGTTGTGTACATGCTTGACTCGTGCCTATCAAAAACCTGTGTATTTGTTTGATCAAGAGATCTTGGCATCCAATTTGATATGGTATTAGAGCCAATCTAGTATTCAATTGCCCTATTTTTTATTGTTGTTAGTTTCATTTGAAATCATGAGATTTATTATTTGTAAATAAAATCTAGTTTTCACAATCCATTTGTGGGAGTTTTTCATCTTTGGTGGAGTCATTTTTTTTACAAAACTAGTTCATTGGTAGTCATTACCATAGTTTTTATGGTTTATTTGTGACTGTGTGTTTTGTGTGCCTTAGTGATTTTTTATATTAACAACAATGTGCCTCCATACAACCTCGGGTCTGGTCTCCTCTGTTTAATATCAGCTTATGCTTAGCCTCAATTGGTTCTACTTGTTTGACCCTAGTTTTGCATTTCTTCTAGATGGCCCTTGATTACATCACTTTCACCTGTTGAGACTACTCTCATTTACGACCAGTCATAATTACCATTCCATGTAGCCTCTATGCCAAAATCGATCGGCTTGACCTAATGACCTCACCAAAAATAGCCTTCAGTTGTAGCATGGGGATATAGCCCACCCCTTCTAATCCCTTGGATAAGCCTTCAGTCATGCCCAATGCCTGGCACGTGAGTTGGTCAAGAAGCAACACAAAAGACTCCTACAGTTTCAAAGGCTTGAAAGTCTCTTCCAAAAGAAGCTAAGTCTATTCAAGTTTACCCTAATATTTTTAACATATTGATTTTTTTTAATAGCTTGATTTAAAACAAGGTCAAATAGGTTACTTTTTTTTAATATACAAGTAATGCATAAAAAGATTGGTCAAGTTTAACATTGTCAATGGATATTTTTATTGTTATTTATAGAACAATATATTGTGAGCAATATTTAAAAATAAAGTGTTAGTCATTTTTTCACTTGCTCACATTGTACTTGCTTCTTTGGATGCATTATCGGTTGAGTCCAATGTCCTCTTTTGTTTTCAAAATATTGTCTTTTGACTCATTACATTGATTGTTCAAGATGCACTATTGGCTGAGTCTAACATCTTTTGAGCATGCACTTGTAACATTTGGGGGGTTTGCCATTTCATAGTTCAGGGGGGGTGTACTATGTTTTTTTTGGGTCACTTTTTGCAATTTGCTTGCACTTTCATTTCTACAACAACTTCAACTTGTACTACTACTACAACTTATTTCTACACTAGTGGATTCAAGTTCAATCAACCCACTAACTCCCTTTAACTATCACGAATGGAAAATCAAGATGATAATCATTTAAGGAGTAAGGGTTTGTATAGGATAACTATGGGTGATGAAACTAAACCTAGTTTAGATGCAAAGATAATTATGTGGTATAACCATAGTGATGAAGCCTATGGGCTATTATGTCTTTTTGTAGCACCCGATCTCTTATTTTACTTAGATCCTACCAAATCACCTCATGATGTATGGACCATTCTGGGTAAACTATTTGGGGAGCAAGATGTGATGAGAGGTCACAAGATTAAGAATGAACTCATTAGCTTGAGTCCTTGCAACTTTGACACGCTTCAAGATTTATTCACTAAGTTCAAATCTTCAAATTGCAATTGAAATAATGTGGGATAAAGAAAGAAGATGACCAACTTGCTTTTTCTATACTCTCTAAACTAGGACCTGGCTATTCAATCTTTGTCTCTACTTTCCATGCCACTAAAAGTGTTTTGGGCACTACATGGAAAATGCCCTCTTTAGATGTTGTCATTGCCAACTTAACAATATATCAAGACAATATGATCCAAATGGGCACATTGAAGTCCATAAAACCTCAAGCCCTAAATACATTTAATGGGAAAGTAAAGACTTCAAACAAAGAGAAGAAGAAGAATAATCAGGATCAAGAGAAGAAGAAAGAATTAACCTCTGCCAAAATCAACACTAAAGCCTCCTCTTCTAATGACAAACCTAAGAAAGAGAAGGTTAATTTTGTCTACTATAATAAAAATGGGAATGATAAAAGAAAATTCATGAAGAATCAAATCGATCACCTAACTCATCTCCTAGAGAAGAACAAACATAGGTGTTCTTGGATCTATCAAGCAGAATTCATCTATGCAATATTATACTAAGGCAAAGGGTAAGGGGAAAGAGAAAGAAAAAGGCAAGGCTTTTGTAGCAGATGCAGCTTCAACATCTTCATGGGTTATTGACTCGGGTGCTTCTCACCACATTGGCTCTTCACTAGTTGAGTTTTATTCTTAGAGCCTTGTAGCATGTACTTTATTAATTTGGGTGATGACACTTATGTACCCATTGTAGGGAGAGGGTCTGTTGAAATAGGAGAAACATTCAATAATGTTCCAAATTTATCTTTTTTTTTATGAATCCCTATCAATGTATCAAATCACTCATATCAACAAAGACATGCGGGTTGAGTTTTTACCAGATTTGGTTATCATTAGGGAGTTGCATAGTGATTCTACAATGGCAATGGGTAGGGTAGATCACCAATCTAGGTTATACACCTCACATTTTTCACATGATTCTTCTTTGACATCATTGTTGAATCATTCAAATAGAGTTAACAAATTATGGCATGAGTGGTTTGGCCACCTTAACTACTACTACCTTGAATAACTTAGCAAAAATGACATGGTCATTGGCTTACCTCGAGTCCAATTCTCTAAGGGACTTTGTGAGGGTTGCTCTCTTGGAAAGCATATCAAACCAAAATTGGACAAAGGCAAAGCTTGGAGGGTTTCACAAGCATTGGAGTTAGTACACAGTGATGTATCTGGGCTTTTTTCCAACCTATATTTTACAAGGGCTAAGTACATTCTCACTTTCATTGATGATTTCTTGAGATATACATGAGTCTACTTTCTTAAGCAAAATTCTAAAGTATCTAAAGATTTTTAGGACTTCAAGGCCCGTTTTGAGAATCAATTTGAGAAATCCATCAAGGTTCTTCGAATTGACAATGAAGGTGAATATGTCAGCAACATATTTGAGTAGTTTTTTACCACAAAGGGGATTGATTTTTAGTGAATAATTACTTATAGTCCTTCACATAATGGAGTTGTAAAATGCAAGAATAGGTCCTTAAAAGAGATGGCTAGTTGTATGATTTACTCTAAGTCCTTGGCACCTCAATATTGGGTTGAAGCCATTAATTGTGTTTGTTATATTCAGAATAGGGTTCCTCACAAAGTTTTGAAAGGCATACCACCCTTTGAATCTTGGCATGGAAGGAAACCTGATGTTGAACAACTTAGGGTTTTTAGATATCTAGCTATGGCACATATACCGAATAAGATACACAAAGCAATGGAACCTCAGTCCAAGCCTTACATCTTTGTAAGTTATCCAGATGGTGTCAAGGGGTACCACCTTCTACATCCAACCACACATGAGTTATTCATAGAGATAAGTTTTCATTTTCAAGAGAGACCCAAAGACTCAACACT
The DNA here is from genome assembly GCA_037957365.1 of Torreya grandis. Classification (NCBI taxonomy): domain Eukaryota; kingdom Viridiplantae; phylum Streptophyta; class Pinopsida; order Cupressales; family Taxaceae; genus Torreya; species Torreya grandis. The sequence continues at coordinate 6,599,690 of JARHVA010000020.1, forward strand.
GGACACTTCTTTTGTTTCATTGGATTCAATTAGACTTGATGATTCTTCTTCCAATTCAGATCATCCAGAGTAGGTTCCTAAGTTAGGGTCTTCTTATTCTTATTCCAGTTCTGACAATGAGGGCAGTGATGGGGAGTATTCTACATCCACCTCTAATCATGTTTTAGAGGATGAGGCAGATGATATATGTACTCGGGTAGATTATCAAAGTGGTTCACATGATTTCTTTTTTTTAGTTTTGGATTCATAGACATTCTGAGAGGCTTCAGGCATACCTGAGTGGGATAGTGTTATGCAAGAAGAATATTCTTCCTTGATCAAAAATCACACTTGGGATTTGACTTCACTTCCTAAGGGAAGTAAGATGGTTTGATTTAGGTGGATGTATCAGACTAAGTTTGCAACATATGGGTCGGTCGATGAGTATAAGGCATGATTGTTCATCAAAGGTTTCCATAGGTAGCTAACATTGACTAATCAAAGACCTTTGCACCTTTTACAAATATGACTTCAATCCGACTCACACTAGTTATAGCTACAACACATGGTTAGGATGTACACCAGATGGATATGAAGAGTGCCTTTCTTCACAGAGACCTTGAGGAGGAGATATACATGGAGCAGCCACCAGGGTTTATTTAGGATTCATTCTTAGTTTGCAGACTTTGGAAATCCATCTATGACCTCAAATAATCCCCTCGGGATTGGTAGAGCAAGATGGATTCCTTCTTCTTTACTTTAGGTTTCACCATGTGTCACTCAGACCCCAATGTATACTTAGCCAAAAGAGCTCATTGATTTATATTGTATCCTATATGATTGTGACAACGCGGATGTCCCTTAATTGTGACTATTTAGCCAAAAGAGCTCATCGATTTAGATATATGCTTACTCAACATTGTAAATCTGCTATATATTTATTTATAAAATATAAACAAAGATGTCGACATTCTATATAATTCAATGATTCCATGTAATGCCTTTAAGCATAGCAAATAATAATAATAATAATAATAATTTATGTGGGATGGAATGCTCAATATGATTTGAAAAATCATTATAACTCGAGAAGATGAAATTTGACTTGGGAGAAAAAGAAAGCACTATTCTTTAACCTTGTAACTCTTATGATTCTTTATGGTTGTGAAGTTTGGGATAGAAGCATATCTTTCGAGACTTAAAAAATTGAACAAATGTAAAAATAAATCATTATTATAACTTGAAAACAATATTGTACGATATCTAATCCTCCACATAGAAACTAGTATCTTTCTCATTAAAAGTGAAGCCTTGAAGTGATATATATTTATATGAACACAAGCTAACAAAGCTTGAACAATGTAGGCTACCTAACATTTCTCAACAATCTTGTTGAACACATTTTCATTTAAAAGAATTTGGAAGAAAATACTTTAATAAATGTTTAAAATTTTAAGGCATCCAAAATGATATACCCCTCCCATGTAATGTTGAACTAAAATTTAAAATTCCAAAAGAAAGTTTATGAAAATATTTAAAATGATAAAAATATAAAAGATAAAGAAAGCTATTTTATTATCGAAATATCATTAATCTCAAACTCGATTATTTATCATACCCATAAAAAGTTTGTAGTTTCAAAAATAAAATTATAATTACAAAAAGTTAAGAACAAATGCAAATGAATTATATAGCAAAATCGATAGATGAACACTCTTAAAACACTTTGGTAAGAAATGTACGTTATATAATTTAAATGAAATAGAAAGCTTATTTTCTCTTGAAATGACCATTATATAATAATATTGGATGATGACTTATATAAACATGTACAATAAAATCTCGATTTATGAAATTTTAAATTAAGACAATCAAACGAAATTTAAAAAAATTATTGCGAAACCAAACGTCCATCAATTCAATCAAAACAAATAAATATAAATATTAAAAATAATTTATTTTTCTCTTAGTTTAAGAATTTATATTTAATCATATATATTATTTTGATTTATATCTAACATGTTACTTCTTTTCAAGCCAAAACAAAAATTATTTTTTAGGCCTTTCCAACTAAAAATATATTATGGGAAATGGCATGTTGCATCATTTTTTTTTTATATTAATGTTATATTTTATAATGTGATATTTATGTTCATATATTATATAACTTTTAAACTAGAATAGTATGGAGAAATATTTGAGCTTGAGGACGGAAGGAGGCCCGACTTTTGATGTCAAGGCAATAAATTGTTGTCTTTATATTCAAAATAAAGTTGGCCAAGTTGAAGTGGAAACATCAATTTCCCTTTTGGCCTCAAGCATGTCCACCTTGCTTTTAAAGTGATATTCAAATTGTGTGGATCTCAGTATGATAACGTAGTATGCTTTTCACACATGTTGGTTTATATGTCTTGTCTGGTTGTTTGTTTGTCTATTTGTCTCTTGTCTCTCTTTTTCTAAAATCTTCTTTGGAGGTGGCATAGGATTGGGCAATAGAGGAACATGTGATGTTAGGAGATAATATTTTTATAGGATTATTTTTTTTTTTGAATTTTAATTTTAATTGATAAGGGATGCCTTGCCCATATCATTAGAATTATATTAGAAGTTGTTTTAAGGATGTAAGTTATATCGAGAGCATTATTTTTGTTAGTATGTATGTAAGGAAGATTGGAATATATGTAGATTTTATTTGGATGAGTGTTTGAATTGGATCTACATATGCATGATTATTATTGAGTGTGTCTATTGTTGAATTTGACACAGGGATCTCATATTGTATACAGTGAAATAATATGAATGATATGATGGTGAATTTGGATTACATGGAAATGATTGATGTGAAACATATCTTAAGTGAGGTAAATAAGGTGGTTTGTGACAATAATTATGAATTACTATCAAAGATGGGTCAAATTTTTATGTTCTTTTATGATAAGTTCTGGGTGTTGAGCTTTCAATTGTTATGCCTCGTTAGTGTTGGTCGGATTAAGACTAAATTATTTTTTTCCAAGAAGGGTGGTGGGTTACATCTTGTTGAGTTTGTGGGGAAAGTTAATAATAATGCAAAGGTGTGGGGAATTATTTAGACAGGAGCGCTTGCTATATTTATGGATAATATTGATGGCTATGATCTATATCTGTCAAGATAATTTATGAATGACTAGAATGATTGGAAGGTAGAAATAAACAATGTCACTTTGGATATTTCTGAGGGGCTAATTGCTTAGGTCATAGTCCTCAAAATTGAGGATACCAAATACACTAAGTCAAACAAAGACTACAAGGAGGAGAAGGTAAAGTTAATGAGAGAAGACTTTCCACAACCTTATGATGAAGCGGATGAGTAAATAATCAGGTATTTAACACTCAAAAGAAGATATATAGTAGTTCATTTTTACCACTTTCCCATCTTGAACTATTTTAAGCATCAAATTCCTATCAACCTTCCATTTTACATTTCCATTCATTAGAGAGTTTTGTGTTGGATATTCAAAGTGGGAAAAAATGTATCTTTTGCATCAGGAAACAATTTTTTTTTATATATAAGTACTTTAAAGGGATTAATCTATTATCAGTAACTCTACGACCTAAGAAAAAGTTGGGTAAAGGGATTACGACCCCCAAAATGGTTGTAAGGAGTTTGTCTGGGAAAAAGGTGAAAAAATTTTATATTGGTGATCAGTGTAAAGTGACTATTGATTTGGATAAGGAGGAGAAGGATGTAGGGGGTTCAGAAAATGTTATGGATGGATGGGATAATATAGGGAATTTTGATATGGCAGTTAAGGAGCCTTAGATAGGTGGTGTGGGTGGTAATGTAACGGTAGTGGAAGAAAATAAATTGTAGGAGGTGGCATAAGGTTTGCAACAACTCAGGTAGGGTTGTATGGAAAAGGGGATTGGTGATGTTAGGCCTGAGGTAAACGAGAAACAAGGAAAGGACAATGAGTTTTATGAACTCATGGCATTGCTTAAAGATCAAAATAAAATTTAGGAAATGGAAGATGAGATTGGTCTGCATAAGGCATTCTTAAGTTATTTCATGAGGGATCATGTAAGACTTAAAGAAATAATGAGTAATCTGAGTAAGAATGATGGGATTATCTACACTAGGGATGAGTTACTTGAGAAGGTGGAAAGAATTGATGATAAAATTAATAAGATGGAGTGTGAGAATGAACTTATTAAGGATAACATCTAAATGATTATTGATTTCAGCATAGCTTCTATGCAAAATTATCTTTAGAGAATGTAAGGACTCTGGATGATGACAAAAAGGAAGAGTGAGATCCTTGAACAGGGCAAAGCTGAGAAGAAGAAGAAAGGAGATACAATGGGGATTCAGGATCCTCAGACTCTTCAGATGATGGACACTATGTTTACTAATATCAAGAATAATTGGAATAGTGTTATATAAGGATGGAAAAGTCTTAGTTATTAGGGTTCGTTTTACTTTTGTTTTGCTATTTTTATACCACTTTGTGGTTATTTATTGTTTCTTAAATCGTTGGCACTATTTTAGTCAGTTTAATATAAATTTTGGATATCAGTCCTAGCTTGCTAGTTTATATGTACCAGGGTGGGTCCCTATTAATAACCCACTTTTACCTTTAATACAAACAATTACAAACCATAAACACTAATGGAGATAAGGAAAATTTGGTCTTGAAAACATCAAGGTTGGGAAATACAATTGGATGTGCTAATTTCCTAGTTCCATGATAATTTTTATGGCCAAATATGCCTTACACAAAGATCAATAGAATAAGTTAAATGAGTATCATGTTATCTTTTTCACTTATCACCTCTATGCTTCTTACTCCTCCTAAAACCAACACCAACTTTATCCTTCACATGCATGTCTGTAATTATCTTCGTGCCTCTTACTTATACTACTTAGGAGTTTCCTTTTAAGCACTAAAGAAATCCCAACCTAATGGAAACTAAAGTGACATCACTTTTATATTTTTACTTAAGCCATACAATAAAAACAAGCAAAATTGATGGTTAATGCAGACCTATAATTTCAAAACTACTGCTTTCAAAACTGATGGCTATATAACCACCCTAATAATTATGTAATTATCACTCTTCATTAAATAATAATATCATCATAGAAAAAATACTATGTTTAAAATATTATTACTAACTAAAACAAGTTTTTTTGTGGTTGAATGATAAAAGGACTGATTGAGCCTTAATATGGATCATCTATCAACATAAAAAAATTGATATAACATCTTACACTTATAATATGGATTGGATAAATATTTTATCTATCAACAAGAAATTTTGGATATGAATTATGACATGCTCTATTTGGAAATTGTAATTGGGAATTATTAAGTTGGTAAATAGTAACAAGTCGTTGTAAATGTTAGCTAATAATATGTTGTGCGGGGATTTTCATACCTCATGGGCTTGTGCTGCTAGTTTGAGTGTTGAATAGACTCACATTTAGTTTCTTCATGATATAACCTAGTTAGATTTTGAAGCACTCTCTTCCATATGATCTTGAAAAATAATTACATGTTCTTCAATAATTTTCTAATATGTTCGATTTATAGGGAAATGGAGGTAAATACTTCCAAAAAGATTATTTATTCTACAATTTCTTATCATTTATTTCCATAATCATCTTCTCAAGATGATTTATTCTTATAAATATTTAGGTAATTATTGAAAAACTAATTTATATCAAAAGAGTTGTAGTTCGATTGGTGAGGATGATAGTTATTTATATCCATCTACCGAGGAATAAATCTTTCTATATAACTTGATACAAAGAGTCAAATAGTTAAGACCAGGATCGTGTCTTGAATGATTTTTAGGCGTGGATGTCCCTTACTCATGGATGCTTAGCCAAAGAAGCTCACTGATTTAGATATATGCTTATACAACATTATAAATATGTTATATGTTTATTTCTAAAATATGGGCAAAGAGTCGATGCTCTATATAATTTAATGATTCCATGTAATGCCTTTAGGCATATCAAATAATAATAATAATAATAATAATAATAATAATAATAATAATAATAATAATAATGGAATACTTAAAATGGTTTGGAAAATCATTACAATTCAAAGATAAAATTTGACTTGTGAGGGAAAAAAAAGCACTATTCTTTAGCCTTGTAACTCTTATGATCCTATATGGTTGTGAAGTTTGGAGTGGAGGCATATCTTTCAAGACTTTAAAAAATGAACAACTATATAAATAAATTAGTATTATAACTTGAAAACAATAACGTACAATATTTAATCCTCCTCATAGAAGCTAATATCTTTCTCATTAAAATTGAAGCTTTAAAGTGATATATGTTATATGAATGTACAAACTAACAAAGCTTGAACAAGGTAGGATACCTAACATTTTTCAACAATCTTGCTTGACACATTTTCGTTTAAAAGAATTTGGAAGAAAATACTTTGATAAATAGTTAAAATTTTGAGGCATCCAAAATGATATACCCCTCCCATGTAATGTTGAACTAAAATTTAAAACTACAAAACAAAGTTTATGAAAATCTTTAGAATGATAAAAAGATAAAATATAAAGAAAACTATTTTAATATCGAAATATCATTAATCTCAAACTCGAATATCTATCATATCCATATAAAAAATTTAGTTTCAAAAATCAAATTATAATTAAGAAAAGTTAAGAGCAAACTCAAATGAGCTACATAACAAAATCGGTAGATGGGCACTCCTAAAACATATTGGAAAAAATTGTAAGTTATGTAACTTAAATAAAATAGAAGATAAAGTTCATTTTCTCCTAATATAACCACTATATAATAATATTGGACATATTTATATAATCATTTACAATCACATCTCAGTTTATAAAATTTTAACGATTCAATAATCAAAACAAATAAATATAAAATATTTAAAAAATATATATTTTTCTCTTATTTTAAAAGTTTATATTTAATTATATAAATTATTTTAATTTATATCTAACACATTACTTCTTTTACTAAACTTTTCAATTAAATAAAATACATATCAATATCAATAAAAACAATTTGAAATTTATAAAATTTTCAATTAAATGTACTAAAGATTAGGAGTGTCAACAAATAAAATCACATTTTACACATATGCCCTAAACAAATCACATACCACAATTTATATAAACAATTTCAAAAAAAAATCATCATAATATAAAAAGATTTTAATAGTAGCAGTATAAACTAACCTAAGGCTACTAAGTTTTTCCAAAACGAAAACTATTTTTAAAGCCTTTCCAACTATTAAAATACTATGGGAAATGGCAAGACATATAATTTTTTAAAATATTAATGCTATATTTTGTAATGTAATATTTATGTTCATTTATTATATAACTTTTAAACTCGAATAGCATAGAGGAAAAATTGACCTTGATGTATTTATATTCAAAATAAAGGTGACCAAGTTGAAGTGGAAGCATTAATTTCCCTTTTGGCTTTTAATGTATGATAAAGTATCATGCTTTTTATACAAGTTTATTTGTTGTTTGTCTGAATTTTTATCTTTTTTTTTTCCAAATAAAAGGTTGGCATGAGGATTGTGATATTTAGGAAACAATGTTTGTATGAGATTATTATTTTTTTTGAATTTTAATTTTACTTGATAAGGGTATTCATTTCTATATTATTATTCAAAATAAGTATGTCTATTAGAATGATTTTTAACATTTATTTTATATCTTCTAACTTTAAGTTTTTATGGGTTTTACATTCACTCTTTATTACAGATTTTGAAGGTATTTTTTAAAATCTCTCTTCTTTTTTTTTGCCTTTTTTTTTAATCTTTACTTTTCATTTTTAGGATTAAAGTTTTGTGTATTTCTGAGATCTCTCTTCTTTCCTCAATTTTTCTAATATCGACTTTCTCTTATGTTTTGTCGACTCCCAGACTTCTAATGCCAACCTTTGATATTTATTTTTCTATTATGTCGATTAGGTAGGGTTTCTTAGGTTCACAACTAATTCACCTTCCAATGTACACCACTATCTCAGTTGCATCTAGGTTACATGCAACTCTGATGATCATGAGATTTTTTTAATACATGAGAAGTTTGTCTACTCCACAACTCTACTTCCATCTGTACCGAGTAAAGTTGAGATTTGGTCACCTCTACATACTCAATAAGAAGGTTTTCTATACCCGACTAGACATTGGCTCAAATATTTCACACAAAAGAATTTTCCTCTAGATAAGTTGAGTTAATATCCAATCATTACAATAAATATGGCTAAAAAAGGGTTAACGATATCTTCTTGTTTTTGATTTAAAAATAAACATATTGATTTGAGTGTATTTATAATCAATGTTCTTAGTTTAATATTAAGGATGTTTGGCTATTTATTTAGCCAAATTCGTTTTGAGCTCAAATCTAATTTCATCTTTTTTATTTTAAATATCTTTAAAGAGATTTATACATTAATAAATAACATTATAATTATGATATATCATATTTTCGCCAATTAAACTACAACTTTTCTAATGTTTTTCTTTTTTACTTATTAAAAAATATTTTAAAAACTATACATAAAATTATTCACTAAGGTGGGGAAAACTAGTTGGAAGTCGTAATTTCTTAGCTCCTTGATTATTCTTCTGGAAAAAGATGACTTATAAAAAGATCAATAAAATAAGTACAATAAGTATCATGTTATCTTTCTTATTCAACTCGTCTATGTTTTTACTCTTACAACCAACACACACTAATTGCATCCTTCACACTCAAGTCTTTAATTATCTTCATGCCTCTTGCTTATATTGCTAAGGTGTTTCCTTTAAATCACTAACAGACTCTCAACATCCCAAAAACTAAAGTGACACTATTTTTATATTTTTACTTCAGTCGTACATTCAAATCAAGTGAAATTGATGGTTAATGTAAACCCATTATTTTGAAACTACTGCTTTAAAAATTGACAGTTAACCAAATTGATAATTTCATAACTGTTACTCTGCATTAAGTAGCAGTTTCATCATCATACAATAAATAATATATTTAAAACCTTATTGCTAACTAGAACTAATTTTATTCTAATTGAATGATGAAGAGAACTAATTTACATGGTCCCTATGGATCATCTATCAACATAAAAAAATGATGTAATATCTTACACTTAGAATACGGATTGGATAAAGATTTTGTCTAGTAACATAGAAAATTTGGATATGAATTATTACATGCTCTATTTGGAAATTCTAATGGGGAAATGTTAAAATGGTAATTAGTAATATGTCGTTGTAAAGGTTAACTAAATATGCCGGAGGCATTTTTATTAGACTAGGAGTTTTCTTTTTTCTCATATTTATTTATTATGGGTTTTTTTTCCTCACTTGGAGTTTTCCTACTTTCATGGATAATTTTCCTTAGGTGTACTTGGAGTTACATGTTGATCAGATGAATAGGAAGTAATTTCCTTGATCGATTATTTCGGGTATGGGAGTTACTCTTCTATTATTAGCTCTCTGACTGTCTTTCTTGAGAAAGTTACTCATGCATTTCTATTTATACATCTCTCTTGGTGAGCTATTATTGTATAGAAGATTTGTTTTAGATCTTATCTTGTTTATGCAACATTCTCGTATATGTGATTTCATTTTCTTGCAATTATTGTGTTGTGTACATGCTTGACTCGTGCCTATCAAAAACATGTGTATTTGTTTGATCAAGAGATCTTGGCATCCAATTTGATATGGTATTAGAGCCAATCTAGTATTCAATTGCCCTATTTTTTATTGTTGTTAGTTTCATTTGAAATCATGAGATTTATTATTTGTAAATAAAATCTAGTTTTCACAATCCATTTGTGGGAGTTTTTCATCTTTGTTGGAGTCATTTTTTTTACAAAACTAGTTCATTGGTAGTCATTACCATAGTTTTTATGGTTTATTTGTGGCTGTGTGTTTTGTGTGCCTTAGTGATTTTTTATATTAAAAACAATGTGCCTCCATACAACCTCGGGTCTGGTCTCCTCTGTTTAATATCAGCTTATGCTTAGCCTCAGTTGGTTCTACTTGTTTGACCCTAGTTTTCCATTTCCTCTAGATGGCCCTTGATTACATCACTTTCACCTGTTGAGACTACTCTCATTTACGACCAGTCATAATTACCATTCCATGTAGCCTCTATGCCAAAATCGATCGGCTTGACCTAATGACCTCACCAAAAATAGCCTTCAGTTGTAGCATGGGGATATAGCCCACCCCTTCTAATCCCTTGGATAAGCCTTCAGTCATGCCCAATGCCTGGCACGTGAGTTGGTCAAGAAGCAACACAAAAGACTCCTACAGTTTCAAAGGCTTGAAAGTCTCTTCCAAAAGAAGCTAAGTCTATTCAAGTTTACCCTAATATTTTTAACATATTGATTTTTTTTAATAGCTTAATTTAAAACAAGGTCAAATAGGTTACTTTTTTTTAATATACAAGTAATGCATAAAAAGATTGGTCAAGTTTAACATTGTCAATGGATATTTTTATTGTTATTTATAGAACAATATATTGTGAGCAATATTTAAAAAGAAAGTGTTAGTCATTTTTTCACTTTCTCACATTGTACTTGCTTCCTTGGATGCATTATCCGTTGAGTCCAACGTCCTCTTTTGTTTTTAAAATCTTGTCTTTTGACTCATTACATTGATTGTTCAAGATGCACTATTGGCTGAGTCTAACATCTTTTGAGCATGCACTTGTAACATTTGGGGGGTTTGCCATTTCATAGTTCAGGGGGGGTGTACTATGTTTTTTTTGGGTCACTTTTTGCAATTTGCTTGCACTTTCATTTCTACAACAACTTCAGCTTGTACTACTACTACAACTTATTTCTACACTAATGGATTCAAGTTCAATCAACCCACTAACTCCCTTTAACTATCACGAATGGAAAATCAAGATGATAATCATTTAAGGAGTAAGGGTTTGTATAGGATAACTATGGGTGATGAAACTAAACCTAGTTTAGATGCAAAGATAATTATGTGGTATAACCATAGTGATGAAGCCTATGGGCTATTATGTCTTTTTGTAGCACCCGATCTCTTATTTTACTTAGAGCCTACCAAATCACCTCATGATGTATGGACCATTCTGGGTAAACTATTTGGGGAGCAAGATGTGATGAGAGGTCACAAGATTAAGAATGAACTCATTAGCTTGAGTCCTTGCAACTCTGACACCCTTCAGGATTTATTCACTAAGTTCAAATCTTCAAATTGCAATTGAAATAATGTGGGATAAAGAAATAAGATGACCAACTTGTTTTTTCTATACTCTCTAAACTAGGACCTGACTATTCAATCTTTGTCTCTACTTTCCATGCCACTAAAAGTGTTTTGGGCACTACATGGAAAATCCCCTCTTTAGATGTTGTCATTGCCAACTTAACCATATATCAAGACAATATGATCCAAATGGGCACATTTAAGTCCATAAAACCTCAAGCCCTAAATACATTTAATGGGAAAGTAAAGACTTCAAACAAAGAGAAGAAGAATAATAATCAAGATCAAGAGAAGAAGAAAGAATTAACCTCTGCCAAAATCAACACTAAAGCCTCCTCTTCTAATGACAAACCTCAGAAAGAGAAGGTTAACTTTGTCTACTATAATAAAAATTGGAATGATAAAAGAAAATTCATGAAGAATCAAATCGATCACCTAACTCATCTCCTAGAGAAGAACAAACATAGGTGTTCTTGGATCTATCAAGCAGAAGTCATCTATGCAATTTTATACTAAGGCAAAGGGTAAGGGGAAAGAGAAAGAAAAAGGCAAGGCTTTTGTAGCAGATGCAGCTTCAACATCTTCATGGGTTATTGACTCGGGTGCTTCTCACCACATTGGCTCTTCACTAGTCGAGTTTGATTCTTAGAGCCTTGTAGCATGTACTTTATTAATTTGGGTGATGACACTTATGTACCCATTGTAGGGAGAGGGTCTGTTGAAATAGGAGAAACATTCAATAATGTTCCAAATTTATCTTTTTTTTTATGAATCCCTATCAATGTATCAAATCACTCATATCAACAAAGACATGCGGGTTGAGTTTTTACCAGATTTGGTTATCATTAGGGAGTTGCATAGTGATTCTACAGTGGCAATGGGTAGGGTAGATCACCAATCTAGGTTATACACCTCACATTTTTCACATGATTCTTCTTTGACATCATTGTTGAATCATTCAAATAGAGTTAACAAATTATGGCATGAGTGGTTTGGCCACCTTAACTACTACTACCTTGAACAACTTAGCAAAAATGACATGGTCATTGGCTTACCTCGAGTCCAATTCTCTAAGGGACTTTGTGAGGGTTGCTCTCTTAGAAAGCATATCAAACCAAAATTGGACAAAGGCAAAGCTTGGAGGGTTTCACAAGCATTGGAGTTGGTACACAGTGATGTATCTGGGCTTTTTTCCAACCTATATTTTACAAGGGCTAAGTACATTCTCACTTTCATTGATGATTTCTTGAGATATACATGAGTCTACTTTCTTAAGCAAAATTCTAAAGTATCTAAAGATTTTTAGGACTTCAAGGCCCGTTTTGAGAATCAATTTGAGAAATCCATCAAGGTTCTTCGAATTGACAATGAAGGTGAATATGTCAGCAACATATTTGAGTAGTTTTTTACCACAAAGGGGATTGATTTTTAGTGAATAATTACTTATAGTCCTTCACATAATGGAGTTGTAAAATGCAAGAATAGGTCCTTAAAAGAGATGGCTAGTTGTATGATTTACTCTATGTCCTTGGCACCTCATTATTGGGTTGAAGCCATTAATTATGTTTGTTATATTCAGAATAGGGTTCCTCACAAAGTTTTGAAAGGCATAACACCCTTTGAATCTTGGCATGGAAGGAAACCTGATGTTGAACACCTTAGGGTTTTTAGATATCTAGCTATGGCACATATACCGAATAAGATACACAAAGCAATGGAACCTCAGTCCAAGCCTTACATCTTTGTAAGTTATCCAGATGGTGTCAAGGGGTACCACCTTCTACATCCAACCACACATGAGTTATTCATAGAGATAAGTTTTCATTTTCAAGAGAGACCCAAAGACTCAACACTTGACACTTCTTTTGTTTCATTGGATTCAATTAGACTTGATGATTCTTCTTCCAATTCAGATCATCCAGAGTAGTTTCCTAAGTTAGGGTCTTCTTATTCTTATTCTAGTTCTGACAATGAGGGCAGTGATGGGGAGTATTCTACATCCACCTCTAATCATGTTTTAGAGGATGAGGCAGATGATATATGTACTCGGGTAGATTATCAAAGTGGTTCACATGATTTCTTTTTTTTAGTTTTGGATTCATAGACATTCTGAGAGGCTTCAGGCATACCTGAGTGGGATAGTGTTATGCAAGAAGAATATTCTTCCTTGATCAAAAATCACACTTGGGATTTGACTTCACTTCCTAAGGGAAGTAAGATGGTTTGATTTAGGTGGATGTATCAGACTAAGTTTGCAACATATGGGTCGGTCGATGAGTATAAGGCATGATTGTTCATCAAAGGTTTCCATAGGTAGCTAACATTGACTAATCAAAGACCTTTGCACCTTTTACAAATATGACTTCAATCCGACTCACACTAGTTATAGCTACAACACATGGTTAGGATGTACACCAGATGGATATGAAGAGTGCCTTTCTTCACAGAGACCTTGAGGAGGAGATATACATGGAGCAGCCACCTGGGTTTATTTAGGATTCATTCTTAGTTTGCAGACTTTGGAAATCCATCTATGACCTCAAATAATCCCCTCGGGATTGGTAGACCAAGATGGATTCCTTCTTCTTTACTTTAGGTTTCACCATGTGTCACTCAGACCCCAATGTATACTTAGCCAAAAGAGCTCATTGATTTAGATTGTATCCTATATGATTATGACAACGTGGATGTCCCTTAATTGTGACTATTTAGCCCAAAGAGCTCATCGATTTAGATATATGCTTACTCAACATTGTAAATCTGCTATATATTTATTTATAAAATATAAACAAAGATGTCGACATTCTATATAATTCAATGATTCCATGTAATGCCTTTAAGCATAGCAAATAATAATAATAATAATTTATGTGGGATGGAATGCTCAATATGATTTGAAAAATCATTATAACTCGAGAAGATGAAATTTGACTTGGGAGAAAAAGAAAGCACTATTCTTTAACCTTGTAACTCTTATGATTCTTTATGGTTGTGAAGTTTGGGATAGAAGCATATCTTTCGAGACTTGAAAAATTGAACAAATGTAAAAATAAATCATTATTATAACTTGAAAACAATATTGTACGGTATCTAATCCTCCACATAGAAACTAGTATCTTTCTCATTAAAAGTGAAGCCTTAAAGTGATATATATTTATATGAACACAAGCTAACAAAGCTTGAACAATGTAGGCTACCTAACATTTCTCAACAATCTTGTTGAACACATTTTCGTTTAAAAGAATTTGGAAGAAAATACTTTAAAAAATGGTTAAAATTCTAAGGCATCCAAAATGATATACCCCTCCCTTGTAATGTTGAACTAAAATTTAAAATTGCAAAAGAAAGTTTATGAAAATATTTAAAATGATAAAAATATAAAAGATAAAGAAAGCTATTTTATTATCGAAATATCATTAATCTCAAACTCGATTATTTATCATATCCATAAAAAGTTTGTAGTTTCAAAAATAAAATTATAATTACAAAAAGTTAAGAACAAATGCAAATGAATTATATAGCAAAATCGATAGATGAACACTCTTAAAACACTTTGGTAAGAAATGTACGTTATATAATTTAAATGAAATAGAAAGCTTATTTTCTCTTGAAATGACCATTATATAATAATATTGGATGATGACTTATATAAACATGTACAATAAAATCTCGATTTATGAAATTTTAAATTAAGACAATCAAACGAAATTTAAAAAAATTATTGCGAAACCAAACGTCCATCAATTCAATCAAAACAAATAAATATAAATATTAAAAATAATTTATTTTTCTCTTATTTTAAGAATTTATATTTAATCATATATATTATTTTGATTTATATCTAACATGTTACTTCTTTTCAAGCCAAAACAAAAATTATTTTTTAGGCCTTTCCAACTAAAAATATATTATGGGAAATGGCATGTTGCATCATTTTTTTTTTATATTAATGTTATATTTTATAATGTGATATTTATGTTCATATATTATATAACTTTTAAACTAGACTAGTATGGAGAAATATTTGAGCTTGAGGACGGAAGGAGGCCCGACTTTTGATGTCAAGGCAATAAATTGTTGTCTTTATATTCAAAATAAAGTTGGCCAACATCAATTTCCCTTTTGGCCTCAAGAATGTCCACCTTGCTTTTAAAGTGATATTCAAATTGTGTGGATCTCAGTATGATAAAGTAGTATGCTTTTCACACATGTTGGTTTATCTGTCTTGTCTGGTTGTTTGTTTGTCTATTTGTCTCTTTGTCTCTCTTTTTCTAAAATCTTCTTTGGAGGTGGCATAGGATTGGGCAATAGAGGAACATTTGATGTTAGGAGATAATATTTTTATAGGATTATTTTTTTTTTTGAATTTTCATTTTAATTGATAAGGGATGCCCTGGCCATATCATTAGAATTATATTAGAAGTTGTTTTAAGGATGTAAGATATGTCGAGAGTATTATTTTTGTTAGTATTTATGTAAGGAAGATTGGAATATATGTAGATTTTATCTGGATGAGTGTTTGAATTAGATCTACATATGCATGATTATTATTGAGTGTGTCTATTGTTGAATTTGACACAGGTATCTCATATTATATACAATGAAATAATATGAATGATATGATGGTGAATTTGGATTACATGGAAATGATTGATGTGAAACATATCTTAAGTGAGGGAAATAAGGTGGTTTGTGACAATAATTATGAATTACTATCAAAGATGGGTCAAATTTTTATGTTCTTTTATGATAAGTTCTGGGTGTTGAGCTTTCAATTGTTATGCCTCGTTAGTGTTGGTCGGATTAAGACTAAATTATTTTTTTCCAAGAAGGGTGGTGGGTTAGATCTTGTGGAGTTTGTGGGGAATGTTAATAATAATGCAAAGGTGTGGGGAATTATTTAGACAGGAGGGCTTGCTATATTTATGGATAATATTGATGGCTATGATCTATATATGTCAAGATAATTTATGAATGACTAGAATGATTGGAAGGTAGAAATAAGCAATGTCACTTTGTATATTTCTGAGGGGCTAATTGCTTAGGTCATGGTCCTCAAAATTGAGGATACCAAATACACTAAGTCAAACAAAGACTACAAGGAGGAGAAGGTAAAGTTAATGAGAGAAGACTTTCCACAACCTTATGATGAAGCGGATGAGTAAATAATCAGGTATTTAACACTCAAAAGAAGATATATAGTAGTTCATTTTTACCACTTTCCCATCTTGAACTATTTTAAGCATCAAATTCCTATCAACCTTCCATTTTACATTTCCATTCATTAGAGAGTTTTGTGTTGGATATTCAAAGTGGGAAAAAATGTATCTTTTGCATCAGGAAATAATTTTTTTTTATATATAAGTACTTTAAAGGGATTAATCTATTATCAGTAACTCTACGACCTAAGAAAAAGTTGGGTAAAGGGATTACGACCCCCAAAATGGTTGTAAGGAGTTTGTCTGGGAAAAAGGTGAAAAAATTTTATATTGGTGATCAGTGTAAAGTGACTATTGATTTGGATAAGGAGGAGAAGGATGTAGGGGGTTCAGAAAATGTTATGGATGGATGGGATAATATAGGGAATTTTGATATGGCAGTTAAGGAGCCTTAGATAGGTGGTGTGGGTGGTAATGTAACGGTAGTGGAAGAAAATAAATTGTAGGAGGTGGCATAAGGTTTGCAACAACTCAGGTAGGGTTGTATGGAAAAGGGGATTGGTGATGTTAGGCCTGAGGTAAACGAGAAACAAGGAAAGGACAATGAGTTTTATGAACTCATGGCATTGCTTAAAGATCAAAATAAAATATAGGAAATGGAAGATGAGATTGGTCTGCATAAGGCATTCTTGAGTTATTTCATGAGGGATCATGTAAGACTTAAAGAAATAATGAGTAATTTGAGTAAGAATGATGGGATTATCTACACTAGGGATGAGTTACTTGAGAAGGTGGAAAGAATTGATGATAAAATTAATAAGATGGAGTGTGAGAATGAACTTATTAAGGATAACATCTAAATGATTATTGATTTCAGCATAGCTTCTATGCAAAATTATCTTTAGAGAATGTAAGGACTCTGGATGATGACAAAAAGGAAGAGTGAGATCCTTGAACAGGGCAAAGCTGAGAAGAAGAAGAAAGGAGATACGATGGGGATTCAGGATCCTCAGATTCTTCAGATGATGGACACTATGTTTACTAATATCAGGAATAATTGGAATAGTGTTATATAAGGATGGAAAAGTCTTAGTTATTAGGGTTCGTTTTACTTTTGTTTTGCTATTTTTATACCACTTTGTAGTTATTTATTGTTTCTTAAATCGTTGGCACTATTTTAGTCAGTTTAATATAAATTTTGGATATCAGTCCTAGCTTGCTAGTTTATATGTACCAGGGTGAGTCCCTATTAATTACCCACTTTTACCTTTAATACAAACAATTACAAACCATAAACACTAATGGAGATAAGGAAAATTTGGTCTTGAAAACATCAAGGTTGGGAAATACAATTGGATGTGCTAATTTCCTAGTTCCATGATAATTTTTATGGCCAAATATGCCTTACACAAAGATCAATAGAATAAGTTTAATGAGTATCATGTTATCTTTTTCACTTATCACCTCTATGCTTCTTACTCCTCCTAAAACCAACACCAACTTTATCCTTCACACGCATGTCTGTAATTATCTTCGTGCCTCTTACTTATACTACTTAGGAGTTTCCTTTTAAACACTAAAGGAATCCCAACCTAATGGAAACTAAAGTGACATCACTTTTATATTTTTACTTAAGCCATACAATAAAAACAAGCAAAATTGATGGTTAATGCAGACCTATAGTTTCAAAACTGATGGCTATATAACCACCCTAATAATTATGTAATTATCACTCTACATTAAATAATAATATCATCATAGAAAAAATACTATGTTTAAAATATTATTACTAACTAAAACAAGTTTTGTTGTGGTTGAATGATAAAAGGACTGATTGAGCCTTAATATGGATCATCTATCAACATAAAAAAATTGATATAACATCTTACACTTATAATATGGATTGGATAAATATTTTATCTATCAACAAGAAATTTTGGATATGAATTATGACATGCTCTATTTGGAAATTGTAATTGGGAATTATTATGTTGGTAAATAGTAACAAGTCGTTGTAAATGTTAGCTAAAAATATGTTGTGCGGGGATTTTCATACCTCATGGGCTTGTGTTGCTAGTTTGAGTGTTGAATAGACTCACATTTAGTTTCTTCATGATATAACCTAGTTAGATTTTGAAGCACTCTCTTGCATATGATCTTGAAAAATAATTACATGTTCTTCAATAATTTTCTAATATGTTCGATTTATAGGGAAATGGAGGTAAATACTTCCAAAAAGATTATTTATTCTACAATTTCTTATCATTTATTTCCATAATCATCTTCTCAAGATGATTTATTCTTATAAATATTTAGGTAATTATTGAAAAATTAATTTATATCAAAAGAGTTGTAGTTCGATTGGTGAGGATGATAGTTATTTATATCCATCTACCGAGGAATAAATTTTTCTAGATAACTTGATACAAAGAGTCAAACAGTTAAGACCAGGATCGTGTCTTGGATGATTTTTAGGCGTGGATGTCCCTTACTCGTGGATGCTTAGCCAAAGAAGCTCACTGATTTAGATATATGCTTATACAACATTATAAATAAATAAATAAATAATAATAATAATAATAATAATAATAATAATAATAATAATAATAATAATAATAATAATAATAATAATGGAATACTTAAAATGGTTTGGAAAATCATTACAATTCAAAGATAAAATTTGACTTGTGAGGGGAAAAAAAGCACTATTCTTTAGCCTTGTAACTCTTATGATCCTATATGGTTGTGAAGTTTGGAGTGGAGGCATATCTTTCAAGACTTTAAAAAATGAACAATTATATAAATAAATTAGTATTATAACTTGAAAACAATAACGTACGTAGGGTTTCTTAGGTTCACAACTAATTCACCTTCCAATGTACACCACTATCTCAGTTGCATCTAGGTTACATGCAACTCTGATGATCATGAGATTTTATTAATACATGAGAAGTTTGTCTACTCCACAACTCTACTTCCATCTGTACCGAGTAAAGTTGAGATTTGGTCACCTCTACATACTCAATAAGAAGGTTTTTTATACCCGACTAGACATTGGCTCAAATATTTCACACAAAAGAATTTTCCTCTAGATAAGTTGAGTTAATATCCACTCATTACAATAAATATGGCTAAAAAAGGGTTAACGATATCTTCTTGTTTTTGATTTAAAAATAAACATTTTGATTTGAGTGTATTTATAATCAATTTTCTTAGTTTAATATTAAGGATGTTTGGCTATTTATTTAGCCAAATTCGTTTTGAGTTCAAATCTAATTTCATATTTTTTATTTTAAATATCTTTAAAGAGATTTATACATTAATAAATAACATTATAATTATGATATATCATATTTTCGCCAATTAAACTACAACTTTTCTAATGTTTTTCTTTTTTACTTATTAAAAAATATTTTAAAAACTATACATAATATTATTCACTAAGGTGGGGAAAACTAGTTGGAAGTCGTAATTTCTTAGCTCCTTGATTATTCTTCTGGAAAAAGATGACTTATAAAAAGATCAATAAAATAAGTACAATAAGTATCATGTTATCTTTTTTACTCAACTCGTCTATGTTTTTTACTCTTACAACCAACACACACTAATTGCATCCTTCACACTCAAGTCTTTAATTATCTTCATGCCTCTTGCTTATATTGCTAAGGTGTTTCCTTTAAATCACTAACAGACTCTCAACATCCCAAAAACTAAAGTGACATTATTTTTATATTTTTACTTCAGTCGTACATTCAAATCAAGTGAAATTGATGGTTAATGTAAACCCATTATTTTGAAACTACTCCTTTAAAAATTGACAATTAACCAAATTGATAATTTCATAACTGTTACTCTGCATTAAGTAGCAGTTTCATCATCATACAATAAATAATATATTTAAAACCTTATTGCTAACTAGAACTAATTTTATTCTAATTGAATGATGAAGAGAACTAATTTACATGGTCCCTATGGATCATCTATCAACATAAAAAAATGATGTAATATCTTACACTTAGAATACGGATTGGATAAAGATTTTGTCTAGTAACATAGAAAATTTGGATATGAATTATTACATGCTCTATTTGGAAATTCTAATGGGGAAATGTTAAAATGGTAATTAGTAATATGTCGTTGTAAAGGTTAACTAAGTATGTCGGAGGCATTTTTATTAGAGTAGGAGTTTTCTTTTTTCTCATATTTATTTATTATGGGTTTTTTTCCCTCACTTGGAGTTTTCCTACTTTCATAAAATAATTTTCTTTAGGTGTACTTGGAGTTACATGTTGATCAGATGAATAGGAAGTAATTTCCTTGATCGGTTATTTCGGGTATGGGAGTTACTCTTCTATTATTAGCTCTCTGACTGTCTTTCTTGAGAAAGTTACTCGTGCATTTCTATTTATACATCTCTCTTGGTGAGCTATTATTGTATAGAAGATTTGTTTTAGATCTTATCTTGTTTATGCAATATTCTCGTATATGTGATTTCATTTTCTTGCAATTATTGTGTTGTGTACATGCTTGACTCGTTCCTATCAAAAACCTGTGTATTTGTTTGATCAAGAGATCTTGGCATCCAATTTGATATAGTATTAGAGCCAATCTAGTATTCAATTGCCCTATTTTTTATTGTTGTTAGTTTCATTTGAAATCATGAGATTTATTATTTGTAAATAAAATCTAGTTTTCACAATCCATTTGTGGGAGTTTTTCATCTTTGGTGGAGTCATTTTTTTTACAAAACTAGTTCATTGGTAGTCATTACCATAGTTTTTATGGTTTATTTGTGACTGTGTGTTTTGTGTGCGTTAGTGATTTTTTATATTAAAAACAATGTGCCTCCATACAACCTCGGGTCTAGTCTCCTCTGTTCAATATCAGCTTATGCTTAGCCTCAATTGGTTCTACTTGTTTGACCCTAGTTTTGCATTTCCTCTAGATGGCCCTTGATTACATCACTTTCACCTGTTGAGACTACTCTCATTTACGACCAGTCATAATTACCATTCCATGTAGCCTCTATGCCAAAATCAATCGGCTTGACCTAATGACCTCACCAAAAATAGCCTTCAGTTGTAACATGGGGATATAGCCCACCCCTTCTAATCCCTTGGATAAGCCTTCAGTCGTGCCCAATGCCTGGCACGTGAGTTGGTCAAGAAGCAACACAAAAGACTCCTACAGTTTCAAAGGCTTGAAAGTCTCTTCCAAAAGAAGCTAAGTCTATTCAAGTTTACCCTAATATTTTTAACATATTGATTTTTTTTAATAGCTTGATTTAAAACAAGGTCAAATAGGTTACTTTTTTTTTAATATACAAGTAATGCATAAAAAGATTGGTCAAGTGTAACATTGTCAATGGATATTTTTATTGTTATTTATAGAACAATATATTGTGAGCAATATTTAAAAAGAAAGTGTTAGTCATTTTTTCACTTGCTCACATTGTACTTGCTTCCTTGGATGCATTATCGGTTGAGTCCAACGTCCTCTTTTGTTTTTAAAATCTTGTCTTTTGACTCATTACATTGATTGTTCAAGATGCACTATTGGCTGAGTCTAACATCTTTTGAGCATGCACTTGTAACATTTGGGGGGTTTGCCATTTCATAGTTCAGGGGGGGTGTACAATGTTTTTTTTGGGTCACTTTTTGCAATTTGCTTGCACTTTCATTTCTACAACAACTTCAACTTGTACTACTACTACAACTTATTTCTACACTAATGGATTCAAGTTCAATCAACCCACTAACTCCCTTTAACTATCACGAATGGAAAATCAAGAGGATAATCATTTAAGGAGTAAGGGTTTGTATAGGATAACTATGGGTGATGAAACTAAACCTAGTTTAGATGTAAAGATAATTATGTGGTATAACCATAGTGATGAAGCCTATGGGCTATTATGTCTTTTTGTAGCACCCGATCTCTTATTTTACTTAGAGCCTACCAAATCACCTCATGATGTATGGACCATTCTGGGTAAACTATTTGGGGAGCAAGATGTGATGAGAGGTCACAAGATTAAGAATGAACTCATTAGCTTGAGTCCTTGCAACTTTGACACCCTTCAAGATTTATTCACTAAGTTCAAATCTTCAAATTGCAATTGAAATAATGTGGGATAAAGAAAGAATATGACCAACTTGTTTTTTCTATACTCTCTAAACTAGGACCTGACTATTCAATCTTTGTCTCTACTTTCCATGCCACTAAAAGTGTTTTGGGCACTACATGGAAAATCCCCTCTTTAGATGTTGTCATTGCCAACTTAACCATATATCAAGACAATATGATCCAAAAGGGCACATTGAAGTCCATAAAACCTCAAGCCCTAAATACATTTAATGGGAAAGTAAAGACTTCAAACAAAGAGAAGAAGAAGAATAATCAGGATCAAAAGAAGAAGAAAGAATTAACCTCTGCCAAAATCAACACTAAAGCCTCCTCTTCTAATGACAAACCTAAGAAAGAGAAGGTTAATTTTGTCTACTATAATAAAAATGGGAATGATAAAAGAAAATTCATGAAGAATCAAATCGATCACCTAACTCATCTCCTAGAGAAGAACAAACATAGGTGTTCTTGGATCTATCAAGCAGAATTCATCTATGCAATATTATACTAAGGCAAAGGGTAAGGGGAAAGAGAAAGAAAAAGGCAAGGCTTTTGTAGCAGATGCAGCTTCAACATCTTCATGGGTTATTGACTCGGGTGCTTCTCACCACATTGGCTCTTCACTAGTTGAGTTTTATTCTTAGAGCCTTGTAGCATGTACTTTATTAATTTGGGTGATGACACTTATGTACCCATTGTAGGGAGAGGGTCTGTTGAAATAGGAGAAACATTCAATAATGTTCCAAATTTATCGTTTTTTTTATGAATCCCTATCAATGTATCAAATCACTCATATCAACAAAGACATGCGGGTTGAGTTTTTACCAGATTTGGTTATCATTAGGGAGTTGCATAGTGATTCTACAGTGGCAATGGGTAGGGTAGATCACCAATCTAGGTTATACACCTCACATTTTTCAGATGATTCTTCTTTGACATCATTGTTGAATCATTCAAATAGAGTTAACAAATTATGGCATGAGTGGTTTGGCCACCTTAACTACTACTACCTTGAATAACTTAGCAAAAATGACATGGTCATTGGCTTACCTCGAGTCCAATTCTCTAAGGGACTTTGTGAGGGTTGCTCTCTTGGAAAGCATATCAAACCAAAATTGGACAAAGGCAAAGCTTGGAGGGTTTCACAAGCAATGGAGTTAGTACACAGTGATGTATCTAGGCTTTTTTCCAACCTATATTTTACAAGGGCTAAGTACATTCTCACTTTCATTGATGATTTCTTGAGATATACATGAGTCTACTTTCTTAAGCAAAATTCTAAAGTATCTAAAGATTTTTAGGACTTCAAGGCCCATTTTGAGAATCAATTTGAGAAATCCATCAAGGTTCTTCGAATTGACAATGAAGGTGAATATGTCAGCAACATATTTGAGTAGTTTTTTACCACAAAGGGGATTGATTTTTAGTGAATAATTACTTATAGTCCTTCACATAATGGAGTTGTAAAATGCAAGAATAGGTCCTTAAAAGAGATGGCTAGTTGTATGATTTACTCTAAGTCCTTGGCACCTCAATATTGGGTTGAAGCCATTAATTGTGTTTTTTATATTCATAATAGGGTTCCTCACAAAGTTTTGAAAGGCATAACACCCTTTGAATCTTGGCATGGAAGGAAACCTGATGTTGAACACCTTAGGGTTTTTAGATATCTAGCTATGGCACATATACCGAATAAGATACACAAAGCAATGGAACCTCAGTCCAAGCCTTACATCTTTGTAAGTTATCCAGATGGTGTCAAGGGGTACCACCTTCTACATCCAACCACACATGAGTTATTCATAGAGATAAGTTTTCATTTTCAAGAGAGACTCAAAGACTCAACACTTGACACTTCTTTTGTTTCATTGGATTCAAATAGACTTGATGATTCTTCTTCCAATTCAGATCATCCAGAGTAGGTTCCTAAGTTAGGGTCTTCTTATTCTTATTCCAGTTCTGACAATGAGGGCAGTGATGGGGAGTATTCTACATCCACCTCTAATCATGTTTTAGAGGATGAGGCAGATGATATATGTACTCGGGTAGATTATCAAAGTGGTTCACATGATTTCTTTTTTTTAGTTTTCTATTCATAGACATTCTGAGAGGCTTCAGGCATACCTGAGTGGGATAGTGTTATGCAAGAAGACTATTCTTCCTTGATCAAAAATCACACTTGGGATTTGACTTCACTTCCTAAGGGAAGTAAGATGGTTTGATTTAGGTGGATGTATCAGACTAAGTTTGCAACATATGGGTCGGTCGATGAGTATAAGGCATGATTGTTCATCAAAGGTTTCCATAAGTAGCTAACATTGACTAATCAAAGACCTTTGCACCTTTTACAAATATGACTTCAATCCGACTCACACTAGTTATAGCTGCAAAACATGGTTAGGATGTACACCAGATGGATATGAAGAGTGCCTTTCTTCACAGAGACCTTGAGGAGGAGATATACATGGAGCAGCCACCTGGGTTTATTTAGGATTCATTCTTAGTTTGCAGACTTTGGAAATCCATCTATGACCTCAAATAATCCCCTCGGGATTGGTAGACCAAGATGGATTCCTTCTTCTTTACTTTAGGTTTCACCATGTGTCACTCAGACCCCAATGTATACTTAGCCAAAAGAGCTCATTGATTTGGATTGTATCCTATATGATTATGACAACGCGAATGTCCCTTAATTGTGACTATTTAGCCAAAAGAGCTCATCGATTTAGATATATGCTTACTCAACATTGTAAATCTGCTATATATTTATTTATAAAATATAAACAAAGATGTCGATATTCTATATAATTCAATGATTCCATGTAATGCCTTTAAGCATAGCAAATAATAATAATAATAATTTATGTGGGATGGAATGCTCAATATGATTTGAAAAATCATTATAACTCGAGAAGATGAAATTTGACTTGGGAGAAAAAGAAAGCACTATTCTTTAACCTTGTAACTCTTATGATTCTTTATGGTTGTGAAGTTTGGGATAGAAGCATATCTTTCGAGACTTAAAAAATTGAACAAATGTAAAAATAAATCATTATTATAACTTGAAAACAATATTGTACGGTATCTAATCCTCCACATAGAAACTAGTATCTTTCTCATTAAAAGTGAAGCCTTGAAGTGATATATATTAATATGAACACAAGCTAACAAAGCTTGAACAATGTAGGCTACCTAACATTTCTCAACAATCTTGTTGAACACATTTTCGTTTAAAAGAATTTGGAAGAAAATACTTTAATAAATGTTTAAAATTTTAAGGCATCCAAAATGATATACCCCTCCCATGTAATGTTGAACTAAAATTTAAAATTGCAAAAGAAAGTTTATGAAAATATTTAAAATGATAAAAATATAAAAGATAAAGAAAGCTATTTTATTATCGAAATATCATTAATCTCAAACTCGATTATTTATCATACCCATAAAAAGTTTGTAGTTTCAAAAATAAAATTATAATTACAAAAAGTTAAGAACAAATGCAAATGAATTATATAGCAAAATCGATAGATGAACACTCTTAAAACACTTTGGTAAGAAATGTACGTTATATAATTTAAATGAAATAGAAAGCTTATTTTCTCTTGAAATGACCATTATATAATAATATTGGATGATGACTTATATAAACATGTGCAATAAAATCTCGATTTATGAAATTTTAAATTAAGACAATCAAACGAAATTTAAAAAAATTATTGCAAAACCAAACGTCCATCAATTCAATCAAAACAAATAAATATAAATATTAAAAATAATTTATTTTTCTCTTATTTTAAGAATTTATATTTAATCATATATATTATTTTGATTTATATCTAACATGTTACTTCTTTTCAAGCCAAAACAAAAATTATTTTTTAGGCCTTTCCAACTAAAAATATATTATGGGAAATGGCATGTTGCATCATTTTTTTTTATATTAATGTTATATTTTATAATGTGATATTTATGTTCATATATTATATAACTTTTAAAGTAGAATAGTATGGAGAAATATTTGAGCTTGAGGACGGAAGGAGGCCCGGCTTTTGATGTCAGGGCAATAAATTGTTGTCTTTATATTCAAAATAAAGTTGGCCAAGTTGAAGTGGAAACATCAATTTCCCTTTTGGCCTCAAGCATGTCCACCTTGATAAAGTATGATAAAGTAGTATGCTTTTCACACATGTTGGTTTATCTGTCTTGTCTGGTTGTTTGTTTGTCTATTTGTCTCTTGTCTCTCTTTTTCTAAAATCTTCTTTGGAGGTGGCATAGGATTGGGCAATAGAGGAACATGTGATGTTAGGAGATAATATTTTTATAGGATTATTTTTTTTTTTGAATTTTAATTTTAATTGATAAGGGATGTCCTTGGCCATGTCATTAGAATTATATTAGAAGTTGTTTTAAGGATGTAAGTTATGTCGAGAGTATTATTTTTGTTAGTATTTATGTAAGGAAGATTGGAATATATGTAGATTTTATTTGGATGAGTGTTTGAATTGGATCTACATATGCATGATTATTATTGAGTGTGTCTATTGTTGAATTTGACACAGGTATCTCATATTGTATACAGTGAAATAATATGAATGATATGATGGTGAATTTGGATTACATGGAAATGATTGATGTGAAACATATCTTAAGTGAGGGAAATAAGGTGGTTTGTGACAATAATTATGAATTACTATCAAAGATGGGTCAAATTTTTATGTTCTTTTATGATAAGTTCTGGGTGTTGAGCTTTCAATTGTTATGCCTCGTTAGTGTTGGTCGGATTAAAACTAAATTATTTTTTTCCAAGAAGGGTGGTGGGTTACATCTTGTTGAGTTTGTGGGGAAAGTTAATAATAATGCAAAGGTGTGGGGAATTATTTAGACAAGAGGGCTTGCTATATTTATGGATAATATTGATGGCTATGATCTATATCTGTCAAGATAATTTATGAATGACTAGAATGATTGGAAGGTAGAAATAAACAATGTCACTTTGGAAATTTCTGAGGGGCTAATTGCTTAGGACATGGTCCTCAAAATTGAGGATACCAAATACACTAAGTCAAACAAAGACTACAAGGAGGAGAAGGTAAAGTTAATGAGAGAAGACTTTCCACAACTTTATGATGAAGCGGATGAGTAAATAATCAGGTATTTAACACTCAAAAGAAGATATATAGTAGTTCATTTTTACCACTTTCCCATCTTGAACTATTTTAAGCATCAAATTCCTATCAACCTTCCATTTTACATTTCCATTCATTAGAGAGTTTTGTGTTGGATATTCAAAGTGGGAAAAAATGTATCTTTTGCATCAGGAAACAATTTTTTATATATATAAGTACTTTAAAGGGATTAATCTATTATCAGTAACTCCATGACCTAAGAAAAAGTTGTGTAAAGGGATTATGACCCCCAAAATGGTTGTAAGGAGTTTGTCTGGGAAAAGTGAAAAAAATTTATACTGGTGATCAGTGTAAAGTGACTATTGATTTGGATAAGGAGGAGAAGGATTTAGGGGGTTCAGAAAATGTTATGGATGGATGGGATAATATAGGGAATTTTGATATGGCAGTTAAGGAGCCTTAGATAGGTGGTGTGGGTGGTAATGTAACGGTAGTGGAAGAAAATAAATTGTAGGAGGTGGCATAAGGTTTGCAACAACTCAGGTAGGGTTGTATGAAAAAGGGGATTGGTGATGTTAGGCCTGAGGTAAATGAGAAACAAGGAAAGGACAATGAGTTTTATGAACTCATGGCATTGCTTAAAGATCAAAATAAAATTTAGGAAGTGGAAGATGAGATTGGTCTGCATAAGGCATTCTTAAGTTATTTCATGAGGGATCATGTAAGACTTAAAGAAATAATGAGTAATTTGAGTAAGAATGATGGGATTATCTACACTAGGGATGAGTTACTTGAGAAGGTGGAAAGAATTGATGATAAAATTAATAAGATGGAGTGTGAGAATGAACTTATTAAGGATAACATCTGAATGATTATTGATTTCAGCATAGCTTCTATGCAAAATTATCTTTAGAGAATGTAAGGACTCTGGATGATGACAAAAAGGAAGAGTGAGATCCTTGAAAAGGGCAAAGCTGAGAAGAAGAAGAAAGGAGATACGATGGGGATTCAGGATCCTCAGACTCTTCAGATGATGGACACTATGTTTACTAATATCAAGAATAATTGGAATAGTGTTATATAAGGATGGAAAAGTCTTAGTTATTAGGGTTTGTTTTACTTTTGTTTTGCTATTTTTATACCACTTTGTGGTTATTTATTGTTTCTTAAATCGTTGGCACTATTTTAGTCAGTTTAATATAAATTTTGGATATCAGTCCTAGCTTTCTAGTTTATATGTACCAGGGTGGGTCCCTATTAATAACCCACTTTTACCTTTAATAAAAACAATTACAAACCATAAACAATAATGGAGACAAGGAAATTTGGTCTTGAAAACATCAAGGTTGGAAAATACAGTTGGATGTGCTAATTCCCAGTTCCATGATTATTTTTATGGCCAAATATGCCTTAAAAAAAGATCAATAGAATAATTTTAATGAGTATCATGTTATCTTTTTCACTCATCACCTTTATGCTTCTTACTCCTCCTACAACCAACACCAACTCTATCCTTCACACTCATGTCTTTAATTATCTTTGTGCCTCTTACTTATACTACTTAGGAGTTTCCTTTTAAGCACTAAAGGACTCCCAACCTCATGGAAACTAAAGTGACATCACTTTTATATTTTTACTTAAGGCATGCAATCAAAATAAGCAAAATTGATGATTAATGCAGACCTATAGTTTCAAAACTACTACTTTCAAAACTGATGGCTATATAACCACCTTAATAATTCTGTAATTATCACTCTACATTAAATAATAATATCATCATAGAATGAATACTATGTTTAAAACAATATTACTAACTAAAACAAGTTTTGTTCTGGTTGAATGATAAAAGGACTGATTGAGCCCTAATATGGATCATCTATCAACATAAAAAAATTGATATAACATCTTACACTTATAATAGAGATTGGATAAATATTTTATCTATCAACAAGAAATTTTGGATATGAATTATCACATGCTCTATTTGGAAATTGTAATTGGGAATTATTATGATGGTAAATAGTAACAGGTCGTTGTAAATGTTAGCTAATAATATGTTGTGTGGGGATTTTCATACCTCATGGGCTTGTGCTGCTAGTTTGAGTGTTGAATGGACTCACATTTAGTTTGTTCATGATATAACCTAGTTAGATTTTGAAGCACTTTCTTCCATGCACCTAAATGATCTTGAAAAACAATTACATGTTCTTTACTAATTTTCTAATATGTTTGATTTACAGGTAAATGGGGGTAAATACTTCCAAAAAGACAATTTATTCTACAATTTCTTATCATTTATTTCCATAATTATCTTCTCAAGATGATTTATTCTTATAAATATTTAGGTAATTATTGAAAAAACAATTTATATCAAAAGAGTTGTAGTTCGATTGGTGAGGGTTATGGTTGTTTATATCCATCTACCGAGGAATAAATCTTTCTAGATAACTTGATACAGAGAGTCATATAGTTAAGATCAAGATCATGTCTTGGGTGATTTTTAAGCGTGGATGTCCCTTACTTGTGGATGCTTAGCCAAAGAAACTCACTGATTTAGATATATGCTTACTCAACATTGTAAATATGTTATATGTTTATTTCTAAAATATGGGCAAAGATGTTGATTCTCTATATAATATAATGATTCCATGTAATGCCTTTAGGCATATCAAATAATAATAATAATTTATGTGGAATGGAATACTTAGAATGGTTTGGAAAATCATTACAATTCAAAGATGAAATTTGACTTGGGAGAAAAAAAAACACTGTTCTTTAGCCTTGTAACTCTTGTGATCCTATATGGTTGTGAAGCTTGGAGTGGAAGCATATCTTTCAAGACTTTAAAATATAAACAAATATGAAAATAAATCAATATTATAACTTGAAAACAATAATGTATGATAACTAATCCTCCTCATAGAAGGTAATATCTTTCTCATTAAAACTGAAGCCTTAAAGTGATATATGTTATATGAATGTACAAACTAACAAAGCTTGAACAAGGTAGGCTACCTAACATTTCTCAACAATCTTGCTTGACACGTTTTCGTTTAAAAGAATTTGGAAGAAAATACTTTGATAAATAGTTAAAATTTTGAGGCATCCAAAATGATATACCTCCCATGTAATGTTGAACTAAAATTTAAAATTACAAAACAAAGTTTATGAAAATCTTTAGAATGATAAAAAGATAAAATATAAAGAAAACTATTTTAATATCGAAATATCATTAATCTCAAACTCGAATATCTGTCATATCCATATAAAAAATTTAGTTTCAAAAATCAAATTATAATTAAGAAAAGTTAAGAGCAAACTCAAATGAGCTACATAACAAAATCGATAGATGGGCACTCCTAAAACATATTGGAAAAAATTGTAAGTTATGTAACTTAAATAAAATAGAAGATAAAGTTCATTTTCTCCTAATATAACCACTATATAATAATATTGGACATATTTATATAATCATTTACAATCACATCTCAATTTATAAAATTTTAACGATTCAATAATCAAAACAAATAAATATAAAATATTTAAAAAAAATATATTTTTCTCTTATTTTAAAAGTTTATATTTAATTATATAAATTATTTTAATTTATATCTAACACATTACTTCTTTTACTAAACTTTTCAATTAAATAAAATACATATCAATATCAATAAAAACAATTTGAAATTTATAAAATTTTCAATTAAATGTACTAAAGATTAGGAGTGTCAACAAATAAAATCACATTTTACACATATGCCTTAAACAAATCACATACCACAATTTATATAAACAATTTCAAAAAAAAATCATCATAATATAAAAAGATTTTAATAGTAGCAGTATAAACTAACCTAAGGCTACTAAGTTTTTCCAAAACAAAAACTATTTTTAAAGCCTTTCCAACTATTAAAATACTATGGGAAATGGCAAGACATATAATTTTTTTAAATATTAATGCTATATTTTGTAATGTAATATTTATGTTCATTTATTATATAACTTTTAAACTCGGATAGCATAGAGATAAAATTGACCTTGATGTATTTATATTCAAAATAAAGGTGACCAAGTTGAAGTGGAAGCATTAATTTCCCTTTTGGCTTTTAATGTATGATAAAGTATCATGCTTTTTATACAAGTTTATTTGTTGTTTGTCTGAATTTTTATCTCTTTTTTTTCCAAATAAAAGGTTGGCATGAGGATTGTGATATTTAGGAAACAATGTCTGTATGAGATTATTATTTTTTTTGAATTTTAATTTTACTTGATAAGGGTATTCATTTCTATATTATTATTCAAAATAAGTATGTCTATTAGAATGATTTTTAACATTTATTTTATATCTTCTAACTTTAAGTTTTTATGGGTTTTACATTCACTCTTTATTACAGATTTTGAAGGTATTCTTTAAAATCTCTCTTTTTTTTTTGCCTTTTTTTTTTAATCTTTACTTTTCATTTTTAGGATTAAAGTTTTGTGTATTTCTGAGATCTCTTTTCTTTCCTCAATCTTTCTAATATCGACTTTCTCTTATGTTTTGTCGACTCCCAGACTTCTAATGCCAACCTTTGATATTTATTTTTCTATTATGTCGATTAGGTAGGGTTTCTTAGGTTCACAACTAATTCACCTTCCAATGTACACCACTATCTCAGTTGCATCTAGGTTACATGCAACTCTGATGATCATGAGATTTTATTAATACATGAGAAGTTTGTCTACTCCACAACTCTACTTCCATCTGTACCGAGTAAAGTTGAGATTTGGTCACCTCTACATACTCAATAAGAAGGTTTTCTATACCCGACTAGACATTGGCTCAAATATTTCACACAAAAGAATTTTCCTCTAGATAAGTTGAGTTAATATCCACTCATTACAATAAATATGGCTAAAAAAGGGTTAACGATATCTTCTTGTTTTTGATTTAAAAATAAACATTTTGATTTGAGTGTATTTATAATCAATTTTCTTAGTTTAATATTAAGGATGTTTGGCTATTTATTTAGCCAAATTCGTTTTGAGTTCAAATCTAATTTCATATTTTTTATTTTAAATATCTTTAAAGAGATTTATACATTAATAAATAACATTATAATTATGATATATCATATTTTCGCCAATTAAACTACAACTTTTCTAATGTTTTTCTTTTTTACTTATTAAAAAATATTTTAAAAACTATACATAATATTATTCACTAAGGTGGGGAAAACTAGTTGGAAGTCGTAATTTCTTAGCTCCTTGATTATTCTTCTGGAAAAAGATGACTTATAAAAAGATCAATAAAATAAGTACAATAAGTATCATGTTATCTTTTTTACTCAACTCGTCTATGTTTTTTACTCTTACAACCAACACACACTAATTGCATCCTTCACACTCAAGTCTTTAATTATCTTCATGCCTCTTGCTTATATTGCTAAGGTGTTTCCTTTAAATCACTAACAGACTCTCAACATCCCAAAAACTAAAGTGACATTATTTTTATATTTTTACTTCAATCGTACATTCAAATCAAGTGAAATTGATGGTTAATGTAAACCCATTATTTTGAAACTACTCCTTTAAAAATTGACAATTAACCAAATTGATAATTTCATAACTGTTACTCTGCATTAAGTAGCAGTTTCATCATCATACAATAAATAATATATTTAAAACCTTATTGCTAACTAGAACTAATTTTATTCTAATTGAATGATGAAGAGAACTAATTTACATGGTCCCTATGGATCATCTATCAACATAAAAAAATGATGTAATATCTTACACTTAGAATACGGATTGGATAAAGATTTTGTCTAGTAACATAGAAAATTTGGATATGAATTATTACATGCTCTATTTGGAAATTCTAATGGGGAAATGTTAAAATGGTAATTAGTAATATGTCGTTGTAAAGATTAACTAAATATGCCGGAGGCATTTTTATTAGAGTAGGAGTTTTCTTTTTTCTCATATTTATTTATTATGGGTTTTTTTCCCTCACTTGGAGTTTTCCTACTTTCATGGATAATTTTCCTTAGGTGTACTTGGAGTTACATGTTGATCAGATGAATAGGAAGTAATTTCCTTGATCGGTTATTTCGGGTATGGGAGTTACTCTTCTATTATTAGCTCTCTGACTGTCTTTCTTGAGAAAGTTACTCATGCATTTCTATTTATACATCTCTCTTGGTGAGCTATTATTGTATAGAAGATTTGTTTTAGATCTTATCTTGTTTATGCAACATTCTCGTATATGTGATTTCATTTTCTTGCAATTATTGTGTTGTGTACATGATTGACTCGTGCCTATCAAAAACCTGTGTATTTGTTTGATCAAGAGATCTTGGCATCCAATTTGATATGGTATTAGAGCCAATCTAGTATTCAATTGCCCTATTTTTTATTGTTGTTAGTTTCATTTGAAATCATGAGATATATTATTTGTAAATAAAATCTAGTTTTCACAATCCACTTGTGGGAGTTTTTCATCTTTTGTGGAGTCATTTTTTTTACAAAACTAGTTCATTGGTACTCATTACCATAGTTTTCATGGTTTATTTGTGACTGTGTGTTTTGTGTGCCTTAGTGATTTTTTATATTAAAAACAATGTGCCTCCATACAACCTCGGGTCTGGTCTCCTCTGTTTAATATCAGCTTATGCTTAGCCTCAGTTGGTTCTACTTGTTTGACCCTAGTTTTCCATTTCTTCTAGATGGCCCTTGATTACATCACTTTCATCTGTTGAGACTACTCTCATTTACGACCAGTCATAATTACCATTCCATGTAGCCTCTATGCCAAAATCGATCGGCTTGACCTAATGACCTCACCAAAAATAGCCTTCAGTTGTAGCATGGGGATATAGCCCACCCCTTCTAATCCCTTGGATAAGCCTTCAGTCATGCCCAATGCCTGGCACGTGAGTTGGTCAAGAAGCAACACAAAAGACTCCTACAGTTTCAAAGGCTTGAAAGTCTCTTCCAAAAGAAGGTAAGTCTATTCAAGTTTACCCTAATGTTTTTAACATATTGATTTTTTTTAATAGCTTGATTTAAAACAAGGTCAAATAGGTTACTTTTTTTTAATATACAAGTAATGCATAAAAATATTGGTCAAGTTTAACATTGTCAATGGATATTTTTATTGTTATTTATAGAACAATATATTGTGAGCAATATTTAAAAAGAAAGTGTTAGTCATTTTTTCACTTGCTCACATTGTACTTGCTTCCTTGGATGCATTATCGGTTGAGTCCAACGTCTTTTGTTTTTTTTAAATCTTGTCTTTTGACTCATTACATTGATTGTTCAAGATGCACTATTGGCTGAGTCTAACATCTTTTGAGCATGCACTTGTAACATTTGGGGGTTTGCCATTTCATAATTCAGGGGGGGTGTACTATGTTTTTTTTGGGTCACTTTTTGCAATTTGCTTGCACTTTCATTTCTACAACAACTTCAACTTGTACTACTACTACAACTTATTTCTACACTAATGGATTCAAGTTCAATCAACCCACTAACTCCCTTTAACTATCACGAATGGAAAATCAAGATGATAATCATTTAAGGAGTAAGGGTTTGTATAGGATAACTATGGGTGATGAAACTAAACCTAGTTTAGATGCAAAGATAATTATGTGGTATAACCATAGTGATGAAGCCTATGGGCTATTATGTCTTTTTGTAGCACCCGATCTCTTATTTTACTTAGAGCCTACCAAATCACCTCATGATGTATGGACCATTCTGGGTAAACTATTTGGGGAGCAAGATGTGATGAGAGGTCACAAGATTAAGAATGAACTCATTAGCTTGAGTCCTTGCAACTTTGACACCCTTCAAGATTTATTCACTAAGTTCAAATCTTCAAATTGCAATTGAAATAATGTGGGATAAAGAAAGAAGATGACCAACTTGTTTTTTCTATACTCTCTAAACTAGGACCTGACTATTCAATCTTTGTCTCTACTTTCCATGCCACTAAAAGTGTTTTGGGCACTACATGGAAAATCCCCTCTTTAGATGTTGTCATTGCCAACTTAACCATATATCAAGACAATATGATCCAAATGGGCACATTTAAGTCCATAAAACCTCAAGCCCTAAATACATTTAATGGGAAAGTAAAGACTTCAAACAAAGAGAAGAAGAATAATAATCAGGATCAAGAGAAGAAGAAAGAATTAACCTCTGCCAAAATCAACACTAAAGCCTCCTCTTCTAATGACAAACCTAAGAAAGAGAAGGTTAACTTTGTCTACTATAATAAAAATTGGAATGATAAAAGAAAATTCATGAAGAATCAAATCGATCACCTAACTCATCTCCTAGAGAAGAACAAACATAGGTGTTCTTGGATCTATCAAGCAGAAGTCATCTATGCAATATTATACTAAGGCAAAGGGTAAGGGGAAAGAGAAAGAAAAAGGCAAGGCTTTTGTAGCAGATGCAGCTTCAACATCTTCATGGGTTATTGACTCGGGTGCTTCTCACTACATTGGCTCTTCACTAGTCGAGTTTTATTCTTAGAGCCTTGTAGCATGTACTTTATTAATTTGGGTGATGACACTTATGTACCCATTGTAGGGAGAGGGTCTGTTGAAATAGGAGAAACATTCAATAATGTTCCAAATTTATCTTTTTTTTTATGAATCCCTATCAATGTATCAAATCACTCATATCAACAAAGACATGCGGGTTGAGTTTTTACCAGATTTGGTTATCATTAGGGAGTTGCATAGTGATTCTACAGTGGCAATGGGTAGGGTAGATCACCAATCTAGGTTATACACCTCACATTTTTCAGATGATTCTTCTTTGACATCATTGTTGAATCATTCAAATAGAGTTAACAAATTATGGCATGAGTGGTTTGGCCACCTTAACTACTACTACCTTGAACAACTTAGCAAAAATGACATGGTCATTGGCTTACCTCGAGTCCAATTCTCTAAGGGACTTTGTGAGGGTTGCTCTCTTGGAAAGCATATCAAACCAAAATTGGACAAAGGCAAAACTTGGAGGGTTTCACAAGCATTGGAGTTGGTACACAGTGATGTATCTGGGCTTTTTTCCAACCTATATTTTACAAGGGCTAAGTACATTCTCACTTTCATTGATGATTTCTTGAGATATACATGAGTCTACTTTCTTAAGCAAAATTCTAAAGTATCTAAAGATTTTTAGGACTTCAAGGCCCGTTTTGAGAATCAATTTGAGAAATCCATCAAGGTTCTTCGAATTGACAATGAAGGTGAATATGTCAGCAACATATTTGAGTAGTTTTTTACCACAAAGGGGATTGATTTTTAGTGAATAATTACTTATAGTCCTTCACATAATGGAGTTGTAAAATGCAAGAATAGGTCCTTAAAAGAGATGGCTAGTTGTATGATTTACTCTAAGTCCTTGACACCTCATTATTGGGTTGAAGCCATTAATTGTGTTTGTTATATTTAGAATAGGGTTCCTCACAAAGTTTTGAAAGGCATAACACCCTTTGAATCTTGGCATGGAAGGAAACCTGATGTTGAACACCTTAGGGTTTTTAGATATCTAGCTATGGCACATATACCGAATAAGATACACAAAGCAATGGAACCTCAGTCCAAGCCTTACATCTTTGTAAGTTATCCAGATGGTGTCAAGGGGTACCACCTTCTACATCTAACCACACATGAGTTATTCATAGAGATAAGTTTTCATTTTCAAGAGAGACCCAAAGACTCAACACTTGACACTTCTTTTGTTTCATTGGATTCAATTAGACTTGATGATTCTTCTTCCAATTCAGATCATCCAGAGTAGGTTCCTAAGTTAGGGTCTTCTTATTCTTATTCCAGTTCTGACAATGAGGGCAGTGATGGGGAGTATTCTACATCCACCTCTAATCATGTTTTAGAGGATGAGGCAGATGATATATGTACTCGGGTAGATTATCAAAGTGGTTCACATGATTTCTTTTTTTAGTTTTGGATTCATAGACATTCTGAGAGGCTTCAGGCATACCTGAGTGGGATAGTGTTATGCAAGAACAATATTCTTCCTTGATCAAAAATCACACTTGGGATTTGACTTCACTTCCTAAGGGAAGTAAGATGGTTTGATTTAGGTGGATGTATCAGACTAAGTTTGCAACATATGGGTCGGTCGATGAGTATAAGGCATGATTGTTCATCAAAGGTTTCCATAGGTAGCTAACATTGACTAATCAAATACCTTTGCACCTTTTACAAATATGACTTCAATCCGACTCACACTAGTTATAGCTACAACACATGGTTAGGATGTACACCAGATGGATATGAAGAGTGCCTTTCTTCACAGAGACCTTGAGGAGGAGATATACATGGAGCAGCCACCTGGGTTTATTTAGGATTCATTCTTAGTTTGCAGACTTTGGAAATCCATCTATGACCTCAAATAATCCCCTCGGGATTGGTAGACCAAGATGGATTCCTTCTTCTTTACTTTAGGTTTCACCATGTGTCACTCAGACCCCAATGTATACTTAGCCAAAAGAGCTCATTGATTTAGATTGTATCCTATATGATTATGACAACGCGGATGTCCCTTAATTGTGACTATTTAGCCAAAAGAGCTCATCGATTTAGATATATGCTTACTCAACATTGTAAATCTGCTATATATTTATTTATAAAATATAAACAAAGATGTCGACATTCTATATAATTCAATGATTCCATGTAATGCCTCTAAGCATAGCAAATAATAATAATAATAATTTATGTGGGATGGAATGCTCAATATGATTTGAAAAATCATTATAACTCGAGAAGATGAAATTTGACTTGGGAGAAAAAGAAAACACTATTCTTTAACCTTGTAACTCTTATGATTCTTTATGGTTGTGAAGTTTGGGATAGAAGCATATCTTTCGAGACTTAAAAAATTGAACAAATGTAAAAATAAATCATTATTATAACTTGAAAACAATATTGTACGGTATCTAATCCTCCACATAGAAACTAGTATCTTTCTCATTAAAAGTGAAGCCTTGAAGTGATATATATTTATATGAACACAAGCTAACAAAGCTTGAACAATGTAGGCTACCTAACATTTCTCAACAATCTTGTTGAACACATTTTCGTTTAAAAGAATTTGGAAGAACATACTTTAATAAATGGTTAAAATTTTAAGGCATCCAAAATGATATACCCCTCCCATGTAATGTTGAACTAAAATTTAAAATTACAAAAGAAAGTTTATGAAAATATTTAAAATGATAAAAATATAAAAGATAAAGAAAGCTACTTTATTATCGAAATATCATTAATCTCAAACTCGAATATCTATCATACCCATATAAAGTTTGTAGTTTCAAAAATAAAATTATAATTGCAAAAAGTTAAGAACAAATGCAAATGAATTATATAGCAAAATCGATAGATGAACACTCTTAAAACACTTTTGATAAGAAATGTACGTATATAATTTAAATGAAATAGAAAGCTTATTTTCTCTTGAAATGACCATTATATAATAATATTGGATGATGACTTATATAAACATGTACAATGAAATCTCAATTTATGAAATTTGAAATTAAGACAATCAAACGAAATTTAAAAAATTTATTAGAAAACTAAATGCCCATCAATTTAATCAAAACAAATAAATATAAATATTAGAAATAATTTATTTTTCTCTTATTTTAAAATTTTATATTTAATGATATATATTATTTTGATTTACATCCAACATGTTACTTCTTTTCAAGCCAAAACAAAAATTATTTTTTAAACCTTTCCAACTAAAAAAATACTATGGGAAATGTATCATTTTTTTTTAATATTAATGTTATATTTTATAATGTAATATTTATGTTCATATATTATATAACTTTTAAAGTAGAATAGTATGGAGAAATATTTGAGCTTGAGGACGGAAGGAGGCCCGACTTTTGATGTCAAGGCAATAAATTGTTGTCTTTATATTCAAAATAAAGTTGGCCAAGTTGAAGTGGAAACATCAATTTCCACTTTTGGCCTCAAGCATGTCCACCTTGCTTTTAAAGTGATATTCAAATTGTGTGGATCTCAGTATGATAAAGTAGTATGCTTTTCACACATGTTGGTTTATCTGTCTTGTCTGGTTGTTTGTTTGTCTATTTGTCTCTTGTCTCTCTTTTTCTAAAATCTTCTTTGGAGGTGGCATAGGATTGGGCAATAGGGGAACATGTGATGTTAGGATAATATTTTAATAGGATTATTATTATTTTTGAATTTTAATTTTAATTGATAAGGGATGCCCTGGCCATATCATTAGAATTATATTAGAAGTTGTTTTAAGGATGTAAGTTATGTCGAGAGTATTATTTTTGTTAGTATTTATGTAAGGAAGATTGGAATATATGTAGATTTTATTTGGATGAGTGTTTGAATTGGATCTACATATGCATGATTATTATTGAGTGTGTCTATTGTTGAATTTGACACAGGGATCTCATATTGTATACAGTGAAATAATATGAATGATATGATGGTGAATTTGGATTACATGGAAATGATTGATGTGAAACATATCTTAAGTGAGGGAAATAAGGTGGTTTGTGACAATAATTATGAATTACTATCAAAGATGGGTCAAATTTTTATGTTCTTTTATGATAAGTTCTGGGTGTTGAGCTTTCAATTGTTATGCCTCGTTAGTGTTGGTCGGATTAAAACTAAATTATTTTTTTCCAAGAAGGGTGGTGGGTTACATCTTGTTGAGTTTGTGGGGAAAGTTAATAATAATGCAAAGGTGTGGGGAATTATTTAGACAAGAGGGCTTGCTATATTTATGGATAATATTGATGGCTATGATCTATATCTGTCAAGATAATTTATGAATGACTAGAATGATTGGAAGGTAGAAATAAACAATGTCACTTTGGATATTTCTGAGGGGCTAATTGCTTAGGTCATGGTCCTCAAAATTGAGGATACCAAATACACTAAGTCAAACAAAGACTACAAGGAGGAGAAGGTAAAGTTAATGAGAGAAGACTTTCCACAACCTTATGATGAAGCGGATGAGTAAATAATCAGGTATTTAACACTCAAAAGAAGATATATAGTAGTTCATTTTTACCACTTTCCCATCTTGAACTATTTTAAGCATCAAATTCCTATCAACCTTCCATTTTACATTT
This sequence comes from Torreya grandis, assembly GCA_037957365.1. Taxonomy (NCBI): domain Eukaryota; kingdom Viridiplantae; phylum Streptophyta; class Pinopsida; order Cupressales; family Taxaceae; genus Torreya; species Torreya grandis. The sequence goes on from JARHVA010000020.1 coordinate 6,640,473, forward strand.
CCATTCATTAGAGAGTTTTGTGTTGGATATTCAAAGTGGGAAAAAATGTATCTTTTGCATCAGGAAACAATTTTTTTTTATATATAAGTACTTTAAAGGGATTAATCTATTATCAGTAACTCTACGACCTAAGAAAAAGTTGGGTAAAGGGATTACGACCCCCAAAATGGTTGTAAGGAGTTTGTCTGGGAAAAAGGTGAAAAAATTTTATATTGGTGATCAGTGTAAAGTGACTATTGATTTGGATAAGGAGGAGAAGGATGTAGGGGGTTCAGAAAATGTTATGGATGGATGGGATAATATAGGGAATTTTGATATGGCAGTTAAGGAGCCTTAGATAGGTGGTGTGGGTGGTAATGTAACGGTAGTGGAAGAAAATAAATTGTAGGAGGTGGCATAAGGTTTGCAACAACTCAGGTAGGGTTGTATGGAAAAGGGGATTGGTGATGTTAGGCCTGAGGTAAACGAGAAACAAGGAAAGGACAATGAGTTTTATGAACTCATGGCATTGCTTAAAGATCAAAATAAAATTTAGGAAATGGAAGATGAGATTGGTCTGCATAAGGCATTCTTAAGTTATTTCATGAGGGATCATGTAAGACTTAAAGAAATAATGAGTAATCTGAGTAAGAATGATGGGATTATCTACACTAGGGATGAGTTACTTGAGAAGGTGGAAAGAATTGATGATAAAATTAATAAGATGGAGTGTGAGAATGAACTTATTAAGGATAACATCTAAATGATTATTGATTTCAGCATAGCTTCTATGCAAAATTATCTTTAGAGAATGTAAGGACTCTGGATGATGACAAAAAGGAAGAGTGAGATCCTTGAACAGGGCAAAGCTGAGAAGAAGAAGAAAGGAGATACGATGGGGATTCAGGATCCTCAGACTCTTCAGATGATGGACACTATGTTTACTAATATCAAGAATAATTGGAATAGTGTTATATAAGGATGGAAAAGTCTTAGTTATTAGGGTTCGTTTTACTTTTGTTTTGCTATTTTTATACCACTTTGTGGTTATTTATTGTTTCTTAAATCGTTGGCACTATTTTAGTCAGTTTAATATAAATTTTGGATATCAGTCCTAGCTTGCTAGTTTATATGTACCAGGGTGGGTCCCTATTAATAACCCACTTTTACCTTTAATACAAACAATTACAAACCATAAACACTAATGGAGATAAGGAAAATTTGGTCTTGAAAACATCAAGGTTGGGAAATACAATTGGATGTGCTAATTTCCTAGTTCCATGATAATTTTTATGGCCAAATATGCCTTACACAAAGATCAATATAATAAGTTAAATGAGTATCATGTTATCTTTTTCACTTATCACCTCTATGCTTCTTACTCCTCCTAAAACCAACACCAACTTTATCCTTCACATGCATGTCTGTAATTATCTTCGTGCCTCTTACTTATACTACTTAGGAGTTTCCTTTTAAGCACTAAAGGAATCCCAACCTAATGGAAACTAAAGTGACATCACTTTTATATTTTTACTTAAGCCATACAATAAAAACAAGCAAAATTGATGGTTAATGCAGACCTATAATTTCAAAACTACTGCTTTCAAAACTGATGGCTATATAACCACCCTAATAATTATGTAATTATCACTCTTCATTAAATAATAATATCATCATAGAAAAAATACTATGTTTAAAATATTATTACTAACTAAAACAAGTTTTGTTGTGGTTGAATGATAAAAGGACTGATTGAGCCTTAATATGGATCATCTATCAACATAAAAAAATTGATATAACATCTTACACTTATAATATGGATTGGATAAATATTTTATCTATCAACAAGAAATTTTGGATATGAATTATGACATGCTCTATTTGGAAATTGTAATTGGGAATTATTATGTTGGTAAATAGTAACAAGTCGTTGTAAATGTTAGCTAATAATATGTTGTGCGGGGATTTTCATACCTCATGGGCTTGTGCTGCTAGTTTGAGTGTTGAATAGACTCACATTTAGTTTCTTCATGATATAACCTAGTTAGATTTTGAAGCACTCTCTTCCATATGATCTTGAAAAATAATTACATGTTCTTCAATAATTTTCTAATATGTTCGATTTATAGGGAAATGGAGGTAAATACTTCCAAAAAGATTATTTATTCTACAATTTCTTATCATTTATTTCCATAATCATCTTCTCAAGATGATTTATTCTTATAAATATTTAGGTAATTATTGAAAAACTAATTTATATCAAAAGAGTTGTAGTTCGATTGGTGAGGATGATAGTTATTTATATCCATCTACCGAGGAATAAATCTTTCTAGATAACTTGATACAAAGAGTCAAACAGTTAAGACCAGGATCGTGTCTTGGATGATTTTTAGGCGTGGATGTCCCTTACTCATGGATGCTTAGCCAAAGAAGCTCACTGATTTAGATATATGCTTATACAACATTATAAATATGTTATATGTTTATTTCTAAAATATGGGCAAAGAGTCGATGCTCTATATAATTTAATGATTCCATGTAATGCCTTTAGGCATATCAAATAATAATAATAATAATAATAATAATAATAATAATAATAATAATAATAATAATAATGGAATACTTAAAATGGTTTGGAAAATCATTACAATTCAAAGATAAAATTTGACTTGTGAGGGAAAAAAAAGCACTATTCTTTAGCCTTGTAACTCTTATGATCCTATATGGTTGTGAAGTTTGGAGTGGAGGCATATCTTTCAAGACTTTAAAAAATGAACAACTATATAAATAAATTAGTATTATAACTTGAAAACAATAACGTACAATATTTAATCCTCCTCATAGAAGCTAATATCTTTCTCATTAAAATTGAAGCTTTAAAGTGATATATGTTATATGAATGTACAAACTAACAAAGCTTGAACAAGGTAGGATACCTAACATTTTTCAACAATCTTGCTTGACACATTTTCGTTTAAAAGAATTTGGAAGAAAATACTTTGATAAATAGTTAAAATTTTGAGGCATCCAGAATGATATACCCCTCCCATGTAATGTTGAACTCAAATTTAAAACTACAAAACAAAGTTTATGAAAATCTTTAGAATGATGAAAAGATAAAATATAAAGAAAACTATTTTAATATCGAAATATCATTAATCTCAAACTCGAATATCTGTCATATCCATATAAAATTTTTAGTTTCAAAAATAAAATTATAATTACGAAAAGTTAAGAGTGAACTCAAATGAGCTACATAGCAAAATCGGTAGATGGGCACTCCTAAAACATATTGGAAAAAATTGTAAGTTATGTAACTTAAATAAAATAGAAGATAAAGTTCATTTTCTCCTAATATAACCACCATATAATAATATTGGACATATTTATATAAACATTTACAATCACATCTTGACTTATGAAATTTTAACGATTCAATAATCAAAACAAATAACTACAAAATATTAAAAAGAATTTATTTTTCTCTTATTTTAAAAGTTTATATTTAATTATATAAATTATTTTAATTTATATCTAACATATTACTTCTTTTACTAAACTTTTCAATTAAATAAAATACATATCAATATCAATAAAAACAATTTGAAATTTATAAACAATTAGGATCAGTGTCAACAAATAAAATCACATTTTACACATGCCTTAAACAAATCACATACCACAATTTATATAAACAATTTCAAAAAAAAATCATCATAATATAAAAAGATTTTAATAGTAGCAGTGTAAACTAACCTAAGGCTACTAAGTTTTTCCAAAACAAAAACTATTTTTAAAGCCTTTCCAACTATTAAAATACTATGGGAAATGGCAAGACATATAATTTTTTAAAATATTAATGCTATATTTTGTATTGTAATATTTATGTTCATTTATTATATAACTTTTAAACTCGGATAGCATAGAGGAAAAATTTACCTTGATGTATTTATATTCAAAATAAAGGTGACCAAGTTGAAGTGGAAGCATTAATTTCCCTTTTGGCTTTTAATGTATGATAAAGTATCATGCTTTTTACACAAGTTTATTTGTTGTTTGTCTCAATTTTTATCTTTTTTTTTCCAAATAAAAGGGTGGCATGAGGATTGTGATTTATAGGAGACAATGTTTGTATAGGATTATTAATTTTTTTTTAATTTTAATTTTACTTGATAAGGGTATTCATTTTTATATTATTATTCAAAATAAGTATGTATATTAAAATGATTTTTAAGATTTATTTTATATTTTTCTAACTTTAAGTTTTTATGAGTTTTACATTCACTCTCTATTATAGATTTTGAAGGTATTCTTTAAAATCTCTCTGTTTTTTTTTTCCTTTTTTTTTAATCTTTACTTTTCATTTTTAGGATTAAAGTTTTGTGTATTTCTGAGATCTCTCTTCTTTCCTCAATCTTTCTAATATCGACTTTCTCTTATGTTTCGTCGACTCCCAGATTTCTAATGCCAACCTTTGATATTTATTTTTCTATTATGTCGATTAGGTAGGGTTTCTTAGGTTCACAACTGATTCACCTTCCAATGTACACCACTATCTTAGTTGCATCTAGGTTACATGCAACTCTGATGATCATGAGATTTTATTAATACATGAGAAGTTTGTCTACTCCACAACTCTACTTCCATCTGTACCGAGTAAAGTTGAGATTTGGTCACCTCTACATACTCAATAAGAAGGTTTTCTATACCCGACTAGACATTGGCTCAAATATTTCACACAAAAGAATTTTCCTCTAGATAAGTTGAGTTAATATCCACTCATTACAATAAATATGGCTAAAAAAGGGTTAACGATATCTTCTTGTTTTTGATTTAAAAATAAACATTTTGATTTGAGTGTATTTATAATCAATTTTCTTAGTTTAATATTAAGGATGTTTGGCTATTTATTTAGCCAAATTCGTTTTGAGCTCAAATCTAATTTCATCTTTTTTATTTTAAATATCTTTAAAGAGATTTATACATTAATAAATAACATTATAATTATGATATATCATATTTTCGCCAATTAAACTACAACTTTTCTAATGTTTTTCTTTTTTACTTATTAAAAAATATTTTAAAAACTATACATAAAATTATTCACTAAGGTGGGGAAAACTAGTTGGAAGTCGTAATTTCTTAGCTCCTTGATTATTCTTCTGGAAAAAGATGACTTATAAAAAGATCAATAAAATAAGTACAATAAGTATCATGTTAACATTTTTACTCAACTCGTCTATGTTTTTTACTCTTACAACCAACACACACTAATTGCATCCTTCACACTCAAGTCTTTAATTATCTTCATGCCTCTTGCTTATATTGCTAAGTTTTTCCTTTAAATCACTAACAGACTCTCAACATCCCAAAACTAAAGTGACATTATTTTTATATTTTTACTTCAGTCGTACATTCAAATCAAGTGAAATTGATGGTTAATGTAAACCCATTATTTTGAAACTACTGCTTTAAAAATTGACAGTTAACGAAATTGATAATTTCATAACTGTTACTCTGCATTAAGTAGCAGTTTCATCATCATACAATAAATACTATATTTAAAACCTTATTGCTAACTAGAACTAATTTTATTCTAATTGAATGATGAAGAGAACTAATTTACATGGTCCCTATGGATCATCTATCAACATAAAAAAATGATGTAATATCTTACACTTAGAATACGGATTGGATAAAGATTTTGTCTAGTAACATAGAAAATTTGGATATGACTTATTACATGCTCTATTTGGAAATTCTAATGGGGAAATGTTAAAATGGTAATTAGTAATATGTCGTTGTAAAGGTTAACTAAGTATGCCGGAGGCATTTTTATTAGAGTAGGAGTTTTCTTTTTTCTCATATTTATTTATTATGGGTTTTTTTCCCTCACTTGGAGTTTTCCTACTTTCATGGATAATTTTCCTTAGGTTTATTTGGAGTTACATGTTGATCAGATGAATAAGAAGTAATTTCTTTGATCGGTTATTTCGGGTATGGGAGTTACTCTTCTATTATTAGCTCTCTGACTGTCTTTCTTGAGAAAGTTACTCATGCATTTCTATTTATACATCTCTCTTGGTGAGCTATTATTGTATAGAAGATTTGTTTTAGATCTTATCTTGTTTATGCAATATTCTCGTATATGTGATTTCATTTTCTTGCAATTATTGTGTTGTGTACATGCTTGACTCGTGCCTATCAAAAACCTGTGTATTTGTTTGATCAAGAGATCTTGGCATCCAATTTGATATGGTATTAGAGCCAATCTAGTATTCAATTGCCCTATTTTTTATTGTTGTTAGTTTCATTTGAAATCATGAGATTTATTATTTGTAAATAAAATCTAGTTTTCACAATCCATTTGTGGGAGTTTTTCATCTTTGGTGGAGTCATTTTTTTTACAAAACTAGTTCATTGGTAGTCATTACCATAGTTTTTATGGTTTATTTGTGACTGTGTGTTTTGTGTGCCTTAGTGATTTTTTATATTAACAACAATGTGCCTCCATACAACCTCGGGTCTGGTCTCCTCTGTTTAATATCAGCTTATGCTTAGCCTCAATTGGTTCTACTTGTTTGACCCTAGTTTTGCATTTCTTCTAGATGGCCCTTGATTACATCACTTTCACCTGTTGAGACTACTCTCATTTACAACCAGTCATAATTACCATTCCATGTAGCCTCTATGCCAAAATCGATTGGCTTGACCTAATGACCTCACCAAAAATAGCCTTCAGTTGTAGCATGGGGATATAGCCCACCCCTTCTAATCCCTTGGATAAGCCTTCAGTCGTGCCCAATGCCTGGCACGTGAGTTGGTCAAGAAGAAACACAAAAGACTCCTACAATTTCAAAGGCTTGAAAGTCTCTTCCAAAAGAAGCTAAGTCTATTCAAGTTTACCCTAATGTTTTTAACATATTGATTATTTTTAATAGCTTGATTTAAAACAAGGTCAAATAGGTTACTTTTTTTTAATATACAAGTAATGCATAAAAAAATTGGTCAAGTTTAACATTGTCAATGGATATTTTTATTGTTATTTATAGAACAATATATTGTGAGCAATATTTAAAAAGAAAGTGTTAGTCATTTTTTCACTTGCTCACATTGTACTTGCTTCCTTGGATGCATTATCGGTTGAGTCCAACGTCCTCTTTTGTTTTTAAAATCTTGTCTTTTGACTCATTACATTGATTGTTCAAGATGCACTATTGGCTGAGTCTAACATCTTTTGAGCATGCACTCGTAACATTTGGCGGGTTTGCCATTTCATAGTTCAGGGGGGGTGTACTATGTTTTTTTTGGGTCACTTTTTACAATTTGCTTGCACTTTCATTTCTACAACAACTTCAACTTGTACTACTACTACAACTTATTTCTACACTAATGGATTCAAGTTCAATCAACCCACTAACTCCCTTTAACTATCACGAATGGAAAATCAAGATGATAATCATTTAAGGAGTAAGGGTTTATATAGGATAACTATGGGTGATGAACTAAACCTAGTTTAGATGCAAAGATAATTATGTGGTATAACCATAGTGATGAAGCCTATGGGCTATTATGTCTTTTTGTAGCACCCGATCTCTTATTTTACTTAGAGCCTACCAAATCACCTCATGATGTATGGACCATTCTAGGTAAACTATTTGGGGAGCAAGATGTGATGAGAGGTCACAAGATTAAGAATAAACTCATTAGCTTGAGTCCTTGCAACTTTAACACCCTTCAAGATTTATTCACTAAGTTCAAATCTTCAAATTGCAATTGAAATAATGTGAGATAAAGAAAGAAGATGACCAACTTGTTTTTTCTATACTCTCTAAACTAGGACCTGACTATTCAATCTTTGTCTCTACTTTCCATGCCACTAAAAGTGTTTTGGGCACTACATGGAAAATGCCCTCTTTAGATGTTGTCATTGCCAACTTAACCATATATCAAGACAATATGATCCAAATGGGCACATTGAAGTCCATAAAACCTCAAGCCCTAAATACATTTAATGGGAAAGTAAAGACTTCAAACAAAGAGAAGAAGAAGAATAATCAGGATCAAGATAAGAAGAAAGAATTAACCTCTGCCAAAATCAACACTAAAGCCTCCTCTTATAATGACAAACCTAAGAAAGAGAAGGTTAATTTTGTCTACTATAATAAAAATGGGAATGATAAAAGAAAATTCATGAAGAATCAAATCGATCACCTAACTCATCTCCTAGAGAAGAACAAACATAGGTGTTCTTGGATCTATCAAGAAGAATTCATCTATGCAATATTATACTAAGGCAAAGGGTAAGGGGAAAGAGAAAGAAAAAGGCAAGGCTTTTGTAGCAGATGCAGCTTCAACATCTTCATGGGTTATTGACTCGGGTGCTTCTCACCACATTGGCTCTTCACTAGTTGAGTTTTATTCTTAGAGCCTTGTAGCATGTACTTTATTAATTTGGGTGATGACACTTATGTACCCATTGTAGGGAGAGGGTCTGTTGAAATAGGAGAAACATTCAATAATGTTCCAAATTTATCTTTTTTTTTATGAATCCCTATCAATGTATCAAATCACTCATATCAACAAAGACATGCGGGTTGAGTTTTTACCAGATTTGGTTATCATTAGGGAGTTGCATAGTGATTCTACAGTGGCAATGGGTAGCGTAGATCACCAATCTAGGTTATACACCTCACATTTTTCACATGATTCTTCTTTGACATCATTGTTGAATCATTCAAATAGAGTTAACAAATTATGGCATGAGTGGTTTGGCCACCTTAACTACTACTACCTTGAATAACTTAGCAAAAATGACATGGTCATTGGCTTACCTCGAGTCCAATTCTCTAAGGGACTTTGTGAGGGTTGCTCTCTTGGAAAGCATATCAAACCAAAATTGGACAAAGGCAAAGCTTGGAGGGTTTCACAAGCATTGGAGTTAGTACACAGTGATGTATCTGGGCTTTTTTCCAACCTATATTTTACAAGGGCTAAGTACATTCTCACTTTCATTGATGATTTCTTGAGATATACATGAGTCTACTTTCTTAAGCAAAATTCTAAAGTATCTAAAGATTTTTAGGACTTCAAGGCCCGTTTTGAGAATCAATTTGAGAAATCCATCAAGGTTCTTCGAATTAATAATGAAGGTGAATATGTCAGCAACATATTTGAGTAGTTTTTTACCACAAAGGGGATTGATTTTTAGTGAATAATTACTTATAGTCCTTCACATAATGGAGTTGTAAAATGCAAGAATAGGCCCTTAAAAGAGATGGCTAGTTGTATGATTTACTCTAAGTCCTTGGCACCTCAATATTGGGTTGAAGCCATTAATTGTGTTTGTTATATTCAGAATAGGGTTCCTCACAAAGTTTTGAAAGGCATAACACCCTTTGAATCTTGGCATGGAAGGAAACCTGATGTTGAACACCTTAGGGTTTTTAGATATCTAGCTATGGCACATATACCGAATAAGATACACAAAGCAATGGAACCTCAGTCCAAGCCTTACATCTTTGTAAGTTATCCAGATGGTGTCAAGGGGTACCACCTTCTACATCCAACCACACATGAGTTATTCATAGAGATAAGTTTTCATTTTCAAGAGAGCCCCAAAGACTCAACACTTGACACTTCTTTTGTTTCATTGGATTCAATTAGACTTGATGATTCTTCTTCCAATTCAGATCATCCAGAGTAGGTTCCTAAGTTAGGGTCTTCTTATTCTTATTCCAGTTCTGACAATGAGGGCAGTGATGGGGAGTATTCTACATCCACCTCTAATCATGTTTTAGAGGATGAGGTAGATGATATATGTACTCGGGTAGATTATCAAAGTGGTTCACATGATTTCTTTTTTTTAGTTTTGGATTCATAGACATTTTGAGAGGCTTCAGGCATACCTGAGTGGGATAGTGTTATGCAAGAAGAATATTCTTCCTTGATCAAAAATCACATTTGGGATTTGACTTCACTTCCGAAGGGAAGTAAGATGGTTTGATTTAGGTGGATGTATCAGACTAAGTTTGCAACATATGGGTCGGTCGATGAGTATAAGGCATGATTGTTCATCAAAGGTTTCCATAGGTAGCTAACATTGACTAATCAAAGACCTTTGCACCTTTTAAAAATATGACTTCAATCCGACTCACACTAGTTATAGCTACAACACATGGTTATGATGTACACAAGATGGATATGAAGAGTGCCTTTCTTCACAGAGACCTTGAGGAGGAGATATACATGGAGCAGCCACCTGGGTTTATTTAGGATTCATTCTTAGTTTGCAGACTTTGGAAATCCATCTATGACCTCAAATAATCCCCTCGGAATTGGTAGACCAAGATGGATTCCTTCTTCTTTACTTTAGGTTTCACCATGTGTCACTCAAACCCCAATGTATACTTAGCCAAAAGAGCTCATTGATTTAGATCGTATCCTATATGATTATGACAACACTGATGTCCCTTAATTGTGACTATTTAGCCAAAAGAGCTCATCGATTTAGATATATGCTTACTCAACATTGTAAATCTACTATATATTTATTTATAAAATATAAACAAAGATGTCGATATTCTATATAATTCAATGATTCCATGTAATGCCTTTAAGCATAGCAAATAATAATAATAATAATAATTTATGTGGGATGGAATGCTCAATATGATTTGAAAAATCATTATAACTCGAGAAGATGAAATTTGACTTGGGAGAAAAAGAAAGCACTATTCTTTAACCTTGTAACTCTTATGATTCTTTATGGTTGTGAAGTTTGGGATAGAAGCATATCTTTCGAGACTTAAAAAATTGAACAAATGTAAAAATAAATCATTATTATAACTTGAAAACAATATTGTACGGTATCTAATCCTCCACATAGAAACTAGTATCTTTCTCATTAAAAGTGAAGCCTTGAAGTGATATATATTTATATGAACACAAGCTAACAAAGCTTGAACAATGTAGGCTACCTAACATTTCTCAACAATCTTGTTGAACACATTTTCGTTTAAAAGAATTTGGAAGAAAATACTTTAATAAATGGTTAAAATTCTAAGGCATCCAAAATGATATACCCCTCCCTTGTAATGTTGAACTAAAATTTAAAATTACAAAAGAAAGTTTATGAAAATATTTAAAATGATAAAAATATAAAAGATAAAGAAAGCTATTTTATTATCGAAATATCATTAATCTCAAACTCGATTATTTATCATACCCATAAAAAGTTTGTAGTTTCAAAAATAAAATTATAATTACAAAAAGTTAAGAACAAATGCAAATGAATTATATAGCAAAATCGATAGATGAACACTCTTAAAACACTTTGGTAAGAAATGTACGTTATATAATTTAAATGAAATAGAAAGCTTATTTTCTCTTGAAATGACCATTATATAATAATATTGGATGATGACTTATATAAACATGTACAATGAAATCTCAATTTATGAAATTTGAAATTAAGACAATCAAACGAAATTTAAAAAAATTATTAGAAAACTAAATGCCCATTAATTCAATCAAAACAAATAAATATAAATATTAAAAATAATTTATTTTTCTCTTATTTTAAAAATTTATATTTAATTATATATATTATTTTGATTTATATCTAACATGTTACTTCTTTTCAAGGAAAAAAAATCATTTTTTAAGGCCTTTCCAACTTAAAAAATACTATGGGAAATGTATCATTTTTTTTTAATATTAATGTTATATTTTATAATGTAATATTTATGTTCATATATTATATAACTTTTAAAGTAGAATAGTATGGAGAAATATTTGAGCTTGAGGACGGAAGGAGGCCCGACTTTTGATGTCAAGGCAATAAATTGTTGTCTTTATATTCAAAATAAAGTTGGCCAACATCAATTTCCCTTTTGGCCTCAAGCATGTCCACCTTGCTTTTAAAGTGATATTCAAATTGTGTGGATCTCAGTATGATAAAGTAGTATGCTTTTCACACATGTTGGTTTATCTGTCTTGTCTGGTTGTTTGTTTGTCTATTTGTATCTTGTCTCTCTTTTTCTAAAATCTTCTTTGGAGGTGGCATAGGATTGGGCAATAGGGGAACATGTGATGTTAGGAGATAATATTTTTATAGGAATTTTTTTTTTTTTGAATTTTAATTTTAATTGATAAGGGATGCCCTGGCCATATCATTAGAATTATATTAGAAGTAGTTTTAAGGATGTAAGTTATGTCGAGAGTATTATTTTTGTTAGTATTTATGTAAGGAAGATTGGAATATATGTAGATCTTATTTGGATGAGTGCTTGAAGTGGATCTACATATGCATGATTATTATTGAGTGTGTCTATTGTTGAATTTGACACGGGGATCTCATATTGTATACGTGAAATATTTTTTTGGGTAGTTTATTGTATATCAATGATTATAATTATGATGGTGCAATGATTAGAAGGAGAAATGAATAGATGTACATAATAGATAATATAATTCTAGAGAAAATAGGTAATATAACTATTGTATATTATCTCTGCATTATAAAGTTATGAATTATTGTCATGCTCTACTTGGCATTGTTTGTTGAGGGCAGGGAAGAATACTTTGTATTCAAACTCAAATCCTACAAATTGTAGTGCAAACAATGTTGGAGATTTCAGTTTACGAACCATGCATGGATGTGGTTCAATTCGACCCCTAGTACTTATACGCACCCACATGTTGGCATGGGGCTTTTGGTGGTTCACTGTCGTTTTGTTGATTGACCCTACCCAAGCTCTTTGGTTTGGTTTTAGACGTGTTGAGGGCATTTGGTTGGCCCTCAAGTTGAAGCTCACTATGCACAAGGGGCACTTGTTGAGTCCATATTCGTTGTATACACTTGGAAAATTATCACTATGGGTCTATATCAGGTTTGTAACACGTAGTGCATCATCATTGATGTAGCACAGGGCTGCAACTCTGAACTCTCATGCTAGGTGTAACCTGATTGAAGGGACCCGAGTTGAAATTACTTTTAAAACAAAGAGTTAATAGATTAGTACATACAAATAAAACCAAACATGAAGTAATAGGATTCTATTAAGAATTTGAAGTATTAATATTAAGATGTGTATTTCAAGAGCCCGATATATAAAAGAAAGGTAACTATATCATGAGAAAATGATTTACATTTGTAGACATTGCATTTTAGTAAATCCTATACATATTACAAATTTTATTTTTGGGGAAAAATTATAGAATGTTATATTACATTTATAGTTGTTGTAAATACATTGTGGAAGAGGCAATTCTCTCAATCTTCTTTCCTCTGATTTCTGAACATTTACATATTAACTATCTTTCATTCTTGCAAAGCACTCAAATGTAAAATTAGGGGAGATATTTATGTCATTGAGTGAGCATATACTTGATACAACAATGAAGATCAACCATTGATGATCAATATTGTCAGTGTAAATTGTTGCTTTGTCAAGAGTCATTCTCTATGCTTTAAGTATAGTTAGACCCCATGACATTTTGATAGGCATTTATTGGTGGTTACCTTGTCTAATAGGAGGAATTGGAAGATGTGAAGGATTGAAACTATCCCATGGGGAACCAAAGTTTTTTTTGAATGCAATAACTACATAAATGGGTAATGATGGTGGCTCTGAATATACATTGTATACAATATAAGCAATTTCTCCAACTGCTCCATTAACTAATCCCACTTTCACCCATATATTCAGTGTTAGCATGATTTTTCGTATTATCATTATAAGTAGGGTTACTTGTGGCCTTTTCTAGGCATGCTTCCTAATTATGTTGAATGCTTGTTGTTGGTTACCTGATAGTTGATTCGTCATTGGTTGGCTTGTGCCACCATTGTCTATATCTTTGGTAATTGTGTGTTGTAATCTATGAACTATTGTGTGGTTATGTGTAGGTTGATTGGTACATGTGTAGGTTGATTGACACATCATAATGTTTCCAATTGTGCTTGTTATCGAAGTCCCAATGGCCAAGCATGTTAATTTAATATCTTTCATTATTCCCTAATGGGTGCATCCATGATAAGATTTCTCACTAATTCATTCCCATATCAAGTTGTATATCTTCTTCATTGTCATTGTTGTCACTCGTGGACTTGGCATTATTTCCGTATTATACACATGATCACTCAGTACGCCATAAATTGTAAGAGTCCTTGAATTGTTCCCAATGTGTAACAATGTCTTCCCTATTTAAGCCAATGTCCACATCAAAATTATGGAATGGTTTGTAAAGTAAGAGATTTTCCCAAAAAAATAGCTCAAATAAAGGGGAATCAAAAGAGGCTTTTGAAGAGAATTGAGGAAATATTCGAAGAATCCCCTGAGTATTTCTTTGTCTCCATTCATTAGTTTTTCTTTGACTGTTGTAAGACCAGGATCATGTTGCTTTAATGAGTGGTGTTGTCTCCAAGAAATAAGGGCAATGTACATATGCATGAATGAAAGATGACATGTTGTCTTTATTAACTATGCTTTATAGAACCATTTTGAAGGTTTGTTTGCCAAAAGATAAACTAACAAATTTTTGGCTACAAACTATCAAACGCAAATTTTGTAGCATGTAGCATGTTTCTTGTGCAACTATGTCACAGTTGACAAAGTAGGTGACCAAGACCAAACCTAATCACCTAGAGTTGGCCCGAACCCAACATGTTAGGCTCTTCAACCAGCCAATACAGATGTCCCCTGATCAAAACCAAGGTAGTTGCCATAGAGATTGGGAAAAGATGCCATATGTTAGGAACCCATGGAAGCACAATTGATTACCATATACAAGCAACTTAAGATGCGGAATTAAACCAGAAGTAAAAAGTAACTAGAAACCAGAAACAACACAGAATATGAGAGACAATACACAACTTGTATTAATACTCATCCAGAAAAGAATACAATAAAGAAGATGCCACTTCTTCTTCACACCTCTCAGAGGCTTCCCACACCTCAAGTGAACAGTAATTCTCTCCTCAAAGCTCTCTCTCTTACGGTCCCAACACATAACTCAAACACAGAGTTGGTGTTCACCTCCAACCAGTCTGTATCCACTATTGCCAGTACACCAGTGCTCCACGCACTCCAAGTACACAATCATACTTCAAGTAAATCTCTCCTGAACTACAACACCCTGCAACCCAATGATCTTACTTATGGAAGGAACTACCTTGCCTTCCTCTCTTGCTCTTTGATGTGTTGCTGTCACCTTTGATCCCGTTGTCACCTGCAGATCTCCTTTGACCTCGTACACACACACACCATGTAGATCTCTCTACACCCTAAAGAACCCTTGTCCTTGCCTCACCAAGTCCTTATGATTCTCCAAACCAGTACCCTGGTGGATCTTTTCCCTGATCTAGCATACCTGCAGACCAACCTGATCATACACACTCGGCACCCCTGTAGAACTAGGAGGAACACCCTTGCTCACTTCACACACAGAAGGAGCTAATTTTGCTCAACTCAAACTAGAACACCTTACAATATAGCCTATGAGTCTCTTAAATAGATCTCATGCAAACAATAGTTAGACACCTAATTACAATAATTAGATCTGCAGCTTTGAGTTTAAAATTGGCTCTCATCATGCAAACAACCGGTTCGTTAACTAACTGTCCATAACACTCGCAGTTTTGAACCGCACAGGCGACTGACGTCGGTCCCTGTCTGCCTAGAGGTGACCGACGTCGGTCGATCCATGACCGACATCGGTTGATCTTCCTGTCTAATCCTGTCGACATCAGTTGGCCTGATCGACGTCGATATCTGTGACACTTCAGCAACCTCCTCCAATGACCTCCATGTCTGCATCAGTGAAGCTTTTAGCTCCACAACCTAACAATCTCTCACTTGGAGATAAACAGTTGCACTGTACCTAGACCTATACCCCGTCTAATCTATTTCCTGGCTTGTATCCCTCTTCAAGCTCAACCCTGAAGACCAACCACCACACAACCTGTGGTGCACCTCCTATCATCCAAGTAACCTACCACATTCAAAGTACTTGACCCTGCATAGCATGAATCCCTACTGTTGGTCCATCTCAGATACCTGAGAACCCACTGAACTGCCCTCTAGTGCTTCCTTCCCGGATTGACTACAAACTTTCTGATAGCACCCACTACTTGGGCAAACTCAGGTCTATACCAGACCTCATGTGATTTCGGACACTGAATTGTCTAGCCCTTGGTGTGCTCCGATTCTGCATCCTGCATAATGAACCCCGCCAAACACCTTCTTCACATCAGCTCCCACTGGAGACAAAATCAACCTGTGATCTTCCATGTCTCCCATGCCAAAGAATTTCGCTGCTCCAAATTCCTCATGACATGCCACTGAACTAAGCTTACCCTTAGCTCAGTAAAACCCTGTATGTATGAACCTGCTAGCAAACATATCACCCACATACAACAACAGGATAATGTCACAACTCATCATCCACTTGGTAAGACAAACACAATGGTTACACTGACATTGACTAAAGCCCTGCTTTATCATCCACCTGTCAAAACCTGTACCACTGTCATGCAGCTTCCTCAAGACCATATGATCTGGCCTTCCGTCTCACGTGTCCATTCTCTCTATTCTTTAACCAAGGTATCCATTCGTCTCAGTGCTTTCATATTGACTGGCAACCCTACCAAATCTCTCATTTGGTTCTGCATCATATTCCTGCCATGCTCCCACTGTTTCTTGGATCCTTCCTGCTCTGCAGTCAACAACTAGTATAAAGAAGAGGAACAATGAATTTGAGGCTTACTTGCACTTTTAGTCCTCCCCATGGGCGTTTGATACTCCTTAATAGCTTGTTGTCCACCCAAAATCTGTTACAGTGATCGATCTCGGTCACCACACAGTCTGCATCTGACCAACGTCAGTTCCATGCGCTTGTCCTGACTACCGACCCCACCGACATCGGTGTCTACTTGCTGCTGATGTCGGTCCTCCTGACCGACGTCAGTCTTACCCTGCTCGACACCATCGGCTCTTGTCTGCACATGACCGACATCGGCACCTGTTTATTTGATGCCAATTCCTCCTGACCGACGTTGGTAACTATGTTCGCCTGTGAGTGATGACTTTTTACCCGCGAGCTCCTTTGAATCAAAACCCATGTCCAAACTACCCTGCTCAGAAGTATCCAGCCCCATCTACTGGTCTCTATCCATCATCTCCTCCAAGAACACCAAGGCTTTCCAGTTCTTAAGTTTATCAAATACATTTGTCTTCCGCTTAAGAACATGCATCTCCTTCTTGCTCATGTGACCAAGCCTTCAAAGCCACGTCTTCGCAACAGAAGAAGAATCAGTAATATAAGCAAGTAGATAAAGAGTACCTGCTTTCTTACCACCAGTTAATTCAAGTGCATCTGCTGTGAGAGTTTCTGTGCATCTCTCATCACCCAACTTTCTTGAAGCAATTAGCCGCATCTCCAAGACTGGGACCTACATGACCTTCTTCAACACCCATGTGTTGGCCGCCTGCAATTTCAGCAACACTTCCCCTTTGCCCTTACTATGACAAGGCTCACCAACCCCTCTACTTGGGGCTGCATGGAAAGAGGCAACATAATCTATTAACCAAGATTCAACTTTATCTAAGAAACATCCCAGAGCATCCTGTACAACAACACGTACAACATCTGCTTCTTCAGTTCCTTCATGCTGATCTGCTATCAACCAACAATATTTCTTTACCTGCTCTTTCTTTCCATAACACCATAAATGACTATTCGTGCTTTTTAGTTTCTCCATTCTTAGTGTACTTTCTTCTGTCGTTGCGATACTCCCACTCAATCAGAAACCCCTAAGAGTGACCTGTAACTAAACACAAAACCTGCTCCCTGCAACCTTAGCTCTGATACCAACTGTTAGTGGTATCAAGCTATGAGCCAACAACCTGGCTCTGATACCAACTGTTAGGAACCCGTGGAAGCACAATTGATTACCATATACAAGTAACTTAAGATGCAGAATTAAACCAGAAGTAACAAGTAACTAGAAACCAGAAACAACATAGAATATGAGAGACAATACACAACTTGTATTAATACTCATCCAAAAAAGAATACAATAAAGAAGATGCCACTTCTTCTTCACACCTCTCAGAGGCTTCCCACACCTCAAGTGAATAGTAATTCTCTCCTCAAAGCTCTCTCTCTTATGGTCCCAACACACAACTCAAACACAGAGTTGGTGTTCACCTCCAACCAGTCAGTATCCACTACTGCCAATACACCAGTGCTCCACGCACTCCAAGTACACAATCATACTTCAAGTAGATCTCTCCTGAAATGCAACACCCTGCAACCCAATGATCTTACTTATGGAAGGAACTACCTTGCCTTCCTCTCTTGCTCTCTGATGTGTTGCTATCACCTTTGATCCCATTGTCACCTGCAGATCTCCTTTGACCTCACACACACACACACCATGTAGATCTCTCTACACCCTGAAGAACCCTTGTCCTTGCCTCACCAAGTCCTTATGATTCTCTAAACCAGTACCCCGATGGATCTTCTCCCTGATCTAGCACACCTGCAGACCAACCTGATCATACACACTCAGCACCCTTGTGGAACTAGGAGGAACACCCTTGCTCACTTCACACACAGAAGGAGCTAATTTTGCTCAACTCAAACTAGAACACCTTATAATATAGCCTATGAGTCTCTTAAATAGATCCCATGCAAACAATAATTAGACACTTAATTACAATAATTAGATCCGCAGCTTTGAGTCTAAAATTGGTTCTCATCATGCAAACAACCGGTTCGTTAACTAACTGTCTGTAACACTCACAGTTTCGAACCGCACAGGCGACCAACGTCGGTCCCTGTCTGCCTGGAGGTGACCGACGTCATCCGATCCATGACCGACGTCGGTTGATCTTTCTGTCTAATCCTACCGACATCGGTTGGCCTGACCGATGCCGGTGTCTGTGACACTTCAGCAACCTCCTCCAATGACCTCCTCCATGTTTGCATCAGTGAAGCTTTTAACTCCACAACCTAACACCATCTCCTTCTACGAAGAATGCAAGCCACCATAGACTAAAGCATTGCATGCCGATTCATAGCATATCCCAATCAGTTTACCCCCAAATTTACTTTACATGAACTTATTTTGACATCTAAATACATTCTTGCACAACATGAAAGTGGTAAAATAGTTAAAGGTAAGCTAGGTTTCGAGTGAGGTTTAACTATCGTTTTACACTCTTTCACTTTACAAAACCCCTCTTACCAATATAGAAACTATATTATATATATTAAAAGTTAGTGATTATACACATATTATATAATATATATTATAGTATTATAATATATATATATATATATATATATATATATATAATTTATAATATAATATATATGAATATTATAAATTATATAATATATATAAATATTAGATTATATAATATACATTTTCGTAACACCTTGTAAAGAATAAGATCTCCACCTTTTATTTATACCCTCCAAAGGGGGGAGAACCACCTTGGAGGGGTAAAATACCTCATAACACCTCCTTGCCGACTTTTAAAGATATCATTTCTTTTCTTTATTCATCTCCCAATCCGACATTCCTCTTTTTTCTAAAAATATATTTAAATTAATTGTCTTAATAATAATTAGTAATTAAAATTACTTTTAGGTAATAATATAATAATTATTTATCCTTTAATTATCATAGTGGTAAAAACCACTTTTAAAATATTCTATTAATTAATTAGAATTGTTTTATATGGATAAATGATAAAAATCGCTAATTGAGCAATCATAAATAATTAATAAAATAAAATCTCAAAAGTGATCCTTTAGTCTATGGGGAAAGCAAACTAAATGTCTTCAGTACCTATTCATAAGTGATCTAGAAATGAGGACATTACAATCCTCCCTTCCCACAATTGCTTGCCCTCAAGGAATTTCAAAAAGGTTTCCTTGATAGTGCATCCACTACCACATTGTTTTTACCTTTCACATATTCAATATCAAAATCATAAGCTTGCACCTTGTTTATCCACTTTTGTTGCCTCTCATTTAAAATTTTTTTTATTGAGGAAGAACCTCAAACTATTGTGATATGATTTTACAATAAATTTGCTACAAACCAAGTATTGTATAAACTTACTAAAAGCATGCATGGTTGCCAACATCTCCTGGTCATAGATTGAATATACCTTTTCTGAATCCTTGAGATTTCTACTCTCAAAAGCAATCAAGTGTTTATTTTGCATTAG
The DNA here is from genome assembly GCA_037957365.1 of Torreya grandis. Lineage (NCBI taxonomy): Eukaryota > Viridiplantae > Streptophyta > Pinopsida > Cupressales > Taxaceae > Torreya > Torreya grandis. The sequence goes on from JARHVA010000020.1 coordinate 6,660,698, forward strand.
AACAACCCCTATTCCTTCACTTGAAGCATCACATTCAACTATAAAAGGAGTATAAATATATAATAAAACAGGTACCGGACAAGAACACATTACCTCCCAGAGTTGTTCAAATGCTAGTTGGGTTGTTTTGGACATTTGAAAACCCCTTTCTTAGTCAAATCAGTCAAGGGGAAACAAGTTGTGAGAAACTTTTCATAAATCCCCTATAGTAACTATAAAGACCATTAAAACCTCTCAATTGTGTGAGTGTAGAGGGAATATGCTAATCCATGATGGTTACATTTTTTTGTTTATCCACTTGCACACCTTGTGCATTGATGACATTTCCCAAATACAAAATTTATATTATTCCAAACTCACACTTATATTTATTTGCAAAAAAGGAATACTTCCCTAAAATGCCCAAAATGAAATCCAAATTTCTCAAGTGCTCCTCCAAAGTTTTTCTATACACAAGAATGTCATCAAAGAAAACTAACACAAACTTCCTTAGATATTTGTTAAATATGTTGTTCACACATGATTGAAAAGTAGCAAGAGCATTAGTCAATCCAAAAGGCATAACCAGAAACTCAAAATGCCCAAAAAGACATCTAAAAGAAGTTTTATGAACATCCTCTTCTTTTACCTTGATTTGGTGATAACAGGATCGCAAGTCAATCTTGGAAAAGTAAGTGGAACCATGTAACTCATCAATCAATTCATCAATCCTAGATATGGGATACTTATTCTTGATGGTCTTCTTATTCAACAACTTGTAATCAATGTACATCCTCATAGTGCCATTCTTTTTCTTTACTACCACCACTGAAAAAGCAAAGGGACTTGAGCTAGGCCTTATATGCCCCATGTCAAGCAATTCTTTGATGGTCTTTTCAATTTATTCTTTGAAAGCTCTTGGGTGACGATATGGCATGATAATAATTGGTTTGGCACCCAATTACAACTCAATATTATGCTCAAAACCTCTATCCTATGGTCACCCATGAGGTAATTCATTAAAAATATGAACATGCTTATCAAGAATAGCTTGTAACTCACCATGTAGGGACTATTATTTTGTTTTTTGACTTTACTATAATAAGGTAGCTTTTTGCCCATGCAATTTTACCCCTCCTAAAACCCCTTTCCATCCTCTTTATGGACACTTCTTGTGGAGCACCATTAGTTAGACCCTTCAGGACCACTTCCTTTCCCTCTTTTAAGAATTTTAGCTCTATGGTTTTATAATTTTGGATGAATTCACCTAATGAATGTAACCATTGAACACCCAAAATATTATCAATTTCCCCAATGTCAACAACATAAAAATCATCAATTACCTTGTGCTTCCCAAGAGTGAGTGGAAGTTATGAAATATTCTAGGAATAATAAATAGTGAACCCATCCACCATAGTCAAATTGAAGCCCTTGCAATCCATGGTTTCTAATGCCATTTTCTTAACCAAGCCTCCATCAATGAAGTTATGTGTGGCTCCACTATCAACCAATGTAGCCACCCTTTGTCCCCTAAATGTGCCTTTCACCTTGAATGAATGATACTTAGGATCTCCTGAAAGAGAAGCAAATGTGTTACCCAAGTCTTGTGTGTCCTTCTCATGCACATGCTCATCAACAACATTTTCATTTTGCTCAACATTAGTATCAATAATATCAAAATCTAAATCATCGTTAATTACCTCAATTTAATGGACTTGTCCTTTGCCCATACAACAGTGACTTTTATTCCATGGATTTTTTTAAGTGAAGCACAAACCTTCTCAATTTACCTCTTGCATCCTTCATATTGTTGCCATAGGGTAGCACTTTATGTGGAGGAACATAGGGCTGAAAAGGCTTCATTGGTGGCATATTATGTGATGCCCTATGTTGCCCACTTGGTGCCTTTGGTGGCCTACTAAAATCAGACCTTGGTTGCCCTATATTTCTCATTTTTTGTAGTGAATAAGTGGCTACCCTTGGCTGCTCTTTTGGCCAAACATTACCCCTATAAGCTAAAAATTCTAGATCCAAAGCTTTGGTAATTTCATCTTACAAATAAAGAGGGTTAAATTTTTTTACCAAACCTCTCAAAGGCTCAATAAAACCCTCCATAAAGAGAACAACCAATCTTCTTTCACTAACATCCAGTACCATAATGTAAATCTTTAGAAAATCAACAACACGTCTTTCAACATCATGATCTTGCTTGAGTTGTTCCAACTCATGAAATTAGATTTCTGGATTTCTTCTATCAAACCTCTCCATTATCATCTTGATAAATTCTTTCAATGTAGTAATAGATTCATGGCCTTATGTGATCATGACATGAAACCACCACTCATGAGCAACATCCTCCAAGTATAGCGTGACAAATTTGAGATCCTCATTCTCAAATATGGGGTTGAGTGACAAATAGGTCTACAATTTTTGCAACCACGATGTCACTGGAAGTTTATCAATACCATCAAAATTAGGGAGAGAAACCTTACCCGACCTTTATTGCAAATTTTTATGCGGTTTCATGTTTGGTCCTCTTGATTTTGTCACGTTCTTCATCTCATAAAAATCATGAAAAAACAAGAGTGATTGTGTGTCCAAACTGAGGGTTGCATACTCTTGTTGACATGTATCAAGTGGGTCACACATTGGTGTCTCAATCTCAATCATTGGTTCTCTTTTCAAAAAAAGTAGCCTTGAATAATTTTTGAGGGGGTTTGGTGTAAACCATCTCATTGTCACTCAAATTTCCTTCTCCAGTAAAGGGATGACTCTTTCTTAGAGCTAAAGTAAACTTCAACATAGCTGCAAATTGCATACCCAATGTATGTTGAAGATCATTTTGATTCTCTTTGATCAAGCCTTGCAAAAACTTTACCTATTATGAAGTAAACCCTTGGTCATACATGGATTTTCATCTTCTCTGATAATACAAAATAATTTTATATACGTGCATCTAAATCAATACCAAAACTCACAAGTGAACATAATAGGTGCTCTAATACCTATGTAATGTCCCCTTTTTGGGCTAAAAGACCAAATAAGGGTTTCCCCTAAAATCTCAATATTATGCAAATAAATTCTAAAATTAAAAAAATTAACCAACTCTAGCTAAAAAATGAAGCTTCAACACACACCCAATCTCATCAAACCCTTAGCACCAAAGTACAAGGGATAAATATACAATTTCCAACAATTGATTCAACCTTAATTCACCCCAAAACATGCAAATATGAGTAACAACTTAAAACTAATGAAAGTGTAATTTTTTTCATTTGAGTGAAGATAAATTTATGAAATATGCTTATTGGAAAATATCTGAATTTTCTCAAAAAACAACAAATTTTCTCTCTTTAAAATATTCCTCAAACCCTTGCAATCATCATAGAAAAAATGTAAAAAATATCTCAATAATTCTAGCTCCTTTCTAGGGTACCCAAAGTGATCAAGCAACCTCCCAAGTGAAGTCTCCCTTGTTAGTGTAGGTTTTTTATTCCTTATTATAAGGTTTTACCTACACAATTATTTAAGCTTGCTTAGGTTAATAAAGAATGTCTTATTATGTGAGTGGTTGCGAGGTGTCACCTTCCTACATGTGAGCATCCATTAGCTATCTTGGGAAAATACTTTGCTATCTTTAGTTCGATAGATGGTTGCTCCTCATTGGTCGGTGTTGCCACCTCCTCCCTCTCTCTGGTCTATATAAGCATGCTACCTAGCTTATATTTTCATTCGATATTGGAGATAGTTATCTGATGCTATTTTTCCATTCAAGCATTTCACATCAATCTCATGGTATCGTTGTTATTATTTTTTGCATTTACAGTTATGTTTCTAACTCTTTCAATTGATTCTGGGTTATAATATGTTTTACAAATTTTAACATGGTATCAGAGCAAGTTTTGTAAGGTTAGATTCTTTGTAGAGATCTTGAAAAATCTCATATGCTCTTCTCTTACGTTTTTTGAACTATCTGGAGAATCAAAAAGGATTTATGAAGATCCAATAATCTTGTCTCTGTCAATCGGCTTGCATATTTTGTGTTTTATCCAGAATTGAAGGTTGTAACATGCCTTTGCAATATCTTGGTAGCTGATTCTACCTTTGCATGCCATTTTTTGGTTGTTGGGGTCATTTTTTCTAGCTAAAGGCATTTATTTTACACTAGATCTACATATTCTATACATCAGCAAGAAAAACGTCTTCTGGGTTTTGTTCGTAGCCTAGAAAAATCATTTGGGTAGCTTTTAGTTTTTGCATGAAGACTGTATATTTTGTAGTAATGAACTTGAAAAGCTACAACAGACCCCCTCTCCGTTGGCAGTTGCAAATTTGAATGCAGTTTTCAAATGCTCTGTTCTTGCTCATATGGACTCCATTTCTCATGAATTTTTTTTTATCTTGGCTATTTGTTCATGCTCTATGCACTAGTGCAGTATTTTTTTGATTTTAGTGCAGATATTTTTTAGAAATTATAGATTCTCAGTCGGGAGACTGTGTAGTCCTCATTTTGGGAACTCCGAAGAGGCATAACTTTTGCATAAAACCTCGGATCGAGGTGATTCTTTTTTTGAAAGTGGATGTTTTTTGTGTAGTTTTTAGTGGTGCTATTTATTTTACTAGGGATTGGCCTTAAATATTATTTTCAGCATATGCTCTTTTTGAGGATCTATAATAGCATTAAGATCAAGTCCACTCAGTATTTATTGTTGGTGGAAATTGTAAATGCACTAAATTAAAGTTCCAAATCAAATTTTCCTGGGGGGGGTTCTTTGATTGAGTGGAAAAGGGGGGGTGTCTTGTGTATTCTTGCATCTTTTCTTTCGTCACAACAATAACAATCTAATTCTGCATTAAGATGGATCAATTAACAGTGCCTGTTATAACACCCTACAACTACTATGAGTGTAAGTCTAAGATGAATATCCAACTTAAGAATTTAGGACTATATAGAGTAACAATGGGTCTAGACATTGAACCAACCTTAATTGCAGAAAGGCCTAAATTTCATAACAGGCTAGATGAAGCTTTTGGAACTCTATGCATGTTTGTATTTCCTGATATTCTTTTTCATGTTGAATCTTATACAACACCAAATGATATATGGACTACTTTAGAAAATCTCTTTGGTAAACAAGATGAATTAAGGGACATCAATTGGAGAATGAGTTAATAGGGTTAAATCCATGTAATTTTGATACAATACAAGACTTCTTCACAAAGCTAAAGGCCATTAGATTATAGTTGAAGCAATGTGGGATTGAAAAGAAAGACCCACAATTGACCTTAAGTATTCTTTCTAAGCTTGGTCCTAACTACTCGGTATTTGTCTCTACATTTTATGCCACCAAAAGTGCTCTTGGGACTACCTACAAAATGCCTTCTTTAGATGAATTTGTTGTTGAACTCACTAAAGAATAGGATAAATTAGTTCACATGGGCACTATTAAGCCTTCTAAGTCTCATGCCTTGGCTGCAAATCAGGGCACTATAGATCAGAAAGGAAATGGAAAGCAAAATAAGAAACAAAAAGATCAAGGAGAGAAGAAACAAGGTCCAAAACAAGCTGCAAACAATGCAGCTCTCGAGTCTTCCTCTAAAGACAACATGTCGAAAAAGGAGAAGACAAAGTGTGCCTTTTGTAAGAAATATGGTCACGATGAGCAAATAGCTCATCTCACTTATCTTCTTGAGAAGAATAATATCAAAGTGCCAGATTCAGCTAAGGAAGATTCTTCACAATCTTCAAAGGACATGAAAAATAGTAAGGGGAAGGGCAAGGCCCTTGTTGTAGTTTCTACACTACCATATAGTTGGGTAATTGACTCAGGTGCTTCTCATCACATGGCCAATACAAAGGAAAGTTTCTCATCTTTGGAGTCATGTTCTATGCTTGATATTCTTATGGGTAATGATACACCAGAGGAAGATCTTGGGAGAGGGTCTGTTGACGTTGGTGATGAAAAATTCCATGATGTTCTCTGTGTGCCTTCTTTGTCAACTAATCTCCTATTTGTCTACTAGATCACCCATACAGGTTCTAACAAGAGAGTTGGATTTACACCTGACTCAGTGGTTATCAGTGATCTGTATAGTGGGTCTATAGTTGTTGTAAGAAAAGTTGATAACCATTCATGGCTCTATCACTTTTCTCATTTTGTTCCTAAATCTCCTTCACTTGCATTGCTCACTCACTCAGATGAGGTAAGCCATTTGTGGGATCAACGGTTTGGCCACTTGAACTATTGCTCCTTGCAACAGCTCAATCAGCATGACATGGTTACAGGGTTGCCTTCTATTCAATTCTGTGATGGAGTTTGTCAAGGTAGCATTCTTGGCAAGCATCTTAAATAAAAATTTGACAAAGGCAAAGCACAGAGAGCCACACAACTCTTGGAGTTAGTACACAGTGATTTGGCTAGTCCATTTCAACATCCTTCAATCAACAGAGCTAAATATGTATTGACCTTTATTGATGATCTTTCCTGATACACCTTTGTATACTTTCTCAAAAAAAACTCTAAAGTCTTTGAGTCTTTATAGGAGTTTAAAGCTTTTGTAGAGAAACAATCTGGGGAGGTTGTCAAGATTATGCGCACCGATAATGGTGGGGAATATGTCAACCAAAGGTTTGAGCAATTTTGTGCCTCAGAGGGTATTGATCTTCAGCGCATAGTTCCCTACAGTCCACAGCAAAATGGAGTTGCAGAATGAAAGAATCGGTCATTGAAGAAAATGGCCAATTGCATGATTCACTCCAAATCATTGGCACCTCAGTATTGTTTAGAGGCCATCAACTATGCGTGTTATATCTAGAACTAGGTTCCTCATCGAGTTGTAAAGGGGGCAACTCCTTTTCAAGCTTGGACCGGTCAAAAACCCACAGTCAAGCACTTTCGATTATTTGGGTCTCCTGCATGTGCCCACATTCCAACAAAGAAATGCAAGGCTATGGATCTGCAGAGTAGGGCCTTACATATTTTTTGGCTATCCAGATGGTGTCAAAGGTTATAGGCTACTCCACCCTACCACACATGAGCTCTTTATTCAGAGGAGAGTTCGGTTTGAGGAGGATACTTCTTCTACCACTTCTCCATCTTTCATTCCCATGGAGACACTATGACTTCATGATGATAGTTCTTCTGAGGATATTAATCCTCCTAAGGAGTCTTCTTCTTCCACTTTAGATGGCAAAGATGAGGGTTCATCTTCCTCCTCTCTTAGTCATCATTCAGAAGATGTTGATTCTCCTCCAGATTCTCCTGCCACTGGACCTCTTTGGGCTCGTCAGACTTTGGAGTTAGCAGGTGATTGGGTTGGTGATCCTTCAAATGTGAGAAGAATATGGTCACAGTTCGAGTAGGATCCTCATCTCTTCTTTGCTTCAGCTTCTAATCCACAGTCCTTCAGGGAAGTTTCTGGTGTTCTCGAGTGGGATGTTGCTATGCAAGAAGAGTTCAATTCCTTGGAAAGGAACCATACATGGGATTTAGTCCCACTTCCTAAGGGAAGAAAACTTGTTCAATGCAAGTGGGTCTATCGAACAAAATTTGCTACAGATGGGTCGGTCGATAAACATAAGGCTCGCTTGGTTGCAAAAAGATTCTCCCAAGTTCCTGGGATTGACTACTCTGAGACTTTTGCACCAGTTGATAAGATGAATTCCATCTAACTTATCCTTGCCATTATTGCAGCCCATCACTACGAAGTTGATCAGATGGATGTGAAGAGTGCTTTTCTTCATGGTGACCTTCAGGAGGAGATATATATGGAGCAGCCATAGGGGTTCATCCAGGATCCTTCACTTGTCTACCAATTTTGAAAGTCTCTCTATGGCCTTAAATAGGCCCCTCAAGCCTGGTATGCCAAGATGGACTCCTTTCTTCTATCAGTTGGGTTCACTTGGTGCCATTCTGATCCAAACATCTATATTTTACAGCAGGATGATATTCTCACTTTCCTTATTCTCTATGTTGATGACTTACTGATTACAGGGAGTTCCTCATCCGCCATCAAGGCAGTGAAAATTGCCCTTCATGATATTTTTTGATGTTTGACTTGGGTCTTCTTCACTATTTCTTGGGCATTGATATCACATAGGTTTCTTCTGGTATCTTTGTTTCTCAGCACAAGTATGCTTTTGATATGCTCTCCATATTTTGCATGGCTGACTGTAAGCCTGCGCTGACTCCCTTTCTGTTAGGAGTCAAACTTGAGGCATCTTGTTCTTCACCTTTGGTAGATGCTACCTTGTATCACCAATTGGTTGGGAGTCTCATATACTTGACTCACACGAGGCCTGATATTTCATATGTTGTGGGCCTGGTCTCCAGGTTCATGCAGGAGCCATATGAGCTGCATTGGAAAGCAGCTAAGCAGATTCTTCACTATGTATAGGGCACTCACAGTTATGGGATTCATTATGTAGCAGGCATGGATATTAACTTGGTGGGATACATAGATTTAGATTGGGCAGGTAATTCTCAGGATCGCAAGTCTACTTCAAGGTATTGTTAGGATCGTCAGGAATCTAGAACACAAAGCTCTGATACCACTTGTTAGGATCCTACTCCTTAAGATCACACTTGATTACCTTTGTATAAGCAACTAAACAAAAAATTAAACCAGAAGTAATAAGTAACTAGAATTCAAAAATAGCACAGAATATAATACGAGAAACAATACAATCTTGTATTAACACTCTTCCAGAATACAATGAAGAAATCACACTCTTCCACACCTCTTGGGTGTCCAGTATTTCTCTCAAGAATTATCTCTCTCTCACACAATCAATTACAAACAACTCAACACAGAGTTGTTCCCTCCAATAGTGACAATCAACCATCAACACAATGGTTGTTATTGCCTACTCTGATTGCTCCACTAGTCAGTGACAATCAACCCAATGGTTGTTGTGCCTATTGCCAGTACACCAAGTACTCCAAGTAGATCTCCTTTGATCTTGCACACCTGCAGATCTAATTGATCTTACTTACCATGTAGATCTCCCTAATCTTGCTACCTGCAGATCAACTGATCTTACACACCTGGAAGGATCTTGTCCCTGCCTTTGCAAGTCTTTCTATCCTCCCTGAAGGATCTAATCCTTAGTCTTTAGACTTTAGTCCTTGATTACAATACAGCCCCATGGGTATATTAAATAGATCCCAAACCAAACAATAATTAGAAACACAGACTCAAGACTAAAATTAGTCTTTACATGCAAACTGACTGTCTGTCTAAAATTAGACCAGTTCTAGAACGCACAGACGATTGACGTCGGTCACTGTCTGTCTGGAGATGACCGATGTCGGTTCCTGTCTGATCGATGCCAACCGACCCATAACCGATGTTGATTGCTCTGTACACTGAATATGACCGATGTTAGTTGGCCTACCGACGTCGATTACTTTGCAACTCAGCAACCTCCTCCATTTGCATCAGTGAGGCTTTTAGCTCCACAACTTAACAATCTCCCACTTGGAGATAAACAACTGCACCTGTACCTGTACATGTACATAATCTAATTTTGTTTTCTGGCTTGTATCCCTCTTCAAGTTCAATCTTGAAGACCAACATAAGTTGAATGAAGATTCAACTTCTCCTTTGTTCCCAACTTTGTTAACATTTCTGCAGGGTTCTTATCCTTGCTAGCCACCGTGACTGCAACAACCTTCTGCATCTCAAAAATCTAGCTAACCGCCATACCACCAACAGTGAACACATATCCTGTGGTGCTTCTCCTATCATCCAAGTCACCTGCCATATCTGAATCTACATACCCATGTAGAGAAGTGCTTGACCCTGCATAACATGAATACCTGCTGCTGGTACCTCTCAGATATCTGAGAATCCACTGAACTGCTTTCTAGTGTTCCTTTCCTGGATTGGCCATAGACTTGCTAAAAACTCCCACTGCTTGGGCAATATCAGGTCTAGTACATACCATTGCATACATCAATCTCCCAACTGCTAAAGCATATGGAACTCTACTCATGTACTCAACCTCATCATGTGATTTAGGACACTGTTCTTCGCTCAACTTGAAGTGTCTAACTATAGGTGTGCTAACCGGTTCTGCATCCTGCAAATTGAACCTCTCCACTACCTTATTCACATAATCCTCCTGAGACAACATCAACCTGTGATTTTCCCTATCTCTAGAAATACTCATGCCAAATAATTTCTTTGCTGCTTCCAAATCCTTCATGGCAAACCTCTGAACTAACTTTACCTTTAGCTCAGTAATCTCCTGCATGTGTGACCCTGCAAAAAGCATATACACTACATATAGTAACAGGATAATGTCACGACCATTATCCAACCTAGTAAAATAAACACAATGATCACATTGACATTGACTAAAGCCATGCTTTGTCATACACCTGTCAAACCTTAAACACCATTGTCCTGCAGCCTGCTCAAGACCATATAACCTGGCCTTCTGTCTCACCTGTCCATTCTCTCTTTTCTTTAACATAAGAATCCATTCATCTTTCAGTGCTTTCATCTCGGCTGGTAACTCTACCAAATCTCTCGTTTGGTTCTTTCCCAAGGAATCAATTTCCTCATTCATGTCATGCTCCCACTGTTTCCTGGTAACTACCTACATTGCCTCTTTAAAACTTCCTGGTTCTTGACCATCAGTGAGCAACAAGTAGTATAAAGAAGGGGAATAATGAATTTGAGGCTTACTTACCCTTTCAGTCCTCCACATGGGCATTTGAGACTCCTTGACAACTTACTGTCTGCCCAAAATCTGTTTTAACAGTGACCGATCTCGGTCACCCCTAGCCGACCTTGGTCTGCACCTGACCGATGTCGATTCCACCTGATCGCCGACATCGGTTCCCTGACCGACGTCGGTGTCTACCTGACCGCCGATGTTGGTTCTCTGACTGACATCAGTGTCAACCCGCCCAACATCACCGACTTTGGTCTGCACATGACCGACGTCAGTTTCTGCCTGTTCGACATCAGTTCTCACCTGACCAACATCGATAACTGTGTTTTCCTGTGAGTGATGATTTTTACTCGTGAGTTCATTTTGGATCATAACCTTGTCCAAATCAATGCTGCCCTGCTCAAAATTATTTAGCCCCTTGAGCTGATCTCTGTCCATCACCTTTTCCTTGAAAACCAAGGATTTCATGTTCTTATCATTGTCAAAAACATCAGATTTTTTCTTTATGCAATACTGTGATCCTCCAATAGAAGCTCCCTTTTTTGTTGACCAAATTTCAAGAAACCTCACTTTTTTTCGTTGCTTACAGAAATCTTGATCTATGCTTTTCAAACCTGAAAGCTTACCATTTGACTTAAGAACATCCATTCCCTTCTTACTCATGTGACCAAGCCTATAGAGCCACATCTTTGCATCTACATCTGAAGTAGATAAAACAAGAGAATCAATAATAAAAGTAGATAGATAAAGTGTACCTACTTTATTACCTCTTGCTAAAACAAGTGCACCCTTGGAAACTTTCCAAGATTTCGCTGTGAGAGTTATTGTGCATCCCTCATCACCCAACTTTCCTACAGAAATCAAATTCTGCTTCAAGACTGGGACATGCATGACATCCTTCAACACCCATGTGTTGCCATTCTGCAATTTCAGCTGCACTTCCCCTTTGCCAACCATTTGACAAGGCTTACCATCCCCTAAATAAATCTTTCCAAAGTCTCCATGGACATAATCGTGAAAAAATTCTCTATTTGGGGTTGCATGGAAAGAGGCACCAGAATCTAAAACCCAAGATTACACTTTATCCAAGGAACATACAAGAGCATCTTGTGCAACAATACCTGCATCTTTTGCTTATTAATTTTTTTCATGCTGATATTTTACTAACCAACAATCTTTCTTTACATGCCCTTTCTTTCCACAGTTCCAGTAGGTTATACTGCCATACCTGGATCTGGATCTCCTGCCTATCTTTGACCTTGATTTTCCTTGCTTGCTCTTCTCTCTTTGCCTTCCCTTGCTTTCAACACTTAAAGCATTACCTGATGATTCCCTTGTGCTTTTCCTACGAATTTCTTCATTCAAGATTACACTAACAACATCATCAACTTTCAAGATATTTGAAGAAGACGCAGTATTACTAACTGCCATTACCAAACTATCCCAACTTTCAGGTAAAGAGCATAAGATTAAAAGAGCCTTAATTTCATCATCAAAAACTATATTGACTGAAATTAACTGATTTACTAATCCATAGAAATCACTAAGATGACTATGTACCGATCCACCTTCCTGCATTTGCAAATTAAATAATTGCTTCATAAGAAATACCTTATTCGAAGCTGAGGGTTTTTCATATAAATTTTCCAAAGATTCCATTAACTCTAATGTTGTCTTTGTCTATGATAATTTAGAAATCACAGATGATGCCAGGCTTAACCTTATAGATCCCAGAGCTTTCCGATCAAGAACATTCCATTCTTCATCTTTCATATCTGTGGGCTTGCATGCAACCCCACCCAACGGTAAGTACAGATCTTTTTGATACAGATAATATTCTATTTGCATCCTCCATAATTTATAATTCTTGCCATTGAATTTCTCTATTCTTAGCTTACTTTCTTTTACCATTGCTTTACTCCCACTCAAACAGAAACCCCTGTGAGTGACCTGTAATCAACAAACACTAACCTGCTCCGAACCAGGCTCTAATACTACTTGTCAGGATCGTCAGGAATCTAGAACACAAAGCTCTGATACCACTTTTTAGGATCCTACTCCTTAAGAGCACACTTGATTACCTTTGTATAAACAACTAAACACGAAATTAAACCAGAAGTAATAAGTAACTAGAATTCAGAAATAGCACATAATATGATACGAGAAACAATACAATCTTGTATTAACACTCTTCTAGAATACAATGAATAAATCACACTCTTCCACACCTCTTGGGTGTCTAGTATTTCTCTCAAGAGTTCTCTCTCTCTCTCACACAATCAATTACAAACAACTCAACATAGAGTTGTTTCCTCCAATAGTGACAATCAACCATCAACACAATGGTTATTATTGCCTACTCTGATTGCTCCACCAGTTAGTGACAATCAACCTAATGGTTGTTGTGCCTACTGCCATTACACCAAGTACTTCAAGTACTCCAAGTAGATCTCCTTTGATCTTGCACACCTGCAGATCTAACTGATCTTACTTATTATGTAGATCTCCTTGATCTTGCTACCTGCAGATCAACTAATCTTACACACTTGAAAGGATCTTGTCCTTGCCTTTACAAGTCCTTCTATCCTCCCTGAAGGATCTAATCCTTAGTCCTTAGACTTTAGTCCTTGATTACAATACAACCCCATGGGTCTATTAAATAGATCCCAAACCAAACAATAATTAGAAATGCAAACTCAAGACTAAAATTAGTCTTTACATGCAAACTGATTGTCCGTCTAAAATTAGACCAGTTTTGGAATGCACAAACGATTGACGTCGGTCGCTGTCTGTCTGGAGTTGAACGAAGTTGGTTTCTGTCTGATCGATGCCGACCGACCCATAACCGATGTCGATTGCTCTATATACTGAATATGATAGATGTCGGTTGCTCTATATACTGAATATGACTGACGTCAGTTACTCAGCAACTCAGCAACCTCCTCCATTTGCATTAGTGAAGCTTTTAGCTCCACAACTTAACATGTATTGCTTCTCTCTTGGTTTTGGTCCAATTTCTTGGTTGAGCAAGAAGCAGTATATTATTGCTCTTTCATCTACAGAGGTTGAGTATCGAGGATCATTTATTGCTGCTACTGAAGCCATTTAGCTTCAACACATTCTCATTGAGTTTGGTATTTCTTTCAAGAAGCCTACGGTCATATTTTGTGACAGCCAGAGTGCTATTCAAATCTCTCACAATCTGGTCCATCATCAGCAGACCAAACACATTGAGATTCACATGCACTACATTTGGGAGCTAATTCATGAGCAGGTTCTTGATCTTCAGTATTGTTCGACATCAGATCAGACAGCTGACATCTTCACCAAACCCTTCACTGAGAGCAAGTTCATTCATTTGCGAGCTTTGCTTGGGGTATGACAGGTGTCCTCCTTTTAGGGGGCTTCTTAGCTCTTTCCTTCTCTCTCTGTTTAGGGGGGGTGTACTCTCTTTTGTGGGGGGGTGCTACTTCTCTTTTGGGGGGGAATTCATTGTACATGGGTACCTCATTAGGCTTGACTTGTTGGGACCCATCTCTTTACCCACCTAAGCTATGCTTAAGGGGGGGTGTTAGTGTAGGTTTTCTATTCCTTATTATAAGGTTTTTCCTACACATTTATTTAAGCTTACTTAGGTTAATAAAGCATGTCTTATTATGTGAGTGGTTGCGAGGTGTCACCTTCCTACATGTGAGCATCTATTAGCTATCTTGGGAATATACTTTGCTATCTTTAGTCTGATAGATGGTTGTTCCTCGTTGGTCGGTGTTGCCACCTCCTCCCTCTCTCTAGTCTATATAAGCATGCTACCTAGCTTGTATTTTCATTTGATATTAGAGATAGTTATCTGATGCTATTTTTCCATTTGAGCATTTCACATCAATCTCATGGTATTGTTGTTATTGTTTTTTGCATTTATAGTTATGTTTCTAACTCTTTCAATTGATTATGGGTTATAATATGTTTTACGGATTTTAACATCCCCAAGTCAAAAGGCTGAAATAAAATTAGAATTAAATATTCTTCACAAATTAGGGTCTGGGGCAACCTTCCAAGCTTGCCTAACCAAATCGTCACAATTAATAAAAATCATAAATTATTTATTAAGCCTAAATCATCATTTCATGAAGTCAATTTCACCATTAAAATATGTTAAATAAATAAATAATAATTCAAAAAAAAAAATTATTTAATTTTTTAATCAAATAACCCTTGAAATCCTTGCCAATCATCTAACAAATCCAACACCACACTTAAGAAAGTAGTAATAAATTTAAGCAAGTAGTTTTAAGCAATTGGACACCCAATTTATCCTTAAAACCCTCTCCAAACATCACCAAGGCAAATCGACCCACTCCTAGAATAACCAAAAAAATATTCCTTTGTAAGGTGGTGTCAAAAAACATATTTTTATTGATAAATCAGTTCAAAACTGTGGGAGCAATTATTGGGCATACATCCCAGTCATTCTTCAAGCATGAAAATTCACAAAATAATATTCAACATGTAAAGAATAAGATCTCCACCTTGTATTTGTACTCTCCAAAGGGGGGCAAACCACCTTGGGGGGGTAAGATACCTCATAATACCTCCTTGCCGACTTTTTAAGATATCTTTTCTTTTCTTTATTCATCTCCCAAGCTGACAATCCTCTTTTTTTTCAAAAATAATATTAAATTAATTGTAGTAATAATAAGTGATTAAAATTACTTTTAGGCAATAATCCAATAATTATTTATCCTTTAATTATCATAGTGGTAAAAACCACATTTAAAAATATTCTATTAATCAACTAGAATTGTCTTATAAGGATAATTGATAAAAATCACTATTGGGTCAATCATAATTAATTAATAAAATAAAACCCCAAAAGTGATCCCTAAGTCTATGGATAAGGTAAACTGAAGGTCTTCAGTACCTGTTCATAAGTGATCCAAAAATGGAGACAATATAGATGTATTTTGGGTGCATTTTTTAGGTTCAAAAACTTGCTAGGTACATTGATGCACTGAGTAGTGAAATGAATTCATTGGAGTTGTTATTGGTCCATTTTTCTCATATTTGGCATGGTTAGCAGCTGAAGGCTACATGCAGAAGATTAATTGAGACCTGGTGTTATCAAAAGGAGAAGGTCAATGTTGACCATTTAACTCAAGGTGTTGGATTGTTGTGCATATTGTTGTGGTGTTGGCTAGGTAGACCGATGCATTGAGTAACACTGGAGGCACAAGAGTTGGTGTTTTGTCAACATTCAGTAGAGAATGATGTATTTAGGATGCAGGCTCAAAAAATTGATAGGTACATTGATCCATCGAGTAATGTGATGACTTCCCAGGAGTTGTGATTGGTGCAGTGAACTTGTGTCATGTTGATAGCTTGGTGGCTATGTGGAGAAGTCTAGTTTTAACTTCTATGAGATCTTTTCTCCTCACTACTATCAAGAGTGCTACATGCACTAGTTTATGTTCAAATAATTGGAGCAATGTTATTCCTACATGGTGATCTCTCTTAGGGAGAGATAGATACACGGATGAGGCAAAAGTGTTGCTAGTTTGCATATTGAAGAAGTCAATGTATCATTTTATAGTAGATGAGTTGAGGGAGTACAAGATATTTAGTACCTTCATGAAGAGCCAAAATGTTTAGCAGATGTTTCTCTTATATGTTTTTGACATGTCGGATGCAGGCCCAAACATGACCACTATTTTGATGGCTCAGTGACTAGGATGTGATGAAGGTGGTAGGAAGAGCAAACTAAGGATGGAGATGCACAAGGATGGGAGAGCAAGGAAGTACCCCACTTCTTGCATTTGGATTTGTCTTCACAGGAGTGTCCTAGAGGAGGATAAGACATGTTGTGTCATGTGTATTGGATTCATCAGGACTATGAAGCCTCATGATGCCATGGTGAGAACTAAACCATATACTTCCCAAGTAGTGGGAGTTATGAGCGGTTCATGGCAGAATCTCGATTGGAGGATTGGTCTGTGGAAAATTGAGAGTCACTTCAAATGTTGTAATCTGCTATAGAGGATTAGATATTAATGAAGCTGATCAGGGAAGATAAGTTTTAATAGTGCAACAAAACTTCTATTGGGTTTATGTTAGGGGAAACAATGGGTATAGATGGAAGAATACTCTGGTGTGGTAAAAGCTTATGTATATTGACTTCAAGTGGGAGTATGTTAGGTGTGAAGTTATTATTCATAGTCATTATTCATGACCACTATTCATGCTGATGTAACATGCTGGTGATGTGGCTAGTTAGTGATGTGGTATGGCTCAAGGTGGGTGGTATGGCCCACTGAGCATTTTTCATGTTGAAAAGATGAGGAAAGAGAAATGGGGCACATTTATCCACTTAGTCACATGGGTTATCTTTTATGAAAGTATGTGAGGACATGATGATAGTGGATCTCATGGTCCTATTTAGGCATATACTTGTGGGACACAATTTGTTTGTGGGCTCCTATTAGATGAGGTCAAAAGTTAGGAATCTTTTGACTCATGAAAATGCACATGGGAAAGTGAGGGACAAGGATCATTAAGATAGATTGAGATTACATGTGAAGTGGGGCATAGCACTTTGGAGTACACCGGGAGTAGTCAATGGGGCATCAAGAGATGCCATTCAAAGCTTGACCTGGCACATGGGGAAGACATGGTTTTCTTAAGTTTTATTTCTCCACTTTCCAACACATAATATTATGACACATCATGCTTAATTAAATAAATAATTAGAAATGGTGAGAGATAAAAGGATCTTAGATTGTTTAGGGATTTTTTTTTAGGTGAATGAGGGTATCTTAGTCACTTATGATCTATCATCATAATATGAACTTATCCATGCACATGTGCCACATGTCACCCATAAATCTACATATGTAATTGTAACCCTACCAATAGTATATGTAAACTCATGGTCCTACTACCAAGACCATGTGAATGCTTATGGTAAACTTGTATAATTTGACAAGATCCAAAACTATGTTATAGCTCTTTAATTTTGCTGACATATTTTTTTATTTTTGTCCTAGATGCACTATTTAACCTTTGACTTCCTCAAATGAGTTTAATCTATCCATGTAAAATGTTAAGGGTTTAATTTTTGGGTTTTTGATAGGGAAATCCACTAATTTAATAGAACCCTTAAATTGTAACGAATATGTCAACAAACTAAAAATATAAAAATAATAGACAATGCCATGCGTGTATCTAATATGTGTTCACTATTATGGTTATGTGCTTGATTTGTCAAATGAGCTCACTTGTCTATTTATGGATGATTTAATTCAAAATTTTGTGAAATGAGCATACATGCAAAACTCTAAAAATAAGAAACGTGTGTATAAGCTCTAATTCTAGAATGCAACAAAAAAATCAAACTAACTAAAATCAAACATAAAATAGAAACCTAGACTTCAATGATAAAGTAGCAAATGAAAGAAGCTAATTAAACACACTCTTAAAAAATCAAAGTCAAATAAGCCTCTCCATTGTGATTGAACGTGATTTACTCTTCAAATGCTATGAATGTGGATGCTCAACTCTTATTCAAATAAAAAGTAATTGGGCAACATTTTAGTATGAAAATGTATTTTTATGGCTTGGATTCACTTGAAATTTTGATATCACTTCGTTAGCATAAATGCAAATGATGACAATGATGGATCTCATGTAAATTTATAATTTTATGGGAGGTTGATTAGATAGCTGAGAATTATTTGAATTTGTTGAATTATAAAAATAATCAACAATAGAGAATTCATCTTCATCCATGAGGATGATGACCAACTCTATGGGTGATGAATAGTGCATCTACTTCAAGGATGGCATATTTTCTCCTCTCTTAGTTATTTCTCATATTATTCTCTCTATGTTATAATTTCATAAATACGCATGAGCTCTCCATTGTAACTCATCCAGTTAGTGGATCCATGCAAGTTTGTGCTTACATGATTGGATGCTGGATCTTGGAGGCTATGTTATGTTTGGTTCACAACTTGAATGCTTCAAGAATAAGCATTTAGTGCTTGGTTGTTAGCATTATAAGTATTTGTTAGAGGATCTATGTAAAATATATTAATGTCATTAATATGAAGTTTATAAGTTGTCATTTTCCCCTAGATTTTTTCTTTCACATTACAAGGTTTTCCACATAATCTCGTGTAATGTGTTCCCTCTTATTTCTTATTTTGTAGTTTGTTTTTACACATTATTTACTTGCATAGTAGGATATAACTTATTGATATTAACATGTAGTATCAAATATATTTTATTCCTAACAATCAGTATCAGAGCTTTGGTTATGAAGCTAACAATTGGTACTAGAGGCTTGGTAAAATCTTCATGTGTGAGTGTTTTTTGTTGTTGATTGGTTTATGCAAGTGGAATTTATTGTGATAAGAGGAATGATGAAGTTCAAGAGTGGAATAAAAATTTCACACTAACCAATTGTTAGGAATAAAATCTCTAATACCAATTTTTAGGAATAAAAGCTTTGATACTACATGTTAAAATCAATAATCTATATCCTAAAATATAAGTAAATAATGCGAAGTAAAATAAACTACAAAATAAGAGACAAAAGGGAAACACATTACACAAAGATTACGTGGAAGCCCTAAAATGTGCAAGGAATAACCATGTGGTAAATGTAAACTTATATGCTTCATATTAACAACACTAATCTCCTCTACACAACTCTTCCAGCAACTCCTTACAGTGATAATAACCAAGCACTCAATACTTACTCTTGAAACATTTAGGTTGTGAACCAAACATAACATAGCCTCCAGGCTCCAACCTCCAAGTATTTAAGCTTAAGCTTGCATGGATCCTCTAATATGGTGAATTACAAAGGAAGAGCTTTGTGCTTATATAATATTTACAACACAGAAGAGAGAGGGGAGAGAGAATGCAATAATGACACCAAAAAATGTGCCACACTTGGGTGAATAATGATATTTAATAGTGGTGGTTGTCCTCATGTGCTAAAAGTCTTCAAAGCATCTTCACTTTAGATAAGAACATGTGTCACCTCCATGTGGCTCAAAAACCATTATCCCCCACTCCTCATGTGAGGACAATCTAAAATAACAACCTTCTTGTCTTCATGCTCAAAGGGCCAACAAAGTAGATCCACTACTTTAGACAAAATCCATCCACCTCCATGTGATTCCAAATATGGCATCTCACTCACACATGTGAGGTCAATCAACAACAATGGTATTCTATCTTCTTATTTCCATGTGCACACAAAATTTACAAGGTGTTATAATCACCTTTTATCTTTCTCCAGACCTGTGGAATCTTGGAGCCACCACATATGGTGCCCCACACTTGACCTATTGAATTTTATAGCTCAAGACAATAGCCATGTGAATACCAAAGACAAACCCATGTGCCTTAGTGGAGTGTTATGCCCCACGCCCATCACTCAAATTGATCACATGTGAGAAACCTTCCATGGGCCCTATTGGCCATTTAGGGCCCACATACCAAAATTTTGCCCAAGTGTGAGAAGATGGACATTTAAGAAAAAATAACAAGTTCTGAACAACTTCAGGCTTCCAGGAGCAGACAACAAACAACTTTGGGTTCTTGGAAGGAGAAGGCTTCAGGGTTTAACAAGTAAAAGACTTCAAGATTTCTCTCAGAAGACTTCGGTTTTGTCAAGCAGGAAGATTTTAGGTTTGTGAAGGTGCACTACTTATTTCACTTTATGAGTTGCAAGTAATGATAAGTCCAAAGTAAGTAAGTAGTGGGGCTTAGAAATCTCAATTTGGTCTAGGCAGTGTATTTTAGGTTCTCCAAGGAGCACTACTTAATTACTTTATGAGTTGTGATCAGTTAGAAACCTGAAATAAGTAATGAGACATCAAAAACCCGATTCGATCTTAGAAGTGCTTCTCGGGTTCTCAAAAAGACAAGTCCTCTCCAAGTGAATCCAAAGGGCCAATCAGTCAAGGATAAGTGCCACAAGCACATCCAATAAGCTCAACAGATCAACGGACAACAAGGACTTCTCCTTTCATCTATGGTATGTAAAGTGGTTAAACAAAGAATAGATGCATCTAGGTGGAGCAGTGAATATGCAAAAAATTGACCTGAAGAGTCCAATTTTTAATAAAGAACACACCGACACTTAAATTAAAGGGTTGAATCACTTACAGTTGGTAGGGACATGTAGCTACCACAGGCATGGCTCTATCAATTTCAATAGGAGACTTGAATGTGTGAGGGGCTCGAGCAACTTGGTGGTGGTCTTGGGCAATTACCTCATAGTCAAAGTAGTTACATGCTTTGAATAAAAAGAACTCAAAGACAACAAGGAATAGTCTCAGTCATTGGAAACTGGTGACTTCTCTCCTTTCTCCATCACTAGAAGTTCTTTCTCTTCTCTCTCTTCTTCTCTATATATATCTCATGATTTGATATTGTAATGGTTCCCAATTTTTAGATGTTTTCAATCTTCCTGGGAGATGGGACGCTATGAGAGATATCAAAAGATATGTTCAGTTGCTTAGGCTTGACCCTGCCAAGCATTTCTAATAACCACCTTTTATGCAATAAATAATTTTTCTTTGCCTGTCTCTTGCCTAGGAATTATGTCTGTTGAGATGCATACTATGGCATCACATGAAAGAGAGTCTTCCTCATGCATGGTCCTCCTTTGTGACCTTGTTTAAGGATTTTTCGATGTTATTTGTGGGTCTAGTTGAGTGTTCTTTTTGCTGTTAATGTGAACTTGCAGTGAGTCTTAGAACTCCTATCCATTTGTATTCATTGCTTCCCTGAACCTCCTCCATGAAATATTTATGCAACTAGCTTGATCTTGAGGTTGTGTAATCCATTATTTTCCTCTATAGAATTAGTGTGGGTTCAACCTTATGGGAGTTTCCCATTTTAAATTGGTGCATCAACTGGTTAGCCTTCTTAAGAGCCTTTTTTTCCCCTTCCAACCCTTTTCCCCATGAAGTTTTATTTCAGCAATAGTTTAGGTGATCCACCAAGAGGGACTAGACTCTTTAAAAATCCTAGAGGGTCAACCTCACCACCCACATCCTGAGGTTGTTCCCATGCTTATGGATGGAAGTGGGAGAGCCTGAAAAACTCTCCCACAAGGGTGAAATTTCTAGCTTTAACAATTATGGCATGTCTGGTGGGACTAAGGTCCAAAGTAGTGAAAGGATTTTTGATGTTTTTCTTTTACATATCAGACTTTGGAGGCATTCATCAAACATCCATGGTGACTCCAAGAATCTATCCACTGGATTAAGTAGCCCAAGTGCCTAATCATCATTATTTGCTTTTGAAAGTAAGTATTAGTGCCATCAGTGACTCCAAATCAAATCCCCTAGTTATGAGTAGACCAGGGTGGTCTCTTTGAAGTTTTAATCAACTCCTACTTGAATTATGAGGCTAACATGAATAGCTATGGTGAATATTCCTATTATTCACCTCCTTATCAACAACCCCAGTATGATCTTCATGATCCATATGAGCTTGATCAGCCCTACCAATATTTCTATCAAGGCTATGATGAACCTCGATAGGTTCCTCATGATCCATTTATGTAAGAATATTTCCATGATCCCCTTATGAACAAGCCCATCAAAATATTGCTCCTCATTAGCCCTATCATGAGCCATATTTACCAACACTTAGGCAAACTTTAGTGAGCCTTGACAAGCATGCACTAGAGTTGTGCTCACGAAAGTGTTATGGCCAAATTGTCCCTACTCACTAAATCCATTATGTGAGGGATTCATTACATCAAATAAAAGAATAATGGGCACCTATTGAGAGAGCAAATTAGACCAACCTCACTGGTGACATGATGGACATATGTGGTTACATTTAGAGCATTGAGAACAAACTGAAAGGACTTGAGGAATAATAGGGCTAGCCTCACCAACCTTTTGTGCCTATATATGCACCTCCACATCCTTCTTATGTGTCGTTCATTCCTCCTTAAGAGGCCATTTCAAGTACTCCTTTGAATCTTCAATGTTCATCATATGTTTCATAGTCTTTTCTTGCTTGGAAATCCATCCAAGGGGGCTGTCAAAAAAATGAAGTGCTTACTGTAGAACAACCTATTTTTTGGGTCCAAGACTTATCCCTCTTTAGGATTCATCTTGTGTTCCTGACCACCTTAAGGAGGATCTATTTCAAGAGAACATAGCAAATCAAATCAGAGAGTTAGATCTGAAGGCAAGGAAAGAAGAAGAAAGGTAGAATCAACAAATGAAAGCAGAACCACTACCTTTCCCATCTTGGAGCCAAGTCACACAACCAGGTAAATCCAAGGTCGTTCAACCCCCATCCCTCCCTCCTCAAGAGCCTCTAGCTTTTCCATCTTGGAAATCCATTTAGAGCAGTGGGTCGAAGGAGGAGGTGGTGTTTCTTGAAATCAGACAAGAAACCTTATAGCCTCCATTCCTTTCCCCTCAAAAGCCTAGAGCCTTTCTTTAATGGAGATCCATTCAAGAAACAAAGAATCAAGAAGAGGAGGTGAGGGTGATCCAAGTAGAGCAGCTTCAGGAACAAAATCAGGAACCTATGGTAGCTTCCACGAACCTTTCTCACCTTGTTGAGCATTTTCAAGAGCCTATGATGCCACTCTTTGAGAAATAGCCTCTCCTCTATGAGGAAAACCAAAGAGATGCATCCAAAGAGGCTGAGGAGGAGGATATCACAAATAAATACAAGCAATAAATCACCATAGGGTCCCCCCTTGGTCTACAAAAGATTAAAGTAGCCTTCTTGAATGAAGGAGAACCTATTGAATATTCTTTTGCAGTTGTGCATGAAGTGGGTTGCACTATTGAGGATGCAAAGCTACCACTTTATGTGGAGAATAAGGGGGTTGAGGTTGTCATTTCCTTGAACGAGCTACCACATGATGAAGAGGATGAGGAAATGAATGAAGTAGATGATTAAACTAATGAAATTATGGAATAGACAAAGGTTCCTAATTAGTTGAGAGACTCATTTGAGGACTTGTTTGAGATCTTGCGAGTTGGTTATGTTCTTCTCCAAGGCAACTATGGTTTGGTTGCAACCAAGGAGAGCATCTTTGTTAAGAAAATCAAAGAGGATAGAGTGGCCAGTCTTCCAACTATATCACCTCAATAATTCATTGAAAATATGGACTTGTTTTAGATATTTAAAATAGGCTATCAACTCCTTGATGAGCTGAAAAAATATGAGATAATGAACAAACCAAAATCTTACTGAGGAGGCTGTAGAAATCAACGAGCTTGAGACCCTCTGGATTCACATAGTTGACCTTTTTGGAGCTACCTTGTTCTCATTGAACATGGTGATGGAGAAGCTGATAGTTGCAATAAAGAAAAAGCATGCATCAAGGCCAAGGGTTAATCAATTGTATGCCTTATTCAATCCCCTATCTCATAACACAAGAAAAGTATCAAACTTTCCTTTTCATCCAGGAGGAAAGGCTACATATACTTTTAGGATGTATATATTAGATTAGTTTTTTTCAAATTCCTCTAAGTGTTGTTTTAGGCACATTTATTTATTATTTTTTTTTGTTTTGCTATAGGCTAGTTTCTTTTCATTTGGTGCCTTGGGCACTTTGTTTTGTATTTTTTTGTGTTGTCCTCATTAATTCAAGAGGGATTTCCAACAAGGGTCAGCCTTGTATCCAGTTTTAGACTAGCACAGTTACAAAAGCAGAGATTCCATGCCCCATGGACTAGACAAGGCAACATGAGCTAGGTTCTCAAGTATAGTAGTATGCTTCCCTGTGAGTCACCAAAAATGTTGGAAATTTATGGCCCACATACCAAAATTTTGCCTAAGTATGAGAAGATGGACATTCAAGCAAAAGTGACAAGTTTAGAAAAACTTGGGATTCCAGGAGTAGACAGCTGACAGCTTTGGATTCTTGGAAAGAGAAGGATTCAGGGTTTAAAAATTAAAAGACCTCAAGAATTTTCTTGGAAGACTTTGGGTTTTTCAAGCAAGAAGACTTCAGGTTTGTGAAGGCATACTACTTATTTCACTTTATAAGTTGTAAGTTATGATAAGTCTGAAGTAAGTAAGTAGTGGGGCTTGGAAAGTCCAATTTGGTCTAGGCAGTGTATTTTGGGTTCTCCAAGGAGCACTACTTAATTACTTCATGACTTGTGAGTAGTCAAAAACCCAAAATAAGGAATGAGACATCAAAACCCTGATTCGGTCTTAGAAGTGCTTCTCGAGTTCTCAAAAAGACAAGTCCTCTCCAAGCAAATCTAAAGGGCCAATCAGTTAAGGACAAGTGGCACAAGTGCATCCAACAAGCTAAACAAATCAACAGATAGCAAAGAATTCTCTTTTCATCTACAACATGCAAAGTGGTTAAATAAAGAATAGACACATCTAGGTGGAGTAGTGAATATGCAAAAAATTGACTGGGAGAGTCTAAGTTGTAGTAAAGAACACATCGAGCCTTAAATTCAAGGGTCGAATTGATTACACTTGGAAGGGACATGTAGCTACCACGGGCATGGCTCTATCAATTATAGCAGGAGACTTGAATGTGTAAGGGGATCAAGCAGCTTGGCGATGGTCTTGCATGGTTATCTCATAGTCAAAGCAGTTACATACTTTGAATAAAAAGAACTCAAGGACAATAAGGAATAGTCTCAATCATTGGAAACTAGTGACTTTTTCTCTCCTTTATCCATCACTATAAGTTCTTCCTCTTCTCTCTCCTCCTCTCTCTATATATCTCATAATTTGTTATTGTAATGGTTCCCAATTTTTAAATGTTTTTTATATTCCTAGAAGATGGGATGCTCTTAGAGATATTGCAAGATATGCTCAGCTTCTTAGGCTCTACCATGCCAAGCATTTGTAAGAACCACCTCTTATGCAATAAAGGATTTTTATTTTCCTATCTCTTGCCTTGGACTTATGTTTGTTGAGTTGCATACTATGGCATCATGTGATGGAGAGTCTTCCTCATCTATGGTCCTCCTTTTTGACCTTGTTTAAGAATTTTTTGATGTTATTTACAGGTCTGGTTGAGTGTTCTTTCCATCATTAATGTGAACTTATAGTGAGTCTTATAACTCTTCTCCATTTGCATTCATTGCTTCCCTGAACCTCCTCCATGAAATATTTATGCAACCAGCTTGCTCTTGAGGTTATGTAATCCAATATTGTCCTCTATAGAATTAGTGTAGGTTTAAGCTTATGGGAGTTTCCCATTTTAGATTGGTGCATCACTTGGTTATCTTTCTTAAGAGATTTTTTCCCCCATTCTAACCCTTTTCCTCATGAAGTTTTATTTTAGCAGTAGTTTAGGTGATCCACTGAGAGGAACTATCCTATTTAAAAATACTAGAGGCTCAACCTCACCACAAGACACCCACATCCTAAGGTTATTATCATGTTTATGGCTGAAAGTGGGAGAGCCTAAAAAAATCTCCCACAAGGGTGCAATTTATAACTATAACAGTTCTAGCATGCCCGAAGGAACTAAGGTCCAAAGTAGTGAAAGGCTTTTTGATGTTATTATTTTACATATCAGCCTTTAGAGGCATTCAACAAACATCCATGATGATTACGAGCATCTATTAGCTTTTTTAATCAACCCAAGTGCCTGATCATCATTATTTACTTTTGAAAGCAAGTATTAGCGCTATTGGCGACTCAAAATCAAAGCTCCTGGTTATGAGTAGACCAAGTTTATATCTTTGAAGTTTTAATCAGCTCCTACTTGACTTATGAGGCTAACATGAACATCTATGGTGAATATTCCTATTATTCACCTCCTTATCAACAACCCCTTATCAACAGCCCCAATATGATCCTTATGATCCATATGAGCTTGATCAGCCCTACCAAGATTTATATCAAGGTTATGATGAACCTCAACAATTTCCTCATGATCCATATATGCAAGAATATTACCTTGATCCCCCTTATAAACAAGCCCATCAAAATACTACTCCTCATTAGCCCTATCATGAGCCATCTATACCAACACCTAGGCAAACATTAATGAGCCTTGACAAGCATGCACTAGAGTTGTGCTCACAAAAGTGTTATGGCCAAAATATATGTACTCACTAGATCCATTATGCAGGGATTCATTACAGCAAATGGAATTAGAATGGGCACTTGTTGAGAGAGCAAATTGGAGAAACCTCACTAGTGACATGATGGAGATATGTGGTTACATTCAAACCATTGAGGATAAGATAGAAGGACTTGAGGAACAATAGGGCCAGCCTCGCCAACATTTTGTGCCTACATATGCACCTCCATAGCCTTCTTATGTGTCATTCATTCCTCCTCAAGAGGCCATTTCAAGTACTCCTTTGAGATCATATGTTCTACAGTCTTTTCCTACTTGGAAATCCATCCGAGGGGGTTGTCAAAAAAATGAAGTGCTTGATGTGGAATGGCCTACTTTTTGAGCCCAAGACTTCATCCCTCTTTAGGAGGCCTTTTATGTTCCTGACCACCTTAAAGAGGAGCTATTTCAATAGAATATAACAAAGCAAATCAGAGAGTTGGAGTTGAAGGCAAGGAAAGAATAAGAAAGACATAATCAACAAATGAAAGCATAACCGCTACGTTTACCATCTTGGAGCCAAGTCACGCAGCCAGGTAAATCCAAGGTCATTCAACCCCCATCCCTCCCTCCTTAATAGCCTCTTTCTTTTCCATCTTGGAAATCCATTCAGAGTAGTGGGCTGAAGGAGGAGGTGGTGTTTCTTGAAATCATAAAAGAAACCTTACAACCTCCATTCCTTTCCCCTCAAAATCTTAGAGCCTTTCCTTCATGGAGAGCCATTCAAGAAATAAAGAATCGGGAAGAGGAGGTAAGGGTGATCCAAGTAGAGCAGCTTCAGAAAAAAATTAGGAGCTTATGGTAGATTCCCTAAACCTTTCTCACCTTGTTGAGCACTTTTAAGAGCCTATTATACCACTCTTTGAGAAAGAGCCTCTGCTCTGTGAGGAAAACCAAAGAGATGCTTCCAAAGAGGTTGAGGAGGAGGATATCATGAGCAACTATGAGGAATAAATCACCATAAGGTCCCCCCTTGGTCTTTAAAAGATCAAAGAAACCTTCTTGAATGAAGGAGAACATATTAAATATTCTTTTATAGTTGTACATGAAGTGGGCTACATTGTTGAGGATGTAAAGCTGCCATTTTATGTGGAGAATGAGGGGGTCAAGGCTATCATTTATTTGATCAAGCTACCACATGATGAAGAGGATGAGGAAATGAATAAATTAGTTGATCAAACTAATGAACTTATAGAGCAGCCAAAGGTTCTGAATCAATTGAGAGGCTCATTTGAGGACTTGTTTGAGATCTTGGGAGCTGATTATGTTATTTTCCAAGGCAACTATGGTCTGGTTGCAGCAAAGGAGAGCATCTTTGTCAAGTATATCAAAGGGGATGGAGTGGGTAATATTCCAACTCTACCACCTCAAGAATTCATTACAATATGGACTTGTTTTAGATCTTTGAAATAGGCTATCAGCGCCTTGATGAGCCTAAAAAACATGAGATAATGAACAAACCCAATCTTATTGAGGAGGCCATAGAAATCAAAGAGGTTTACCTAGTTGAATCACCATTTAGGGCTATAGTGAAGGAGCCATTTGAGGAGCTTAAGACCCTTTGGATTCACATAGATGACCTTTTTGGAGCTAGCTAGTTCTCATTGAACATGGTGATAGAGAAGCTGATAGTTGCAATAAAGA
This sequence comes from Torreya grandis, assembly GCA_037957365.1. Taxonomy (NCBI): domain Eukaryota; kingdom Viridiplantae; phylum Streptophyta; class Pinopsida; order Cupressales; family Taxaceae; genus Torreya; species Torreya grandis. The sequence goes on from JARHVA010000020.1 coordinate 6,689,101, forward strand.
AGAAGCAGGCATCAAGGCCAAGGGTCAAGTAGTTGTATGCCTTATTCAATACCCTATCTCATAACACAAGAAAAATATCAAATTTTCCTTTTGATTTAGGAGGAAAGGCTATATATAGTTTTAGGATGTATATATTAGATTAGTTTTGGTCAAATTCCTCCAAGTGTTGTTTAAGGCACATTTGTTTGTTGTTTTTTTGTTTTGTTGTAGGCTAGTTTCTTTTCATTTGGTGCCTTGGGCACTTTGTTTTGTATTATTTTGTTATGTCCTCATTGATTCAAGGAGTTCAAGGAAGGGTCAGCCTTGTATCTAGTTTCAGACCAGCACAATTATAGAAGTAGAGACTCCATGCCCAATGGACTAGATAAGGCAACATGAGCTGGGTTCTCAAGCATAACAGGGATGCTTCCTTGTGAGTTACTAGAAATGTTGGCCATTTATGGCCCACATACCAAAATTTTGCCTAAGTGTGAGAAGATGGACATTTAAGCAAAAGTGACAAGTTCAGAACAACAACATGCTTCCAAAAGTAGACAACAAATAGCTTCGGGTTCTTAGAAGGAGAAGGCTTCAAGATTTAACAAGTAAAAGACTTCGAGCTTTCTCTCAGAAGACTTTGGGTTTGTCAAGCTGGAAGAATTCAAGTTTGTGAAGGTGCACTACTTATTTCACTTTACAAGTTGCAAGTAATGATAAGTCCAAAGTAAGTAGTGGGGCTTGGAAAACCCAATTTGATCTAGGTAGTGTATTTTAGGTTTTCCAAAGAGCACTACTTAATTACTTCATGAGTTGTGAGTAGTTATAAACCTGAAATAAATAATGAGACATCAAAACCTTGATTTAGTCTTAGAAGTGCTTCTTAGGTTCTCAAAAAGACAAGTCCTCTCTAAACAAATGCAAAGGGCCAATCAGTCAAGGATAAGTGGTACAAGTGCATCCAACAAGCTCAACAGATCAATGAATAATAAGGACTTATCCTTTCATCTACAACATGTAAAGTGGTTAATCAAAGAATAGACACATCTAGGTGGAGCAGTGAATATGCAAAAAACTGACTGGGAGATTCCAAGTTGCATTAAAGAACACACTGAGCCTTAAATGCAAGGGTTGAATTGCTTACACTTGGTGGGGACATGTAGCTACCATGAGCATGGATCTGTTAGTTCTAATAGGAGACTTGAATGCATAAGGGGCTCACGTAGCTTGGTGGTGGTCTTGAGCGGTTACCTCATAGTCAAAGCAGTTGCATGCTTTGAATAAAAAGAACTCAAGGATATCAAGGAATAGTCCCGGTCATTGGCAACTGGTGACTTTTCTCCTTTCTCCATCATTGGAAGTTCTTCCTCTTCTCTCTTCTCTTCTCTATATATATCTCATGATTTGTTATTGTAATGGTTCTTAATTTTTAGACATTTTTTATCTTCCTGGGAGACGGGATGCTCTTAAAGATATCACAAGATATGCTCAACTGGTTAGGCTCAACCCTACCAAGCATTTGTAAGAACCACCTCTTATGAAATAAAGGATTTTTCTTTGCCTAACTCTTACCTTAGACTTGTGTCTGTTGAGCTATGTACTATGGAATCGCGTGAAGGAGAGTCTTCCTCATCCATGGTCCTCCTTTCTGACCTTTAAGGATTTTTTGATGTTATTTATAGGTTAGATTTAGTGTTGTTTTCACCATTAATGTGAACTTCTAGTGAGTCTTAGAACTCCTCTCTATTTGTATTCATTGCTTCCCTGAACCTCCTCCATGAAATATTTATGTAACCAACTTGATCTTGAGGTTGTGTAATCTAGTATTGTCCTCTACAAAATTAGTGTGGGTTCAAGTTTATGGGATTTTCCAATTTTAAATTGGTGCATCACTTGGTTAGCCTTCTTAAGGTCCTTTTCCCCCATTCTAACCCTTTTTCCCATGAAGTTTTATTTCAGTAGTAATTTAGGTGATCCACCAAGAGGAACTAGTCTCTTTAAAAATCCTAGAGGCTCAACCTCACCATAAGACAACCACATCTTGAGGTTGTTGCCATGATTATGGCTGGAAGTGGGAGATCCTAAAAAACTCTCCCATAAGCGTGCAATTTCTAGCTATAACAGGCCCTACCATATTGCCAATTATCCACATCACTAACCATCCACATCACCAACATGCCACATCATCATAAATAATGATTGTGAATAGTGATTTGTGAATAGTGACTTCACACCTAACATACTCCCACTTGAAGTCAATATATACACAGGCTTTTACCTCACTTGAGTATTCTGCAACCAATTGTCCATCTATGCTCAAAACTGCAATAACACAAACCCAATAGAAGTTTTGTTGCACTACTAAAACTTCCATGTCCTGACCAACTTTGTCAACATCTACTCCTCCATAGTAGATTATAGTAACTAAAGTATTCTTCACTTCTCCACAACATAGACCAATCCTCCTATTGGGATTCTGCCATGAACTACTCACAACTCCCACTTCTTGATAATATCTAGTTTAGTGCTTGTTGACCAAATTTTGCCTGCAGGTAAAATCTTTGGTCCCCTTCGTCCCTTGATGTTCATGCCAGTTATATTGCAGGTTGTTCAGGATCAACATTCTCCGTTTCATGGCCTGGTTCATTTTCAAGTTCAATTTCTTAGTGCAAGGTTTAATTTCTAGTTCGGTTTCTTGGTTCAATAATGATTGAACTGAACCTTCGAACCAAATTTTGTGGTTCAACGGGCTTGGTTCAAGTTCAAAGGGTCCATTGTTCAGTTCAAGTATCCAAATGAAAACACATCGAACCTTCATACTTTTGAACCGTTGAACCATTTTTGGTTCAACGGACGTGGTTAAATGTACTTGGTTCGATGGGTTCAGTTCAGTAGCTTGGTTCAAAGCGTCGGGTGTGGCTTTAGAAATTTGGCGCGCTTGGTTGAACCCTTGAACCATTTTTGGTTCAACAGCCCGGTTCAAAGGTATGCTCCAAGCCGGAAGAGCAGTCAACAGTTCAAAGTGCCCTTGAAGGGCGGACACTCCAAGGACTTTTCAAAGGGACAGTTGCTGGAAAATTTTCAAGACAGAAGAAGTGCCGAGAGGATGCCACGTGGACCCGATGACATTTAGCAGGACCCAATGACGTCCTGGTGGACGTCAAATTTTGCAGAACAGTTTAGCCGTTGGATCTCAAGCGATGACGCTCTAAAATCCATCAATTTCAAGAGAATGAAATATCTGTTGGTTTTCAAAGCTCGATGGCCGGATGAGCATCAAATTTAGCAGAATAAAATGGCCTTTGTTTCCAGCCAAGAAAGTATTGCCAAGAAGTCCAGAATGCAGCAACCTGCCGAAAGTTCATTCCTGAGAGGCCGAACGGGTTAGATAGAGACAAATTCGATAAAGGACAAGAGGACATACGCAGAATGAGCAAACAGTTAAGTCCAAGTGATGCCAATTTGAATAAGAGACTCCAGTAGGTGAAATAGTGCCAGCGAATTGACCATGAGAAGATGCAGCAGCTAAGAAATGTAACCAGTTTTTTCATTTTACATTTAATGGGTGGACAAACTGCGTTTTGCCATTAAAAATGCAAACTTTGAGCAAGTAGAGCACATGGCTCATTAATATTTTGAGCGGCTTGTTTCTTTTCATGAACAATCATTTGTAAAAAGAGTGCCAAATGAGCCTCTTGGACTTTCCATATATATTTGATACTTGTCATTTTGTAATCTATCTTTTTACAATTTTTGTAAGGCGCAACCCTACTAAAATTTGTACCTGAATCTATAAAGACTTTTTTACCTCTTCGTGGACGTATTTTGTGTATGTTCTGAGTGTTTGAGTTGTGTCTAGTCATTGTCTTTTGCTGCTCTCACAGGTTCAGCACCAACACACCAGTTATCCACAAGGCGCCATTATCTGCAGCGACAGGAGAAGAGTTCCATTTGGAGATATAGAACAGAAGAAGTCATTTACAGTATGTGTTTCGCAACATCTTGGTGAGTCCCTATTCCTATGTTTTCATAAGAACCTCCCTGCCATTTTCTTGTAGCCTGGTTTCCCTACCGAGTCTGAGTGTATGTTTGTTGTCTTTGTTGATTCTGAGAGTAGGTGTGAGAAGGTCACCTTGTTTTGGTATATCACCTCCTTAGAGTAGTTTGTTTTTCCTGTATTTTTCTTCCCTTTTCATCCCCCCCAAGTTTATATAACTATATATATATATATATATATATATATCTATACCTGTATTAGCACTCGCTGAAACAAACAAGATACACCAGAGGGAACTAGCCCTTACCTAGAGACTCTCCTCTCCTGCTTCGCCGTCCCACATGTGAGAGAGGAGTTTCCATGTTGTGAGGAGAGGGCAGGAACTTGTTTTCCTGCCACTGGGTGCACTTTCCAGCTGTCAATAGTGTTGACCATGGCATCACAAGCTTCTTACTCATGATGAATCCAATACATAGGACAACAACATGTCTTCTCTTCCTCTAGGACACTCTTGGGAAGACAACTCAAAATGCAAGAAGTCGGGTACTTCCTTGCTTTCCCATCATTATGCATCTCCATATTTGGTTTGCTCCTCCTATCACCTTCATCATGTCTTAGTCACTGATCCATAAAAATAGTGATCATGTTGGGGTATGCATCCAACATGTCAATAACACATATCAACAACTTTTGCTAAACATTTTGGCTTTGTATGAAGATACTGAATATCTTGTACTCCCTCATCACATCTACCAAAAACCTGTACAATGACTTCTTCAAAATGCAAACCAACAACTCTTTGCCTCATCCTTGTATCTGTACTAATCATGCTGATACAACTCCTTGAACAACAACAATTGCATGTAGCACTCTTGATAGTAGTGAGGAGAAAAGATATCATAGAAGTCAAAACTAGACTTCTCCACATATCCTTCAAATCTATCAACATGGCACAAGTTTATTGGACCAATCACAAATCTTAAGAAGTCATGGTTCTGCTCGATGCATCACTACACCTACCAAGTTTTTGAGCTTGCATTTGAAATATAACTTGCTCTATTGAATGTTACCGAAACACCAACTTATTTGAATCTAATATTATTACATGCATCGGTCTACCTGGCCAACACCACAACCATATACATAACACTCCATCACCCTGAGTTATATGGTCAACACTAACCTTCTCCTTCCAGAAACACCAGGTCTCAGTTGTTCTTCTACATGTAGCCTTAAGCTACCAATCATGCCAAACATGACACAAGTGGACCAATCATAGCTCTAGGAAAGTCATCACACTACTCAGTGCACTAATGCACCTATCGAGTTTTCAAGCCTAAAAAATGTATCCAAAATCCATCACTATTCTACCCCATGTCCAAACACACAACCTTCTCCTTTTGAGAACACTAGGTCTCACTTGATCATCTACATCTTCATCTTCCTCATCTTTAACTACTTCAAAATATATACAACTTCAGGTTTATTTGTATCTCCTTTCTTTTCATAGTTTTTTGTCTTCAACATCTCGAGTAACAACTGTGGTTAGTAGGATACCACTGCATACACCCCTTTATTTATTGCCAAGAACCAAAACAAGGTCATGTCTTGTCTTCAACCTCTTCCAAAGAAGACTAGCTTGCTCCTGAAACTATACAATTACTTCATATTCAACATGAACATTGTGTAATCTATTGACTTGTCTAATAAAGCTTTTTTAACTTTCTCCTCCATCTACAAGCTTCTCCTCAAAAACATGAAGAGAACAAGATCTTCAGCAAGATATCCTATACCTTGTTCCACAAAGAGATACTTGCCAATAAAACTTTTTTTTTCTTCCATTCTTGAAATTGGTCTCTCCTCCTGTCATAGTAGCTTCAACTTGCACAAAACCAACCAACAACAGAAAACACTTATAAACATAATTTAACTAATATTATATAATTTTGACCAGACTTGATAGAATATTAATTAATACAAATGGTCACAAAATAATTAAATATATAGTTTAACTAGATAAATAATTTTTAATAACTCAGATCCATGAAAATTAAAGTGCATAGTCTATATTCACTTAACAATTAAAAATCCCTTGGGATCTCAATATCCTACCACTTGGAAAATTATCGTTAACCTATGACTCAAGAGTAAAGGTGCACAACCAAAATTCTATGTCTTTTGGAGCCCTTAGATCCCACCATGTGTCATCATTTTAGAAGCCCTGGACCTTTTACAAAAAAGTATAAGTGCAACATTCATGAAAAATCTATTGACCTCCTAAGTACCTGATGATCATCTGTAGACATTCAATTCCTATCACTATTGTGCTAAAATTGTCAATCTAAGCAATATTTTATGACAATGCACAATTTGGATATAAATCACTAAAAATGCACTAAATGGTTCAAACTTGTCACGTACAGGTGCTGATTTAGGCTAATGTATCCCTGAATGGGGCAATGTATTTTATGTGATTATTAGCTTTTCTCTAATCACTTCGAGTCAAATTGTGACCATGTAAAATGACATTCTGGACCACTGATTTTTTCTAATTTAGAAGCACATGACATGTGCATGTGTTATTTTACATCCACAATGTGCTAAATGAGATGTTGTTTTGTATACAACTAACACCTTCTAATTATACTCCAATCAAATTATGGCTTGGTAAATTAACATTTCGATTGATTTGATTAAATAAACAACCAATTTGCAAAGAATTGCAAAAAATTAATTAAACCCACTTAATCAAATTAAACCAAATCAAGAGCTTAAGCGAAAAATGCAAGGAAGTTATTAAAGATTTATTAAATATAAATTCATTATTCAATTCTACATCACCCTATGACATCATTAGTGGGGTGGCATCCACAAGCCATAAATGAAACAAATATCTGGTTTAAGCCCTCCTATGCCTCATTAATACCACTTTCTTCCAAATATTAATGGGGATATTTATGGATTGAGCCTCCAAAATTGAATTGATTCATGGCCACACATTTTGATCTCAAGATGGATGGTCATGATTGATTTTGATCATTTCTAAAAATCTATAAATATAAGGGTCCTCACTCATTCCTGTAAGATATTTTTGTGTAATGTTATTATGTGGAATCTGTGATATAATAGCTTCAATTATTGGCACACATTGATCAAATTCATGAGCCTAATTTATTGGTGCATTGAGAGATGATGGAGGAGCAAGCCACTCATCATTGACAAAGACTTGGAGCACCAAATCAAGGGAAAATCACATTTTTGAGCTGCACTTGGAGGATGGATGCTCTTGGGAAGGTGTGATGGTTGTATTCTTCCTTTCAATAACTCTTAGATTTCATTTGAAAACCCCATGAGGGAGTTAGCATAGTATGTTATGTCCTTTATGCTTATTTTGAGTTTTCACTACTAATACATGGACTAACTTTCTTTGAATTCTTACTCTACACCATCCATGTGGCATCATCTCGTTAATTGAGATTTACATAAAGCATAGAGTGAAGGTCAAAGTGCCAAATATTCAGAGCCTCAATATCATGCCATGTGGTAACATTGCATAGATCTATAGGCTCAAAAAAAGAAAATACACAATCAATAGTTAGAAACTTTCAAAGCCCTGAAATCATGCCACATGGTAGCATCTCGTTACTTGGAGCCACATAGACAAAATACATAGTCAATAATTAAAATCCCCCCTGACCTCCCAATTCATGCCAAGTGGTAAGATCTCATTGATTCATGGATGTTAGAGTAGGTTATTTACCTACCTTAGCTCATGTTTACTAGGTGCATTATTTAACAATATTTGTTTTTCCCGTTGTGTATTTATCCCACATTGGTTAGGATGCTTTACTTATTGATCTTATTTACATATATATGCAAGGCTCACTCACTATATTAGACAGGTTTTGAAGCTCTGACACAAGATCTTAGGCAAAGCTATTAAGCAAAGCCATAAGCTAAGCTTATGGAAGAAGTAATATGGAGATATATGATATTGTTATTTGTTTTTTGCATTTTCTTATCATGTGATGTTTTGTTTTTATTACCTATGATCCTTGTGGCTTAGAATGACCTAGTCTTAGTTCCTTTCATGGTATCAGAGTAGGAGGTGTTACAGGCATCCATTTGGAGTTTGTAGTAAGGGCTTGTGATCATTCCATAGATCTTCTTATTTTCATAGATATTCTTATTTCCATAGATATTATTGCCATACTAAGTATGCTCTTCTATTGCATCCTCTTTAGGTGGTCCTAAGAATTAGAAAGATGTGCAAAAATTTCTAGTGAGTAGATTTTGGAGGCTTTGCAAATTGTTTTGTTTCTATCTTCTTACAGGTCAAAGTATACCTGGTTGGGGAAGAAACTCATAAGTAGTTGTGTCATTGTTGGATTTTCATCCTCGACATTCATGGTTTGCATCTTCATTATCAATTTGTGTCCTTGTTGTGGACATTATTTTCCAGTTGGGTTCTTTCACCTTATGGCGTCGATATGTGCAGTTTGCTCTCATAGAGGCATTTTTAGTGAGTTGGTTGCTCCTCTTCTACCATATAAAAATGACTAGTTTTTTAATAATTGCTCTTGATCTGTTATGAATTATGCCAACTTTTTTCTTAATTTTGTGCGTCTTGATTTCAGATTTCTAGATCATTTTTAAATTCTTAATTTTATTTAGCGATGAAAAAGTTATGGCAATTTTGATAATAATAATTTTTTATTTTTCTTAAGTGGAAAATAGGCTACTTTTTTATTTTTTGGCCTTTAAGTGGAATTGCTTTTCCATTAAAGTGCACATAAGGGTGTAAGGAAGGATTTTTTGAGTCTTTGTAATTCTCCACGGTTCAATTCCAGTTCCAACGAGTGGCTGGAAGGCTATGTCTACTATCTTTTTCCTTAGATCATTTAATATTTCTTTGGTGCCATGTTTACTTGTTTGACCCTTTTAATGATGAGAAACTTGTAAAATATATAACTTTTGAACTGTATCTCGCAATCGAGTTCCATTTTTTTCAAAAGCATAATTTTTTTATTCTCCATCCATTGAGGTCATTTATCTTGTAAATGTTAAGCACGAAATATACTGAGAGGGGGGGGTGAATCAGTATATTATATATCTTTTACTTAATTTGACTTATTTTCTTTAACTGCTTAATCACACATTCAAGATATGCAATAAAACTAAAACAATAATATGCACCACATAAGAGAGAGAGAGAGAGAGAGAGAGAGAGAGAGAGAGAGAGAGAGAGAGAGAGAGAGAGAGAGAGAGAGAGAGAGAGAGAGAGAGAGAGAGAGAGAGAGAGAGAGAGAGAGAGAGCAAATTTTTACGTGGAAACCCAAAGTGGGATAAACCACGGAGAACAATCTCAAGTATATGAATGAGCACCAACTCAAATTACAAAGTTTTCAAGCACCAACTTGCAGGGGCACCAACCCCTTTTTCAAGCACCAACACAACAACTATTTGTGAGAACCAACCCACGGAAGCACCAACCCCTTGCAAAGATTTGTGAGCACCAACCCCTCTTGTGTATAAAACACAACTATCTCTCAATGTTGCTTACTCAACAAATGATAAAACTCTACAATATCTCCAGCTTTTCTCTCTTTGAAAACAAATACAAACCATGCACTCTCTTCATTTACAAATGGCTTCTCAAGCCTTTATTTATAGCTTTTCAAATGACCTTTGGCATTCACCCTTTGTGACCCTTTAATCCTCAATGGTGCCAAACTTACATGACCCTTTGTATCCTTGCATTTGAAAAGTCATATGGTGACTCTTCATAAGCAAAAACGTCCTTTCCTTTTTTGTCTTTATCTTGGTGACTTTTCATATTCCTCAAAGTGTCCTTTCATGGAAAAATGTGCAATACCCTCTTTATCACATGGTGACTCTTGGAATTTCTCAAGATGACTCTTTATGAGAAAATAAGTCCCATTCCTCTTTTGTCTTTACCCTGTGACTCTTTGACTTCTTCATGGGCTCTCTTTTGAATTATATGCAACCAAAAATATATTCATTAATATTAAATAAATATTAACACACATTATACAAGATATGAATATTAAAAACACCATTAAATGTAATGGGACCTCTATCACCAATAATGCTAGACCTTTGGCATCAGTGAAAATATTTCCAATAGTAAAACACACTCAATTATAAAGTGTCAAATTTTGGGGGCAGGGGGGGGGGGGGGGGGGGGGGGGGGGGAAGGGCCGGGCAATCTTTCTTCTTCCTAACTTATTTTTTGTATTTAGACAATGGAGCCCCTCAACACCTCAAATTACAATAATTAGAAAATAAAAATAAAGATACACCTTCAATTGAAAGGCATTTGGAGAATGGTACTTGGTGACCTTCCCAACTTCACAGATGCAAAAGATATTGCCTAGATTGTATCTATGCAAGATGAGGCTTTTCAATTGATTCAACTTCATATTTCATATAGTTTGCAGTGCTATGTTACATGTGCCACATCACCAAAGAAATCTTGGGATGCTATTGTAGCCTTATTTGAGAAGGATACTGAGTCTTCTAGGTCTTTTGCACCCTCTTTTACTCTACCTCCTTCTGTTTCACTTCCCTCTCTTCATGTTAGTGAGAATTTCTATTTTGATGATGACGTTGATATTGTTCAAGATTTGAGTCTTGACAATGATATAAGCAATGTACTATTGGCACTTCGTTCTTCTCATCTTGATAGTGAAGTTTTCTCTTATGATAATGTATTCTCTCCTCTTACTACAGTTTCTTGTGATGACACATTCTTAATAGACATTGCTCTTCTTTTCTTTGAGCCACCTCTATGGGATCAGTTTCTATCAGAATTGGATGTCTATTTGCAAAACCTACCTTTGTTTCTATGTAGGATGTTGAGCCACCACAAATTATCACTTTGGAGGACTCTACTAGTTCCAATGAGATTACACTTGTTAAGTGTTGATGCGATAGATTTCATCCTCTAAAGGAAGGCTCAACTCTCTTCATCCATGCGACACAATGAAGACATCCCTCTTGCTGTGGGTGGAAAATGTGAGGGATGAATCTCTAGATTAGGGGCAAGCTCCCCTTGATGCACCTTGAGGCCCTGGATTTCCTACTGTTAACAATGGGGGGATGAAAAGGGAGAGAAATACTACAAATTAAAACCTAAACTAAAGTGTTAATGCACCAAAATGGTTGGTCTACTCAGCTTTGATATACACTTTACACCAAGACAAGCTAACATACACTATCATTCAAGATGAGAAACTCTCCTACATCAATATTTCAATAGGGGGCCCTATGGAGATATATGGAGGAAGAACTACAAGAGGTGTTCTAAGACACACTGTGACAGCCTATTCACATGCACCTATACTCTGCTATGGACACTTCTTGTTGACCTACAAGAAAGAGCTCACAATACACTAGATATGCTGGATTCAAACTGTGAAAGCATGAAAGAAAATGACTTGACACAAGATCAAAACAATGGACATATGCAAAAGTGTAAACCCAAATGGAGGTAAAATGCTTGTCTTGATTCAAGGTAAATTCTTACAGGGCTTCACCATACAAGTTGAGAGAGATTTTTTTTCTCAAATGAGAAATTACAATATATAAAGGGTGGAAACAAGATGCTCATAAATCAAGGAATGGAGACCCATGCTGAGTTAAAGACTGTTGAGACAAGAGACCATGCTGCTACCATATCCTTAAAACTGCGTATGGGAGAGCCATGCTGGAGATGTCCAAACCATCGCTTCTATTGTCATTTGGTTGCAAAAGCATGGGAAACTCATTCCAACAACTAACAAGGCCATTCCAAGTTATTGTATCTGACTATGCTTTCTTTAATGCCTAGGTGTGACTTGGTTGCACATTAATGGTTTGGCATGAAAATAATGGATGTTGATCTCTATAGTTTAAAAAATAATCTATTTATTGGTTTTCGATAAATATATTCTACCTAAATGTATTAACTCCTTCTACTGAGTTGTCTATGCCACTTGTCTTGGTTTGAGTGGTCATTGATTTTGTCCTTTATCTTTGTCAGTAGCTAGAATTATTTCAAGTTTTGTCTTTTTCACTTTGTCTTTACTCGTGTTTTGACTCTTTCTTTTGATTTCTCTTTTCCTAATTTCCTCTTGGCTTGTCTTTACTTATCGAGCCTTCGGGCTCTCAACGGTATTCTACTCCTTTTCGGGCCTTTGCTTTGTCTCTTTTCCATCGAGTTTTTTACTTTCGCTTGTTTTTTCCTCTTTGCTTCCTCCTTTCTATCTCTTCCTTGCCTTTGTCTTTACTCGCTCTTCACTTTGGCTCCTTCCTGTTTGTCTCTTCATTCCTTTATATCCTCCTTGCCTTTACTTTACTCACTCTTTACTTGCGATGGGATTTTCCTTGTAAAAGTCCTTTGGCTAAAATGATAAAAGGATTTCCTTTGAACATTTTATCTGAAGGAAATCATCCTTTGGCTTTCATCCCTTGCACTGTCGGCCCTCGAGATATTGTTCAGGTGTCCTTTAGACAAAATGTCCAAATTTTGTCTGAAGGAAATCATCCTCTATCTTGGCTCACTTCTTTGTTTGGCTTCATTCTGGCTTTTGGTAACTGTCAATTCCTTTGGACATTTGTCTGAAGGAATTCTTCCTTTAAGTCGGCCTTTTTTCTCGAAGGGCCTTCTTTCCTTCAAACAAAATGTTCGAAGGATATCTCTTTTGGCACTGGATTTTCTCGAAGGGCAAGTGCCCTTCAGGATTTTTGTCTTTGTCCTTGCTTCCTCTTGGTGCCCTCTGCAAGGGCCATCTAAGCTTTGAAGTTACCCTTCAAACTTTTGAAAAAGGTCTAATTTGTTCATTGCTTTCCCCCCGTAAGGGCTCCTTAGCCTCCAAATTGCCTTTTGAGGAAGTTAAAAGGGTCTCGTTTCTTGCCTAGGTGCCCTCCACAATGACACTTTGAGTCCAAAGTTACCTTTTAGAAGAATTCTAAAGGTCCCATTCACTGCCTAAGTACCCTCCACAAGGGCACATACCCTTCGAGAATCTTGCAAATGACCATTCGAAAAAGTGAAGAAGTCCTCTTTCTTTGCCTGAGTTCCCTTCGAAAAGACACCTACCCTTTGAACTTTATATAATGACCCTTTGACTTTTCCACTTGGTCTATTTTGCTGAAGAAAAATCCTCTGAAGTAATTCACTTGCCTTTTGAAGCATCCAAGACCAAATCGGGTTCTTCTGGTTTGTCAACTCATAAAGTTTTCTAGTCAAGGCACTTTGTAAACTCGATTCCTTCTTGATAGACTGACTTAGACTTCCTGCAAGCTTCCACTTCAAGTTTCATGTTGAATCTTGCTTATAAGACAAATGAGTAAAGCCATTTGGAAAACCCAATTTGGTATAGCAAGACCAAATCGGGGTTTGCAAGTGGCTTGACTTATGAATTTTTACAAGTGGTATGCAAAACCCAGAATGCACTACGGAGACTCAATCGGGTTTGTCCAACAGCTTGACTTATGAAGTTTTTACAAGTAAAGTTGTTTGGAAAACCCAATTTGGTCTGGCAAGACCAAATCATGTTTTACAAGTAACTTAACTTATAAACCTTTCACGAGTAAAGTAACCCGACAAACTTGAAATGCACTCGGTAAGCAAAATAGGAAAACACTTGGTTTTTTCATGCAAAATGGTCTAATAGAGAACATTTTGCACAAGGTAGCTGAGGGATGAACTAGCTAGAACATGGATTGAATGACTCTTGTAAAGAAAAAAGAGGGGGTGCCCAATTTTGCCTTGTAGGACCAAAAATTGGTCAACATTAAGCATTACGCTCCACTTCCCATGGATATTCTTTCAATGAATGTTTCATGTCTTTTTTTTTATCAGTTCATTTTCGTGGCATTACATCCTATTTTTGTGCAGGATCTTATCAGACCTATGCCACACTTCATATTTGGACGTGATTTAGAGATCTTTGTACTGCTGCCTCCTTCATCTTCTGTTGTGGAGTGGGCATACTTCCAGTACACCATTCATGTTATTCCTTTGTCAAAAGGAAGAAACATAATTTGATGTGGATGAAGCTTCTATAGTCTTCTAGCTGAGTATCTCGACATTGACGATGATCATCTTGTGAGCCTGACATGAGTATAGATAGCTTCAGTATTGATGATAATTATCCTTGGGGGATTCTATATGAATTCATTCCTTCCTTATTTTACATTATTTTGGAGGGGAGTTTTGTGTCATGTGGGTTTTCTCTCTCCACTTTATGGATATATTATACATGAGTACTTGATCAGGTCTTGTTTTTGGGACTCATACTATGGATATGCCACTTTATTTTTTGGCTATTTTTAGTCCTTAGCTTCACTTGAGGGCAGGAGGCTGGCAGGTTGTTAGAATAGGTTATTTACCTACCTTAGCTCATATTTACTAGATGCACTATTTAACACTATTTGCTTTTCTCAGTATGGATTTATCCCACATTGATTAGGATGCTTTACTTTTTGATCTTCCTTGCATATACATGCAAGGCTCTCTCATTGTATTAGACAAGTTTTGAAGCTCCGAAAAAAGCTTTGAAGCAAGCTCTTAGACAAAGCTATTAAGCAAAGCCATAAGCTAAGCTTATAGAAGAAGTAATATGGAGATATACAATATTTGTCTTTATTTTTTTGCATTTGCTTGTCATATGATGTTTTGTTGTTATCACCTGTGATCTTTGTGGCTTAGAATGATCTAGGTTTAGCTCCTTTCAGTGGCTCATGAAATATATAAAGAATAATTACAAAGCTAAAGTCCCCAGGTAAATGTGATTGTGCCAAGTGTCACAATCTCGTGAGAACACAACCAAAATACAAGAACTGACCACGAGGCAAAATCAAATGTACAAAAAAGTGACACGTAGCTTAAAGTCGATAATTGAGCATTCAAACAACGAAAGGGCGACACGTGGAAAATGAACCCACCAAATCAAAGACAACTACTTCACACACCATACATATATGGATAAATTAAAAAAGTAAAAAAAATATCAATTATTACAATTATCGATTGATTTAGTATTATGTTTATAATAACTTTTAATATCATAATATATTAGTATTGTGTTTACAACTACGCCGAGAGAAGATCAACATTAAAAGTAATAATAAATTTGTATCAATAAAAAATGAACGAGAAAGATATTTTATTCAACAATATCAAAATTATGGATAAATTAAAATAATGAATTTAGTTTAACATCTTAATACATTTATAAATTAAAAAGTACAAAAACTATAAATTATTACGATTATCGATTAATTTAGTATTGTATTGAATTTCAATATATTAAAATTGCATATATATATATATATATGATTAATCTATCTTAATATTTTGATACATTTAATTATATTGAAAAAAAATATGGATAAATTAAAATAATAAATTAAGTTTAACATTCAAGGAAAAAATGGATAAATGCAAAAAAAAAAATAGATGAAAAATAATAAATTATTACAATTAAAAACATCTTGTCATATTGAAATTCTTTATATAAAAAACTACATCATGTAATCTATTTATACATGTTTAATATTATTATAATAATTATGTATATTGTAATTTATTAAAATTAATTGTGTAAAGAATTTTAATTAATTTAGATTTATGTTTGGAAAAACAAATTTATATACAATATAAATAAAAAAATTAATTTAATACATACAATATGTATAATACTATAAAATATTTATATATATATTAAAACAATATAACAAAAATGATTAATAAATAACAATTAAAACAATGATTTTGAAAAATACAACATGAGTGATTAATAAATAACAATATAATCAAAATACAACATAAGTGATTAATAAATAACAGTATAGGTGATTATAAGAAATTATAAATAGTATTTATTTTATTCAATTCAATTTTTAACATTGTATAAGAATTTTAATTATAGGGATTGTAAATTTGATGATTAAGTAAGTTGAATATAAATTACAAATTATTATAAAATATATATTTACGAATTGAAACATTGATTGAGTATATATTGTTTTAGATTCATTTAAAAGCTATAACATCAAAAACATTTAGTATTATAAATATTATAGTTATCAAAATCGTGAAAAAAATTGCGATTAATTACAATTAAACTTGAATCGTCTCAAAAAATATTTTTTGATCGAATAAACTGTAGTCAATTCCCAATCAATCCTTGCAGGTGTTAAAATCGTTGACCTTGGTGACTAAAACGTGGAAATTTTGATTTAAATGTAAAAAAATCGTGATTTAAACACCTAGAATTAAGTACAGTTCAGATTAAAATTAAGATTAAGATTTTAAGTTTTCCAAAAAAAATGCGATTAATTACGATTTTTTCGAAAAACACTTGTACTTTTGAAAAAATAATTTTTATTCAAAAAATTAATGCTCATGTAGATCTCAATAAATTCATTTAAATTCAACATTGATACTAATCAAAATTATTTGGAAAAAAACAATTAAAAATTTCCTATTTTGTTCAATTAAATAAAATAAAAATTAATATCAATTTAAACAATTTGAAAATTATAAAAATTTCAATTAAATATACTAAAAATTAGTATCAATAAGAACTACTATAAAATCATATTTTATACAAAAGACCTTAAACAAATCACAATTTATATAAACAATTTCCAAAAATATCATTATCATATAAGAGTATTTTAATAGAAGTTGTACAAACTAACCTATGGATACTAAGTTTTTCCAAAACAAATACTATTAAATTTAGTATGGGAAATGGCAGGACATATCAATTTTTTAAATATTAATGCTATATTTTATAATTTAATTTTTATGTTTATTTATTATACAATTTTAAACCTCGGATGGTATGGAGAAAAATTTGACCTTGAGGACTGGAGGAGGCCCAGCTTTTAATTGCTGTCTTTATATTCAAAATAAAGGTGGCCAAGTTGAATTGGAAGCATCAATTTCCCTTTTGGCTTTTAAAGTGATATTCAAATTGTGTGGATTTCAATGTATGATAAAGTATATGTTTTTTATACAAGTTTGTTTCTCTGTTGACTAGGTGAGGTTTCTTAGGATCACAACTCTGATAGATCATGGGATTTTATTAATACATGAGAAGTAAGTTTAGTTCGTAATTCTATTTTCGTCTGTATCAATTAAAGTCAAAATTTTGTCACTTCTATATATTCGATAATAACATTTTCCTTGTACTCGACTAGATATTGGCTCAAATATTATTCAAATATTTCACCAAAAATAATTTTACTCTCGATAAATTGAGTTAATATCCACTCACTACAATAAATATGGTTAAAAAGGGGTTAGAGATATTTTCATATTTTTGATTTAAAAATAAACATTTTGATTTGAGTGTATTTATAATCAATTTTCTTAGTTTAGTGTCGGGGTATTTATTTAGCCAAATTCATTTTGGGATCAAATCTAATTTCATCTTTTTTATTTTAAATATCTCTAAAAAGGTTTATACAATAACAAATAACATTATAATTATGACATGTCATTATTTTCACCAATTAAACTATGTTGAAACTTTTTTTATGTTTTCCTTTTTTAATTACAAAAAAATATTTTAAAAATTATACATAAAATTATTCATTAATATGAGGAAAATCAATGGGAAGTTGTCATTTCTTAGTTCCTCGATTATTCTTCTGGAAAAGGATGACTTATACAAAGATCAATAAAAAAAGTACAATATACATCATGTTATCTTTTTCACTCAACTCATCCATGCTTTTTACTCCTACAACCAACACACACCATATCCTTCACACTCAAGTATTTAATTATCTTTGTGCCTCTTGCTTATATTTCTAAGGTTTTTCCTTTAAAGCACTAACGAACTCTCAACCTTTATGGAAACTAAAGTGACATTATTTTTATATTTTTACTTTAGGGGTACAGTCAAAGCAAGCGAAATTGATAGTTATTGTAGATCCATGATTTCGAAACCACTGCTTTCAAAATTGACAATTACATAATCATACTACTATTACTCTACGTTAAGTAGCGGTTTCATCATCATACAATAAATAATATATTTAAAACCTTATTTCTGACTAAAACTAATTTTGTTCTAATTCAATGATGAAGAGAACTAATTTACCTGGTCTCTATGGATCATCTATCAACATAAAAAAATGATATAATATCTTACACTTACAATACAGATTGGATGAAGATTTTGTCTATTAACATAGAAAATTTGGATATGAATTATCACATGCTCTATTTGGAAATTCTAATTGGGAAATATTATGATGGTAACTAGTAGTAGGTCATTGCAAAGGTTAGCTAATTATGTCGAAGGTGTTTCTATTGTCATCATTCGACCATAGATTCGTTGTTGCATCTAAAGATGTCATTCTGGTCATGTTTGAATTTTTTGATGTAGGTAAATGATTTATTTTGCATTTTGAAAGTTTGGGCATGTATCATCATATCGAAAGCCCGAGACCTATCAGAAGAAAGTACAAGTGTAAACATGCAGGAAAGTCTTTTGAGTTCTCGAGCACCCAAAGACAATCCACGTGGCATGACCCTATTAATCCAAACCCACATAGAGCATATAGCGAAGGTCAAAGCACAAAAAATATGGATCCCTAAGATTGTGCCATGTGTCAAAATCTCATTAACTCAGAGTCGCAAAGTGCATGGTCAATATTTAGGTAACTTTTGAAGCCCCAAAATCATGCCACATGGTGAAATTCCATTAATCCAAAGCTGTAGAGAGCAAAAAAATAATCAATATTCAAAGATTTCTAGAGCCCTAAAATCACACCACATGGTGACATCAATTAATAGTTAAAAATCCCCCCTGGTTTCATAAATCCTACAATGTGGCAAAATCTCATTGACCTACAACTCAAGAGTAAAGGTGCACAACCAGAATTATAAGTCTTTTGGAGCCCTGAGATCACACTGTGTGTCATCATCTCATAATCTCAGAACCTATCAAAAAAGAGCAGAAGTGCAACATGCATAATTTTTTTTGAGCTTCTAAGTACCTGATGTCCATCCACATGGCATCATCCCATTAATCGAGACTTGCACAACACATAAAGAAGCTCAAAGTGCAAACATTTTGGAGCCCTGAGATCATGCCATGTGGTTGCATCACGTAGACACAGGGGCCCAAAAAAGCAAAGTGCATAGTCAATAGCCAAAAGCTTTCATAGCCTTGAGATCACACCATGTGGCAACAAATCATTACTTGGAACTTGCAGAGACAAAATACATAATTAACAATTAAAATCCACCAAGCCCCCGAGCTACCAAGATAATGCCAAGTGGCAAGATCTCATCAATTCGTGGCTCGTAGATCATACATAATATAATTACAAAGCTAAAGCCCCTAGGTAAACATGTTTCTGACATCAGTTAACAATTAAAAACCCCTTAGGCTCTCGAGACCTTGCCATGTGGTAAAATCCTATTGACCTGCAGTTCAAGAGTAAAAGTGCACAACCAACATCCTAAGTCTTTTGGAGCCTGAGATCACACCATGTGTCATCATCTCAAAAGCCCAAGACCTATCATAAAAAAGTACAAGTGCAGCATGAAGAAAACTATATTGATCTCTCGAGTACCTGATGACCATCCATGTAGCATCATCATGTTAATCAGGGCCTATACAAAGCATAGAGTGAAAGTCAAAGTGCCAAACATTTGGAACCCTAAGATCATACCACATGGCAACATCACATAGACTTGGGGACCTAGAAAAGCAAAGTGCATAGTCAATAGCCAGAAGCTTCTGAAGCCCTGAGATCATGCACATGGTGACATCTCCTTACTTAGAGCCTACAGAGACAAAATACACATTTAACAATTAAAAGCCCCCCCTCACTCCCCCGCTTCCTGATCCCCCGACCTCCTGAAATCATACCAAGTGGAAATATCTTGTTGATTCATGGCTCACATATAATACAAAGTATAATTACGAAGCTAAAGCCCTTGGGTAAATGTGATCGTGACAAATGTCACAATCTCATGAGAACACAACCAAAATACAAAAATTGATAGTGAGATAGAAGCAAATGTATGGGAATGCGACACACGGCCTAAAGGCGATGATTGAGCATTCAAGAGCAATGTAAGGGTGACATGAAGAGAATGAACCCACCAAAATAAAGACATTAAGGGCTGAATTCAAAGCCTCTAAAGATGAACATACAAGGTTGATGAAAGAGCTTATGGAGATATTTAAGCCACTTCATACACCATACAAAAGTACAACTATGTTGTGTAATATATTTTAGTAGAGGTGTTGGACTTCTTCTATAAAATGCGTAAACTTGTTTTAAGATCATAAAATAAAACATGCCTTTTGTGAACGTAAGATTTAATCGTTTTTTAAAATTTAAACATATATATAAACAAATTAAAATGAAATATGGATAAAATAAAAAAGTAAAATAAAATTGTAAATCATTACAATTATCTATTTATTTAGTATTGTATGTAGAATAACTTTAATATCATAATATATTAGTATTGCTTAGAGTGAGATATGTGATTCATTTAGTTTAACATCTTGATATATTAAAATAGTAAAAAAACTATAAATTATTACAGATATCGATTAATTTAGTATTGTGTTTATAATAACTTTTAATATTATAATATATTAGAATTGTTTAGAGAGATATATGTGAATAATTTAGTTTAATATTTTGATACATTTAATTGTATTGAGAAAAAAACTATGGATTAATTAAAATAATGAACTAGTTTAATGTCTTGATACTTTTTTTTTGGATAGATAATTGTTTTTGACCAGGGGCCTGGTCATTGAAAACTATTAAACCAATAAATAACCAACACAATCATTGAAATCACTAAGCCAACTCAAATGACAACATCCATCTTATAAACACCCAATGAGATATGAACTTGGGTGGGGTTGGGCACGACCAACTTACTTTACCAACCCTTCTACATTTCATTGGTAACGTCTTGATACATTAAATTATATCAAGAAAAAAATGTATATACTAAAAAAACAGGGGAAAATAATAAATTATTACAAATAGTAATTAGTTTAGCCTTGTATTTTGGACATCTTGCTATATTGGAATTGCTTACATAAAGAAGTGCAATTTATAATATTTTTTATACATGTTTAATATTATGATTGTAATTATGTATATCACAATTTATTTGAATTATTTTGTGTAAAAATCTTTAATTGATTTAATTTTATGTTTGCACATACACACACACACACACATAAATAAAATATTATATTTTATGTTTTGATTAATATTTAAATTATATTTTAATATGTTATTTAAATTGTATTTTAATATGTTACCATTTAGAATATATATAGAAGTTAATTTAATATAGATAATATGTATATCATTATAAAATATTATTAAAATTACATATACGAATTAAAACAATAATTTAATATAAATTATTTTAAATTCATTTAAAATTCACAACATCAAAAACATATAATGTCGCAAATATAATATTCGTAAATTAACTTTCATGTAAATCTCAATAAATTTATTTAAATTAAACATTTACACTATTCAAAACTATTTTTAAAAAAACAATGTGCAGATTGTAAAAAATGCATAATAAAAGTTTTGGTTAGAAAATATGAAATATTTTTAAAATGTTTCATTAAAATATGAATCTATAGATCGTTGATTCAAACAATTTTTTAAAAACTCATTAATTCAAAATTGGATCTTTACTATTATTGATATATGTTTTTGTAGTAAGCACTTTTATAGGTTTTGAGGAGACATCATTTCAATTAAAAAATTAAAGAATAGTAAAAAAATCAATATAAAATAATAAAACTATTACATTGAAAAATTAGGCAAATTATAATGTTTGGTAAGTCCCTGAAACAATCAAATGTTTAGAAAATCGTTCAAACTCAGAAGAAATGTTAAAAGTGATATTTGTCATAATTGATATATTTGGTTTCATAGTAAGTTATATTTAATTTTATAATTTGTAAGCATCCAAAACCAAAACCAGGCATTCTTCTTTAATAATGTTATGATTTATTAATTGAATTATTTTATTTAAGAGTTCAATGTAAATATATTTACCTATTTAAATCTTGTAAAGTATTATGTAATTTTGATCAGACTCGATAGAATATTAATTAAAGTAGGTGGTCATAACATAAATTAAATATATAATTTAATTAGATAAACATTTTGTGTATTTAAAAAAATTGATATGTCACATATCTTTCGGAGTTTTAAGATCATGTCATATAACAAAATCTTGTTAACTCAGAGTTGCAAAGAGTAAAATACATAGTCAATATTTGAAAACTCCTAGAGCTCGGAGATCATATGATCACATATCGAAAGCCCGTTAACTTAAAGCCGTAAAAAGTAAAGTACATAGTCGATATTCAGACAACTTTCAGAGCCCCAAGATCATGTCAAATGGTGAAATCCCATTAACTCAAAGTCACGGAGATAAAAATACATGGTCAATATTCAAAAACTCCCAGAGCCTAGGGATCATGCCACGTGTCAAAATCCCGATAAATCAAAGCTATGGAAAGTAAAGTGCATATTCGATATTCACTTAACAGTTAAAAATCCCTTGGGCTCCCATGATACTGCCATGTGGAAAAATCTTGTTGACCTACAACTTGAGTAAAGGTGCACAACCAAAATTCTAAGTCTTCTGGATCCTTGAGATCATACCATGTGTCATCATTTTAGAAACTTGAGACCTATAAAAAAAAAGTACAAGTGCAACATGTAGAAAACTCTGTTGAGCTCCCAAGTACCTGATGACCATCCACGTGACATCATCCCGTTAAACGGGATCTATATAAAGCATAGAGCGAAGGTCAAAGTGCCAAACTTCTAGATCCCCAAGATCATGCCATGTGGTAGTATTACGTAGACCTACGACCCTGAAAAATCAGAGTGCACAATCAATAACCAGAGGCTTTTGGAGCCTTGAATTTATGTCACATGGTGGCATCTCATTACTTGAAGCCCGTAGAGACAAACTACACAGTTAACAAATAAAAATGCCTCTGACTTCTTGAGATCATGCCAAGTGGAAAAATCTCATTGATTCACAGCTCACAGAACATACAAATAATACTTACAAAGCTTAAGCCCCTAGGTAAATGCAATTGTGACAAGTGTCACAATCTCGTGAGAACACAACCAAAATACAAACTTGAAAATGAGACAAAAGCAAATGTATGCCTGAAAGTGACACATGGCCTAAAGTCATTAATTGAGCATTCAAAATCAATAAAAGGACGACACGTGAAAAATGAACACACCAAAGCAGAGACAACTACTTCATACACCATACAAAAAATACATCTACGATATGTAAGATATTTTAACAAAGGTGCTCGACTTCTTCTATAAGATGCATAAAGTTATTTTAAGATCATAAAAGTAAAACATGTGCCTTGAATACTTAAAATTTAATTCATTTTTAAAAATTAGACATATATATATATATATATATATATATATATATATATAAATAAGAAAATTAAACTGAAATATGGATAAATTTAAAAAGTAAAAAAAAAAAAACTATAAAATATGACAATTATTGATTGATTTGGTATTGTGTTTATAATAACTTTTAATATCATAATATATTAGTATTGTGTTTACAACTACGCTGAGAGAATATCAACATTAAAATTAATTATGAATTCGTATCAATCAAAAGCGAATGAGAGTGCATAGACAAGTTTTAAGAGGCATGTGCTTTGTCTGGACTAAGAACTAATAGTATGTGTTGACTAGGAGAAGGCTAGTGGAATAGGACAACAATGCAGGGTGCTACTTGTGAATAGGGCACTTTTGTATTTTTACAGTTTTTGAGTTTAAGATAGTGAAATAACATGCAATTGTGTCTATAAATGGAAACTTTTATGCTCTACATGCACTCAAATACATTTGTGAATAATATATGATATGAAAATGGATAGAAATAATTATTGAATAATTGATGCACAAATTAGCTAATGTAAAATGAACTAAACATAAGCATGCATAGGTTCTAATTTTGAAGTTTTATAAAATATTATATTTTTTTGTATTTTTTATAATAATAGTATGATAAACAAATAATATATGTAGAAGGAAAAGTGTTACTATAAGCCAAAGATCCCACTAATGGGATGACTTTTTGTAGGTAGTGTATCATCATGATCATAATAATCCTCTACTTTATAGTCCTCATCATGGTCATAATCATCTTCTTGATCTTGAAATTGTGGTATGCCACTCATGACTTCTTTTGTACTTATATATGTAAAACCAACTTCCCCATATTGTGGTATTGAATTTTATGATTTCTCTTTTGTAATATGTATTGTGTCATGTGCATTTATTGATATGTTATTACTTGTATTTATTTGTATACTAACTTAACATATTATTTATTTTTGTTTATCTTGCTCTAAATATTTCTTTCTTTTGAAATGAAAATGACCATGCCTTCATGATCAAATGATATGCAAACTTTATTTTTATCAATCATTGTTCCTATTGATTTTAACCATGCTCCTCCAAACACAAGATTGTATGCATTTGGATTGGAAATAATGTGAAAAATAAGATAGAACTTCTTTGAAGCAAACAAAAATCTTAACTTGATTGATCCCAGACATGTTGTAGATACATTAGTTTAATCTAAGTATTGAAGCATATATCCAAGAGATAGAATAAATGACATAGAACAAAAATTTGTTTCCTGATAGTCCCTAACCTTGACATCGATAAATTTTTTGCCATCTATGTGAGCAGTGATAGTGAAAGGGGTCTTGATATGAGGAAATGCTTGTAATTTCCCCCTTTGCAACCACATTTGAAACTTTAGCTTTTGTAGCCATATCTTGCTTTGGAAACTATTTTGTTAGGAACTTGTTGACCATTTTTTGGTCCAACAGGCCAAAAAAAATCGGTCCCCTTCTTCCCCTGTTGTTCTAGGCCAATTCAATTTTTTCTTTCGCACAAGTCCAGGAATTTCTACGGACTCTGTAGGTCTATTTCTATGGACTCTGCAGGTCTATTTCTACGGCCTCTACAGAGCTTGGGTTTCTGTGGACTCAACAGTGAAGTTTTCTACGAACTCTGCAGGTCCAATTCTATGGACTCTATAGGTGCTTTTTTACCATTTATGTAGGGATGGTTTTTCTACGAACTCTGTAGTTGAAGTTTCTATGGATTCCGCAAGGAAGATTTTTTCTACAAACTCTGCGAGTGAGTCTTTCGGTACATGAAGAACCAGTTCAAAGAGTGCAGGGTTTTATAAAGCTCCTTCGGACTCTTGTCTAAAAATTCATAAGGAAGGTTAGCATTTTTGAACCATTGAACCAGTTCAATGCCTTGGTTCAACGCCAAAGTTCATCGCTTTGGTTCAACCAAAAAATTTCAAATCCTTGGTTCGATCGGCAAAGTTCAAAGCAAAGTTCATCGGCAAAGTTCAAAGGCTCGGCTCAATTCAAACGGTTCAATGCGTTGGTTCAACGTTTCGGTTCAAAGCCTTGGTTCAATCGGCAAAGTTCAACGCAAAGTTCAAAGGCTTAGCTCAATTTAAACGGTTCAACGAGTTTGGTTCAACGCTCGGTTCAACGCCTTGGTTCAATGACCGCTTAAACCATTGAACCGGTTCAATCAATTAGTTCAACGGTTGGTTCAAAAGAGCGGTTCAATGCAAAAGTTCAAGCCTCTCGAAGGACAAGTGACCTTGCGGAGGGTAGGGAGCACTTCAAAGAGGCCACAAAGAAAGCCGCAAAGATAAGATCTTTCGAAATTTTGTTAAGGCAAAGGCATAATTCCTTCGGACTTTTTGTCTGAAGGAATTCCTTCAGACAAAAAGTCTAAAGGAATTTGAAAAGCCGCGAACTCAAAAAAGGGACCCAGGGAAAATTTCGAAGGCAAAGCGGCCAGACAATTTTTGCAGACTTTTTGTTCATAGGAAAATTGTCCGTGAAAAAATCTAGTGGGAAAGAAGCCCGATAGAAAATAAGCCCTTAGAAAAGGCAGCGGGGAAAAAAGCCGAAGCAAGAAGCCGACAGAAAGTCCAAGGGTGATGGACCTGAGGACGTCAAAGTTAAAAATGACAAACTAGCCGTTGGGTATTCAAACGTAGTGATGGGCCTGCGAACGTCATTTTTACGGCAGGGAAATAGCCATTTGACCTTTGAATTCTTGAGCGCCAACAAAGAGCCTAGAGAAGGAAGAGAACAAAGAGATAGAAGCCAACAAAAAGGACAAAACCAAGAAAATGATGCTAAAAAAAGGACAAAGGTTGAGAATGAACTCAGCGACCTGCTAAGAAAAGAACCCAAGGAGCCAGCAAGGACGAGAAGATAGCCTTCGAGGGCACAAGGAGCCAGAAGAGTCAAGGCAGGGAAAAGACAAAAGTGCCAAGTGTAGAAACAGACAAAATAGTCCAAGTGGCAAAGGGAGGCATCTACTCAAGGAGTTATTCCAGCGGTTGGAACAGTGCTTGCCAAGTGGTCATAAATGGGACGCAAATGGTAAACGGCACACCCCATTTTTTCTCCATTTTACATTTATGAGCAAACAAACTACGTGGGTGCCTTCAAGGAGCATTCTTGGTTAATGGGGAAATGGAGCGGCCTATGTTTTAAAACGCCTGAAGTCAGAATCAGAACCGACACAACATTTATATTTTAGCGGCTTCCTCTTCCCAATGCCCTTGGGACGCGCATGGGCCATTTGTAAAAAGGGTGCCAAAAGGCCTCCTTGATTCCTCTATATATTGTAGACTTCTCATTTGTAAAAGGATCTTTTCACATTTGTAAGGCGAAGCCCTGGCAAATTTCCACTTGAAATCAATAAATGCATTTTTACCTTCATTCTGGTTAGATATCTCTGTGTGTGTCTAAGTGTTAGTTTTGTGTTTAGTCATTGCTTCCTAATGATTTCACAGGGTTAACACTGATGCACCTGGTATCTATAAGGCGTCATTCCTGCAGGTTACAAGAAGAGATGTATCTGGAATTGCAGAAACAGAAGAAGCTACTATACGTGCCCTTTCCATAGCACCTATGGTGAGTCCCTATTTTTTGTGTGTTTCATTAAAGCCTCCTTGTTAAAATTCCTGTAGCCTGGTCCTTTTACCAGTTAAAGTGTACATATGTGTTTGTATGGTTCAGAGTGCAAGTGTGAGTAGGTCGAATCATTTTGGTGCATCACCCTTTTAGAGTATGTTTTGTTTTCCTATAATCCTTCTCCCTTTTCATCCCCCCTATTATATATCTATATATGTATTAGAACTTATTGGAACAACTCAAATTCATCAAAGGGAGCTAGCCCTTACCTAGAGACTCTCCCCTCCAGTTTTGCTAGTCCCACAGGCGAGAGGGGAGTTTCCATTTTGACGTGAGGAAGGCAGGAGCTAGGCGTCCTGCCAAGGGTGCAATCTTCTGCGTCAACAGAACTATTTAACCCTAAATATAGAAATAGGAGTTTAGAGTTAAGCAAATGATTAGGTTAGCTAAAAATTTGGCATGGAAGGCTAACCTAATAAAATTAATCCAATTAATCAAAAATCGAACTAGAATTCCTCTAAGTTGTAACAATGACTAAATATAGAAAGTACAATTATTGTAATATAAGTAGATAAAGAAAACATATACTTAGATGAAATATGATGCTACCACAAATCTGAATCTAATTAGGTAGAGAGGAAATTGGATTAGGTCTTTCTAAATGTGACCACCTTTGTTAATCTGCTAATCTGGGCTTGCCGTCACCTAGATTTTGGTGTGTACTATTTATATGCATAGGGATTTACTCTTATGTTTTTGGCACAATCCCTAGTTCTTCACCTTCACCACCCTTGAATTATCACCTTGGAAAAAATGGGTTAGTGGGCTCATGGTTTCTAACTAACCCCTTTAACCCCTCTATCAAAGAGAACTGACTACATAGGCAATACTTCAAAGAGGGCTTAAGACATATGTAGTTATCCCCTACATGTGGGAGTGTGTGAACAATCAATGTAATATGTTAGATGTGATGTAATGATGATTTTTCATGCACTTTTACACATATAGCTTGGGGACTACCTTGGGGCACTTCAAACATACTAGGGGCTACACCTATTTCAAATGTCACTAAGAGTTATTGAATAGAAAAAAATGGATTGGATTTTGGAAGTGTTGCTTGTATGTTTGTATGACTTGGTAGATGTAGTAGATGATTTTGAATGATAGGTAACCTTGTATATATAGGAATCCCCATTAATGCATATCCATCATTAAGACACTTAGGCCGACCCATATGCAATAGATATTTTTTGATTTAAATGACTTTAGGGCACTAGGCATTTTAAATAAAAACATGACACCTACATTGATGCAGGGTGTTGGATTGTCACAGATGTCTAGATAGCTAGAAAATAGGTATAGGTCCAAAACTGGATGACATGGATACATATCTGGATCAAAGCACTTTGCAAAGTTTAGAAGGCATGGGTCATCATAATATTAGGATTGAACTAAGAGATAAAGCAGTTAAGTATATATGAATAGCAGATGCTATAAAATGACTAGTCCAAGAAGGAAGGATAGAGCCTTTGAGCTATAATTTTCAAATCGCAGTGCTGAGATACTAGATATTCAAATTTAGCATCCACATTTTCCCCCCTTTAATCTATTAATTCAAGAAAAACTTAAATTACTAGTTAAAGGAGAAGGATACCTGGGTGTGTAGACACACCTTGGCTTTGCTTGAGTGAGCCCACATTTGAGTTATTCTTGAGTGCTTTGTTGGTGACTGACCTATAATCAAGAGCATGCTACAACATATATTAGTGCATAAAATTGAAATTAGGACAAATTGAAATTGCTTAAATTGAAAGAGATCAAGGTTAGAATACACTTGAGATGTAGAGGCATGTGGAGAAGTCCTCATGAACATCACCATCTAATTTCAAACCCAACTTCTCACAATGCCCTTGATTTGATCTTCAAGATTCCATCTCTCATTTAAACTTGTTCTTTGATACTTGGGCTTAAAAGTCTCTTTGACATGCACCTGTTTCTTGTGATGTTCAAAACACTTTTTGATGGTAATAACCTTTATTGAATGACTCACAACTCACTTGATTTAGTCCCTTTCAAGGGGTCAAACTCACTATTCCCCTCCTTTTTACCTTAAGGTCACAATGCTTCAACTATGTTTGTATCCCTTTTTACAGGTTTTTCCTTTATATCATCAAATTTGTGAACTATTTGGAAGATGTGAGACCTTATATAACTACCCCATATCCATATACATTTTTTCACAAGTTTATTGGGTCTAATTCTGCTTGTAGGCCTCTTTCTTAATTGTAAACCTCATCTTTTAGGCCTAATCTAACCCTGTTTCAACTCAACGATAAATATCCATACATGGTTGTACACTTTCATTCCAAAAACACTTTAATCTCCTCTTTTATGCTCAGGTGAACAAAACTACAAAATTTTATAATTTTTTGATGATGAAAACGTTGAAAACCTTCAAACCCTAGACATAGGGTTTCTCACTAACTGTACAGGGCTGAGAGCTCACATTTTTCATTATTTTGAGTTTCTCAAGGTTTCAAAGAGAACCAAAACCAAGGATAGCTATGTCCTAACCTTTCTCACCTTTACACATGCTTTCTTGTCCTTGATCAATGCATTAAATGATTAAAACCAATAAAATTGTTGTGGTGTGGAGCTAAAAGCTTCAACTGTTTGCAGACACTAGAAGGAAGGACGCTGAAGAACCAGAGCCATCGGCGTCGGCAGTATGACCGACGTCGGTCAAGTGCAGTGGAGAAGGAGACCGGCGACGGCAGGAAGTTGGCCGACGTCGGCAGCACCAGACCAGCAGGGACCGGCGTCGGTCACCTGTGTATTTTTGAAACTGCTGTTGACGAACAGTCAGTTAGTTGAACCGAGTGTTTGCATGCTAAGGGGCTAATTTAAGTCACGAGCTGTGTGTCTAATTTTAGTAGTTAGACTTCTATTTTTTGTAATCATGGGATCTTATTTATAGACCCATGAGGCATGTATTGTAATTAATTCTAAGGCAAGTAAAGGCATTGAAGCCAGCAAGGTCAAGGAGATCTACAGGTGTAAGGTCAAGGAGATCAGCTGAAGCATTCAAGGAGGGATAGCAACTCCGGCTTTAGAGTTGTGTTGAGCAAGAGAGAGAGGGAAGAAGGTCTTGAGGTGTGGCAAGCCTTTGAGGTGGAGGAAGAAGTGGCATCTTCCTTATTGTATTTTCTTCTAGTAGTATTTAATACAAGAGTGTGTATTGTCTCTCAAATTCTTTGTTGTCTCAAGTTTCTAGCTACTTTATCATTCTGGTATAATTCCGTGTTTAATTGCATATAAGAAAGTAATCAATTGTGCTCTAATTGATAGAGCTACAGATCCCCTGACAAAAATACAGTCAAACTGTGAGACTCCTAATGACTATGTAAAGGGCTTGGTCAATCTTGCTAATTTCTGATACGTTCCACCTCTTGTCTAGGCTTTCCTTGAGGTTATATTATGTTCCTCCATGCTATAAATTTTCCATTCCATCAACATTTCACTTCCCTTTGATTCTTATTTATTCCTTAGTACCCTTCTTATCGAATCTTCTTCCTATATGGTTTACACCAATAACTCATTTCTCCCATGATCGTTTCTTTATTCACATGCGTGATCTAATTGCAATCTTCTAAAAATAGGGGTTAAGTGTGGTGTAACAAGGTTTATAGACGGTGTATTGAATTTCCCTTTGTTCATGGATTAAGACAACAAGTGTAACAAATAATTTGATCAAACATTACCTATCAATATTTGTTCCAACATGATTACAGTTAGAACACTGAGATCAATCATCTGCCTTCCTTCTTCTATCATGGTAAGCATATAACAGGGTCTGTAGACAGTCATATCCCTTTCCTGGTTTCTTCCTTTCTTTGACCCATGGTTCAATCTTCTAAAATCTTGTTTGGTCTCAACAGAAACAAGGATCAATAATGTGATAATATTCTCCTCACCAATCTTAGATTCATAATTCAATATTCTTTCTCTAGACTATAAACTACAGTCTCTTGATCCAAACCCTGCAGTCTCAACACAAGGAGCAACACATTCATGGCCTGAGGATCTGACCCAGGAAATACAAGGTTGAGAGACATAAGAAACATTATATATAAGTTTTGCAAATAATATTACATAACAACATGCTCTATTTATTTATTTAAACTATCTTATTACATTATAGCCCATAAAGGGACTTCATGCATTTCATCATTTTTTTCCTGAGAGGTCACACTTATCACGTTTTTGCTCCTTGTTTTCTTCCTTTTGGAGCTGTCTTCACCTCTCTCACATATCCTCTCTCCTCTCTACGCTATTTAACCTCCATATATGAATTCTTTTCCCCATTTAAACATGGGTTTTAAGGTGGTTACACCAACT
Source organism: Torreya grandis (assembly GCA_037957365.1). Classification (NCBI taxonomy): domain Eukaryota; kingdom Viridiplantae; phylum Streptophyta; class Pinopsida; order Cupressales; family Taxaceae; genus Torreya; species Torreya grandis. The sequence goes on from JARHVA010000020.1 coordinate 6,720,547, forward strand.
TCCCATTACAACCAACTCATTCATAACTAATTAAGTGTTAGCCTCTTAATGACTTATCATAAGATACGTTCAAACTCACCTTAAGTGACCTACTGAACCTCCATTAAACCAACTTACTCACTAAACTCTCCAATACATGTATTTGGCCTTCTAGGCTCATTTTGAAATATTTGAATTTTTAAATTCTTGGTTTTGGAGGGAAAATTCCAAATACCCTCAAAACTCAACCTATGACTCTTAGGGACTCCACATGACTTCAAATACATGAATTTGACCTTGAAATGTCTCTTGACACACACTAACACTCCAAACTTGACCAATTTGACTCCTTAAGACCAAAATACAAAAATGGATGTCTTTTTACCTTGATGCTCCTGCATCAACTTGAGAGGTGATGCATCCACCTTGCCTTTAGGGAAAATGGATTGAAAATATCCTACCTTATACAGTAGCAAAATTGAGATTACGAAAGATTGGAACCTAAAAGTACAAGGGTACAAGCATATATAAAATTTGAAAATATTGAAGGAAAATGCCCCCAGCTAAAGTGTGATTATGAGTTACAACATGACCGTTGAGCTTGTTTCATCTCAATCGTGTAACCCAATATGTGCACAAAAATAGTGAGTATGAGTGACGTAATCAACTCACATAATATATCTAGTGAGGGTGGATGATGTCATTAATCCAACCTATAATTTTTTTGTAAGGTTGAGCAATCTAATCAAGCACAACCTTCCAAATGGTGAACCAACTACTACAATAGATTGGTTCAATAACAATCTATAATAGTATTTTGAAATCAAAATTTGGGTGCCCTTTCATGGCATATGCAACTCATATGTGATTGAAATTAATATTGGGGTACAGTAATAGTTTAAAAGTGTTGAATAACGGTGCTAATGATATAATAATAGTACTACATATACCAAAAGCCTGCCACGTACACTGTAAATCTGAAATATCTAGAGATTAGGACAAATAAGTGTGGAGGTCATGCCCATGTGACATGCACCCAATGTATATTCTAGAATCTATGTAAATTATGGAGGACATGCTCTCATGACATGCCCCCACTAATATGCCTCCCTTTTGAGGTGAGGGGATGTTGAACTAGAAGTCACCTTACCATAAAAGGAGAAGATGAACATATAGAATTTGGTGTGTACATCATGTAGCATATTTTTTAATATATTCAAATGGGTAAATGCATTTGAAGCGCATATAAAATGTGATCACATAATGTCCTAGGATGCATGATGTATATCATGGCAATATCGAAATATATTACTATTTAAGATTAACACACAATCAAGCACACACGCAATGGCACTCAAGAGTAATGCAAAGCAAACAAGGCTCCAAGGACCTAATACAAGGGGAATGTTCAAATGTCACACAATCTAAATGGACATAAATTAGGAACATGTCTAAAGCATAGAAATCACATACTAAGATTTCAAAAAATAAGAAAACAAAGGCACATGTGTGTCAGGAGGACCTACAACAATCAATATGCTCTGATACCAACTGTTAGGTGACCCCTTATCCAACGGAAGCACAATTGATTACTTTCTTATAAGCAATTAAACACAGAATTATACCAGAATGATAAAGTAACTAGAAACTTGAGACAACAAAGAATTTGAGAGACAATACACTCTCTTGTATTAAATATTACTAGAAGAAAATACAATAAGGAAGATGCCACTTCTTCCTCCACCTCAAAGGCTTGCCACACCTCAAGACCTTCTTCCCTCTCTCTCTTGCTCAACACAACAACTCTATAGCCTGAGTAATTATCCCTCCTTGAATGCTTCAGCTAATCTCCTTGACCTTACACATGTAGATCTCCTTGACCTTGCTTGCTTCAATGCTTTTACTTGCCTTCTTGATAATTACAATACATGCCTTATGGGTCTTTAAATAGGATCCCATGCTTACAAAAATAGAACTCTAACTATAATAATTAGACACGCAGCTCGTGACTATAATTAGTCATTTGACATGCAAACACCCGCTTCACTTAACTGATTGTTCGTCAATAGCAGTTCTGGAAATACACAGGCGACCGACGTCGGTCCCTGCTCGCTTGGTTCTGCCGACGTCAGCCGACCTCCTGCCATCGCCGGTTTCCTTCTGCACTGCACCTGACCGACGTCAGTCATGCTGTCGACGCTAGTGATTCTGGTTCTTCAGCATCCTCTTCTTTGTGTCTGCAAACAGTTGAAGCTTTTAGCTCCACACCCTAACAATCTCCCACTTGGAGATAAATAGCTGCTACTGTACCTGTACCTATACACCATCTATTTTGTTCCTTTGGCTCTGTATCCCTCTTCAAGGTCACTATTGAAGACCAACCACTACACAAACCTGTAATGCTATACCTATCACTTATGCCACAAGAATTTTGCTGCTCCTAAATTCTCCATGACATACTTCTGAACCAACTCTACCCTTAGCTCAGAAAACTCCTTGTATATGAAACCCTGCAACAAGTAACACAATACAGTAACAAGATAATGTAGCTAATATTATCCAACTTGGTAAAGATAAAATACAATGGTCAAACCTCCATTGCTCTGCAGCCTAATCAAGACCATATACCATAGCCTTCTGTCTCATGTGTCCATCCACTCTCTTCTCTAAAACGGGAATCCATTCCTCCATCCAGTGCTTTCTTCCAGCTGACAACTCTACCAACAAATACCTGTTTGGCTCTACTCCAAGGACTCACACTCCTCATCCATGCCAAGCTCCCACTGTTTCTGGATTCTACCTGCATTGCTTCTTCCATCTTCCTAGTTCTTGACTATCAGTAAGTAATATAAAGAAGGTGAACAATGAATATGAGGTTCACTTACCATATCTGACCTCCATATGGATGTTTGAGACTCCTTGACAGCTAATTGTCCACCCATCATCCGTTTCAGTGACCGATATCGGCCATCTCCCAGTCTGCTCCCAACCGATGTCGGTTCCCTGCACTGACCCTGACTGCTGACGTCGTTTCCCTGGCCGACGCTGGTGTCCCCCCTGCCGACGTCGGTCTTGATGACCGACGTCAAACTTCTCCTGCCTGACCTACCGACCCTGCTGGTCTGCACATGACCGATGTCGGTATCTGGCTGACCGACGTCGGTCCCATGTGACCGACATTGGCGTCTGTGTGTTCCTGTAAGTGATGAAATTTTTATCCGCAAGCTCTTATTGGATCAAACCTCTATCCATACTGCCCTGTGACTGATCTTTGTCCTTCATCTCCTCCATAAACACCAAGGCTTCTTTATTCCTGTCAAAAGCATCAAATTTCCTTTTTCTGCAATGAACTCTATCTATGCTTTCTGAATCTGAACACATACCTTTCGATTCAAAAACGTCCATTCCCTTCTTATTCATGTGACCAAGCCTATTAGACCACATCTTTGAATCTACACCAGAAGTAGAATCAGTAATACAAGTAGATAGATAAAGAGTATCTACTTTCTTACCTCTTGCTAGAACAAGTGCTCCCTTGGTAACCTTCCAAGAGTCCGCTGTGAGGGTTATTGTGCATCCCTCATCTCCCAACCTTCCTACAGAAATCAGACTCTGCTTCAGAATTGAAACATGCATGACCTCTTTCAACACCCATGTGTTGTCAATCTGCAATCTCAGCTGCACTTTTCCTTTGCCAACTATCTGACAAAGCGTACCATCCCCTAAATAGAGCACTCCAAAGTCTCCCTGTTCATACTCATGAAACAAATCTCTTTTTAGGTATGCATGAAAAGATGAACCAAAATCTAAAATCCATGATCCTACCTGACTATCCAAAGAAAGTATGAGAGCATCTTGTACCACAATATTTGCATCCTTTGCTTCTTCAATACCTGCATGTTGATTCTCTTTATCTCTCAACCAACACTCCTTCTTTGCATGTCCTTTCTTTCCACAAAACCAATAGGTAATACCTTTGGACTCGGATCTCCTTCCCGACCTTGATTTCCCTTGCTCAACTTTCTCCCTTTGCCTTCCCTTGCTTTCTGCACTTAAAGCATTCCCTGATGATTCACCTGTGCTTCTCCTGCGTATTTCTTCATTCAAGATCACACTCACAACATCATCAACTTTTAAGATTTTAGAAGCAGATGCAAAATTACTTACTGCCATAACCAAACCGTCCCAACTTTCAAGCAAAAAACATAAAATCAAGAGAGCCTTTACCTCATCATCAAAAACAATATTGACTGAAGCTAATTGGTTTACCAAACCATGGAAATCACTGAGATGAGTATGTACCGATCCACCTTCCTGCATTTGCAAAGTAAATAGCTGCTTCATAAGATATACCTTATTAAAAGCCGAGGGCTTTTCGTATAAATTCGCCAAGGACTTTATCAACTCTTCCGTTGTCTTGCACTGTGATAAGCTGGAAATCACAGACGACGCAAGGCTCAACCTTATGGAACCAA